>CM060910.1:185662500-186332500 GCA_030737875.1 Allium sativum
TCCACAAGGCCTGCTTTTCAACAAAGCCTTGATCATTGTATCTTAGCATGCCACATCATCACTCCATATCACACTACCAATCCTTTGCTGAAATATATGAACGGGTGTTAAGCAAAAGAATAAATTCTCCGCCACCAAACATCCATACATTTGACAGAAGATTAATAACATGATATATAATGGAGTACAATGTCAGACACACGATCCATTTATAAGCTTATGCTCTGGGTCTGAGCGAAAGCCAAACCCGTACAAATCAACACTACGTCCGGGCAACTCCTACTATTACCTTATCATGGTAGCGAGCCATTCTAATGCAACAGTCATCATCGTCCATTCGATGTGGAGATTTGACGGTCTTCTATCGCCGTCTTCCAATCTTGGATTATTAACGTCGTTTAATTATTTGGAATGAGATGAACTCGGGCTTTCCAAATAATCCTCGTATATATACATATATATATTTAAAATCTTTCTTACACATTAATAATTATTTTTATTAACGCTTCATTCCTATTTTAATTATTTAAAATAATTAAATTTTTATATAACGACGCCTTAAGTCCATGGGCGACTATGGCGCTGAATTCAACCAATTTTGATTTTCACATTTACCAGAATCTTACCATTGGATCTTAACATAATATATATCGTTGGAAATATTTTTCCAAGACGGTCCTAAGGTTTCAGTTTCAAGAAAATCCGACGATCGGATCTTCTTGTATAGTCATTTAAAGGTACGATTTCAAAACGAGAACTACCGCACTCGATTCGTTTAGTTTTAATTACATTTATATATAAATATTTAAACATAAACCGTTTAAATCTTTATTATAAGGAATATTCTCAATCTTCATCCTTTTATTCCTTTTTATACAGTAAATTGTAAATCATACTTGAATGGTGAATTCTTCCTTTTTAATTCCTTTAATTTCTTTAATTTACGGTAAAATGTAAATTTTATTTCATCGTCCAATTCCTTCTTTTAATTCCATCTTTACATGTAAAATGTAATTTATAATTCATCGTTCTTAAGTACATATGAAATAACCCGAAAATCTGGGCCAGTTTAAAATTTTTATTTTGGCCATTTTAGCGAATTTTGACTATTTAAAATGAATTATTTTAAATAATATCGACGGAAATTTATTTTGAATATAATTCGAACGTATATATTTATACGCGTCGTTGTTAGAATATAAATATTTATATATAATTATAAATAGAATTGAAAATGGCGCGGTAGTTCGATAATTCGATTTCAAACTTCAATTGAATGTACCGGGTGCAAAACAATCCGGATTTTAGTGAAACCAAAAACATTAGGATCTAATTGATGATATCTTTCCAACGAATCCGAAAAATCGAAAGTTCGTAGCGGGAATCAAAAGATATGTCCAGTTGAAAATTCTGAATAGTCGCTATGGAATTCAGGCCCTTAAAAATGGACATTTTGCAAACGACCTCGGATTTCGACGAAACCACTTTTATTGGGTCCGTGATGTCAAATTATTGCTAGGTTTCAAATTTCATAATTTTTCGAATCAATATGTGAGCGTGGCAAAGGAAAACGCGTTTGACCAGTTTCAGTTGATTTTAATCGACTGGAAATTGGCCATTTTTCATACGGTCTCAGAATTCGACGAAACTAGTTTTATTAGGACCGTATCGTCAATACGAAGCTAGAAAATATTTTTCTAGAATTTTTCTAGTTAGTATATGACCTCGGTAATTTGAAATGTACGTTTAAAATTCAATATAATGATTTAAATGTAAATTCAGCGAAAACTGATTGTAACAGCCGAATCAGCCTACGATACATATCCCATTGTGTTCGGAATGGGGGTAATTAGCTATGGACGGCAGGCGGTGGGCCCCGTTTTGAGGTCGAAAATAAAAGTTGCTTTTTGGGTGGAAAATTAAATTAATAAAAAGAAAAAAAAACATATCCCTCTTCCCTTTAATACTTCTGGCCCCCCCCTTTCGAAATCAAAACTGACAGATTAAAAAAAAAAATGAAAAAAAAAATGATGAACGACGAGATCGCCTCCCCCCCCTCTCTTCTTCGTCGACGGCGCCGCCACCAGGGGGGACCGCCGCCCTTCTCCCCTCTGCTCCGCCAACCTCCTCCTACCTCGAGACGCCCTCTTCTCCTCCTCCTCAAATCGCGATGCAAACCCTCCCCCCCTCCCCCCCCCCCCCGGGTCGCTTTCACCCACCGCCGTCTCCACGCCACCAGACGCCCGCGAGTTCGAACCCCCCCTTTCAGTAAGTTTTTTTCTTCTTCTTTTTATTTATTATTTTATTTTTGTTTTATAAAAGCAGATAAAAAAAAGAATTAAAAACTGTTTTAATTTTAAAGTTTAAAACTAATTTCGATTTTTAGTTTAAAAACTGATTTTTGAAAAGTTTAAAAACTGATTTTTTTTTCTGAAAAGATTTAAACTTTATAAAGGAAAAGCATTTAAAACTGTTTTTTTAAAAGGGTTTAAAACCTGATTTTATTTTAAGATTTTAAATAGAAAAAGATTTGAATTTTAAATGGAAAAAGATTAGAACTTTAAAAGGTGAAAAGGTCGTATTTTGAAATGTGAGAAGATCGTATTTTTATATAGTTGATTTACAGAAAAGGATAGGATTTTTATTTGTATAAAAATATGATTTTTATATATTGAACATCATAGTAAAAATTCGATTTTTATATATTGAGTAGCGAGTAAAAATTCGATTTTTATATATTGAGTAGCGGAGTAAAAATTCGATTTTTATATATTGAATAGCGAAATAAAAATATGATTTTTATATATTGAACTTCGATATAAAAATATGATTTTTATATATTGAACTTCGAAGTAAAAATTCGATTTTTACATAGGTAGTGGCTACGGGCAACGAAGATGACGAAGATGCGATAGCGATGAAGATTTCTATCAATGAAGTGCCGTGGAGCTTGGATAGCTATCGGTGAGAATTTCTCACCTTTCAATTTCTTTTCTAGTAATATATATATACTAGGATGCAGACGGTGCTTAGTAGCACCCGACACCCGTCATCCACAGACCATGGATGGCTTGTTTGTTAAATTGTTTGGTTGTGTAGTTGGGTAGATTATTTGATTTGAATTGAATTATTGGGTGAATTGAAATTGATTTGATTGATGTGTGAATGGCGTGGGCCTTCACTAGACCGGGGATAAGGCTAGGCCTCGTCCCGTTTCTAGTATCGTGCCGTTATGCTGCCGAAATTTTCTAAAATATGTTAGAAAAATAAAAATATCATTTTATTGAATAAATGAACTGAATAGAAATTCATGTGTTAGAATAAAATGTTTTATCGTTAAAAATATAATTTTTAACGTGAAAATGGATAAATGAATATTTATAAACAAATCGGCCGATTTGTTTATATACACTGATTTGACTGATATCGATTGGGTCGATAAATTTTACACGTCGCCCAACTGCACAAATAAAATCTGTGTTTGATTGTTTGAAACCCCACACGGGTGTTGGGATGAAATTTGAAGTTCACTCATCCTGATTGATTAAATATGTCGATCGATTGATTGACAGGCTGTTATAAGCGTTAGATATCTATATTTGATGCTTATACAGTGTGGTGCACTTTGGATGATGGTTGATTGTTTATTATTGCTATTATATACATGTGTTGTATGGAATCCATATAATTAACGTTATATGGTGATTGATTGGGCCTCATTCCAATCGGGAAAGTAATGAATATTATAAAAGAAAATTCATGTGTTGAATATAAAAATAGTGATGTGTTGACAGTACTCATGTGTTGAGATTAGTCGTGTATTGAAATAAATATAGATTCATGTGTTGAATGGGATAATATTCATTTGTTGGATAGAATAAAGAAGTTTTGAAAATATAAAGCCTTGTTGATTAGATTGACGCCATTTTGACGTAAACGATATTTATATCGATTTTATTCATTTTGAAATGAATTGAATTGAAAACGATTTCGAAATGAATTGAATTGAAAACGATTTCGAAATGAATTGAATTGAAAACGATTTCGAAATGAATTGAATTGAAAACGATTTCGAAATGAATTGAATTGAAAACGATTTCGAAATGAATTGAATTGAAAACGATTTCGAAATGAATTGAATTGAAAACGTTTCGAAATGAATTGAATTGAAAACGATTTCGAAATGAATTGAATTGAAAACGATTTCGAAATGAATTCAAATTGAATTGAATAGAAATGAATTTTAAAACGAATTTATAAAGAAGAATTCAATTTTGATTTGAATTGAAATGGAAGTTGAAATTGTTTTGAAACGAATGTAGAACTATTTATAAAATTCGTTTTAAAAGGAAATCGACGAAATATATATAATATATATATATTATATATATAATGGCCTGAATAGAACGCGCCGCGCCGCGGCAGTTCGTGAATTTCGACCATTTATTTCAAACGGACATTGCTGGAGATCCGACCGTCGGATTCTCCTAAAACCGGAACCGTTGGGTTCGTATCGAAAAGAGCTTTCCAATGAATATTAGAAATTTGAAATCTAACGGTTGGATTTGGAGTTATGTCCAAATCAAATTCGAAAAAGGTCGCTGTAAGTGCAGTTCGATGGCCGTTGTTGGAAATCGACTGTACGGGCCTTGGTAAAATTATTAAAAATATCTATAATTTGTGTAAAATTATAATATGAGAATTGGAAAGAATTGGGCTGGAAAACTCCACATTTGAATAGGTAAAAATAGATTTCTATCGAAATGAACTAGTTTTGAACTAGAATTAAAATCAATTTATTTTTGAAATAAATAAATTGAATTTGAAAGTGATTTTGAAAATAATCGATAATTTCCAATACGTGGCTTGGACTGGAGTTGAATCGAAATTATCTTCGGGATATTTCGATGTTGGATTTCGTGACTATACAGATATTGTTATGGGAATTTGAAAGATATATTTTATATCGTTATTCCCAATACGATATATGTTGGTTTCAGAATTTGATATTGAATATAAGCCGATATATTTTCTATTCAAAGCTTGTATTTAATATCAGATGTGATTTGGGTTTATCGTGGATCGTGTTTTAGATGACATTGGTGCTTTAACCCAGTTAAAGGCATAATAATGATTTTTGAAAAGATTAAAACTAAGTGGAGTTTTAATGAATCTTTAATTAGATTAAAAATGTGAATTGATAATTTAAATTATCAAATCTGAAAGGTGATCGAGAATGGAGTACCACCAGTTTTGCTCCAAAGCGATAGTTAAATCTTTAATTAGATTTGAACGTGAAATGGTAATTAATTTTACCGATAACACAGTGGTGTTAGATGTGGAGTATTACCAGTTTTCTCCATGGGATATATAGGTTGGGATTGGGAAATAAAATAATAATTACTTCGGTGTGGTTCGCTAATCCCGACTAGTTTGGAAAACCATGATATGGTTTGAAATGATATCCAAAGGAAGATTAAAGAATAAATTTAGAAGAATTTATCTTGGATAAAATTAATGGGAACCTTTCCCTAAAAATGTGATTTTGTGAATAAAATAATATTCTAAATTGGAATGAGGCGATTGATGTGTTCGTGTAACATTTGTTTATCATATACGTGGGTTATTCAGAAAGGCCGGGTTTACACCCATTCTGAATAACCAATTCGACGAGATGTCGAGGATGAAGACGGTGGTTGAAGGCCGGAAGTCTTCACATCGTTTGGATAATTACTGACGATCCTGATTGGGCTGTACACCCAAGAGGATGGAAATAGTTGGCGGTCGTCCAGACGTACTTGGAGATGGATGGATATGCGAGGAAAGTGCCTCCGGTTTCGTTCAGACCTAGAACGGACTTGTAAATGGATGGTGTGTCTGACATTGTATTCCTTTATATTGTATTTGTTGATCTCTGCTAAATATATATCTGTTTGGCGGCGGAGAATTTATTCTCTTGCTTAACGCCCTTCTCTGAGACATATGAGCTCAGAGGTTATATATTGGCAGAAATCAGTGGTACGATATGGATTGATAGTGTGGCATACTGAGATGCAGTGATCCAGACTTTTGTTGAAAAGCAAAGTTTGGTGGTTGATGATCAAAGCGCAGCTGATATAGCATGGCTTTGTGTATAGCGTTGATCCGCGAGCCTCACAGCCCGGGATGGTGGTAAACTGATGGTTTGATCAGTATACATTTTTAGTGTAGTGGATTCGGTCGACCGATATTGAGTTTCGTGCTCGGAGGGATAGAGTAAGCGGTGTTTTCTCTTACTGGGACGTAAGCCGCGGTGATACTTGAGTCCCAAAAGTGCGGATGTGCATAGCGGTGTTTTCTCTCGCTGAGACGTAAGCCGCGGTGATTTGTACTACGCGATCGATCTTTCGAATCAGGAGCCACCATGATGGAAATCCAATTTCCAATACGTGTATTTCGGCTTTATTTGTAGAGCCTAGTATGGCGACATAGTGGGATGGGGCACTCATGCCGTCTATGATTTCTATTTATGATTGAAATTGTTCTTGACACTATACACTTATTATAGTATCAAATGATTTGTTTTAAACGTATCAAGCATGTTTGGCTGTTATAAGGTAAAACCCTATCCTCCGGCTTGCGTTGCATTGTGTGATGGGACCTGGGTCTTATAATAGCTTCATTTTTCGAAAAAGCATTGCGCTGTTTATTCTATGCACTAGTATTCTTGGGAGGAAACCCGTTCCGTGTTATACGGCGTGGTCCCTTGAATTACTCTCTTTTAAAGTAAAGTCTTAAATAACTGTTTTAGTTCTCACACCAGTCACATGACTGACCTGGAGTTTATTGTTTTAACCTAAACTCTGGGTGCCCTTATTTTCGACACGGGCAGCTAGTAGTTTTGGTTTTGCAGATTTATATTCACAGGATCCTGGTTTACAGCTGGAATGATATCCGGAAAGCTTTGTATCCGTATATCTCTTCTAGTTGTGTATTGTATTATTTTCCGCTGCTAGGTATTTAAATGTAATTTAAATCTCTGATATTTCTGTGTAATATTCATTTATACTCTGTATATTCTTGTAATCTGATGCATTGTTGTAATAACAGTGAAATGTTCTTCTGTTTGTGTTCTGATTTGTCTTGTCCTCATAGTAATTCGTTCTTTCTCATCTCTTCGGAGACCGGGGAAGTTTCGGGTCGCTTCAGTTGGTATCAGAGCTTTGGTTTACAAAGCAGAGAACAAGACACATTAGAACCATACGAAAGAATTCATCAGATATTGGATTAGTAATATCCAATTAGAATGACTCGTTAGAGATGGGATCAGTAGTATCCTAGAACGACTGTGAAGAGTATATTTTTGAAAATGAAAACATTTTTTTTTTGAAAATTTAAATTCAATTATTCGTATTTGATTATTTATTTTATATTGATTTGGACAGTCCAGTATATAAAGATTTTTCATATGCGCCTTGCAAACGTATATTTGAAATTTTAATATACTGGATAGATATAGAAGCACACTCTAGTCGCACGGACCTGATTCTGATGATTGACGCGTCATCATTAGTAATTATTTTCGTGTTTCGAAGGTGTGATATCTATATATTTCCATTAGACTGGTGTGAGAACCAAAACTTATATAGTTAGAATACATTGTTGTGAATTGGCATCAAAAACATGGTTTTCTTTATATGTAGTAAAATTATCAATTTGAAACGTTAAAGTCACTAATTGATTGATGTTTGTTTATTTGTTTGATAATTGTGAACCATTTAGCCTAATTGAACCAAATGTTGAATTGTATTGAAAATTGGTTGCATTTGCTTGCATATACATATATATCATTGAACAGGTCATAGCAAGGAGGCTAGAGCAGAGAATAAAATTTGTTTGCCCGACAAATAGGTACATGTTTACTACATAATTTACTGTATTGTTTGGGTGATGATGATTTTATGAGCCTATTGGCTAGCCGCTTGGCTTTTTCTTTTTCTTTTTGAGATCTGAAGGACCGGGGAAGCTATTTGAAATTCCCCGATGCTCCCGGTGCAGGGGAGGTTATGGCGAAATTTTTCAAAAATTTAGGGTGTTAGCCAAATTTTTTTGAAATTTTTGAAAATTCTCAGAAATTGAGAAGTTGGAGAATGGAAGCCAGATCGAACGTAGAGTTGATTAATCAAACCACTTTCGACTTTGTTCCTTTTCGGGGACGAAAAGTTTTAAGTGGGGGAGATTGTAATAACCCGAAAATCTGGGCCAGTTTAAAATTTTTATTTTGGCCATTTTAGCGAATTTTGACTATTTAAAATGAATTATTTTAAATAATATCGACGGAAATTTATTTTGAATATAATTCAAACGTATATATTTATACGCGTCGTTGTTAGAATATAAATATTTATATATAATTATAAATAGAATTGAAAATGGCGCGGTAGTTCGATAATTCGATTTCAAGCTTCAATTGAATGTACCGGGTGCAAAACAATCCGGATTTTAGTGAAACCAAAAACATTAGGATCTAATTGATGATATCTTTCCAACGAATCCGAAAAATCGAAAGTTCGTAGCGGGAATCAAAAGATATGTCCAGTTGAAAATTCTGAATAGTCGCTATGGAATTCAGGCCCTTAAAAATGGACATTTTGCAAACGACCTCGGATTTCGACGAAACCACTTTTATTGGGTCCGTGATGTCAAATTATTGCTAGGTTTCAAATTTCATAATTTTTCGAATCAATATGTGAGCGTGGCAAAGGAAAACGCGTTTGACCAGTTTCAGTTGATTTTAATCGACTGGAAATTGGCCATTTTTCATACGGTCTCAGAATTCGACGAAACTAGTTTTATTAGGACCGTATCGTCAATACGAAGCTAGAAAATATTTTTCTAGAATTTTTCTAGTTAGTATGTGACCTCGGTAATTTGAAATGTACGTTTAAAATTCAATATAATGATTTAAATGTAAATTCAGCGAAAACTGATTGTAACAGCCGAATCAGCCTACGATACATATCCCATTGTGTTCGGAATGGGGGTAATTAGCTATGGACGGCAGGCGGTGGGCCCCGTTTTGAAGTCGAAAATAAAAGTTGCTTTTTGGGTGGAAAATTAAATTAATAAAAAGAAAAAAAAACATATCCCTCTTCCCTTTAATACTTCTGGCCCCCCCTTTCGAAATCAAAACTGACAGATTAAAAAAAAAATGAAAAAAAAAATGATGAACGACGAGATCGCCTCCCCCCCCTCTCTTCTTCGTCGACGGCGCCGCCACCAGGGGGGGACCGCCGCCCTTCTCCCCTCTGCTCCGCCAACCTCCTCCTACCTCGAGACGCCCTCTTCTCCTCCTCCTCAAATCGCGATGCAAACCCTCCCCCCCCCCCCCCCCCCCGTCGCTTTCACCCACCGCCGTCTCCACGCCACCAGACGCCCGCGAGTTCGAACCCCCCCTTTCAGTAAGTTTTTTTCTTCTTCTTTTTATTTATTATTTTATTTTTGTTTTATAAAAGCAGATAAAAAAAAGAATTAAAAACTGTTTTAATTTTAAAGTTTAAAACTAATTTCGATTTTTAGTTTAAAAACTGATTTTTGAAAAGTTTAAAAACTGATTTTTTTTCTGAAAAGATTTAAACTTTATAAAGGAAAAGCATTTAAAACTGTTTTTTTAAAAGGGTTTAAAACCTGATTTTATTTTAAGATTTTAAATAGAAAAAGATTTGAATTTTAAATGGAAAAAGATTAGAACTTTAAAAGGTGAAAAGGTCGTATTTTGAAATGTGAGAAGATCGTATTTTTATATAGTTGATTTACAGAAAAGGATAGGATTTTTATTTGTATAAAAATATGATTTTTATATATTGAACATCATAGTAAAAATTCGATTTTTATATATTGAGTAGCGAGTAAAAATTCGATTTTTATATATTGAGTAGCGGAGTAAAAATTCGATTTTTATATATTGAATAGCGAAATAAAAATATGATTTTTATATATTGAACTTCGATATAAAAATATGATTTTTATATATTGAACTTCGAAGTAAAAATTCGATTTTTACATAGGTAGTGGCTACGGGCAACGAAGATGACGAAGATGCGATAGCGATGAAGATTTCTATCAATGAAGTGCCGTGGAGCTTGGATAGCTATCGGTGAGAATTTCTCACCTTTCAATTTCTTTTCTAGTAATATATATATACTAGGATGCAGACGGTGCTTAGTAGCACCCGACACCCGTCATCCACAGACCATGGATGGCTTGTTTGTTAAATTGTTTGGTTGTGTAGTTGGGTAGATTATTTGATTTGAATTGAATTATTGGGTGAATTGAAATTGATTTGATTGATGTGTGAATGGCGTGGGCCTTCACTAGACCGGGGATAAGGCTAGGCCTCGTCCCGTTTCTAGTATCGTGCCGTTATGCCGCCGAAATTTTCTAGAATATGTTAGAAAAATAAAAATATCATTTTATTGAATAAATGAACTGAATAGAAATTCATGTGTTAGAATAAAATGTTTTATCGTTAAAAATATAATTTTTAACGTGAAAATGGATAAATGAATATTTATAAACAAATCGGCCGATTTGTTTATATACACTGATTTGACTGATATCGATTGGGTCGATAAATTTTACACGTCGCCCAACTGCACAAATAAAATCTGTGTTTGATTGTTTGAAACCCCACACGGGTGTTGGGATGAAATTTGAAGTTCACTCATCCTGATTGATTAAATATGTCGATCGATTGATTGACAGGCTGTTATAAGCGTTAGATATCTATATTTGATGCTTATACAGTGTGGTGCACTTTGGATGATGGTTGATTGTTTATTATTGCTATTATATACATGTGTTGTATGGAATCCATATAATTAACGTTATATGGTGATTGATTGGGCCTCATTCCAATCGGGAAAGTAATGAATATTATAAAAGAAAATTCATGTGTTGAATATAAAAATAGTGATGTGTTGACAGTACTCATGTGTTGAGATTAGTCGTGTGTTGAAATAAATATAGATTCATGTGTTGAATGGGATAATATTCATTTGTTGGATAGAATAAAGAAGTTTTGAAAATATAAAGCCGTGTTGATTAGATTAACGCCATTTTGACGTAAACGATATTTATATCGATTTTATTCATTTCGAAATGAATTGAATTGAAAACAATTTTGAAATGAATTGAATTGAAAACGATTTCGAAATGAATTGAATTGAAAACGATTTCGAAATGAATTGAATTGAAAACGATTTCGAAATGAATTGAATTGAAAACGATTTCGAAATGAATTGAATTGAAAACGATTTCGAAATGAATTGAATTGAAAACGATTTCGAAATGAATTGAATTGAAAACGATTTCGAAATGAATTGAATTGAAAACGATTTCGAAATGAATTCAAATTGAATTGAATAGAAATGAATTTTAAAACGAAATTATAAAGAAGAATTCAATTTTGATTTGAATTGAAATGGAAGTTGAAATTGTTTTGAAACGAATGTAGAACTATTTATAAAATTCGTTTTAAAAGGAAATCGATGAAATATATATAATATATATATATTATATATATAATGGCCTGAATAGAACGCGCCGCGCCGCGGCAGTTCGTGAATTTCGACCATTTATTTCAAACGGACATTGCGGGAGATCCGACCGTCGGATTCTCCTAAAACCGGAACCGTTGGGTTCGTATCGAAAAGAGCTTTCCAATGAATATTAGAAATTTGAAATCTAACGGTTGGATTTGGAGTTATGTCCAAATCAAATTCGAAAAAGGTCGCTGTAAGTGCAGTTCGATGGCCGTTGTTGGAAATCGACTGTACGGGCCTTGGTAAAATTATTAAAAATATCTATAATTTGTGTAAAATTATAATATGTGAATTGGAAAGAATTGGGCTGGAAAAATCCACATTTGAATAGGTAAAAATAGATTTCTATCGAAATGAACTAGTTTTGAACTAGAATTAAAATCAATTTATTTTTGAAATAAATAAATTGAATTTGAAAGTGATTTTGAAAATAATCGATAATTTCCAATACGTGGCTTGGACTGGAGTTGAATCGAAATTATCTTCGGGATATTTCGATGTTGGATTTCGTGACTATACAGATATTGTTATGGGAATTTGAAAGATATATTTTATATCGTTATTCCCAATACTATATATGTTGGTTTCAGAATTTGATATTGAATATAAGCCGATATATTTTCTATTCAAAGCTTGTATTTAATATCAGATGTGATTTGGGTTTATCGTGGATCGTGTTTTAGATGACATTGGTGCTTTAACCCAGTTAAAGGCATAATAATGATTTTTGAAAAGATTAAAACTAAGTGGAGTTTTAATGAATCTTTAATTAGATTAAAAATGTGAATTGATAATTTAAATTATCAAATCTGAAAGGTGATCGAGAATGGAGTACCACCAGTTTTGCTCCAAAGCGATAGTTAAATCTTTAATTAGATTTGAACGTGAAATGGTAATTAATTTTACCGATAACACAGTGGTGTTAGATGTGGAGTATTACCAGTTTTCTCCATGGGATATATAGGTTGGGATTGGGAAATAAAATAATAATTACTTCGGTGTGGTTCGCTAATCCCGACTAGTTTGGAAAACCATGATATGGTTTGAAATGATATCCAAAGGAAGATTAAAGAATAAATTTAAAAGAATTTATCTTGGATAAAATTAATGGGAACCTTTCCCTAAAAATGTGATTTTTTGAATAAAAGAATATTCTGAATTGGAATGAGGCTATTGATGTGTTCGTGTAACATTTGTTTATCATATACGTGGGTTATTCAGAAAGGCCGGGTTTACACCCATTCTGAATAACCGATTCGACGAGATGTCGTAGATGAAGACGGTGGTTGAAGGCCGGAAGTCTCCACATCGTTTGGATAATTACTGACGATCCTGATTGGGCTGTACACCCAAGAGGATGGAAATAGTTGGCGGTCGTCCAGACGTACTTGGAGATGGATGGATATGCGAGGAAAGTGCCTCCGGTTTCGTTCAGACCTAGAACGGACTTATAAATGGATGGTGTGTCTGACATTGTATTCCTTTATATTGTATTTGTTGATCTCTGCTAAATATATATCTGTTTGGCGGCGGAGAATTTATTCTCTTGCTTAACGCCCTTCTCTGAGACATATGAGCTCAGAGGTTATATATTGGCAGAAATCAGTGGTACGATATGGATTGATAGTGTGGCATACTGAGATGCAGTGATCCAGACTTTTGTTGAAAAGCAAAGTATGGTGGTTGATGATCAAAGCGCAGCTGATATAACATGGCTTTGTGTATAGCGTTGATCCGCGAGCCTCACAGCCCGGGATGGTGGTAAAATGATGGTTTGATCAGTATACATTTTTAGTGTAGTGGATTCGGTCGACCGATATTGAGCTTCGTGCTCGGAGGGATAGAGTAAGCGGTGTTTTCTCTTGCTGGGACGTAAGCCGCGGTGATACTTGAGTCCCAAAAGTGCGGATGTGCATAGCGGTGTTTTCTCTCGTTGAGACGTAAGCCGCGGTGATTTGTACTACGCGATCGATCTTTCGAATCAGGAGCCACCATGATGGAAATCCAATTTCCAATACGTGTATTTCGGCTTTATTTATAGAGCCTAGTATGGCGACATAGTGGGATGGGGCACTCATGCCGTCTATGATTTCTATTTATGATTGAAATTGTTCTTGACACTATACACTTATTATAGTATCAAATGATTTGTTTTAAACGTATCAAGCATGTTTGGCTGTTATAAGGTAAAACCCTATCCTCCGGCTTGCGTTGCATTGTGTGATGGGACCTGGGTCTTATAATAGCTTCATTTTTCGAAAAAGCATTGCGCTGTTTATTCTATGCACTAGTATTCTTGGGAGGAAACCCGTTCCGTGTTATACGGCGTGGTCCCTTGAATTACTCTCTTTTAAAGTAAAGTCTTAAATAACTGTTTTAGTTCTCACACCAGTCACATGACTGACCTGGAGTTTATTGTTTTAACCTAAACTCTGGGTGCCCTTATTTTCGACACGGGCAGCTAGTAGTTTTGGTTTTGCAGATTTATATTCACGGGATCCTGGTTTACAGCTGGAATGATATCCGGAAAGCTTTGTATCCGTATATCTCTTCTAGTTGTGTATTGTATTATTTTCCGCTGCTAGGTATTTAAATGTAATTTAAATCTCTGATATTTCTGTGTAATATTCATTTATACTCTGTATATTCTTGTAATCTGATGCATTGTTGTAATAACAGTGAAATGTTCTTCTGTTTGTGTTCTGATTTGTCTTGTCCTCACAGTAATTCGTTCTTTCTCATCTCTTCGGAGACCGGGGAAGTTTCGGGTCGCTTCAGTTGGTATCAGAGCTTTGGTTTACAAAGCAGAGAACAAGACACATTAGAACCATACGAAAGAATTCATCAGATATTGGATTAGTAATATCCAATTAGAATGACTCGTTAGAGATGGGATCAGTAGTATCCTAGAACGAGTGTGAAGAGTATATTTTTGAAAATGAAAACATTTTTGTTTTGAAAATTTAAGTTCAATTATTCGTATTTGATTATTTATTTTATATCGATTTGGACAGTCCAGTATATAAAGATTTTGCATATGCGCCTTGCAAACGTATATTTGAAATTTTAATATACTGGATAGATATAGAAGCACACTCTAGTCGCACGGGCCTGATTCTGATGATTGACGCGTCATCATTAGTAATTATTTTCGTGTTTCGAAGGTGTGATATCTATATATTTCCATTAGACTGGTGTGAGAACCAAAACTTATATAGTTAGAATACATTGTTGTGAATTGGCATCAAAAACATGGTTTTCTTTATATGTAGTAAAATTATCAATTTGAAACGTTAAAGTCACTAATTGATTGATGTTTGTTTATTTGTTTGATAATTGTGAACCATTTAGCCTAATTGAACCAAATGTTGAATTGTATTGAAAATTGGTTGCATTTGCTTGCATATACATATATATCATTGAACAGGTCATAGCAAGGAGGCTAAAGCAGAGAATAAAATTTGTTTGCCCGACAAATAGGTACATGTTTACTACATAATTTACTGTATTGTTTGGGTGATGATGATTTTATGAGCCTATTGGCTAGCCGCTTGGCTTTTTCTTTTTCTTTTTGAGATCTGAAGGACCGGGGAAGCTATTTGAAATTCCCCGATGCTCCCGGTGCAGGGGAGGTTATGGCGAAATTTTTCAAAAATTTAGGGTGTTAGCCAAATTTTTTTGAAATTTTTGAAAATTCTCAGAAACTGAGAAGTTGGAGAATGGAAGCCAGATCGAACGTAGAGTTGATTAATCAAACCACTTTCGACTTTGTTCCTTTTCGGGGACGAAAAGTTTTAAGTGGGGGAGATTGTAATAACCCGAAAATCTGGGCCAGTTTAAAATTTTTATTTTGGCCATTTTAGCGAATTTTGACTATTTAAAATGAATTATTTTAAATATTATCGACGGAAATTTATTTTGAATATAATTCGAACGTATATATTTATACGCGTCGTTGTTAGAATATAAATATTTATATATAATTATAAATAGAATTGAAAATGGCGCGGTAGTTCGATAATTCGATTTCAAACTTCAATTGAATGTACCGGGTGCAAAACAATCCGGATTTTAGTGAAACCAAAAACATTAGGATCTAATTGATGATATCTTTCCAACGAATCCGAAAAATCGAAAGTTCGTAGCGGGAATCAAAAGATATGTCCAGTTGAAAATTCTGAATAGTCGCTATGGAATTCAGGCCCTTAAAAATGGACATTTTGCAAACGACCTCGGATTTCGACGAAACCACTTTTATTGGGTCCGTGATGTCAAATTATTGCTAGGTTTCAAATTTCATAATTTTTCGAATCAATATGTGAGCGTGGCAAAGGAAAACGCGTTTGACCAGTTTCAGTTGATTTTAATCGACTGGAAATTGGCCATTTTTCATACGGTCTCAGAATTCGACGAAACTAGTTTTATTAGGACCGTATCGTCAATACGAAGCTAGAAAATATTTTTCTAGAATTTTTCTAGTTAGTATGTGACCTCGGTAATTTGAAATGTACGTTTAAAATTCAATATAATGATTTAAATGTAAATTCAGCGAAAACTGATTGTAACAGCCGAATCAGCCTACGATACATATCCCATTGTGTTCGGAATGGGGGTAATTAGCTATGGACGGCAGGCGGTGGGCCCCGTTTTGAGGTCGAAAATAAAAGTTGCTTTTTGGGTGGAAAATTAAATTAATAAAAAGAAAAAAAAAACATATCCCTCTTCCCTTTAATACTTCTGGCCCCCCCCTTTCGAAATCAAAACTGACAGATTAAAAAAAGAAAAAAAAAGAAAAAGAAAAAAAAATGATGAACGACGGGATCGCCTCCCCCTCTCTTCTTCGTCGACGGCGCCGCCACCAGGGGGGACCGCCGCCCTTCTCCCCTCTGCTCCGCCAACCTCCTCCTACCTCGAGACGCCCTCTTCTTCTCCTCCTCAAATCGCGATGCAAACCCCCCCCCCCCCCCCCCCCCCCCCCCGTCGCTTTCACCCACCGCCGTCTCCACGCCACCAGACGCCCGCGAGTTCGAACCCCCCCTTTCAGTAAGTTTTTTTTTTCTTCTTTTTATTTATTATTTTATTTTTGTTTTATAAAAGCAGATAAAAAAAAAGAATTAAAAACTGTTTTAATTTTAAAGTTTAAAACTAATTTCGATTTTTAGTTTAAAAACTGATTTTGGAAAAGTTTAAAAACTGATTTTTTTTTTGAAAAGATTTAAACTTTATAAAGGAAAAGCATTTAAAACTGTTTTTTTAAAAGGGTTTAAAACCTGATTTTATTTTAAGATTTTAAATAGAAAAAGATTTGAATTTTAAATGGAAAAAGATTAGAACTTTAAAAGGTGAAAAGGTCGTATTTTGAAATGTGAGAAGATCGTATTTTTATATAGTTGATTTACAGAAAAGGATAGGATTTTTATTTGTATAAAAATATGATTTTTATATATTGAACATCATAGTAAAAATTCGATTTTTTTATATTGAGTAGCGAGTAAAAATTCGATTTTTATATATTGAGTAGCGGAGTAAAAATTCGATTTTTATATATTGAATAGCGAAATAAAAATATGATTTTTATATATTGAACTTCGATATAAAAATATGATTTTTATATATTGAACTTCGAAGTAAAAATTCGATTTTTACATAGGTAGTGGCTACGGGCAACGAAGATGACGAAGATGCGATAGCGATGAAGATTTCTATCAATGAAGTGCCGTGGAGCTTGGATAGCTATCGGTGAGAATTTCTCACCTTTCAATTTCTTTTCTAGTAATATATATATACTAGGATGCAGACGGTGCTTAGTAGCACCCGACACCCGTCATCCACAGACCATGGATGGCTTGTTTGTTAAATTGTTTGGTTGTGTAGTTGGGTAGATTATTTGATTTGAATTGAATTATTGGGTGAATTGAAATTGATTTGATTGATGTGTGAATGGCGTGGGCCTTCACTAGACCGGGGATAAGGCTAGGCCTCGTCCCGTTTCTAGTATCGTGCCGTTATGCCGCCGAAATTTTCTAAAATATGTTAGAAAAATAAAAATATCATTTTATTGAATAAATGAACTGAATAGAAATTCATGTGTTAGAATAAAATGTTTTATCGTTAAAAATATAATTTTTAACGTGAAAATGGATAAATGAATATTTATAAACAAATCGGCCGATTTGTTTATATACACTGATTTGACTGATATCGATTGGGTCGATAAATTTTACACGTCGCCCAACTGCACAAATAAAATCTGTGTTTGATTGTTTGAAACCCCACACGGGTGTTGGGATGAAATTTGAAGTTCACTCATCCTGATTGATTAAATATGTCGATCGATTGATTGACAGGCTGTTATAAGCGTTAGATATCTATATTTGATGCTTATACAGTGTGGTGCACTTTGGATGATGGTTGATTGTTTATTATTGATATTATATACATGTGTTGTATGGAATCCATATAATTAACGTTATATGGTGATTGATTGGGCCTCATTCCAATCGGGAAAGTAATGAATATTATAAAAGAAAATTCATGTGTTGAATATAAAAATAGTGATGTGTTGACAGTACTCATGTGTTGAGATTAGTCGTATGTTGAAATAAATATAGATTCATGTGTTGAATGGGATAATATTCATTTGTTGGATAGAATAAAGAAGTTTTGAAAATATAAAGCCGTGTTGATTAGATTGACGCCATTTTGACGTAAACGATATTTATATCGATTTTATTCATTTCGAAATGAATTGAATTGAAAACGATTTCGAAATGAATTGAATTGAAAACGATTTCGAAATGAATTGAATTGAAAACGATTTCGAAATGAATTGAATTGAAAACGATTTCGAAATGAATTGAATTGAAAACGATTTCGAAATGAATTGAATTGAAAACGATTTCGAAATGAATTGAATTGAAAACGATTTCGAAATGAATTGAATTGAAAATGATTTCGAAATGAATTGAATTGAAAACGATTTCGAAATGAATTCAAATTGAATTGAATAGAAATGAATTTTAAAACGAATTTATAAAGAAGAATTCAATTTTGATTTGAATTGAAATGGAAGTTGAAATTGTTTTGAAACGAATGTAGAACTATTTATAAAATTCGTTTTAAAAGGAAATCGACGAAATATATATAATATATATATATTATATATATAATGGCCTGAATAGAACGCGCCGCGCCGCGGCAGTTCGTGAATTTCGACCATTTATTTCAAACGGACATTGCGGGAGATCCGACCGTCGGATTCTCCTAAAACCGGAACCGTTGGGTTCGTATCGAAAAGAGCTTTCCAATGAATATTAGAAATTTGAAATCTAACGGTTGGATTTGGAGTTATGTCCAAATCAAATTCGAAAAAGGTCGCTGTAAGTGCAGTTCGATGGCCGTTGTTGGAAATCGACTGTACGGGCCTTGGTAAAATTATTAAAAATATCTATAATTTGTGTAAAATTATAATATGTGAATTGGAAAGAATTGGGCTGGAAAACTCCACATTTGAATAGGTAAAAATAGATTTCTATCGAAATGAACTAGTTTTGAACTAGAATTAAAATCAATTTATTTTTGAAATAAATAAATTGAATTTGAAAGTGATTTTGAAAATAATCGATAATTTCCAATACGTGGCTTGGACTGGAGTTGAATCGAAATTATCTTCGGGATATTTCGATGTTGGATTTCGTGACTATACAGATATTGTTATGGGAATTTGAAAGATATATTTTATATCGTTATTCCCAATACGATATATGTTGGTTTCAGAATTTGATATTGAATATAAGCCGATATATTTTCTATTCAAAGCTTGTATTTAATATCAGATGTGATTTGGGTTTATCGTGGATCGTGTTTTAGATGACATTGGTGCTTTAACCCAGTTAAAGGCATAATAATGATTTTTGAAAAGATTAAAACTAAGTGGAGTTTTAATGAATCTTTAATTAGATTAAAAATGTGAATTGATAATTTAAATTATCAAATCTGAAAGGTGATCGAGAATGGAGTACCACTAGTTTTGCTCTAAAGCGATAGTTAAATCTTTAATTAGATTTGAACGTGAAATGGTAATTAATTTTACCGATAACACAGTGGTGTTAGATGTGGAGTATTACCAGTTTTCTCCATGGGATATATAGGTTGGGATTGGGAAATAAAATAATAATTACTTCGGTGTGGTTCGCTAATCCCGACTAGTTTGGAAAACCATGATATGGTTTGAAATGATATCCAAAGGAAGATTAAAGAATAAATTTAGAAGAATTTATCTTGGATAAAATTAATGGGAACCTTTCCCTAAAAATGTGATTTTGTGAATAAAAGAATATTCTGAATTGGAATGAGGCGACTGATGTGTTCGTGTAACATTTGTTTATCATATACGTGGGTTATTCAGAAAGGCCGGGTTTACACCCATTCTGAATAACCGATTCGACGAGATGTCGAAGATGAAGACGGTGGTTGCAGGCCGGAAGTCTTCACATCGTTTGGATAATTACTGACGATCCTGATTGGGCTGTACACCCAAGAGGATGGAAATAGTTGGCGGTCGTCCAGACGTACTTGGAGATGGATGGATATGCGAGGAAAGTGCCTCCGGTTTCGTTCAGACCTAGAACGGACTTGTAAATGGATGGTGTGTCTGACATTGTATTCCTTTATATTGTATTTGTTGATCTCTACTAAATATATATCTGTTTGGCGACGGAGAATTTATTCTCTTGCTTAACGCCCTTCTCTGAGACATATGAGCTCATAGGTTATATATTGGCAGAAATCAGTGGTACGATATGGATTGATAGTGTGGCATACTGAGATGCAGTGATCCAGACTTTTGTTGAAAAGCAAAGTATGGTGGTTGATGATCAAAGCGCAGCTGATATAGCATGGCTTTGTGTATAGCGTTGATCCGCGAGCCTCACAGCCCGGGATGGTGGTAAACTGATGGTTTGATCAGTATACATTTTTAGTGTAGTGGATTCGGTCGACCGATATTGAGCTTCGTGCTCGGAGGGATAGAGTAAGCGGTGTTTTCTCTTGCTGGGATGTAAGCCGCGGTGATACTTGAGTCCCAAAAGTGCGGATGTGCATAGCGGTGTTTTCTCTCGCTGAGACGTAAGCCGCGGTGATTTGTACTACGCGATCGATCTTTCGAATCAGGAGCCACCATGATGGAAATCCAATTTCCAATACGTGTATTTCGGCTTTATTTGTAGAGCCTAGTATGCCGACATAGTGGGATGGGGCACTCATGCCGTCTATGATTTCTATTTATGATTGAAATTGTTTTTGACACTATACACTTATTATAGTATCAAATGATTTGTTTTAAACGTATCAAGCATGTTTGGCTGTTATAAGGTAAAACCCTATCCTCCGGCTTGCGTTGCATTGTGTGATGGGACCTGGGTCTTATAATAGCTTCATTTTTCGAAAAAGCATTGCGCTGTTTATTCTATGCACTAGTATTCTTGGGAGGAAACCCGTTCCGTGTTATATGGCGTGGTCCCTTGAATTACTCTCTTTTAAAGTAAAGTCTTAAATAACTGTTTTAGTTCTCACACCAGTCACATGACTGACCTGGAGTTTATTGTTTTAACCTAAACTCTGGGTGCCCTTATTTTCGACACGGGCAGCTAGTAGTTTTGGTTTTGCAGATTTATATTCACAGGATCCTGGTTTACAGCTGGAATGATATCCGGAAAGCTTTGTATCTGTATATCTCTTCTAGTTGTGTATTGTATTATTTTCCGCTGCTAGGTATTTAAATGTAATTTAAATCTCTGATATTTCTGTGTAATATTCATTTATACTCTGTATATTCTTGTAATCTGATGCATTGTTGTAATTACAGTGAAATGTTCTTCTGTTTGTGTTCTGATTTGTCTTGTCCTCACAGTAATTCGTTCTTTCTCATCTCTTCGGAGACCGGGGAAGTTTCGGGTCGCTTCAACATATAAAAATATAAATTTTATTTACAAATGTAAATCCTACTTTTTTATTTACATTATAAAGATGTAATCTTTGTTTACAATGTAAATCCATACATTCATTTCATAGAATAAAATGAAATTTCATTCATGCGGGTTAAATTCATTCAAAATTTACATAATAATATGTAATCTATTTCATATGATGAAAATTCATTCATAAATTACATGTAAAAATGTAATTTACTTTATGCGGACTAATTTCATTCATAAAATAAAATGTAATTTATTTCATGCAATCTTAACTCATTCATAAAATGCATATACAAATGTATTTTATTTCATGAGGTCTTAATTCCTTCATAAAATACATATAAAAAATGTATTTCATTTCATGCAGTCTGAATTTCTTTAAATTACATTATAAAATAATGTAACTTATCCTACGGTAAATTTTCTTTTTATTAACATCATAAATAATGTCACTTATACTACGGTAAATTTTCTTTTTATTAATATCATAAATAATGTCACTTATCCTACGATATCATTTTTTTATCTTAACCTTATAAATAATGTTAATTTCCTACAGTGTAAATCCGCTTCTTATTTACATTATAAAATAATGCAAAATTATCCTATGTTGTGATTACTATATAATTTACATTAAAAATAATGTAAAATGGACATACGGTGAAATTCATGTATATTTACATTAAGAAAAATGTAAATTTTACATACGGTGAAATTTCTATATATTCACATTAAGAAAAATGTAAATTCTCATTCTTGTCACATTTTCTTGAATTTGCATTCAACAAAATGTAAACTTCTATTCTCAAGTTACAATATAAAATCCATTCTTCTTCACAATGTAAAATTTACTCTTTAAACACAATGTAAAGTCCATTCTTTTTAGTATATTAAAATTAATGTAAATCTTCCTACGGTGAATTTTTTTTTTATATATTAGCATTAGAAATAAAGTTAACAAATCCTACGGTTAAATTTACATATATCAACATTAAAAATAATGTTGACAATTTCTACGGTCAAAATTTCATATGTTAACATTAAGAATAATGTTAACAATTTCTATAGTTTAACTCACTATTTAATTTACATTAAAATGATGTAAATTCATACATGCGGCGAAAATACTCTATTTACATAATAAAAATGAAAATTTCATGTCATCGCAATTTCTGATATTGAATTTACAAAATTAAATGTAAATTCATGTCATCGTCAATCCTAATATTGAATTTACAAAATAAAAATGTATATTCAAGTCAATGCAAAATTTTAACTTTATTTACATAAATAAATGTAAATTTTATATCATCGCACAATTGTAGCTTTAATTTACATAATAAAATGTCAATTTTATATCAACGTAACATTCTAACTATAATTTACAAATAAAAATGTAAATTCTATGTCAACGCACGATTCTAACTTTATTAACAAAATAAAATGTAAAGTTTATGTCATTACAACATTCTAACTTTTATTTACATAATAAAATGTAAAATTTATGTCAACGCCAAATTCTACTTTTAATTTACAAAATAAAATGTAAATTTTATGTCAAATAGTGAATTCCTATTTTGTTTACATAAAAAAAAATATATAAATTTTGTCATACAGTGAAATTCCCTTTATATTAACATTAAAATAATGTTCATTCCCTACGGTTAAATTCACTATTTAATTTACATTGACAATAATGTAAATTCATACATGCGGTGAAATTACTCATTATTAACATTAAATAAAATGTTAATTTTGTCCTATGTAATAATTTTCATACATGCGGTTAAATTACTTTTTAATATTAACATTAAAATGTTAATGCCATCATAAGGTTAAATTACTTTTTATATACTAACATTAAAAATAAATAATGTAAATTTTCATACGTTGTAATTATTCTTATTATTAACATTAAATAATGTTAATTTTATCATACGTTGAATTACTTATCATTAACATTAAAAATATTAATTTCATCCCACGTTGTAATTTTTTATAATATTAATATTAAAAATGTTAATTTACATAAGTGGTGAGTTTATAACGTTAGCATTACACATGTTGATTTACATATGTGGTGAACTTTACTTTTTATTAACATTTTAAAAATAATAATGTTAATCTTCATGCATTGCAAATGCTTCTTATTAACATCAAAAATGATGTTAATCTCTCAACAATGTAAGTTACTTATTATTAATATCAAAATAATGTTACTTTTTCCCCATTTCAATTTTACATAAGAAGAGAATATAAATCTCATCACAAGTAGCATTCATCACAAGTAGCATTCTTAATTTATTTGCATCAAATAAATTGTAAATTTTCATCACATCGCATGACCATACATCCAAACATAACCACAAATCCAAATCCAATAACTAGCATCCAGGTGATTACAAGGTGATGTTATAACTGGGCATTAGTAAAATCAACACGGTGTAATTAAATAAAGAACATATAAATAATTTTAATTAATTTATAATTCAGATTTAAACCTGAAATTTCAGATCTAATCACATAGCATTATAGACAATTCCGATTTCACGCCATATGTTATGATCGGTTTAGATCTATGTTTAAATATCATGTCATATCGGTTCTACTGTTAATAATCATAAAAATAGTAATAAAATAAATTAAATTAAATAAAAATAAAATTCTCACAGTGGTCTAGTCTGAAAAGATGACTCGGGTTCAATCAGATCCGGTGTTCGTATTCAATTTGATTTCAGATCTGGAATGATTCGAATAAAAATTCATATGAAAAATCAAATTCAGGCTTTTAACAACTGGCTTTGTAACACTTAAAAGCGTGGGGAAATCTGAAGCGAAAATTACCTTAGAACGTTCAAAACTTTGATTGCGATTTTCTGGAGTTGTAGTTGACGAAACGACGAGCCGTTTGTTGGAGAAGGACCGGCTACGAGAGATCTTTGATCGTCCTGAAGGTGGTGAGGTGCGGTCGACAGAAAACGACGGCGGCTTTGAGGGCTTGGTGGCGGCGCTACAGTGCATGGTTTGAGGTGATTCTTGTCGGAGATCGAAGAGCTCGCGAAGAGCTTCGAAATGAGTACTCACACGCTAATTTTTGTTGAGAAATGAAAGAGAAATCAAAGAATGAAGAATTCGGCATAATGGGTTCAGCGTGAAGAGGAATGTCGGCTGTAGGAAGAGGATGAACGGTGAATTCCGAATTTTATAATATTATATGAGGGTTAACTAATTATGTAATTAGCCCGTTAAGGCCCGTTTTGGTCCGAACTCCGATTTAGGCCCGCTTACTGTCGTTCTTAAGGTTTTGAGGCCTTCTGAACGCAATGGAACATGTTACAGGACCCAATTCCGAAATTTATTATGAGTTTTGGAATAATTATATTATTTTTTTAATATTTTAATGTGTACCGTACATGAAAATTCACCGAGGTCACAAATTAACTTCAAAAATTCTCGAAAAAATATATTTAGCTATGTTTTGATGCTGTGGACCTATGAAAATTAATTTCATTCAATTCTGAGCTCGTATGAATTTTAAATGAATTTTTAAAGTCAAAAATTTGCCCGTTTACACTGAAAAATCAATTATAATTATATTTTAATTCTAAAAATTACCGAAAAATCATTTTTAGCTTTGTTTGATGATACGAATCCAACAAAATTTATTTCGTTGAATTCTGAGACTGTTTGAAAAATGACTATTTTTAAGGCCAGTATATTTAATATTAAAAATACATTTTTAAACAAATAATTTTCGAAACTCCAAATATATAAGTGTTTACTGTTTTTCAATGCATAAACATCATTTCGAACTCAATGGAAGTGGTTTCGAGTCGAAATTCCTATATGCCAAAAGTAGCATTGTTGACCTATGCAAATTACCCAACTACCTTTCTAAAAATTGAATTGGCCATAACTTTTGATTTCCGCTATGAAATTTCGATTTTTCGGATTCGTTGGAAAGATATTTTTAAATAGATTCTTATATTTTTGGTTTCACTAAAATTCGTTAAATTTTGCGTCCTGTACGGTCAGTCAAAGTTCAAGTTTGACTTTTCAAACTACCACGCTATTTCTAACTCTTTTTATAATTAAAATTAAATTATTCATTCTATCTTCGATTTAAATCAAAATTATTTAAAATAGATTATTTTAAATATCAAAACTCATTAAAATCACTTAAAATAAATTTTAAATTGGCCCAAAAATTCAGGGTTGTTACAACAAGGTAAGCTACAAGTACGATGAATGAAGTATAACTTTCCATGCTTTCTATCAAGAGTATCATCACAAGGTTCCTACTAAGTATCACATTGCAAGGTTTCTATTAAGTATAACATCGCAAGATTTCTAAGCTTCACCATTCCATTATTTTCTTTGATTTCCTAAATTCTCCGCACCAACTGTACTAGTACCCCAACCCGTATCATCCTTTCCATGTATATGTATAGTCCCTTGCCGTATATCGTATGGGTTTCATCACGTATTTCTGTGCTACTTCAACGTAAGGCCACCATTCTTGAAATCGGTTGGACTGCCACCCTTGTTCTGGCTAGGTTTCCTTATCATGAACTATCGCGTGTTCAACTAGGATTTATGCCACCTAGGACCACTAGGGATTATGCTACCTATTGAACGTTTTCTAGATTCAATTAGGGTTTATGCCACCTAAGACCACTAGAGATTATGCTACCTAACGAACAACACCCTTTTTCCACGTAACGATCTATTAATCGATCGTCTCCCTACAAGTCCTAGCTCGTTCATGTGTCTGTGTCATACGGCCCAGTCACGAAATGTAGTCACCTGTGCTAGGTCCACCATAGGGTGTATCAAGCCTTAGGGTGCCAACAACTGACATGAATCAAGCACGCATAGTGTAAACCTACCGGTGCCCAATGCCTGATTTTTCAACTCCGGACTACGTGCACGACCATAGTCCGCCTGAACCTACAATGGCGCACTGACTCAGCCGTCGTTCTGGTCGCTTACAATCAGCCCAGTAATCGTGCCCCACCCTGCCTAGTTCCAGGGTACCGTGATACATTTAGTGGGTTACTGCTGAAAAGGACCGCGCAAATAAGGTTTCCATTCAGTAGGTTAAGTGTTGTCATTTAAATTCGAGACTTAACCCCATCAGTCTAGCATGTCAAGTTGGTTAAGTATATTCAAGCGGTTCATGACTTAACCCTATCAAATCATCGTGTCAAATTGGTTAAGTATATTCAAGCGGTTCATGATTAACCCTATCAAATCATCGTGTCAAATTGGTTAAGTATATTCAAGTGGTTCATGACTTAACCCTATCAAATCATCGTGTCAAATTGGTTAAGTATATTCAAGCGGTTCAAGACTTAACCCTATCAAATCATCGTGTCAAATTGGTTAAGTATATTCAAGCGGTTCATGACTTAACCCTATCAAATCATCGTGTCAAATTGGTTGAGTATATTCAAGCGGTTCATGACTCAACCCTATCAAATCATCGTGTCAAATTGGTTAAGTATATTCAAATAATTCATGGCTTAACCCGCCCACGTATCATGCTAAGTTGGTTAAGTATTATCTATATGTTCAAGTTGACTTAACCTTGCCACGTGTCATGTTATATTACTTAACCCACCCATTGGTCTGATTAACTATTATATTGGTTAAGCCTACATTTGTAAGTTCTACATGTTCTTAACTCATACCGGTTAGGTCCACATTTACAGGTCAAATTTCCATGTCATCCCACCTAACCTTCTAACCATACCCACGTCTTATTATGGCTAGTATTCCTTAATTCATTCATTATGACGAACGAATCATGACCTCTCACATTAGACCGTGCATTTTGTGGCCACTGGATTTGCCGGGCGGTTCTGGGCAGATTTACACCACAAACTGGGTCTAACCTCGTGTCATAAACCATTACGCCTACAATTTGGCCTTCGACCTCTCACATTAGACTGACACTTTGTGGCTACTGGATTTTCTGGCCAGTTCCGGGCAGATTTACACCACAAACCGAGTCTAACCTCGTGTCAAAGGTTCATTAATGGTCGTATTTCCCCAAAACCCCAATATCAGTTCATGTGTTTAACATATAAAAATGTTCATGTTTGTGATCAAGTCAATTATCCAATACACCGTCATTTTCATGTTCCAAATTCCCAACTTTGCATATAAATAAATATATGCCCAAGTTCCAAAATTACCTGCCAATTTATATATATATATATATATACCCAATTCTAGTCAGTTTACATATGTCCAATTCTTGCCTATTTACATGTATGCCAAGTTTATGCCATTTTACCCATATCAAGTTCTAGCCAAGATTACATGTATCAAGTCTCATGTCCAAATAAACCCAAATCATGATTCATGATGTAGTTATCCCAAACTATAATTTTTTTCTTTTACAAATCACGCCAACAACCCAAGTTCATAATACATATTTATGCCAATTATCAAATTTACAATCGCTTTTATATTCAAACTCCCAATTCTACATATGTCCAATCATAAACTTAATCCTTTGATTTAATTTACATAGGTCCGAACTCGTGATTTGATTTACATGCTAATTCATTATGCCCACTTCATGCCAATTCAATTATGCCAACGACCAAACTTGCAATTTCAATTATATTGACAATACCCCAAATTTCCAATTTCATGTTATGCCATCAATTTTACCAAACATATATATCCAATATAGACAACATTCCCATATTTCCCTGTATTCAGTCGTACGCAAATCGCAGTTTAGGCCTAGGTCCGAAATTGACCTAGGTTCATCAAAAGAAAATAAATAGGGGAAGATAGAATTTTGCATAAAAATAAGATCAGAGAGAAAAACATCATTACAGGCATAAAGATTACAACTGGATAATAAATTCAACATGAATCAAGAAAACTGATTTACAACAGGCTGAATAGATCATGGACTTGACATGAGAATAAAGATAGACAAGTCTCAAGAACCCAAGATTCAAGAAGCAACAAGAATGGGTCCGAATCAAATAAACATACTTAAACTCAATTCCACTTTATTCAATGGCCATATTATAATTAAATGTTTAAATCTAAAAGTAACTAGCACTTACAGAGCATGGCTAGTGAATTAGGAACTGAATTTGTTGTAAAAATGTTGCGGCGTTGTTGATTTATTGTCTAGAATCATTGTAGAAGCTTTAATCTTCAAATTGGATTGAGTTTGAATGCTTGTTCTTTAATTTGGGGGCGGCAGCCATGGTTCAAGAGGGAGTTCAGCATCATAGTAGTGTAAGAATGATTTGATATGAATTAGATTACGTCTAAGGGTGTTTTTATAGGTGTAGCAACTAGTTTAGACCCTTAGATTAACCCTAGAATCAATCCGGACCGTAAAACAGGTCTTAGGCTTCAAAAATGAGTTCTGGGTCAAAACAGGCCGACCAGGTCGACCTGTAGGGGGGGAGGTCGACACCATGGTCGACCTGGGGGGTAGTTCGGCCCTATAGTCGACCCTATGGTCGACCTAGGGGGGGGGGGGTAGGTCGACCCTATGGTCGACCCCCTGGTCCAGTGCTGCCTGAAAACTGCTGAAACTTGTACAGGCCATAACTTCTTCATCCGGACTCCAATTTTCGAAAACTCGGACTCTATTTCATGTAAAATTTCGAGACGAACGCAACGGCGTAACCCGTTTCCCTTGATTTTTATTTTAAAATTTAATTCTGCCTTGATTTATGGTTTTTATATGTTATAAAAATTCGGGTTGTTACATTCTTCCCTCCTTAAAGGATTTCGTCCCCGAAATCTTCAAGTTAAGAAGAATGCATCCTATCATCCAATCAACCATCTACTCAACCATCATTCACAGGCAACCATTGTCCTTAAAAGATTTCTAATGCTGTATGAACATATGCAAGAAGTGTGTGTATATGTTCCTTGTCTAATGCAAATGATCAGGCCTGATTGATCTTCTTAATGCAAAATATGTTTTAGTGCCCTGACTCTAACGTGTATGCGAATAGTCCTAGCCATATAAACACTATATGTGTGCACAAACATTCATCCATATGCAACATCCACATGATAACACATTTAATTTCATCCATAAACAAGTATAAACACTCATGCATATGCAATATGAGATGTGACTGAGTCGATCTAGTGCCTAATGTGTTCATGCATCCACGAGCAACAACTAGCAACCACTTGCAACCATCAACCATAACATGTCTCAAACACATGTTTACATCCATTAGTTCCTACCTAAAGGTATAACCGAATGATAGAAGCAAGTAAAGAAAAACTTTGTACCCTAAACACCAGCCCAAAACCAATATGTATGATTCTAGGAAATCAAGCATGATAAACTCCTTTTAGGTCACAAGAAATCCCTTCCTAAGACCAACCCATATCCTATAAAACCCTAAAAGTTTAGTCAACCCAACGGACACCCTCAAGCCCCTACATGTATTACTAACAGATGAGTCATACTCCCTATGGGGTTTGCAACAGAAATAGGATGCAGAATAGGACCGAGAGGATATACTTAAAAGATAACATGCAAGTAAGCTCTAGAGGAAAAGAGGGATCAAGGATATACTCTTATAAAGAGATATAATGTGCGTATCTAGCCTTCAATCTTTTAAGCCACATTTCCTTGAGCTTAACTCCATTGTGCTTTGACTGTCTCTAGCTTCATAATTTCGTAGCTTCTTAATTTTTTTTTGTTTCCAAAATATGAGTTGGAACTCATTTCACTGTTGTCTCTCGTCCCATTTTCACTTATTCTTTTTCTAGTATACTCGGCTTAAACATAACTGCGTACTCATGGTTTTATGCAAGCTCTCTAAAATTCACTAGTGAATCCTGGATCTCGTTTATAGGGTACTCCACGCAGAAGGATTATCTCTTGCAAATAAACAGATGTCAACCATGTTGCCAAATGTACTTACTAAGGTGATTTCCTATAACTCATGCATAAGCGAAATGAACCATCCACCTTAGTGGCAAACACTACTCGGGATCAATAGATGTATCAAGAGATTCTAGGTAACTAAGCATGGCAGAACCCTAAGGGTTACACTAGATTTCGAGGGCATTAATAACGCAAGTCAAGAATCTAACTACCCTCTTTTCATACTCAAGAATGGTATCATTTTTGGAAAACCACTCCATCCCTAGAATCAACCCATTGCCCAAAAACATAAGCATTACTTCTGAACTCAACACTTAGCATAGACATTCTCAAATCCAAACAAGTCATGAATAAATGAGCCGATTCCCTAATAGGACTTGAGAATAAAATGGGATCCTCTACTACGCTAGTACTAAGGTGCAGAGACTCAACTATCGAAGCAGAAATAAAAAGGATGCGATGTACCATAATAAAAAAGGGTACGAATAGGATAGAAAGATAAACTAGACTTTCCTACAGAAACATTTCTACCATCTTGTTCTGAGCCTCATTCGCCTTAACCACTCTTATCCCCTCTTATATAACGTGTTAACAGGTCTCTCGTGAACTATCCATCGCACGACAACCCTACAAAGCTTGAAATAAGATTAGTCGCAGATGGAACTAATGTGACAACAGATGGAGGAAAGAAAGGAAAAGGGATTCGAACAACGAAACAAAGGATAATGCTAATGGCCTTTAGGGAATAGCCTTTAAAAATAAAACTTTTCTTGAAAAATGCTTCTTTGTAAATGGCTTTGAAAATAATTTCAAAAGGTTTTAAAAACTTTTGCCCAGTCTAGTAACCTTCTTCTCTGATACCAAATGTAACACCCCACCTCCGCTAGGGTCACTCACAAAGGGAATGCACTAGCTTTGGTGGAGCATTATCTAGGTAAACATACACAGAAATATTACAAGACAGAACATCTAAAATAGAGGAAGAAGAACCAAATTTCATTGCTTTAAAATCTAGAAAGGTCTAAAGCCTTTTACATCAAAATGCCATTAAATCCATTACATCGAAATCTGTCTTGCAATAGTAAAGAAGCATAAAACCATAGTCATAAATCATTCCCCAAGTAAAACAGTAAAGCAAGCCATAGCCAAGAGAAATCCAAGCCGTACATGAAAGAGCCTTGGAGCTTGGTAAGATCCGAACTAAGCTGTATTCCCACCCTATGAACCTGGGGGAGGGGGGGAAACGGAAGAAAAAGAGGCGGAACAAACCGGGTCAGTCATAAAGACTGAGTAAGTCCTAGTGAATTTCAGCATAAAAACAGGTAAAGATAATATTGCATAAATAAACTGAAAATAAACATAAGCATGATGACAAGGTAAGCTACAGGCACGATGAATCAAGTATAACTTTCCATGCTTCCTACCAAGAGTATCATCACAAGGTTCCTACCAAGTATCACATTGCAAGGTTTCTATTAAGTATAACATCGCAAGATTTCTAAGCTTCACCATTCCATTATTTTCTTTGATTTCCTAAATTCTCTGCACCAACTGTACTAGTACCCCAACCCGTATCATCCTTTCCATGTATATGTACAGTCCCTTGCCGTATATCGTATGGGTTTCATCACGTATTTCTATACTACTTCAACGTAGTGCCACCATTCTTGAAATCGTTTGGACTGCCACCCTTGTTCTGGCTAGGTTTCCTTATCATGAACTATCGCGTGTTCAACTAGGATTTATGCCACCTAGGACCACTAGGGATTATGCTACCTATTGAACATTTTCTAGATTCGATTAGGGTTTATGCCACCTAGGACCACTAGGGATTATGCTACCTAACGAACAACACCCTTTTTCCACGTAACGATCTATTAATCGATCGGCTCCCTACAAGTCCTAGCTCATTCATGTGTCTGTGTCGTACGGCCCAATCACGAAATGTAGTCACCTGTGCTAGGTCCACCATAGGGTGTATCAATCCTTAGGGTGCCAACCACCGACACGAATCAAGCATGCATAGTGTAAACCTACCGGTGCCCAATGCCTGGATTTTCAACTCCGGACTACGTGCACGACCATAGTCCGCCTGAACCTACAATGGCGCACCAACTCAGCCGTCATTCTGGTCACTTACAATCAGCCCAGGAATCGTGTCCCACCCTGCCTAGTTCCAGGGTACCGTGATACATCTAGTGGGTTACTGCTGAAAAGGACCGCGCAACTAGGGTTTCCGTTCAGTAGGTTAAGTGTTTTCATTTAAATTCGAGACTTAACCCCATCAGTCTAGCATGTCAAGTTGGTTAAGTATATTCAAGCAGTTCATGACTTAACCCTATCAAATCATCGTGTCAAATTGGTTAAGTATATTTAAGCGGTTCATGACTTAACCCTATCAAATTGTAACAACCCGTATTCTACGCATCATAGGACCGTAGAATATTTGTTTCTTTCACATATGAAGTCGTGTGTTCATGTAACTTTGGGAGACGACTACTGGGGTCATTTCCCATGTTCATGATTTTTCCCGATTTTTAAATGACCATTTTACCCCTAGTTGGTACTGTTTTGGCCGTAACTTTTGACTAGAAAGGAATTTTGACCTGAAACCACTTCCATTGGCTCCGGATGATGGTTTACAATTCCGTAGAGTGGTCACATTAGCCAAACGGACTCACCGTTTGAGAGATATGGCTGAAACAAGTTTCAGATGGTGAAAAACAGCTTAATTGGGCTTAACCGGGTGATTTACAGCTAGGCCCAATGGGGGATTTCGGGATTAGGGTAAGGAGGAGGCTGAAATCAGTTAGAGAACGATCTTATCCTCATTTCCTAGCCGCCACTTTCTTTCTTGCAACCCTAGCAATGGCCTCCAACACCCAAATCACCTTCTAATCAAGTTTTGGCTTAATCTACATCAAATTAAGGAGAGGAAACACGAAAGCAAGGCTAGAGCTGCTGTTAGACATCAGTATTCGTCCAAATCAGCAAGGTTTCAGTTCTGAGAATTTCGTTTGTGGCCAAGGTGAGTGGTTAGCATCATTTTGACACTAATTACAGTTAATTAAGGATAATTAGTGAAGATTAGCGAATTTATACACTGATAAATTCTGGGAAAATATCTATAAATTCGAAAATAATATTTTATGCCTTTGGTAGAAATTTGGTTTAATTTGGCTAAGTTCTGTTAACCCTATGATTAGTTTTACATGCTTAAGGGAAAATAAGGGGTTTTGGGTATATTCGATCCATTTTGACATGTAAATTCATTGTTTTGGTGTTTATGGTTAGTTTGCTATGTTGCTATGACTGTTTGACATGATTTTTGATTGATTAGTATAGTTAGATTTGTCGAAAACGTCGTCAAATGGCGTAAACAAGTTGCTGGAAAAAGTTGCAGAAAGTTGTGCAGGGTTTCAGATCGGATATGGGCTCGGATCGGATTGGAGACCTAGGCAAGGAACCCGACCCGAACTGGAGTCTGGCACAAAAGAGGCTTGGCAAAAAGGAAGGCCATGTTGGTTAAGCTGGGGATCAGATCGACTTAGGGACGAAGAGCTCGGATCGGGACTTGACACTTGGGAGAACTGGCAAGAAGGAAGGCCACGCTAATTGAACTGGGATCGGATCGGATCGGATGAAGGAGGAGGGATCGGAGTACGTGAAGAACGAGGGAGCGGAAGCACGAACTGGAAGGGAGATGGCACCCGACCCGACCCGGAGGAGGACACCTGACCCGAACCGATACAATGCTGGAAACCCGAACCGAACCACTACAGGGGAGGACAACACACCGACCCGACTCAGAATGGACACCCGACCCGAACCGATGGCTAGGAGGGAAACCCGACCCGACCCAGTATTGACCAATAACCCGAGATGCAAAGGTAGTCCAATATGGGAAGTGAGAGCTCGGGATCCAGTTGGGAACCGATGAGTTCACTTCATGATTGGGCTTTGCTGCGGAACGTGTGCCAAGGGGGCAGTCGATGTCTATGACTTTGGATCACTATGTATGGGAGGTACGTGAACGGATTCAGGGCCATAGTGGCCTAGGTACGACTAAAGGGCTATAAACCAATGAAGTGGGGTCATTTGTAAAGATTTGGTCATGACTCCATGTGGTAAGCTTGGTAGTAGCAGTAGTTGTACAAGTTGATCTCCGTCACTACTTCGATGGGTCTAGTGATTGACAGTGGTGGACATCGTATGCTTTACGAACTGAGTGAGAGATGTGAGGATGGTTGCTATGGTTGATTTGTTTGCTATCATTATGACATACACACCCCACCCCCGTATTCTTTACATTCTTTATTATGGCACCTTAGAGTACTGTACGGTATGTGGTACTAACTCTTTGGTTGCAGGTCCAGGTTCAGGTATGGTTTAGTATACCTGTTATTGTTCTGTTTAGATGTTTATCGCACATACCAGGCTTTATGTCTGACCCAGAGTTTTATGTCTCCTCTTATTCCTCTGGGTGCTGTAATGGCGCGTTTTGTTAGCTGTCGAATAATTAATTTATTTAATTATTTATATATCGATTTGGCGATATCGATAACTTAAAGTAAAACGTTCGAACTTATAATTTATAATTATAATTAAAACGAACCTGAAACGTCGCGGCAGTTCGCAATTTGGCGATTTGAACTTCAACTGAATGTACATGATTCATTTTAAGCCGGATTTCTATGAAACAAGAAACGTGTGGAGCTGGTGGAGTATATCTTTCTAGTGGAAGAGAAATATCAGGATTTCGTCATGTAGATTTTGAGATATGTCCAAATCAAATTTTAAAATAGTCGCTATAGAATCGTTTATCGACCGTATCAATTTATTCGATATAACTAGAGATCGGGTTTGAATTTAGACAAGGTTCTTTTGGGAAATAGCGATAATTTAATTTTTAGAATTTTATTGAAAATTTTAATTAATTTAATAAGCGACTTTTTATTTGAAATATTTCGCACCCTGAAATCAACATTTTGAAGTTTCAAAGTATGAGTCCACCTACCGAAATTATTACATTTTTGGGATCACGGCACATTACCTGATTTAATGATATTTTTATATCAGTCCGTGAACAAACAAAGTTTCACACAATGGGGTAAGCTCAAATGTAAAATAATTACCCAACACCTTTATAATCAAATTCTTTATTTTTACTTTCCCTGATGAAGCAGGAGCCACGTCCCTTCTTTTTCCCAACCACATCTCCTTTCTAAAACGTGGAAGCAAAGGATCCAAGACGTTAAAGAACAAACGTGGAAGCAAAGGATCCAAGACATTAAACAAAATATTGGCTATAAAAAGGGGTTCAACCCTAAATGCCGATCAACACAAATTTCATGGTCAAAGGGAAAAATCTCTGCTTCCACCTTCTAATGAACGAACAGTGGAGTTCGAATTTAATCCTCCCAAACTTCAAAATCCACTCAACTAAATTGAATCTTCCCAATTAAAAAGCATAAAACACGTCGAGCTCTACCCTTTGACCCGCTATGATCGGATTTTACAAACTAGGATGACGGGATTCTAGCCAAAAAGGAGTTGCGTTCGAAGGGTACTGGGGAGCGAATGGGGACTTCGAATCTCGAACGGTTGCTGGCGGAGGCTGTTGACCCGAAGGCGAGTGGGATGCTAACTTCTGATCGACATCAGACCCTTCATAGTAGAGTGCGGTGGAGTTTTTATCGGAGGAGTGCGGTGGAGTTTTATCTGAAGAAGATGCGGTGATGTTACTGTGTAGGATGGCGGTGCATACAGAAGGGTGGAGGACGGAAATACAGGAAGTCGCGGTTTAAAGAATGAAAGTGGAAATAAAAGGATCGAAATATTTGTGTATAGGAGACATGCAGTTTGGAGTACTAGTTAGGAGATGGACCTATTCTGGGTAAGCCAGTTATAAAGATAAAGAAAATGGGAATTTTTCTTTGGATTAATATGAAGTGTTGAAGGAAATATGGGGTTGAAATAGGTGGCTATGGCCATTGGTGGAGGAGTAGCAGCTTTCGGTTATGGGGAGGAGGAGATATGCAGAAGACGCAGGTCAGTTTTGGGACATAGGCCGGGTTTAAAAATCTGTAAGCCCAAAAATAAATAATGAAAAAGAAGAATAAAGGGAAAAGAAAAGGGGGCACAGAAGGGAGCGGATATGTTCTGAAATGGGGAGGAGGATACGCAAGTGGATCGGAGGAAATGTTTTGAGTGGGCCGACAAAAGAAATTGGTAAAGCCCATTTAAATTAAATTAATTAAGTTAGTGTTAAACTCTATATACGCATTAACTTGTTAATGTTATATCTTACTCATACGCTGTCAGTTTCGCGAACGGTTGGATCCGTTGGGATCGTATGGACGGGAGCAACACAATGAGACTGACCGGGAGTGAATCCGAGCTCGTTACAATTTATGGCGAAATAAATTGTCCGACCGAATCAAATAACGCAAACCGTTATTTAACGGCTAACGCGCAAATGTGAGTAAATCTCACTAACTCTGAACAGTTTATAATTTCATGTTGTATTGTTAGGACTGCTAAAATTGACTGTTTGACTGTGTGTTGATTGTTTGATCGAACTGCTAGTCAGTTAGTTAAATTTCTATATTGATTCTGTTTAACAGAATGTATCATATGGAACTGAAAGTGATGTTATCTATATTGTCTAACATCTGTGATGCAGGGAACAGGTTGGAGGAATCCGACTGGATTCCTCAACAGTTATTTTATTGTTTTTCATATATTGTTTTATGATGTGATATAAAATCTGTGGGCGATTATATGTGCTTGGACGATATTGAACATCGTGATTTGATATGATTGAATACCATAACATACCGAAATGTTGATAAGGGGATTTTCAATGTTTATATTGAAAATGAATCTTATTTATAAAATCGATAGGATTTTATAAAAGGAAAACATTTATTTAATTTGAAAATAAATAAATGAAAAAGGAAAACATTTATTTAGAAAATAAATAAAATAAAATAGAAACATTTATTTAGAAAATAAATGAATTAGAATATAAAGGAATATTTATTTAGGAAATAAATATAGGAACATTTATTTAGATTATAAATAAATGGAATAAAGGAATATTTATTTAGGGAATAAATAAAGAAACACTTGTTCGGAAAATAAATAGAATTATACAAGGATAGATTTAAACACGTGCTTCGCACACAAGTATAACACGATATGGATTTTAAGGAGATATTGTAGAAGTAGGAATTATAACCAGAGTGTGATAAAAGGATTAAACAAAGTAATTGGTTAGGTTAACCAAAGCAAGTTAGTCGAGTTAAACAAAGTAATTTGTTAGGTTAACTAAAGCAAGTTAGTCGAGTTAATCAAAGTAATTGGTTAAGTTAACCAAAGTAAATTAGTTAAGATAAACTAAGTGGTTAATTGAAGTGAATTAGTTAAGTTAAACTAATTGGTAAATCAAAGTGAATTAGTTGCGTCAAACTAAGTGACTTAGTTAAGGTAAACTAATTTGTAAATCGAAGTGAATTAGTTGCATCAAACTAAGTGAATTAGTCAAGTTAAACTAATTGGTTAATCGAAGTAAATTTGTTGGGTTAATCAAAGTGAATTAGCTGAGTTAAAATAAGTAAATCGGTTAGAGTTAATCAAAGTGAATTAACTAAGTTAAACTAAGTGGATTAGTTCAGTTAATCGAGACAAGTAAATCAAGTTAGGTTAAACCATTTGAGTTAACCAGTTAGATTAAACCATTTGAGTTAACCAGTTAAAATTTAAACAGTTAGAGTTGACCAGTTAAAGTTGACCAGTTAAAGTTGACCAGTTAGAGTTGATCAGTTAGAGTTACTCAGTTAGAGTTGACCAGTTAGAGTTGACCAGTTAAAGTTGACCAGTTAAAGTTGACCAGTTAGAGTTGATCAGTTAGAGTTACTCAGTTAGAGTTGACCAGTTAGAGTTGACCAGTTAGAGTTATCCAAGTGGAGTTAATCGAGTAGAGTTGCCGAATATCACTTATTCGAAGTAGGGTTATCGAATATAGTGTATTCGAGGGAAGAGTAATCGAATATAGTTTATTCGAGTGGAGAAATCAAATGTTATTCATTTGAGAAGAGTTACCGAATATTATTTATTCGAAGAGTAGTTATCGAATATTGGTTATTCGAAGTTAGTTAATCCAAAGGAGTTATTCAAAGTTAGTTAATCCAAAGGAGTTATTCAAAGTTAGTTAATCCAAAGGAGTTATTCGAAGTTAGTTAATCCAAAGGAGTTATTCGAAGTTAGTTAATCCAAAGGAGTTATTCGAAGTTAGCTAATCCAAAGGAGTTATTCGAAGTTAGTTAATCCAAAGGAGTTAGTCGAAGAGTTAATCGAATATAGTTATTCGAAAGAAGGTGTTAATCGAATATAGTTATTCGAGTAAAGTTAAAAGAGTTAATCGAATTTAGTTATTCGAAATGAGTTATTCGAATTAGGTATTTGAATAGAGTTAAACACATTAGAGTGATTCGAATTACTTATTCAAATAGAGTTAAACACGTAAGAGTTAATCGAATATTAGTTATTCAATTAGAGTTAAATCGAATTTAGTTATTCGAAAGGAGTTAATCAATTTGAGTTAAGTTAATCGATTTGAATTAAGTTGAATCGAAATGGAGTAAATCGATTAGAATTAAGTTAATCGAGTTAGAGTAAATCGAATATTGGTTATTCGAAGGTAAGTTATTCGAATTAGTTATTCGAAGGAGTTAATCAAATGAGTTGATCCAAAGGAGTTAGTTGAATATTAGTTATTCGAATAGAGTTAAAGGAGTTATCGATTTTATTTTGATCGAAAGGAGTTATCGATTAGTAAATCGAAAGGAGATTTTCGAATATAGCATATTCGAAAGAAAGAGATCGAATATTGTTTATTCGAAAGAGAGAGATTTCGAATATGAGTTATTCGAAGAGAGATAATCAAATATAAGTTATTCGAAGAAGAGTTAATCAAATAGAGATTACTCGAAAGAGAGTTATACGTCGAATTCGATTATAGCGAATTCGGGAAAGTACTATTTACTTTCCAGGGTTTAAATCAAGATTTAGTTATTGATTTAGAAATTAGGTGTCTGTTAAATTATTCGAGTTAGGAAATAAATTTATAATTTAGGTTAGATATTTTAAGGGTAGGAATTATAACGTTATAGTTATAATCAAACGTTGTCATATAAGAAGTGGATTCATAACCTGAATCCGAGAATTTGCGTAAACAGATGATTGGAAAAAGTGAGTGACGAGCTTCATCTATTTCACAGTAAAGGACGTTGTTCAATTAAGGTCTGAGAGGTAATTATACCCCAACTTGATTGACTTCAGAATTGACAAAGGGGTAGTTGTGGTTCGATAGAAAAGGTTGATTTGAAATATAGTTAAGTAATAAGCGATTTATGGATTAAGCGTAACGATGTTTTATACAACGTTCATTTGAAATCCGTAAATGAGTTTTGGAAACGTTTTCCAAATATAGTCAGATATGTTTTCTAAACATAGAAAATGAAATGTTTTCATGATAAGAATTTAAGAAATAGAGTTAAGCAAATTCAGAAACTGACTGGAGAGGGTAAGTTGAACGGTTTTCTAAGTGACGATCTGATGTTGGTCTCGACCTTCCGGACTGATACTTAGAGAATTGTTCTCATACTAGTTACAGTTAGGGACTGATAGATGCGAAAGAATAGTGATGTGAAAATAAGCTATGGAAATGTTTTCCAATGATTAATAACATATATTTTCTAAATATATGAAATAAGGAAATGTGAACATATGATTGATCGATCGAATTCCAATTTGGAAATAAGATCGTTGTTTGTACACCGACATGTTTTCATTTGATAGTTAAATCACAGACTATCAAAGTTTTGACCATATTTACGTTGTTAATATGGAGAGACCGGTTGGATTATTATCCGAAGAACCACTCTGTATTGGCATAAGCGTTGCGAGCAATATCTACCAAAGATAAATTGAAGACGGAGTAAAGTGCAAGGGCTGTTGTATAAGTCTTAGATAACAGTGACTAAGATGGATATACTGAATAGTGCCTTCGGTTTGTCCAGTCCTAGGACAACGTATATGGAAGAAGGTCTGACAGAGTATATCCAATGGATCGCGTAAGTTGATCTGTTCAAAACGTATTCACGTTTGGTGGCGGAGGAATTCGTTTCTCTTAGCTATATACCCGTGTTATTTTTGGATAAGTCAATTTGTGATTTGGCGGGTATGACGATGTGGCATTCAAAGTGAATGGTGATCAGATGTTCTGAAGATAGACGTAGCCTCTAACCTCACACCAGGAAGTAACAAAAGTTGGGCTAGGCAGCATGGCTAGTTGGGTCATTCCCAAGCAGGGTGTATTGTCACCGATCTAGGGAATATTCATATTTATACTTCTTTTTGATTCTGTATCTTCGGATGACGGTTTGATGGCCTACAACCGTGGTGGCAATATATTCGCGACACTCATGCTAAATGAGTGAGCGGTCATGTGTGGCCGGGTTGCAAGACGTTCTTGTTGAACCCTGAGTGTATCACCTCTAGAGTACACTATTCTGAAGGTGCTCCCATACCTTGTCTGTTGGAATCCATTCTCCGATAAGCGCCCTGCGGTTTATGATTTTATACTATGTATGTAGAACGTGAGATGCAAGCGTTTCTGCTAGATTGATACCTATTTGTACTTAGACATTATTATAATATCACAATGATATTGCTTGTCAAAGTTGTTCAGATACTCATAAGGGAAAAACCCGTTCCGTATTCACGGCGTGGTCTTATGAGGTATCCTATACCTGTTTTAAACTATTTTACTCATACCAGTCCCATGACTGACCCGGAGTTTACTTTGTTGTTTTCCCTAAACTCTTGGGTGCCTAAATTTGTACGGGCAGTCAAGTAGTCGGGATTTACAGATATACTTGGAGAGCTTGGAGCAGGAGGCTGCAAGATTTTATAGCTATAGTTATTTCCGCTGTGTTGTAAGTGTTGTACTCTGATAAGTGCTATTGTATATATATAACTGTTTACTTCAAAGTTATGTTATATATTATATGTTATTCGTTCCGCTGTGAGATTCGTGTTACTCTGATGATTCTGATGTTCTTCTTCTTCTTCTTCTATTCTATTAGTTCTATCTTTTCTTTCTCACCTTCTAAATTCTTTCACTAACGTCGCGGAATTTTCGACTCTCGAGGAGTCGAAAATTTCCAGTCGTTACAGTTGGTATCAGAGCTTAAGTTAAGTGATTACCTTGGCTCTGTGGCATAACTCGATAGAGATGGGATTAGTAATATCCTAGATTGAGTTTGAGTGTATATATACGAGTGCGTATTTGTTATTTAATATAAAGTGATTTTATATTGTGGAGACTCATTGGTTGAGTAGTTTGTGAATTCTGGTCGATTAGTTTGATCCACTGTATCGATAGGGGTTACTAAACACTCGAATACGATGGACGACACGGTATGTTTTGAAAGGAGGGTAAAAGAAACAATTTTACCCGAATATATTTTGATATAATATATTGGTAGTGTTGGTTGTTATTATAATCGAGTAAGATTTATAACATGTGAAATGGTTATATATAACTAATCAGAATTCATATAAGTAAAGTATATGAAATAAGATGAATTAAATATGAATTTAAATCAGATTTGGAATTAAAATAAGGAAATTTTAAGTTCGTAGGAGATTTTGAAAATGTTTTTCAAATTGAAAATGATATAGTATTGAACTCACTTCGATAGCTGGAAAATAGATTCTAATGATGAATTTAGACATCATCAGTGTTCATTTTCGAGTTCTAAGTGACGGATTACTACCAAAGGTTTTGTTTTTGAATTGTTTTGAGAAAACAAGTTGTTTTGGACATTCAAAGGTTTTGAATTGGCATTATGATTTCAAATTGATTTGAAAGAAACCCAGGAACTTAAGTTCTGGAATTAAAATTTAACTAATGAAGTTAAATAAAATGAGATGGTAAAAATAAATTGAAATTTAACTTGAACCGAGTTAAATAAAATTGAATTGGATTAGAGATAATCTAAAATGGAACCAAATTGATAAGTCAAGAATTTGGAATTGAGTTGATCAGTTAAGAGTTTGAAATTTGATATTGGAGTTTGAATGGAATTCGGTTTGGGTATAAGCGAATGATGTGGTTTGAGGATATAAACTGAGTGGAATGACCATGATATATGTAGAAGTGATAACAGATCAAAAGGATATAATGATACGACCGACAAAAAGGTACAAGTTTATATCATATATGAGTTTGGATTTTATGAGCCGAATTAGCAAGCCGCTTAGCTATTTTGATTTCCTTTTGGATTGGAGGAGGCCTAGAGAGGCGAGTTGTGGTTTGACGTATTGAGCCATACAAAGGAGATTATGGCGAAATTTTTCGAAAATTTAAGGTGTTAGAATTTTTTTAGAATTTTTGAAAATTTTAGTTGGTTGGAAATGAATTAATAAATTAATTAAAATTAAATGGGTCCAGTCGAAACTGAAATTTAGAGGTAAACAAAAAGGATTTTTAAATCTAGTTAGTAGAGTTGGTAGCATTTTCTAACTTAGCAATTTCGAGGACGAAATTATTTTAAGGGGGGAAGTCTGTAATGGCGCATTTTGTTAGCTGTCGAATAATTAATTTATTTAATTATTTATATATCGATTTGGCGATATCGATAACTTAAAGTAAAACGTTCGAACTTATAATTTATAATTATAATTAAAACGAACCTGAAACGTCGCGGCAGTTCGCAATTTGGCGATTTGAACTTCAACTGAATGTACATGATTCATTTTAAGCCGGATTTCTGTGAAACAAGAAACGTGTGGAGCTGGTGGAGTATATCTTTCTAGTGGAAGAGAAATATCAGGATTTCGTCGTGTAGATTTTGAGATATGTCCAAATCAAATTTTAAAATAGTCGCTATAGAATCGTTTATCGACCGTATCAATTTATTCGATATAACTAGAGATCGGGTTTGAATTTAGACAAGGTTCTTTTGGGAAATAGCGATAATTTAATTTTTAGAATTTTATTGAAATTTTTAATTAATTTAATAAGCGACTTTTTATTTGAAATATTTCGCACCCTGAAATCAACATTTTGAAGTTTCAAAGTATGAGCCCACCTACCGATATTATTACATTTTTGGGATCACGGCACATTACCTGATTTAATGATATTTTTATACCAGTCCGTGAACAAACAAAGTTTCACACAATGGGGTAAGCTCAAATGTAAAACAATTACCCAACACCTTTATAATCAAATTCTTTATTTTTACTTTCCCTGATGAAGCAGGAGCCACGTCCCTTCTTTTTCCCAACCACATCTCCTTTCTAAAACGTGGAAGCAAAGGATCCAAGACGTTAAAGAACAAACGTGGAAGCAAAGGATCCAAGACATTAAACAAAATATTGGCTATAAAAAGGGGTTCAACCCTAAATGCCGATCAACACAAATTTCATGGTCAAAGGGAAAAATCTCTGCTTCCACCTTCTAATGAACGAACAGTGGAGTTCGAATTTAATCCTCCCAAACTTCAAAATCCACTCAACTAAATTGAATCTTCCCAATTAAAAAGCATAAAACACGTCGAGCTCTACCCTTTGACCCGCTATGATCGGATTTTACAAACTAGGATGACGGGATTCTAGCCAAAAAGGAGTTGCGTTCGAAGGGTACTGGGGAGCGAATGGGGACTTCGAATCTCGAACGGTTGCTGGCGGAGGCTGTTGACCCGAAGGCGAGTGGGATGCTAACTTCTGATCGACATCAGACCCTTCATAATAGAGTGCGGTGGAGTTTTTATCGGAGGAGTGCGGTGGAGTTTTATCTGAAGAAGATGCGGTGATGTTACTGTGTAGGATGGCGGTGCATACAGAAGGGTCGAGGACGGAAATACAGGAAGTCGCGGTTTAAAGAATGAAAGTGGAAATAAAAGGATCGAAATATTTGTGTATAGGAGACATGCGGTTTGGAGTACTAGTTAGGAGATGGACCGATTCTGGGTAAGCCAGTTATAAAGATAAAGAAAATGGGAATTTTTCTTTGGATTAATATGAAGTGTTGAAGGAAATATGGGGTTGAAATAGGTGGCTATGGCCATTGGTGGAGGAGTAGCAGCTTTCGGTTATGGGGAGGAGGAGATATGCAGAAGACGCAGGTCAGTTTTGGGACATAGGCCGGGTTTAAAAATCTGTAAGCCCAAAAATAAATAATGAAAAAGAAGAATAAAGGGAAAAGAAAAGGGGGCACAGAAGGGAGCGGATATGTTCTGAAATGGGGAGGAGGATACGCAAGTGGATCGGAGGAAATGTTTTGAGTGGGCCGACAAAAGAAATTGGTAAAGCCCATTTAAATTAAATTAATTAAGTTAGTGTTAAACTCTATATACGCATTTACTTGTTAATGTTATATCTTACTCATACGCTGTCAGTTTCGCAAACGGTTGGATCCGTTGGGATCGTATGGACGGGAGCAACACAATGAGACTGACCGGGAGTGAATCCGAGCTCGTTACAATTTATGGCGAAATAAATTGTCCGACTGAATCAAATAACGCAAACCGTTATTTAACGGCTAACGCGCAAATGTGAGTAAATCTCACTAACTCTGAACAGTTTATAATTTCATGTTGTATTGTTAGGACTGTTAAAATTGACTGTTTGACTGTGTGTTGATTGTTTGATTGAACTGCTAGTCAGTTAGTTAAATTTCTATATTGATTCTGTTTAACAGAATGTATCATATGGAACTGAAAGTGATGTTATCTATATTGTCTAACATCTGTGATGCAGGGAACAGGTTGGAGGAATCCGACTGGATTCCTCAACAGTTATTTTATTGTTTTTCATATATTGTTTTATGATGTGATATAAAATCTGTGGGCGATTATATGTGCTTGGACGATATTGAACATCGTGATTTGATATGATTGAATACCATAACATACCGAAATGTTGATAAGGGGATTTTCAATGTTTATATTGAAAATGAATCTTATTTATAAAATCGATAGGATTTTATAAAAGGAAAACATTTATTTAATTTGAAAATAAATAAATGAAAAAGGAAAACATTTATTTAGAAAATAAATAAAATAAAATAGAAACATTTATTTAGAAAATAAATGAATTAGAATATAAAGGAATATTTATTTAGGAAGTAAATATAGGAACATTTATTTAGATTATAAATAAATGGAATAAAGGAATATTTATTTAGGGAATAAATAAAGGAACACTTGTTCGGAAAATAAATAGAATTATACAAGGATAGATTTAAACACGTGCTTCACACACAAGTATAACACGATATGGATTTTAAGGAGATATTGTAGAAGTAGGAATTATAACCAGAGTGTGATAAAAGGATTAAACAAAGTAATTGGTTAGGTTAACCAAAGCAAGTTAGTCGAGTTAAACAAAGTAATTTGTTAGGTTAACTAAAGCAAGTTAGTCGAGTTAATCAAAGTAATTGGTTAAGTTAACCAAAGTAAATTAGTTAAGATAAACTAAGTGGTTAATCGAAGTGAATTAGTTAAGTTAAACTAATTGGTAAATCAAAGTGAATTAGTTGCGTCAAACTAAGTGACTTAGTTAAGGTAAACTAATTTGTAAATCGAAGTGAATTAGTTGCGTCAAACTAAGTGAATTAGTCAAGTTAAACTAATTGGTTAATCGAAGTAAATTTGTTGGGTTAATCAAAGTGAATTAGCTGAGTTAAAATAAGTAAATCGGTTAGAGTTAATCAAAATGAATTAACTAAGTTAAACTAAGTGGATTAGTTCAGTTAATCGAGACAAGTAAATCAAGTTAGGTTAAACCATTTGAGTTAACCAGTTAGATTAAACCATTTGAGTTAACCAGTTAAAATTTAAACAGTTAGAGTTGACCAGTTAGAGTTGACCAGTTAGAGTTGATCAGTTAGAGTTACTCAGTTAGAGTTGACCAGTTAGAGTTGACCAGTTAAAGTTGACCAGTTAAAGTTGACCAGTTAGAGTTGATCAGTTAGAGTTACTCAGTTAGAGTTGACCAGTTAAAGTTGACCAGTTAGAGTTATCCAAGTGGAGTTAATCGAGTAGAGTTGCCGAATATCACTTATTCGAAGTAGGGTTATCGAATATAGTGTATTCGAGGGAAGAGTAATCGAATATAGTTTATTCGAGTGGAGAAATCAAATGTTATTCATTTGAGAAGAGTTACCGAATATTATTTATTCGAAGAGTAGTTATCGAATATTGGTTATTCGAAGTTAGTTAATCCAAAGGAGTTATTCAAAGTTAGTTAATCCAAAGGAGTTATTCAAAGTTAGTTAATCCAAAGGAGTTATTCGAAGTTAGTTAATCCAAAGGAGTTATTGGAAGTTAGTTAATCCAAAGGAGTTATTCGAAGTTAGCTAATCCAAAGGAGTTATTCGAAGTTAGTTAATCCAAAGGAGTTAGTCGAAGAGTTAATCGAATATAGTTATTCGAAAGAAGGTGTTAATCGAATATAGTTATTCGAGTAAAGTTAAAAGAGTTAATCGAATTTAGTTATTCGAAATGAGTTATTCGAATTAGGTATTTGAATAGAGTTAAACACATTAGAGTGATTCGAATTACTTATTCAAATAGAGTTAAACACGTAAGAGTTAATCGAATATTAGTTATTCAATTAGAGTTAAATCGAATTTAGTTATTCGAAAGGAGTTAATCAATTTGAGTTAAGTTAATCGATTTGAATTAAGTTGAATCGATATGGAGTAAATCGATTAGAATTAAGTTAATCGAGTTAGAGTAAATCGAATATTGGTTATTCGAAGGTAAGTTATTCGAATTAGTTATTCGAAGGAGTTAATCAAATGAGTTGATCCAAAGGAGTTAGTCGAATATTAGTTATTCGAATAGAGTTAAAGGAGTTATCGATTTTATTTTGATCGAAAGGAGTTATCGATTAGTAAATCGAAAGGAGATTTTCGAATATAGCATATTCGAAAGAAAGAGATCGAATATTGTTTATTCGAAAGAGAGAGATTTCGAATATGAGTTATTTGAAGAGAGATAATCGAATATAGGTTATTCGAAGAAGAGTTAATCAAATAGAGATTACTCGAAAGAGAGTTATATGTCGAATTCGATTATAGCGAATTCGGGAAAGTACTATTTACTTTCCAGGGTTTAAATCAAGATTTAGTTATTGATTTAGAAATTAGGTGTCTGTTAAATTATTCGAGTTAGGAAATAAATTTATAATTTAGGTTAGATATTTTAGGGGTAGGAATTATAACGTTATAGTTATAATCAAACGTTGTCATATAAGAAGTGGATTCGTAACCTGAATCCGAGAATTTGCGTAAACAGATGATTGGAAAAAGTGAGTGACGAGCTTCATCTATTTCACAGTAAAGGACGTTGTTCAATTAAGGTCTGAGAGGTAATTATACCCCAACTTGATTGACTTCAGAATTGAAAAAGGAGTAGTTGTGGTTCGATAGAAAAGGTTGATTTGAAATATAGTTAAGTAATAAGCGATTTATGGATTAAGCGTAACAATGTTTTATACAACGTTCATTTGAAATCCGTAAATGAGTTTTGGAAACGTTTTCCAAATATAGTCAGATTTGTTTTCTAAACATAGAAAATGAAATGTTTTAATGATAAGAATTTAAGAAATAGAGTTAAGCAAATTCTGAAACTGACTGGAGAGGGTAAGTTGAACGGTTTTCTAAGTGACGATCTGATGTTGGTCTCGACCTTCCGGATTGATACTTAGAGAATTGTTCTCATACTAGTTACAGTTAGGGACTGATAGATGCGAAAGAATAGTGATGTGAAAATAAGCTATGGAAATGTTTTCCAATGATTAATAACATATATTTTCTAAATATATGAAATAAGGAAATGTGAACATATATTTTCTACATATATTTCCAATGATTACACGTAACATTGGTTAGAACTTCTATAGAAAGCAAATTTCATATTTCCATGAAGCTATTCAAATATTGTTGGTTTTCCCATATTGCCAAATCTACTTATTTAGAAAATTTCATGGCATACGAACTGGGATAGTATGGGGATAATGATGTTAATGAGTATTTTATTAAATCTTTGAATGTTGTGATAGTCATCTTTTTTCACATGCATTTATGTACCAATGGAGTTGCATTTCCAATTTATGTTCCAACTTTGTTCACTATGATATATCCCATAAATGCAGCTGATTTTCAAGTATGTATAGCTGGTGCACCTTGCATGTGTGGCTATTTAAAATTTCATGGGCGCACTTGTTAAGTTCATTCTTCATCTTCTTCGATCTTGCTCGGAATCGATTTAATCTTAATATTCACAGGTTCATTTTTTTTCATCCTTAATTTTTTGTGCTTTGTTTTGAAAACCATTTTAATTTTATGTGGTTAATTGTGTTTGTTGAAGAATGGAGTTTTGATGACAACAACCTTATTTCAATATTAATTGCTTATAAAATATATACTAACACTTTTGTCTAGAATACATACATACATACACACACACATATGCAGGATTTACATATAGGAATTATAATTGAAGACTGTAAAATTTAAAGATATTAAAGATTCATAATTTAGAGATGATTCAAGACTCATGAGTATTCAAGATTTCAAGAGTTCAAGATAAATATAGTTATATAGTCTAGATTATGTAAGACTCTGAATAACACTCTAGGGTCAAATTCAAAATAATTTCAAATTCTGTTTTTCAAATTCTGTTTTCAAATTCTATCTTCAATCTCTATCTTCTCTATTTTGCTTTCTATTTTAATCTGGTTTTAAACTTAAGTTTTATAAGTTTATACTTTATAACTTTTATATATATTTATATTTTATATACTTTATATTTTTATAGTTTTAAACTCTATAATTTTATAAATACGTTTATATAGTCTATATTTATGTTTTCATTTGATTTTCTACTTTATAATATTTATTTATAACACTATATTTTAATTCAAGAATTTCCAGAATTATATACATATCAAAACACTTGAAAAATATTTAAATTTCAATTTTCTACATGTATATGCCGACATACATATATATACATGTCGACATATAACTGTCATTCATTTTCAAAATTGAAAGGAAGTGTCTTTTCACTATTTGTGACAGTTCAGAAACGTTGCAACCTTACAAATATTATAAATAGGGGTTGATTTCGAATGTTTTATTACTTCTTCTTCTCCATCTTCATCTCCTTTCATTAAACCATTATTCTTTATCATTTTTATGATTTCTACACTTGTACTCTACTGAATTCAATTCTGTTTTCATTAAACTTCTTCTCTCTACACTCTCTACTCATTACTCTCTAAATCAAGTGTTATTGATGAGTTATAGGGCTATTTGTAATTGTTTAGGTTGTGTAAGAAATCGGTGGTATCCCTTGTAACCGTGAAATCAAGGACGGGTAATCGGTGGTATCCCATGTAGCCATGAAATCAAGGAGGTTGGAATCGATGGTATCCCTTGTAACCGTGAAATCAAGGAGGTTGTAATTGGATATTGATATTGTAATAAAATTTTGTGCAATCCAGAGTTGCATGGGACTAGACGTAGGAGCAATTTCGAACCAGTATAAAATCCAGTTTGTTCTTTCCTTTTCTGCACTTTATTTTTGTTTATCTTTGTAATTGTGTTTGATTTTATGTCTGTGATTGTTTCTGTGGTGTTTGATTCATATAGTAGTTCATATAAGTTTACAATTTGTTTAAATTCTCAAAAACCCTATTTACCCACCTCTAGTGTTTGTTTTGCCTTAACGATCCATTCCGCAATCCCTAAGCATTCAGGTTTTTCTCTTTTGGTTTATACTGGATGTTTAATGGATTCGTTGGACAGTAGTAGCAGGTTATACGTTTTATTCTTTTTATGAGTAATTGTTATCTTACTTTTTGATTTTTTTTTTTGGAATTGTTTTTGGCATGTAATTTGTACTTTTTGATCCTGTATGCTAAAACATTGTAATGTGTAATTCTATATGGTATCAGTTTTTTATTATTATTCTGATTATTTTAATGATCCAAAATATGTTTTTATCATTTTTTATTGTATTGTAGTATCTGATTTACTGGAGTTATACTGCATTTTATTCAGTCCAGGAATGTGGTATCAGTTTTATAGGTTTTTTGTATTAGTTTTATGTTATTAAAAGTTAGAACAAATATGTGGTGTCATTTTTATATGTTTTACGGTATCAGTTTTAATTAATTACTATAGTAACTTATTTTTGGTATTTGTTTTGTATTTTTTAAGATATCAGAATTATATTTGCGTGTATGAGTTATGTAATGTAGGTATTTTTTTGAATTAATCATTTGCTGATTCATTTTTTATATGATCTTTTTTGCAGTGGTGATAATAGTCTTTTGGTTAATACTACCTTCCGTACTCGGTTGTCTATTGATTGTTCATTATATGACTTGAAGAATGAATTATGTCATCATTGGTCTCAACTTACTCCTCTTTCAATTGAGATTAGTTATTTGCTTGAGAACAAAATAATATGTGTTGATACTGATTTCGATCTTCAAAGCATAGTCTGCTTTGAACTACATAAAAACAGTGCTTTCTTTTCTTTCACTATTAAGCGGAAGGATTTTCAGCTACAAAATATTGATGCCCGTTCTCTTTCAACTGAATCTGATGTTTCATCTACTGCCTCTTTGTGCTCTAGTATTGTTGTATGTGGAAAAAGTAACTTAAAAGACATGATGAAGAGAGGATCTAATCTTTCCATTTCCCATTTTTAATGGGTTCTTTTTTGGGGGTGTTATTGAGTTTAGGGAATTATTGATGGCATATCAAATTCAGACATGACATGAATTAATTTTTTTAAAGAATATTCTTCTAGAATAACAGTTGTTTGCTCTTCTTCCTCTTCTATTGGATGTCAGTTTAAAGTTCATGCAACTTGTGATTCCGAACATCTTAATGGGTTTTTCATAAGAAATTTAGTTAGTGAGCATTCTTGTGGTGGTTGACTTAGAAATTTGAGCAATCCCCATATTTCTAGCTCGTTTACTAAATCGTTCATTATAGATGAAATTCATGATCATCCAAGCAAGAAGCCTAAGGAGATCATAGCTGATTTTCGTAGAGAATATAATATTGAATTGAGTTATCCGTTTGCTTATTCTGCAAAAAAAACTTGCTTTGACTGAATTGTATGGTTATAATGCTATGTCTTCCGATGACTTGAGATGGTATTTAGAGGCACTACAGAATCGTAACCCTGGTAGTTATGTAGCCTTAGAGGTTAATGACAATACTAACCAGTTTGAGAGAGTGTATATTGCCCTTTCTGCTTGTATATGTGGGTTTGAGTATTACTGAGCCGTGATTTTTTTAGACACTACTCACATAAAGGGACGACCGGGTGTATTGATAGGAGCTACCGCAAAGAATGGTAATCAAGGTATATATATTTTTATATTCAAGTTTTTTTATTCTTACATATTGGAGTTAGGTGACTTGTAGTATCAGCTTATGTTATGTCTTATTATTTGTTGTTTTTATATAGTGAATATTAGGCACACATCCCTATTTTCAAACTTAATTAGGCTCACGTCCCTCTCATGTTTTAAATGCAAACCCACCCCTTGTTTTTCATACTTCCATGTTTTTACATGTTTTGGCCAGAAAACATGCGCTACTGTATAAAAAAATTCTAAATTATGGAAATATTCTTGAAATTCCACGTAAATTTAAAAAAAAGTTGCATACATGTATGCAACTATTACCAATAGTTGCTACATGTGTGAAACTATTGCATAAGCTGTTTGGCTTGAAAATCTGGACTGAAACTTGCATACATATGTGCAACTATTTGAAATAATTGCACACACTTATGCATGTTTTGCATGAAGAAAACTTAAGTGAAATTTAGCCTGCGGATTGTTGCACACATGTGCGCTACTTTTCTGTTTTAGTGCACGCTTGAATGCAAATAAATGTGAACTGATTTGCATGGCTACGAATTATTGCACACTTTTATGCAATACTTGTACACATGTATACAACAAAACAAACACAAATGCATGACTAGAATACTTGCACAGATGAATGAAGGAAAATTCAAATATACGCATACTATTATGCATTTAACTGCAGTTTAGCTGTTTTTTTCGTTTTTGATGCCTTGTTTGATTGTTTTTTGATCTGAATTTTTTGTCAAGTGTATCTTTAATTTAATTATGAATTTATGTATTTCTTTTATTGTTTTAATGAATTTTCGAAAAATAGGGACTAAATTTATAATAAGTTTATGGCTGGATGTGAACCTAATTTTAAAACTTAATAGGGACCTGTGTCAAACGGACCCTTTTATATATCAGTTTTACGAGCCTGATAGTATCTTTTTTTTGAGTTCTAGTTGAAATTTATTTTTCTAGTTTCTTGGTATTAGTTTTAAGAGTCTGGTAGTATCAGTTTTTATGATTTTTTGTTAAAAATTATTTTCTAGTTTTCAGGTACCAGTTTCATGTGCCTAGTAGTATAAGTTTTTATGATTTTTGATTTTTCATTACTTATTTCCAGTTTTCTTATATTAGTTTTAGGTACCTGCTGGTATAAGTTATTGTTTACATGTATTAGTGTTTTATTTTGATTGCCTATTTAACTTTTATTTAATTTGCAGCCTTTTTCCTTTTAGCTATGGGTGCAGTCTCCATTGAAAATGTGGATGATTGGAAATGGTTTTTATGTCACTCGAAGCAAATGCTTGTAGAAACATGTGATTTGGTTTTTATATCAGATCGCCATCAAGGGTTAGTTTGGGTATTCGTGAAGTTTTCCCTAATGTGTTTCATATTTTTTGTTATCTTTATATGGAACAAAACTTGCTTTCAACTGTTAAGTCGAAGAATACAATTATTTCGGGTGTTGAGTTGTTTAAGTTGTGTTCTAGAGCTTCAAATTTAAATGAATTTGAAACTGCACATTCAAAATTTTTGGACGTTGGAGGTACTGCAGCCATGAACTTTTTGAAGGATAAACCATTTGATAAGTGGGCTCATTTATTTTTTAAGGGTAAACGATATGGAGAGAATAGTTCTAATGTAGTTGAAAGTTTTAATAGTTGGATTATAGAGGAAAGAGGATTGCCAATTACATCATGCTTAGATGGAATTAGGACTAAATTTATGGAACAAATGGCCAGAAGGAGAGTGGAGTATCATTTTTGGACTACCAATCTTTATCCATCTATGGAGCATATGTTAAAAGGGTTGATTGACGAAGGTTTGGTTGGGTCGTTTATAAATCTTCGGAATTAATATTTGAAGTCAAGTCTCCATCTTCTCATCATGCTGATCTTCAAAATCAGAGTTGCACTTGCAATCAATGGAAAGTTACTGGATTCCTTGTGCTCATGCTATCAAGTGCATTACTAGATCTAAACTTCATGTTTACGATTTTGTTGAACATTATTTAATTATAGACGCTTATCGATCTTCTTATGCTAATCCAGTGAATCCAATTCCGAACTACGATAAGCCTATTGTTGATCCTTGCATTGAAGATGCCATTAAGCCCCCTAAAGACAAACGTGGTGCTGATAGACTTTCTACCAAATGAAAAGGCGGATTTACATTTTTACATAATAAAAAAGTCGGTGTGGTGTGGGCAAGCAATATAGCCACAACAAGAGCAATTATCAATCTCCAAAGAATTGATACTTTCTTACATTTCTATTGCATATTACTTTTTTTCACTTTATGAATTCAGATTTGGAAATGTAGTAAATTAGACATAAGTTGTGATTATTCATTGAATTTTTGGTTTAGTATCATGTTTTAGTTGATTCTTTTTTAATATGTACATGTATGTAATGTGTGTGTTTCATGTTGCTTGATTTGTAGATATTAGTTATTGATTGTATTAGTATCATTTATATCTTAAATATTGAAATATACAGTGTTTGGTATCAGTTTTGGAAGCATACTGGTATTAGTTTCGATACTATGATTCTGTTTAAACAAATGTGGTATCAGTTTTCCAAGCTAACTGGTATCAGTTTTGATACTGAGGTATTGTTTATGTGAATATGGTATCATTTTTGCAAATTAACTAATATCAGTTTTGATTCTGGTATCAGTATTTGAAAGCATTCTGGTGTCATTTTTTTTACTGAAACTCTATTTACATGAGTAGGCGTCCTTTTGGTATAAAAATTGGTAGGTTTCAGGATTTGAAAGCCATAGGTACTTGATTAGGCTTTTCAATCAGATGTCTTTTACATGTGATAAATACTTGCTCAGTTTAAGAATTCTTACTAGGTACGGTTTGGTTCACAATCAAGGGATATTATATGTTGCAATAACAAAGTCAAGGTATTAGTTTTGGAAGCACATTGGTAAATTATGTTTTTATAAGTAGCATATCATTCTTGCAATCTTAATGGTATCAGTTTTCTTTCTGAAATTATGTATACATTAATATGGTATTAGTTTTACTAGCTTTCTAGTATCAGTTTTATTATTGAGAATATGTTTATATAAAATAGCCCATAACTAAACAGATAACTGAGCATATAACCAAAATCATAATCGAGACCATAACCTTTAACATAACCGAGTACATTACCAAGAATATAAACGAGCACATAATCGAGCTTATACCTGGTCACATAACTAAGATTATAACCGAGTCCATAATAGAGCTTATAACCGAGAATATAACCAAGCACATAATTGAGCTCATAACCAACCATTTTACCAAGCACATAAACGAGTCCATAAACGTGCATGTAATTAAGTGTAGATTCGTCGCTGAAGTACCCGATTAAGCCTTGCATCCGAATGTCTTTTACGTGTCACAGGTACCCGATTAGGCCTTACGATCTGATGTCTTTTATGTGTCACAAGTACTCGCTTGATTAATTAATCCCTATTGGGTGCAGAATCGTTGTTGGAATACCCGATTAGGCCTTGCGTTCAGATGACTTTTATGTGTCATAGGTACCCGATTAGTCCTTGCATCTGAATGTCTTTTACATGTCATAAGTACCAGCTCGGTTAATTAATCCCTACTGGGTGCACAATCATTGCTGGAGTACCCGATAAGGCCTTGCGTACGGATATCTTTTATGTTTCATACGTACCCGATTAGGCCTTGCACCCAGATGTCTTTTACATGTCACAAGTACCTTCTCGGTTAATGTATCCCTACTGGGTGTAGATTCATTGCTGGAGTACCCAATTAGGCCTTCCATTCAGATGCCTTTTATGTGTCAAAGGTACCCGATTAGGCCATGCGTCTGACTGCCTTTTACGTGTCACAAGTATAATCCCTACTGGGTGTAGAATCATTGCTGGGGTACCTGATTAGGCCTTGCATTCAGATGCCTTTTACGTGTCATAGGTACCCGATTAGGCCTTTCGTCTGAACGCCTTTTACATGTCATAAGTACCCGCTCGGTTAATTAAAACCCTACTGGGTGCAGAATCGTTGCTGGAGTACCCGATTATGCCTTGTTTTCAGATGTCTTTTATGTGTCATAGGTACCTGACTAGGCCATGCGTCTGGATGTCTTTTACATGTCACAGGTACCCGCTCGGTTAATTAATCCCTACTGGATGTAGAATCAATGCTGAAGTACTCGATTAGGCCTTGTGTCCGGATGTCTTTTACGTGTCATAAGTACATGATTAGGTCTTGCGACCAGATGTCTTTTACATGTCATAGGTACCGGATCAGGCCTTGCGTGCGAATGTCTTTTACGTGTCATAGGTACCCGATTAGGCCTTGCATTTGAATGTCTTTTACATGTCATAGGTACCCGCTCGATTAATTAATCCCCATTGGGTGTAGAATTGTTGCTGAAGTACCCGATTAGGATTTACGTCCGGATTTGTTTTACATGTCATAGGTACCCGATTAAGCCTTGCGTCCAGATGTCTTTTACATGTCATAAGTACCCGTTCAGTTAATTAATCCCTACTAGGTGCAGAATCACTGCTGAAGTACCCAATTAGGCCTTGTGTCCGGACGTGTTTTACGTGTCATAGGTACCCGATTAGGCCTTGCTTCTTAATGTCTTTTATGTGCCACAATTACCCGCTTGGTTAATTATTCTCTACTAGGTGCAGAATCATTGCTCGAGTACCCGATTAGGCCTTGTTTTCGGATGTCTTTTACGTGCCATAGGCACTTGAATAGGCCGTGCGTCCGAATATCCTTTACGTATCGCAGGTACCCACTCGGTTAATTAATCCCTACTGGGTGCAGATTCGTTGCTGAAGTACCCGATTAGGCCTTTCGTCCAGATGTCTTTTGCATGTCATAGGTGCCCAATTAAGCCTTGCGTCCTGATGTCTTTTACGCATCACAAGTACCTTCTTGATTAATTAATCCCTACTTGGTGCAGAATCGTTGCTGGAGTACTCGATTAGGCCTTGCATTCAGATGTTTTTTACGTGTCATAAGTATCCGATTAGGCTTTGCGTCCGAATGTCTTTTACATGTCACAAGTACCCGCTCGCTTAATTAATCACTACATGGTGTAGAATCGTTGCTTGAATACCCGATTAGGCTTTGCGTTCGAATGTCTTTTATGTGTCATATGTACCCGATTAGGCCTTACGTCCGAATGTATTTTAGATGTCATAGTTACCCGCTCGGTAAATGAATTCCCTGTGGGTGCAGAACCGTTCATAAAGTACCCGATTAAGCCTTGCGTCCGGATGTCTTTTACATGTCATAAGTACCCGATTAGGCCTTGCGTCCGGATGTCTTTTATGTTTCACAACTACCCGCTCGGTTAATTAATCCCTACTGGGTGCAGAATCATTGCTGAAGTACCCGATTAGGCCTTGCGTTCGGATGTCTTTTATGTGTCATAGGTACGCAATTAGGCCTTGTGTACAAATTTCTTTTACGTGTCACAAGTACCCACTCGGCTAGTTAATACCTACTGGGTGCAAAATCGTTCCTCGTGTATTCGATTAGGCCACGTTTTTAGATGTCTTTTATGTGTCATAGGTACCCGATTAGGCCTTGCGTCCAGTTTTCATTTACGTGTCACAGGTACCTGCTCGGTTTATTAATCCCTACTCGATGTAGAATCGTTGCTAAATTACCCGATTAGGCCTTGCGTTCGGATGTCTTTTACGTGTCATAGGTACCCGATCAGACCTTGCGTCCGAATATCTTTTACATGTCATAGGTACCTGATTAGGCCTTTCGTCCGAATGTCTTTTACGTGTCACAAGTACCCGCTTGGTTAATTAATTCCTACTGTGTTCAGAATCGTTGCTGAAGTACCCAATTAGGCCTTGCGTCTGGATGTCTTTTACGTGTCATAGGTATCCAATTAGGCCTTGCGTCCGGATGTCTTTTACGTGTCACAAGTACTCGCTCAGTTAGTTAACCCTTACTGGGTGCAGAATCATTGCTTAAGTTGTTGGATCTAGATTAACCCTAGAGGAGAGGGGGTGAATAGGGTTTATCATAGTTTTTCACTGAATTAAAAATATGACGAGAATTAAAATAATAAACAGATCACAGAATGCTGCAAAAATAAAAGTGCAGAAAATAAATCACACACAGATACACCTAGCTTTGGCAAAACCCTGCCTACTGCTGCATTCCTAAGGTTTCCAATAGGAAAAAGAACAAATCCTGCATACAAAACCATGTACACTCGCGAACCCCCTGTTCCTATTCTAATCCTACACTCAAAACCCTAGACTGACTGATATCCCCTCGATCAGGTTTCGCCTGATTATGACCCCGTAACCAGTAACCTAGATTTTACAGATTCTAGCAACTATCAGTCAACACCTCGACTGATTCACCTAGATTTTTACAGAATTTTAGAAACTATTTCAGTTGTTACAAAAACAAAAAACAAAATACAATCAAAATAAAACAAATTCGAAAACCGTAGAGTTAAATTAAAAGGGTTATCCCCTTTAGAAATTATGGCTGACCCATTTGAAATGTGTTGCACCCGTTCCCTTTTCTTCTTTGGAGAATGAAGATGGCGGCCGTCGATTAGGGTTTTCCGAATCCCAAATATCGATAGGGTGATCTTCGATTTGCTTCTCTGTTTGCTTCAAATCAATGGATGCTTGATTCTTCGACGGCTTTACTCATCTGATTTGGGATTGCTCTCTGGCTCGATTGAAACTGTGGGTCTTTTGAAATTTCTTTCTTTGAAAATGCTTGAATTGATTTTATGGGTTTCGATGAAATGCCTGTGATGAAATGGTGTAAATATAGGACTGAAAATCCCTTAGACCCTTTTCTGATTTCAACAAGTGATTGATCTGATTTCTATGGTTTCCTCTTTTGATTTCCTGCGTGAAAAACGTTGCCTTTTGCGAGATGATGTACACGGCTTTGATTGAGTTTGAACCTGGACTTGAATTTGAATGTCCCTTGCGTGAATTAATTTGATAAAACTTCTTGCCAGAATTTTGCATGCTGCCATATATATCTTTATACCCACTTGCACTTATTGTACGATTTAATTTCCTACCAAAAATATTATTTCTGGAAATACATGGCTGGAAATGTTTTCTTGCTTTGGCAACTACAAATTGATTACTTGCCAAAAACATTGTTGGGAGATTACTGCATTTTCGAGAATCCATTTAAAAAATATTTGTGATTTCCTGCAACTATTAAAAGCTTTATGGTGCACCACTCTTTGATTTCTGGAAAGTACTTAGAAGGATTTTTGCCCAAAAACTGATTGCCAAAAATTCGGTCATTGATGATTTCATTTCCTTTTGTTTCTGCATGAGTGTATAAATATCCAAAATTGAATATTTGATTCCACCATCTCTTTATGACTGTATGAAACTTCGCCATATAAACATTTGACTTTGTTGTCGAGCTGAGTTTCCAAACAAAGCTGTTTTGGCTTGTCCAATGTATTATTTGTGCTCATGTGTACTGTTTTGCACACAGTTGTTTTGAGCCTCAAATTTGAACTGTTATACTTGACACAGTAGCATCACCCATGCATCATGAACTTGAACTACTGAACCATTCTCACCATTCTCTTTTACTTGTTCTCATTGTTCTGCTATGTTAGATTAGCAACTTGTATTTGCCAAACTTTATTGTAGCTTCATTGCATATGAACACATGCTACTTGAAAGTTCCCTGCTGTCGTGAAAACTGACTTGAGACATGAATTTGTTGCACCAGTATGTACCCATCATTTCAGCTACATCACCTTGGACCTTGATATATACATATATATGTGTGTTGCCACAACCATTCCTTGTTCTTGCAAAACAATGTTCTCTTGCCAATGCTGGCTGAACCTGTGTACACTGTAGAATCTTTGAGCTTCCATGTATTTGAAGCTTACATTTTGACTTGTTCATGCTAACTGCACATGTAATAATGTTGTGTCTAGTCCATATTGATATTGACTGAAACATATACATTGTTGGTATGAACACGCTGCTTGATCATTGCTTTTGCATCAACTTGAGTTGCTGTTGTATCACCATGAACTGATTTGAAAAACTTGCTCCACTAGTTGTTTTTGTTACTTTCCATCAGGTTGTACCCCACTATTTAGTTGTACTTGGGTGTAAATGCACACATGTGCATTCATGTACCATGTATGTTGGCTGCACCATGTAGATTTCACTACTGTCTTTGTTCATCTATGCTATTCTACTTGGCCAATCTGAAATGCCACATCAATGCTTGGTTGACTTGTGATTTTCCTCCATTGATTTTAACTTGACCAGTTGAGCTTGCTTTGCACAAATCACATTGACACCTGTTTACTTTACCATTGCTACTCGACTATGTTGTTGTGTCCACTGCTCCATCTCACTGTCATGTATTTATATGCACTAAGTTGAGTTGGTCCACATGGCTGCTCCTCAGCTGCACACTGATCGGCGAGGCAGTGCACACATGTATGTATATACACGTGTGTATATGCAGCCATCAGATAAAATTTCCTGCCCCTGTACTATATATATATAAACTGACTAGACACAGATAAATCAAATCAAGTCATGAAAAATCATGAGAAACACACCAGAAATCTGAGTCAAATAAAAATATTAAAAATAAAATTTATATTCGCGTATATCCATATTTTATTTCTATTGTAGTGTACTATGTGTGTGTTTCATGTGATAGGTAAGCAGATGATGACTGGACTAACATTGAAGATGCTGTGAAGACAAGAAGATTGAAGATGAAGACAATATGAAATACGTGTCAATGTGTATCAGCGAAAGAATGTATATAAGAAAATGTAAAATGAGCGTTTGAGAGAATATGTAGTGAGGAGCACTGTATATGGAATTGAATGAAATGTATACAAATAGTGGAGTTGTTAAAAGTTGTAATGTTTCGAATATTGAAATAAAATATTATATTTAAATGAAATATTGTTTGAATGTTTATATTCGTGTACATTAGTATTCTGTTTAAATATAAATATTATATTCCTGTCAGTGATGTATATATGAAACAGTACAGTGACAAACACATTTAAAATAAAATAAACAAACAAAAATCATATAATTGTGTATATAACACCGTTATATACAACAGTAGTACCCGATTAGGCCTTGCGTCCGAATGTATTTTACATGTCATAGGTACCCGCTCGGTTAATTAATCCCTACTGGGTGAAGAATCATTGCTGGAGTACCCAATTATTCCTTGCATCAGATTTCTTTTACGTGTCATAGGTACTCGATTAGGCCTGGTGTTTGTATGTCTTTTACATGTCATAGGTACCCAATTAGGCCTTGCGTCCGAATGACTTTTACGTGTCACAGGTACCCGCTCGGTTAATTAATCCCTACTGGGTGCAGAATCATTGGTCAAGTACCCTATTAGGCCTTACATCCAGATGTTTTTTGTGTGTCATAGGTACCCGATTAGGCCTTGCATCCGGATGTCTTTTACGTATCACAAGTACCCGCTCGGTTAATTAATCCTTCTTGGGTGCAGGATCGTTGCTGGAGTACCCGATTAGGCCTTGTATCCGGATGTGTTTTACGCGTCATAAGTACCCGATTAGGCCTTGCATTCGAATGTTCTTTACGTGTCACAATTACTTGCTTGGTTAATTAATCCATTCTAGGTGCATAATCATTGCTCAATTTTGCAATTAGGCCTTGTTTTCGGATGTCTCTTACGTGTCATAGATACTCGATTAGGCCGTGCATCCAAATGTCTTTTATGTATCATAGGTACGCACTCTGTTAATCAATCCCTACCGGGTGAAGAATCATTACTGAAGTACCCGATTAGGCCTTCCATCCGGATGTATTTTACATGTCATAGGTACCCGATTAGGCCTTGCGACCGGATGTCTTTTACACGTCACAAGTACCTGCTCGGTTAATTTATCCCTACTTGGTGTAGAATCGTTGCTGGAGTACCCGATTAGGCCTTGCACTCGAATGTCTTTTATGTATCATAGGTACCCGATTAGGCCTTGCGTCTGAATGTCTTTTAAGTGTCACAAGTACCCACTCGGTTAATTAATCCCTACTTGGCGCAGAATCGTTGATGGAGTACCTGATTAGGCTTTGCGTCCAAATGTATTTTACTTGTCATAGGTACCCGATTAGGCCTTGCTCCCGAATGCCTTTTGTGTGTCACAGTTACCCGCTCGGTTAATTAATCCCTACTGGGTGCAAAACCATTCATGATGTACCTGATTAGGCCTTGTTTTCGGATGTCTTTTACATGTCATAGGTGCTCAATTAGGCTATGCGACCGAATGTCTTTTACGTGTCACAAGTACCTGCTCGGTTAATTAATCCCTATTGGGTGCAGAATTGTTGCTTGAGTACCCGATCAGGCCTTGCGTTCTGATATCTTTTATGTGTCACAAGTACCCAATTAGATCTTGCATATGAATGTCTTTTACGTGTCACAAGTACCCGCTCGGCTGATAATCCCTACTTGGTCTAGAATCATTCCTGGAGTACCCGACTAGGCCATGTTTTTAGATGTCTTTTACGTGTCATAGGTACCTGATTAGGCCTTGCGTCCGGTTGTCTTCTACGTGTCACAGGTATGTGCTCGGTTAATTAATCCCTATTGGATGTAGAATCATTGCTGAATTACCCGATTAGGCCTTGCATCTGGAAGTCTTTTACATGTCATAGGTACCCAATTAGGCCTTGCATTCAGATGTCTTTTACGTGTCATAGGTACCCGATTAGGCCTTGCATATGAATGTCTTTTATATCTCAAAGGTACCCGATTAGGCCTTTCATTCGAGTCTTTTACATGTCACACATACCCGTTCGGTTAATTAATCCCTACTTAGTGCAGAATCATTGCTGAAGTACCCGATTAGGCCTTGCGTCTGGATGTCTTTTACTTGTTGTAGGTACCTGATTAGGCCTTGCGTATTAATGTCTTTTACGTGTCATAAGTACCCGCTCGGTTAATTAATCCCTAATGGGTGTTGAATCATTGCTGAAGTACCTGATTAGGCTTTGCGTCCGGATGTCTTTTACGTGTCATAGGTACCCGCTCGGTTAATTTATCCCTATTAGGTGCAAAATCATTGCTGAAGTACCCGATTAGGCCTTGCGTCCGGATGTCTATTACGTGTCATGGGTACCTGATTAGGCCTTGCGTCCGAATGTCTTTTACGTGTCATAGGTACCCGATCCAAATGTCTTTTATGTGTCACAGGTACCCACTTGGTTAATTAATCCCTAATGGGTGCAAAATCTTTGCTTAAGTACCCGATTAGGCCTTGCGTCCAGTTGTCTTTTACATGTCATAGTTACCCGATTAGGCCTTGCGTCTGGATGTCTTTTACGGCTCATAAGTACCCTCTCAATTAAATAATCCTTACTAGGTGCAAATCATTGCTGGAGTTCCCGATTAGGGCTCAGATTGCTCGAGGGGCCTCAAACTTGTATTTCTACATGTATATAATACGTTAGCAACAAGTAATAAAATGTGAGGTTGGTGAAGTGGTAAAGGCTTGTGGATGGCTTTGAGGAGGTCTATAGCTCAATTTTTTTCTTCGACATGAATCCTTTTTTCTTCCTCATTTCATTTCTTGCCACTTTTTCTGCCTAGGGACTTACCAACCTCAGGGACGGAACTCTCTCTGTGTGTGTATATATATAGGCAAGTGTTCAATGACACCCCAAAAAGTGAGCACCCCATTTGCCCCTTGATTTCCACCTCTTATTTATGTTATAATAAGTGAGTGGGAGGTGAGAGAGTCAGTGGAAGGAGAGAGGAGAACTAAGTGGTGGAAATAAAGGGGTAAATGGGTTGTTGTGCTGTTAGGGGTGCCATTGAACCAGCCTCATACATACATACATACATGCATATATATATATATATATATATATATATATATATATATATATATATATATATATATAGGCGGCTATGTGGACACAAAAAGAAAGACACAAAGTCACGACCGTTGGTTTTTTTATATGGAGGAGTGGTATTCATGGGGTGATCCAATGGTGCAAGTCAATTACGTCACCAATCGTGTCAAACTTTTGCGTCTAAATAGACTTTTCTCATATATACATATAGTGTGTGGCTATTTGGACACAAGATTAGATGTAAACTTAAAGACACAAAGCCTCGACTGTTGAATTTTTTTGTTTTTATGTGGAGAGGTGGAATTCAGAGGGTGATCCAATGGTGGAGATTTTATGTCTCCTTATTTTTGTCTATTTTGTGTTTCAAATAGACTTATCCATATGTATATGTGTGTGTGTATATATATATTTGTGTGTGTGTGTAAAGACGCCTATCTAGACACAAAATAAAATACACAAAAACTCAAACCGTTGGATTAGTTTATCTTTATGTGAGGAGTAGAAATCAGGGGATAATCCGATAGTGGAGATTTTGAGTCTTCTAATTTGTGTCTATTTTTGTGTACAATACACACACACATATGTATGTGTTAATATATTTATATATATATATATATATATATGTATTTATATATGTATATATATATAAACACACACACATGTATGTATAAGTCGTAACCTTTGCTATGTGTAATGTCCCAGAATTTTAGCAATTTAATTATTATAATATATTGGTTTGGTAATTTAAACAATTTGAATTCAAATATTTAATTAATATAAATAATGGGATAATATATTAATTTTCAAAATAGTCGAAAATGGTTGAATTTGCAATATTGTGTAATTTTGATAATATATGATATTTAATTTAGTTTATATTCGAGTTATAATAACAAATATATTATTTAAATGACGTTTGAATGTATAACTTATAATAATCAAGCTCCGTAACAATGTGGTAGTTAGTAATATTGAGTTTTTAATTTTAAATGATTATACCAGATTCGTTATAGGTCGGATTTTTTTGAAACTAGAAACGTTCGAATCTAATAAACTGTATTTTTCTAATGGAAGTGGAAAGTCAAGATTCTGTCTTATAGATTGTAAGTTATGTCCAAATCAATTTTCAGAAAGTCGCTATGGAATCGTTTATAAACCATAACGATTTATTTAAATATAAAAATACTGGTTTCGAATTTGGATAAGATTTTTGGAGACATATACTTAATTTAATTTATAGAATTTTTTTGTAATATTTATTTTGGAAAATAAGCAACTTTTTATTTGAAGTATTTTACACCCTATATCAGTGATTTTGGGGTTTCAAAAAATAAGTTAACTTGTCTATTTTATTATATATTTGGAACCGTGGCACATTGCTCGTCCCAACGATATTTTTATTTTTGTCGATAGAGGTCCTTAAATGATAAAACTTTTTGTAGCACGGTACCCTAAAATATAATATATTATATATAAATCTCTACCTTCACTGTTAAGTATTGGTACTACGCACCATGCATACTTGATGCCTAAGGAAAACACGAGTTGTCTTAAATCACTGCCGACCTACTTTCCTCCTGCCAACCTACATTTACTTTCTTCATGCTTAAGTTTGTACCTTTCGCATGCCTAAGAAGAAGAAAAATTTAGTACTACCTATATGCTAATACTTGGTTGCAAAGCTTTCGAAGCCCTATATATATACAGCGTATTTCTACTTCTTTCCTTTTTATTTCAGAAAACAAACCGAAAGAAAAATGGCTTCGCGAGATCTAAAAATCATAACATTCTATCTGAAATCCTAAAATTCTCAAAACCCAGATACACGAAACTGTTATAACTTGCTCTTCATCCTTGTCCATTTTTGTGAAGTGCGAAGTTATTTCTACAGTTCGAATTCGAACAACACATCCTAGGGTTGGTTCTTGCGAAGCATTGATTGGTGAAATGGTGAATGGCGCGGTTCCATGAGGTCGAGGCATAGCTATAGGAGAGTTTTGGCGAAATTCGTGAGCATCAGGGTAGTTTGGAGTTGTTGTTTTCACGCAACAGTGGAGGTTGGGATTTGAACGCATTTCATTGGAGGAGTGCGTGTGGAGTTTGAATGGTTTAGTGATGGAGAGGAGGTAATGAGATAATTTAACGTAAATTTTATTGGAATTTTAAGGGATTAAACGTTGAGCAATGAGTGGAAGAAGTTGCGAAGGTGGCCATTAACATGCACACGCAAGAACGATTGTGGAAGGAAAATAACATGGGAAAACTTTTAACTAATAGTACTACAGAAACAATATGGACAGTCTGGCAGGGGAATGATGTTTTGTTTTTGGGGGACGAAGGCTTGAAATATCATGGAGCGTGCAGTTTGGTTGCTGTATACAGGGACTGGTAGAGGATTTAAGGAGATTCGATGATGGTGGAAAACATATACAACTGGAGCGTGACTGATATTATTTGGAGGAAGAACAAGGAAACGCGGCTGGGCTTTCTACGGATTGGGTCGTCGTGTATAAATGGAAAAAGAAAAAGAAAAAGCCTGCATGAAAAACTGAATTCGGAAGGGTATAAGTGGGAGCAGAAGGTGACGTTGAGGAAGAAGATATTGTATGCGGGTTGAATGTGGTGATTGGACGAATTATATTAGTAAGGCGTGGTTTTAAAATAAATTAAGTTTATTTTAATTTATATTACTATTGTAACAACCCGCTTGTTCCATGATAATAGATTTATATATTTTATTTAAATATGTCGTCATATCCGTTGTATCACTTAAAAAATGTTGATTTTCACAAACGATAAAATTAGGACTCGGGACCACTTCCATTGGGTCTGGATCATCGTTTACAACCTTTTTGACTATAAGCTTCGATACCTTTTGAGTTGGGCGAATTTGGTCCCTTTCATTTGATGTATGACCAAAATATCACTTTTTGTATATGGACGAATTTTGACTCGAAACCACTTCCATTGAGTTCAAAATGTCTTTTAGGAGTTCGAAAAGTATAAACTTCGATATATTCCGAGCTTCAGAATTTTGGCACCTTGGTTAGGGCTTGGTTAGCCAACCTAGCTCCTTCACTTAAGAGCTCCACCTAGCTCTCTCCTCCTTCATTCATTCTCACTTCAAAGAAAATAGAAAATGGGGAAGGGAATGTGCAATAGAAATTCCCTAAGCTAGGGCTTTCAATCTAGAGCTCAATTCTTGTACAAATCAAATTATAAGACATGGGTAAGCTCTCTACTCTCTCTCTCTCTACCTTATTCTCCTCTCAATTTTGGGGTTTTCTCACAACCCTAACACATATATGTTTGGATGTGAATGTATGAGGTGATTTCAGTGGCGCAATTGATGAAAGAGAGGAGCTTTGCTCATCTGGGTGCTTGTTCTTCCTTGTTGGAGCTTGTTCTTGATATTCAAGAGCCAAAAGTGAGTTCTTTTTGAACTCAAATCCATGCCACAAGCCATTGGCTTGTACAAGTGTAATTTAGTATTCATATGATTTTGCATGTGCTAGTGAGTTGGTTATGTTAGTGTAAATTTGCCGATTTCATGTTTTTATGCTTCATTGAGTTGAAAATTATGATAAGGATTGTTTATATGATCTAATGCATATGCTATGAGTTGATTTGGCGATGTTGTGAAGCTCTGTTGCCCCCGGGCTAATTTTTAAGTCTTCACAAGTCGCTTGAATCGCTTTGGTTTGGAATTTAGTTCATACTTGAATTTATAAACTGAATCACTGCAAATCTTATGTATATATGTTTATGCTTGTGAATATGGGGTTGTGAAGTACCATTGCCGCATCCGGCAAGTTCTAAGACATCACAATCCGCTTATACCGCGTTTATTCGTTTTGGTTGGGAATTTTGTTCGTTTTAGAACCAACAATCAAAACCAATGCATTCGAGCTTTGCGAGTCGATACGGTGGTTGGAGAGGTTTCGTTGATGTCCCGAAGAAGTCACAAACCTCAACGGTTGAAGCCGGACACTCACGGGGGACGAATCCCCTTAGGTTTGGCCTGGGTTACAGCCCAGGACAAAACCGGTCGACATGCCCAAAATGGGTCGGTCGACTTGTTTTACTTCTGTGTAAAAACGGTCGACCTCCCCATTTTGGCCAGTCGACCGATTTTGTGCTGTGGACCAGAGACGTCGGCCCACAGTCTACCCCCATCCATGCTCTTTCCCGGCCGGAGCTCGGGCCGTTCGAACTTCGTTTGTGAACTTCAGCTTCACGAATTCACAGATTCCAGTAGCTCGATTCATCGTCTTTTATTCTCAAGCGATTCTTCCAATGTTGATTCTTTTGGTCTATTCACATTGTTTAGGATGTGAATTGGATAAATGATCATTCTAAAGCCCGTGCATTCAATTTTGGATATCGAATTTATTCGATACTCTTGTTCAAATGTTTCACGCCATTAAAACACGAATTATCGACTCGATTTCCTTCGAGTCTATTCCGATGTAGTTAAAAACCTTCGAGTGCTAGTTTGGGATTTCGATTCGTTCGTTGATCGAAATTACAACCGTTATCCCTTGATTTCTTATATGTTGTTGCAATACGAGTTTATGTTTCATGATGTCTGTGTTCTATTCGCTACGGCGACGGTTTTAATGAAAATTCGAACCACAATGGATAATGGGGTTTTATATTGTCAATGGGCATCGTACAAACGTTTAATCAGTTTTTAAATTCAAATCCTTTTAATATCCTTCGAGTCTATTCAGATGTAATTTAAAAACTTCGGGTGCTAGTTTGGGATTTCGATTCATTCATTGATCGAAATTACAACCGTTATCCCTTGATTTCCTATATGTTGTTGCAATGTGAGTTTATGTTTTATGATGTTTGTGTTCTATTCGCTACGGCGATGGTTTTAATGAATATTCGAACCACAATGGATAATGGGGTTTTATATTGTCAATGGGCATCGAACCAACATTTAATCTGTTTTTAAATTCAAATCCTTTTATAATCAATTTGATTTCTAAACTCGGTTCCGATTCTATTAATTTATATACGATTCCTTATCCTATCGATCGGACGAGAAATTTAGTTTATTTACCTTAGTAAAACTGAGGACTATGACCCCTTATACATTTACTTCGGTGAATAACTGTTGGACTCGTGCGTTCGAACATGTGTGATGATTTTCTCTGTTTTGAATAGAAACCAATTACGGGTTTGTAAATATTCGAGAATAGCATGTGGTTATGGGACATGTTGCTATTTCCTTATATTAACTAGCTCGAAGTAATTTCTATTCACCCGAATCAATGTGATCCGCTTTTATGATTATTCTTGATGTTTTGAGAATGAACTAACAACTGGTTCGTAAATATTCGAGAATAGCGAGTGGTTATGGGATATTTAGCTTTTTTCTTATATTAACTATCTCGGTGTAATTCATACTCACCCGGATCGTTGGTATCCGCTTCCCGACATAGTTGTTTGGTTCACAATCGCCCTAGTGGGAATTTATGATTTGTGACCTTCTTCTATGGGATTTCGGTCAAACATTTTATGACGTTTCCTAGAGATCGTATCTTATCTAGGGAGTAACCACTTTTTATGATGTTTTCTAGAGACCATATCTCATCTGGGGAGTAACCACTTTTTATGATGTTTTCTAGAGATCGTATCTCATCTGGGGAGTAACCACTTTTTATGATGTTTTCTAGATCGTATCTTATCTGGGGAGTAACCACTTTTTATGATGTTTTCTGGATCGTTTCTCATCTGGGGAGCACCACTTTTTTTGATGTTTTCTGGATTTCTAGTGATTTTTGGATTCTTGTTATTGTTGTATGCTCAATGTCATGAGATTCATTTCCACTTTCATTTCCTGTTGTGTGCTATTATTTGAATGTTGCATTCTATATTAGCTAGGAGATTAGTAGAGATGACTGTGTGCTGACATTCCATTGTCATTTCCTGATTGTGTTGACATGCCATGTTTCATACTTATTTATGATTAGATATTATTACTAAAATCTTTTCATCCTATGTTATATCTCTTATTATCGCAATCCATTTGATAAGTACAGCTAGACTGATCCATTTATTGTTTATTTTCTTATAAATAATACTCGGGTCAGGCCGAGTCATTTTAGGTGCTCCTTTAGGTCTCATCGCTGGATTGCTCTTCCGCTTTCAGCTTGCTACTCTGCCTCCGTAGCTTTATGTACTTTTGTACCTATGACATTATCTTTCGTTGTGTACATAGTCTTCTATTTAGATCATGGTACATGTATCTATTCTTTCGGGGTTAGTGGATCTTTGTTGATCACTAGCTTTTTGTACGCATTCTTGGTTATTCATATCTATTTCGCCTTTGTGATATAATTATTCTGTGTCTGGCTATGAGATATACCATATTTATATTATTGTTGTTTCCTATTTTATACTGCTTTCCGAATTATTTATAGCCATTTGTAGTTGCCCTAAATGACGAATGGTCATGTCGAAATTTTAATCGGTATCAGAATTCGACGTGCATTCCTCACATGGGGCAGTTATACAATCGCTCGCTCTTCACAAACCTCATTCTTCGTTATGGTCTACAACATTTCTCTGAAATGAACTGGACGATAGTGGGTATAGAGGCAGGCCGTTACAACTATATAAACTTACTAGTGTTATATCTTGCACACACGGTGTCAGAATCACGAATGGTTTGTCGCACTGAAATCGTAGGATCGTAGGCTACACAATGGAACCATTCTAGAGCGATTTGGACGTCGTTACAATTTCAGGATGAATAAAACATCTAATTTGAATTATCAACCGCTAATTGTTATTTAAAGATTAACGATCAAGGTGAGTACTAACTCTGTCCAGTTTTATAATATTATAAATGTTATTTAATATTTATAAATGATGATTGAATGTTGTGTGATGGTTGTTTAGATGAATTGGTTAAAATCATACATACAATTATTTATACAAGTCGTTAGTTAAATATGGATTCTATTTATTATTTATTTCATATTGGTATGAAATTAATGTTGATTAACATTTGTGGATGCAGGGAAACAGGTTGGAGGGATCTAACTGGATTTCTCAACAATTTTATTAGTGTTTTTCACATATTGCATTATATGATGTGACAAATAATCTGGTGTTGATTATTGTGTATTTTGGGATATTAAACAACATTGCTTGAAATAATTGGTATTTAAATACCGTAAAATTTATTCGAATATATTAGAAAAGAAATTGGGGTTTTAAAAAGGAATTTCAAATCAAATTTCAAAAGGACTAGAGTATAATAACTTATTTAAATTATATTAAAACAAGTAGTTAGATTTTTAGCCGATATTTTAAATGAAATAGAAAAAATATTATTAAATTATTTGGGATTGTAAATTCAAGAATGAATATAAAGGGGAAATGGAATTCGTTTTCAAAAGAAAAAAATGAAAATATTTCGAGGTTCGAAATGTAAATAGAATGGAATCAAGTCCATTAGAATTTATAATGAGAATTTGACTGAGTCAGATATTAGTAAAATAAATTATTTTTAGAAATTATATATTTTATAATGCAGAATGTGACAAGAAAATTAATATTGGGATTAAAACCAAAAATTTATAATCGAATATGAAGTCGAGATTAAGTTATAAAATTAATATAAAAATTTACAAGAAATTTACTTGTAGATAGAAGTTATGAAATTGAATATGAATGGGGGTTTGAATTTATAAAATAACTCGATAGAAGGAGTTTTAACTTGTAATTGGTATTTACTTTTAAGGAAGGAATTATTTATTTAATAAACTAGATGTTATTTAATTATTCATTTAAAGTAATGAATCAAAGTTATGTTTTGAAGTTAAATATTTTGGAAACAGGGATTATAATGCTATCGTTATAATCAATATTTCCCGTAAAAGAAGTGGATTCGTAAACCGAATCTAATAGTTGTGTAAGTAATAATTTGATAAGAAATTAAGAAATGGAGTTAAAGAAATTAGAAACTGACTGGAAATTACTTAAGTTGAATAGCTTTCTGAATATCGATCTGATGTTGGTTTCGGCCTTCGGAGTTAATACGTAGGGAGTTGTTCTCTTACTAGTTTATAGTTGGAGACTAATGGATCTAGAAGAGTTAAGATGCATGAATAAAAGATGAAAATATTTTTCCGATGTTAACGAGAAATATTTTCTGAAATATAGAAAATAAGTAGTTTAAAATAGATGGAGACGTTTTCCAAGAATCGTGAGAAGTTAAACGAATTGGAGAAATATTTGGGTAAAGATATTTAAAGGAAATTGAGAAATGAATAATTTAATGATAAATTAAATTAAAGGGGCTCAGTCTTGATTGATGATTGATCGGTAAGATTCCCATTTGAAAATACGACTGTTGTTTGTATGTTGATAGTTAAATAACAGGCTATCAAAGTTTCTGACCATTTTTCCGTTGTCAATATGGGGAGACTGGGATCAGGTTTATTATCTTAAGACCACTCTGTATGGCATTAACATTGTGAATCGAATATGCCGAAGATAATTGAAGATAGAGTTTATGCAAGGGCTGTTCTGGTGATCCTAGATAGAAACTGCCTAATATGGATTTAAATTATAGTGCCTTCGGTTTGTCCAGTCCTAGGACAACGTGTACGAACGAATGTCTAACAGTGTATATATAATCGATCATGTAAGTTGATCACCTCAAACGCATTTACGTTGGTGGCAGAGAAATTTGTTTCTCTTAGCTTTATACACTTGGTATTTTTAGGGAAATCAATTTGTGATTTGGTGGGTATGACAATGTGACATTCAAAGTAAATGAAGGGAGATTTGTAAAGGATAGGTTATGACCTCAAGCTTCATCAACAGGGAAATGAAAATTTTTGGATATGTAGAATGACTAAGTGGGTCACACCCAATTAGGGTATATTGTCACTATCTAGAGAATATTCATATTTGTTACTTCTTTTCATTTCTGTATCTCCGGGGAACGGTTATGTTGGTATACCGACCGTAAGGTGACAATATATTTGGAACATTCAAGCGAAATGAATGGTCGGTCATGTGTGGCTGAGTTACAAGATGTTCTTGTTGAACTCCAGTGTATCCCCTCTAGAGTACACTGATCAGAAGGTGGTTCCATACCTTGTCATAGTTGGAAATCCGTTCTCCAATAAGAACCCGCGGTTTTTGATTGTATATCATGTATGTAGAACGTGAGATGCAAGCGTTCTGCTAGATTGTTATTTACTTGTATTAGACACTATTGTAGTATCAGAATAGTATAGATTTTGAAAATGTTTTGGTTTATCGTAAGGTAAAAACCATTCGTGTTTATGTGTGGATCGGTCTTACGATTATCTTTTCCTTTGAAAGGGATTTTTAAAGGTTAAACTAGATGATTGGAGTTTACTCACACAAGTCACATGACTGGCCTAGAGTTTGTTTTGTTTTGTTACCCTAAACTGTTAGGTGCCCAAATTTGTACGGGCAATCAAGTAGTCATGATTTTACAGATACCCTTGGAGGAGCTTAGAGCACGAGGCTTCAGCATTAGTTATATAGAGAGTTTATTTCCGTTGTGGTATATATGTTATATACTCGGATGATGATGAATGTAAGTACAAATACAGTTTTTTTTATTTCAAAGTTATGTTATATAATATATCTTACGTTCCGTTGTGAGATTCGTGTTCTCTGATTATGTTTTGTTGTGGTTCTTCTTCTTATTCTATTCTAGCTTTCTTTTTATTTCTCACCCTCTAACTTCTATCTATTAATGATTAGGTATTTCCGGTGGTTGAATAGTCGATATTGTGTTTTATATTGATTTTTGGGTTCGAAAATCCCTATTCGTTACACTATGTCTATATATTTAATTGCTAAGCATGGTAATTTGTGTATGCTTATTTCACATTTCTAATTCATTAGAGTTACCCTTTAAAAGACCACCGTTATAATCTCCATAAGTAAATAATAGTCAATTTTTTCCTTTAGTTTGAATTTACAAAGGATTTCTTTCTTTCTTTTTTAAGTGTAAATAATGGAAAAGATATCTATATTCTACAAATTTTTGGTACAAACTTTGTCAATTCAAACAACACGCATTTACATATGTTTAGAATATGCTAATTAATGGAAATTACACAGAAAACACTCCAAATCAACTAAACCATAAGAAGTTACATTCTAATCTATCTAGAGGGACCTAATTTACAACCCAATTATAGATCTGGAGTATCTTTACACATTGCAACTTCAACAAATATAGGTTTTGGACTGATTTCATATTTCCAAATCAGGTTGTACATTATGTTTGTAACAATCTGGAATTTTATCGATTAAATTGTTGAATATTTAATTTATTTAAATATCTACTTTATGACTAATCATTAAATTTTCATTTTAAATGTTGGTGTATGATAAAGAATTGATTTCATTTATTCAAATAGTGGTTTAATGGTTTTATAGCTTTTTCAAAATTTATATAATTTAAATTAGAAAACTTAGTTTTATCTTTGTAACAAATAACTATATGTATTTTAAAGCAGAAAATTATTTTTGTAAATGTATTTAAATGATATACTAAGATTTTAAGGTTATGAAGTTATATTTTGTATAATAAAATAATGTTATTTGAGATAATAATAAAAAATATTTTACTATTTATATTTTAAAATACAAACACATATATTTACATGCTAAAAATAGTTTTATATTATATAAAAATGTGCTTTGATGTTTATTTTTAACATAAGTTAAAGTATTTTTAAATTTAATATTTTATATGACATATATAAACCATGATTTGAAGTTTGCTTATAAAATAAGTAAAGCTATATTTCGATTTATAATTTTATATTTAAAAAATATCATGATGGGATGTTAACAAATAAGTAAAAATCTAATTTAAATAATTATCTAATTTTGTAAATTAAGTGCATAACGTAAAATCATTTCTGAGATAAGCGTTAAAAGCTTTTGTTCTAGCTTGGGCTTTGGAAGGATGTTTGCAATGCTGGTAAGGGAAAATATGTCTTTTGTTTGATTATATTTCTATGATATTTCACATTATATATACACTTAACTTCAAATATGTCTTTTGCACAATATTTAAGTAAGTAAACCCTTCCGTGGATTTATAAACATGTTAAAACAAGATTACATTACTAATTGATTTGAATCTTTAACGTCGGAAGTCCTATATCAATTTTCTATATGAACGCTTTATTAACAAATTTAGAGTTGGTTGAATATTTATTTTAATATTAATTGCATGTATGCTTGCTAGAACTGGGATTTTTATTTTGAACATACTATTCATTTTTAACAGGAAATGACATTTGTAAATATAAGCTCAATTTAAATATTTTTCCAAAATTAACGTTGTTACAAATTTTGTGTCTAAAATATGGCGCTAAAAATAAAGATCAATTTTGAAATAAATTTCGCAACTTATTTAAGGAACGATTTACTACGGAGAATTTATTTGCATAGTAAATATCATTAAGATTAATTTATTTCCAATCAAACCATTAAGTATAAATGGCATAATAAAAATGTCAAATTAATATTGAACTTTTAATTTAAGTAGTAATTAATTTTGTTCAAATAAAACAACCCGTTTAAATTTATTTCAAGATAGCGCTATTTGGAATGTAGTTAATGTAATTAAAAAAAATCGAAGAATGAAACTTTGTAAAACAAGCGGTGTAATCAAACCTATATTTATATATATGGAATGTATTGGTGTAATAAAAGGAAAGAAATAAATTGTGAAATAAATTCTTATATTTTGTGTTAACACTTAAATTTAATTTATGGTACATAGCGGTCGAATTTATAACCATTTGACCGGTGACAAACTAAAATTAATTTTAAAACACATTAACAAAACAAAGAAGAAAACGAACGGTGTGAGCACAAATGTGAACCATGAAAAAGCGGTAGACAACATTTAGCAAATCTAATATTTGTTTCTATGTTAGACCAATTTAACAAGTGCCTCTTCTTTCTCTAAAATAGCTCTCCATGTTACTTATTAAATTTGAAATTTTAGTCTTCCAAAAGATATGGCAAGCAATAATATCTGATTAAATCTAGTCTAAAATCTTGCCATATCAGTGCAAAGATTTGTGGAACAATACCCACAGATTTTGAATAGTTTATGTGCGGAGTAATCAATACTGTACATAGATCAACCCTTGTCCACTTCTTTCTGTTTGTTTTATACGTGATATTCCTTCTGCTTTTTGTTCCCTTTTCTTTCATTATAAAAGGACGTAACTCCTTTTCACTGATCCTCTGCAAACCTTTCTCTCCTCATTTCCCTTAATGGATGAAAAGCGAATGCATGATTTAAAACTCCTTCCTCTCGCAAACAGTGACTTCCTTCCTTTCCATTCTTAAAAAACCGCTTCTTCCCTTCTCAAAATAGCACCCAAGATCTCCTCTCTCTCCTTGTACTAGTTGGCCTCCCGTTCATCTTCTTTCCCTTCACACTGCGCCAAACCGCACAACCACTTCAGCACCTCCGAACACCCAGTCACCATCCAGTCCACCTTAACCGTTCATGGACAGCCAAATATAGATTCCTTTTGTGTTGAAAGGAAACACAAGTTTAAGCGAGTGTGAGGTGTATATATACAGTTATATACACGCGAGTTTCCGGAGAGAAGAAGCGCGCATCGCACGTGTTCATTCATCAAATTTTGGTTGTTGATATGGAAGTGGGATTGACAGTGAAGAATTGGAAAGCAATAAATGGTGAGAACATTTATTTAATTTTATTTTAATAAGAAGAAATGTTAAAATTGCTAGTAGTTGATCAGTTAATGATTATCGAGCTCATATAGATGGCTACTATTTTGTGATGATTTGAATGGATGTGTGTGTAAGTTAAAACACTAAAACACTAAGCGTTATTTAACGTGATGCTTGCGCACAAATTTGTTAGTTGTTTAAATTTTGCAACATTAATGGATGGACTAATATTCATATGGATTGATTTTGTTGTATCACACATCATAGTGTGGAGTATATGGGTAGTCGATTTAAATCTCCTACTTATGTGAATAGCGATTTTTAATAAAACAAATAAAATTTTAAAGGTTAATTGTTGAATTTAAATAAAAACTAAGTCATGAATAATTAAACTATTTTTCCATAAGTACGAAATGATTTTGGCAATATCTTAAAATTGTTTTGGATCCTTAAGGTTGTAAACAAGTTTTGAAATCTAACTAAAATTTGATTTTTGAGTTGCATGTAAATGTTTAGTTTCATAACCATCTTTAAGATTTTAAGAATTTGATTTTGAGTTATGTCGTTTATGTAAATGTTTAGCTATCCAAAAGCTTTACAAATTTAGTTAAAGAAAATTTCATTTAAGCATGTAATTAAACAAGTTTATTTAATAAATTTGGTTACATTATTTTTAAAGATCATTTGTAAGTTTTAAAAATTTAACAAATTTGGTAACATTACATTAAGCTTAAAAGGAATAATTGAAGTTATGTAAACCTTAATTACGACTTAAAGAGGAATTGGACAATTTATGCTTTGAACCGTTATCATGTGTATGTGTGTGTGTGTGTGTGTATATATATATATATGTTAACGACATTTCTTGCAATAATACAAATATATACCAGAACGTTCTAGGGTGACAGAGAGGATAGTGTCTAAGGCTTGGGTTTGGAAAATACAGTTTTCTGCTTTCCCTGGCTATGCCTAACTGATCCAACGGACGGGACGGTTATTTCAAAGTCCAATTTGGAATCTAATTAAAACCCTTTTTATTTAGAGCAATTTGGAAGTCGAACAAGCATTATTCGTTAACTAAAATTGATTCGAGTAAAGAATTTGAAACTTTGAATGATTTTGAACCCATTTGGTTTAAAGAGTAATTCTATAGTACTTTAAATAATGCGTTAACATCTCCTTGAAATGATTTGGGTTGAAATTTCTAAATCAAGAATTATTATTTACACTTTTAAAAGGGGTTTCTAAAATGATAGGAGGTTTTAAAGTGTTAAATAATTGTGTATGAACTTTAAATCCAGATTTAGATTTGGTGATTGAAAAGAAGAATGGAAAAGATAACAACAAATAAAGGGATTTTGAATATGGGATTTATTAAAAGGAAATAAGGTGGTAATAACCCAACCTTATCCTAAAATGAATTGACATTGGAAAGGAGATTTGAATTGTAACCGGTATAATCCATAGCTATTGTTTTAAAGTACGATTAATACTTGGAAAGACCGGGATCGGATTTAAGTTCGAAAACCATTCCAAGTAATATTATGACGCTATGAAGCAATTGAAGAGTTGGAAATAACAAATGAAGACCCAGAGTCTTTAGATTTATTCGGATTGAAATACGAGGTTATACGTGGCATGAGGTCTGAATATATTTGAGGATTTTCGGATTTTGTTTCGTTCCGACCCAGAATGACCTTGTATGGATTGTGTGTCTGACATTGTAATTGACTACATAACACTGATTTCTATTAACATATATTATATTCGTGGCAATAATTATTCCTGCCTCTAAGTTTTACGTGCTTAGAGGTTATGTACTGATAGAAATCAGTGACATGTTGTAAATTGACAAATGTGGCATACTCAAGTTATATAACGAGCTAGAGATAATCAAAGCATGGCTTATTGAAGCGTAGCTTTGTATATATCGTGACATTGACAAGCCGCACATCCCAGGCTAATGAGAAACTGACGGTTAGTTTTTTATATATGCATATTTTGTGTTGATAGCTGCGGCAGTGGTACCACTTGTGAACTTGTGGGAATTAGGTATGTTTGGTGTCCGAGTCTAGATGAAAACCGGCGATTTACCTCATGATTTATAGCTGGTGTCCGAGTCTGGATGGAAAAACCATGTTACACTTCGCTTATATTCCTAATTGATCTTTCGTGCCCGGAATCATCAAGTTGGAAGCTCATTCTCCAATACGCGCCCTATAGTTTTATTTGTATACCTATGGCCACATAGTAGAATGGGGTACTTTTCCATCTAAGATTGATACACTTATTTTCAAAGTTGTTTTCTGCACTATGCAGTCATAATATTAAGAGGATTTTCACGTATGAAGGCATTTTTGGTTATCATAGGACCAAACTTGCCCATCTGGTGTGTGCTTGCATTGTGTGATGTGGGAAGAGCTTATGATAGCTTCATTTTTCCAAAAGTCATTGCAAATTCATATGCATGGGAAACCACACGGAGTAAACCCGTTCCGCACTAGCGGCATGGTCCGGTGAACTTCCCCAACTTTAAAATAAACCCTAAAGATAAACGTTTTATGTTCTTACACTGGTCCCATGACTGGCTTGGAGTTTATTGTTCCTTTCTAAACTCTAGGTTCCCACTAATTTTCTCACGGGTAGCTAGTGGTTTAGTTTTACAGTTATAGATCTTTGGAGAAAGATTTGAAGCACTATTCGAGTTGGAGCTTCAAGCTTGAGTTGGAGTTTTCTACTTCACCATTTTGCCTCTTCCGCTGAGAGTATATTTGTTTACATTGGTATATGTTGTAACTCTGATATTCCTTGTAACTCTGATGTAATATTGTTTTATGATTTGGAAAGTTCTGTTATTTTGTTCAATATATGTTAGTACCCATAATAATCAACTTTTATGAATGGTTTAAGGTGGTTTAATTACCAGCGAAAACCAGGCAAATAAACAGGACGTTATAGTTGGTATCAGAGCTTTAGTTTTACAAAGCTACGGGGCATGACATATTTGAACCAAAGATAAAACTCATTAGAGTTATAGTATCTTATTAGTGATAGGGCTAGGAATACCCTAGAATGAGATTATGAAATATTTCGTTGAGAGAGCGTATTTTGAAGCAAAATAAATGGTTCTGAAAAAAATGAAATTTAGAAGAACAAGAACTAGTAATTCTGAGTGGAAAGTGGTGGAATTAAATAACTTACAATTCGAAAGACTTTAAACCCATAAATCCTGGATACGATTAATAATAAGCACTTAAATACTTGAAATTATATGAGTAAGAGAAAATAGTATAACCCTTTGGAAAACATTTATTTTGTGACTTAAAGCAACATGGAATTTGGGATACCAAGAGATGAGTTTTGGATGACGCAGAAGCAAGCACAAAGAACACTGGCTCGAAAGGAGGAAGAAGAAATAGAGAAGCTTAGAAAACTTAAAGATATCCAGTGTTATAGATGCTTTAGAAACAGGCATTATGCAGTCTGCTACCTAAATAAATCTAAAAAGAAGAAGAAAGTCATTCGTAAAGATATACGTTGTTTCAAGTGTAGGAGAATTGGACATTTTATGAATAATGCCTTAAGGCAAAGAAAGAAATTAAGGACCCTTCAATGGAAAGGAAGTGTCGTCGATGTAAAAAGGTAGGGCATATAGTTCGAGATTGTCCGCTGAAGAAGGGAGAAAAACCGACTGTAGAAGTACCATCTTCATCAATAGTAGGGCAAGAAAGAAAATTATTCAATCCGTAGGAATAACTCCAAAAGTTATATAAGGATAAGGAATGAATGTATTAAGATTAAGAAATCAATGTATAACGAGTTAGGAAGGAATGTACGAATAAAAACTTGGTTGTTGATTTATTTCTCTAAAATTAATTTGTCAAAGTGTAAACTAGAAGTTGAGGCCCTAATTCAAAATCGAAAAGATTGAAACATGTATACACTAAATCAAAATAGCGCAGCGAAAACATAATGGTGATTTGAAAGGAATGTTTCAAGAGATTTTCGGTCGACTAGTTGAATAATATTTAGAACGAGAATGAATAAATTTTTATTAATAAGACTAATTTTACATAAGCATAATTCTATAGCTCTCCTTTTTTAGGACGAAAATTTTTAAGTGAGGGAGATTGTAAAGACCTAGAAATTTTGATGTTCAAACTATTAATTGAATCAAGATTTGACATAAAATAATCAGTTACATTAGGAATTTTATCCATTTTGCACAATATTTAAGTAAACCCTTCCACGGATTTATAAACATGTTAAAACAAGATTACATTACTAACTGATTTGAATCTTTAACGTTAGAAGTCCTATGTTATATTTCTATATGAACGCTTTATTAACAAATTTAGAGCTGGTTGAAGATTTAATTTAATATTAGTCGTATGTATGCTTGCTAGAACTGGGATTTTTATTCTGAACATACCATTCACTTTTAACATGAAATGAGATTTATAAATATAAGCTCAATTTATACATTTTACCAAAATTAACGTTATTACAAATTTTGTGTCTGAAATGTTGTGCTGAAAATAAAGATCAATTTTGAAATAAATTTCGCAACTTATTTAAGGAATGATTTACTACGGAGAATTTATTTGCATATTAAAATATCATTAAGATTAATTTATTTCCAACCAAACTATTAATTATAAATGGCATAATAAAAACATAAAATTAATATTAAAATTTTAATTTAAGTAGAATTAATTTTGTTCAAATAAAACACTCCGTTTAAATTTATTTCATGACAGTGCTATTTGGAATATAGTTAATGTAATAAAGAAACGAAGAATGAAACTTTGTAATACAAGCGGTGTAATTAAACCCATATTTATATATGAAATGCATTGGTGTAATAAAAGGAAAGAAATAAATTGTGAAATAAATTCGCATATTTTGCGTTAACACTTAAATTTAATTTACGGTACATAGCGGTCGAATTTATAACAATTTGACCGTTGACAAACTAAATTCAATTTTAAAACACATTAACAAAACAAAGAAGGAAACGAACGGTGTGAACATAAATGTGAACCATGAAAAAGCGGTAGACAATATTTAGTAAATCTAATATTTGTTTCTATGTTAGACCAATTTAACAAGTTTCTCTTCTTTCTCTAAAATAGATCTCCACGTTACTTATTAAATTTGAAATTTTAGTCTCCCTAAAGATATGGCAAGCAATAATATCTGATTAAATCTAACCTAAAATCTTGCCATATGAGTGCAAATATTTTTAGAATAGTACCCACAGATTTTGAACAGTTTATGTGCAGAGTAATCAATACTGTACACAGATCACCCTTGTCCACTTCTTTCTGTTTGTCTTATACGTGATATTCGATGACTGAATCTGTCGAAGCTTCATTTGTTATTTGCGGATTAGCGTAACGCTATGAGGAGTTAGAGTCTTCCGCGGGAAAGACATTTCTTGTTGAGTTTTTTTAGATCTTTTAGCTCGACTTTTTCTAGTATTCCTTACATAAGATCTCGGAAGAGCCGATGTTTCCTTCCGCCATCAAGGAAAGCCAAAATGAAGTCTTACTTCTCTAGCTTGGGTTGTCTTCCCGGATCCCTGCTTCTGCTTTTGGTTGTGGATCTGCTTCTCCAGTGACGGGCGAGAGAACACAGCGAACAATGCACATCTCGTCTTATCCACTTCTTCATCTTTAGGAAAGACTCGCTAGAACACAACTTGCTAAGAGTGGCAAGGAAGAGAGAGAAATCTCCATTTTTAGGGGTCTAGAGGAAGAAGAAGCCATTACGCAATAAGCCTCTGCATCTATGGGATAGGGATAGGCAAGAGTTTGATTGGTTGGGGGTCTGCTTTTTGTTCCCTTTTCTTTCGTTATAGAAGGACGTGTCTCCTTTTCACTGGTCCTCTGCAAACCTTTCTCTCTTCCTTCCCTTTAAGCATTATTTAATGTGACGCTTGCACACAAATTTGTTGGTTGTTTAAATTTTGCATTGTTAATGGATGGACAGGTATTCATATGGATTGATTTTGTTGTTTCACACACCATAGCCTGGAGTATATGGGTAGTCGATTTAAATCTCCTTCTTATGTGAATAGCGATTTTTAATAAAATAAATAAAATTTAAAAGGTTAATTGTTAATTTAAATAAAAAACAAGTTATGAATAATTAAAATATTTTTCCATAAGTACGAAATGATTTTGGCAATATCTTAAAGTTGTTTTGGATCCTTAAGGTTGTAAACAAGTTTGGAAATCTAACTAAAATTTGATTTTTGAGTTGCTTGTAAATGTTTAGTTCCATAACCATCTTTAAGCTTTAAAATTTTGATTTTTTAGTTAAGTTGTTTATGTAAATGTTTAGCTATCCAAACGCTTTAAAATTTTAGTTGAAGGAAATTTGATTTAAGCATGTAACTAAATAAGTTTATTTAATACATTTGGTTACATTATTCTTAAAGACCATTTGTAAGTTTAAAAAATTTAACAAATTTGGTAACATTACACATTACATTAAGCTTCTAAGGAAATTTAAATGACAGTTTAATTGAAGTTATGTAAACCTTAATTACGACTTAAAGAGGAATTGGACAATTCATGTTTTGAACTGTTATTGTGTGTATATATATATTAATGACTTTTCTTCCAATAATACAAATAAGTACCAGAACGTTCTAGGGTGACAGAGAGGATATTGTCTAAGGCTTGGGTTTGGAAAATACAGTTTCCTGCTCTCCATGGCTATCCTAACTGATCCAACAGACGGGTCAGTTATTTCAAAGTCTAATTTGGAATCTAATTGAAACCCTTTTTATTTAGAGCAATTTGGAAGTCTGTCAAGCGTTATTCATTAATTAAAAATGATTCGAGTAAAGAATTTGAACCTTTGAATGATTTTGAACCCATCTGGTTTAAATATTTATTCTATAGCACTTTAAACAACGCATTAACACCTCCTTGAAATGATTTGGGTTGAAATTTCTAAATCAAGAATTATTATTTACACTTTAAAAGGGGGTTTCTAAAATGTTGGGAGGTTTTAAAGTGTTAAATAATTGTGTATGAACTTTAAATCCGTATTTAGATTTGGTGATTGAAAAGACGAATGGAAAAGATAACAACAAATAAAGGGATTCTGAATATGGGATTTATTAAAAGGAAATAAGATGGTAATGGAATTTAAGAATGAACCCAACCTTATTCTAAAATGAATTGACATTGGGAATGAGATTTGAATTGAAACCGGTATAATCCATAGCTGTTGTTTTAAAGTGCGCTTATTACTTGGAAAGACCAGGATCAGATTTAAGTCCGAAAACCATTCCAAGTAATAATACGATGCTATGAAGAAATTGAAGACCTGGAAATGACAAATGAAGATCGGGAGTCTTTGGATTTATTTGGATTGATTGCTGTTGTCTCAAGTCGGGCCGTACACGGGATACAAGGTTATAAGTGGGATGAGGTCTGAATATATTTGAGGATTTTCGGATTTTGTTCCATTCAGACCCAGAATAGACTTGTATGGATTGTGTGTCTGACATTGTAATTGACTGCATAACACTGATTTCTATTAATATATATCAGATTTTTGGCAATAATTATTCCTGCCTCTAAGTTTTACGTGCTTAGAGGTTATGTACTGATAGAAATCAGTGACATGTTGTAAATTGACAAATGTGGCATACTCAAGTTATATAATGAGCTGGCAATAATCAAAGCATGGCTTATGGAAGTGTAGCTTTGTGTATATCGTGTCATCGACAAGCCTAACATCCCAGACTGATGAGAAACTGGCAGTTAGGTTGTTGTATATACATATTTTGTGTTGATAGCTACGGCGGTGGTACCACTTGTGAACTTCGGCGAATTAGGTATGTTCGGTGTCTGAGTTTAAATGAAAACCAGTGATTTACCTCGCGACTTGTAGTTGGTGTCTGAGTCTGGATGGAAAAACCATGTTACACTTCGCTTGTGTTCTTGATTGATCTTTCATGCCGGGAATCATCAAGTTGGAAACCCAATCTCCAATACGCGCCCTACGGTTTTATTTGTATACCTATCGCGACATAGTAGGACGTGGTACTTTACCATCTAAGATTTATGCATCTATTTTTGAAGTTGTTTTCTACACTATGCACTCATAATATAAAGAGGATTTTCACGTATGAAGGCATTTTTGGTTATCATAAGACTAAACTCGCCCATCTGGGGCGCTTGCATTGTGTGATGTGGGACAAGCTTATGATAGCTTCATTTTTCCAAAAGTCATTGCGAATTTATATGCATGGGAAATCACATGGAGTAAACCCGTTCCGCGCTAGCGGCATGGTCCGGTGAACTTCCCCAGCTTTAAAATAAACCCTAAAGATAAACTTTTTATGTTCTCACACCAGTCCCATGACTGACCTGGAATTTATCGTTCCTTCCTAAATTCTTGGTGTCCACTAATTTTCTCATGGGTAGCTAGTGGTTTAGTTTTACAGTTATAGATCTTTGGATAAAGATTTGAAGCGCTATTCATGTTGGAGCTTCAAGCTAGAGTTGGAATTTTCCGCTTCATCATTTTTCCTCTTGCGCTGAGAGTATATTTGTTTCTGTTGTTATATGTTGTAACTTTGATATTCCTTGTAACTCTGATGTAATATTGTTTTGTGATATGGAAAGTTATGTTATTTTGTTCAATATATGTTAGTACCCATAACAATCCACCTTTATGAACGGTTTAAGTTGGTTTAATTATCGGCGAAAACCGGGCAAAAAGATGGGTCGTTACTGTTGTTATCAAAGCTATGGCGCGCGACATATTTGAACAAAAGATAGAACTCATCAGAGTTATGGTATCTCATTAGAGATAGGGTTAGGAATTCCCTAGAATGAGATTCTGGAATATTTCGTCGAGAGAGTGTATTTTGAAACAAAATAAATGGTTTTGAAAGGAAAAAAATGAAATTTAGAAGAACAAAAACTAGGAATTCTGAATGGAAAGAGGTGGAATTAAATACCTTATAGTTCAAAATACTTTAAACCCATAAACCCTAAACATGATTAATAATAAGCACTTGAATACTTGAAATTAAATAAGTAAGAGAAAATAGTATAAACCTTTGGAAATTTTTTATATTGTTACTTAAAGCAACATGGAATTTGGGATACCAAGGGGTGAGTTTTGGATGACGCAGAAGCAAACACAAAGAACACTGGCTCGAAAGGACGAAGAAGAGATAGAGAAGCTTAGAAAACTTAAAGATATCCAGTATTATAGTTGCTTTAGAAACGGGCATTATGCAGTCTGCTACCTTAATAAATCTAAAAAGAAGAAGAAAGATATACGTTGTTTCAAGTGTAAGAGAATTGGACATTTTATGAATAATACCCTAAGGCAAAGAAAGAAATTAAGGACCCTGCAATGGAAAGGAAGTGTCATCGATGTAAAAAGGTAGGGCATATAGTTCGGGATTGTCCGCTGAAGAAGGGAGAAAAACCGACTGTAGAAGCACCATCTTCGTCAATAGTAACGCAAGAAAGAAAATTATTCAATCCGTAGGGATAACTCTAAAAGTTATATAAGGCTAAGGAATGAATGTATTAAGATTAAGAAATCAATGTATAATGAGTTAGAAAGGAATGTACAAATGTTGTGTTAATCAAAAACTTGGTTGTTGATTAATTTCTCTAAAATTAATTTGTCAAAGTGTAAACTAGAAGTTGTGGCCCTAATTCAAAATTGAAAAGATTGAAACATGTACAAAATAAATCAGAATAGCGCAGCGAAAAACTAATGGTAATTTGGAAGGAATGTTTCAAGAGATTTTCGGTCGACTAGTTGAATAATATTTGGAACGAGAATGAATAAATTTTTATTAATAAGACCAATTTTACGTAAGTATAAATTTACAGCTCTCCTTTTTTAGGACGAAAAGTTTTAAGTGGGGGAGATTGTAATGACCTAGAAATTTTGATGTTCAAAATATAACTTAAATCAAGATTTGGCATAAAATAAACATTTACATTAGGAATTTTGTCCATTTTGCACAATATTTAAGTAAACCCTTCAATGGATTTATAAACATGTTAAAACAAGACTACATTACTAACTGATTTGAATCTTTAACATTATAACTCTTATGTTATTTTTCTATATGAACGTTTTATTAACAAATTTAGAGTTGGTTGAATATTTAGTTTAATATTAATCGCATGTATGCTTGCTAGAACTGGGATTTTTAATTTGAACATACCATTCACTTTTAACAGGAAATGACATTTGTAAATATTAGCTCAATTTAAACAATTTACCAAAATTAACGTAATTACAAATTTTGTGTTTGAAATGTGGCATTGAAAATAAAGATCAATTTTGAAATAAATTTCGTAACTTATTTAAGGAATGATTTACTATGGAGAATTTATTTGCATAGTAAAATATCATTAAGATTAATTTATTTCCAATCAAACCATTAAGCGTTAGTGGCATAATAAAAACGTCAAATTAATATTGAAGTTTTAATTTAAGTAGTAATTAATTTTGTTCAAATAAAACAATCCGTTTAAATTTATTTCATGATAGTGCTATTTGTAATATACTTAATGTAATAAAAAACGAAGAATGAAACTTTGTAACACAACCAGTGTAATCAAACCCATATTTATATATGAAATGTGTTTGTGTAATAAAAAGAAAGAAATAAATTATGAAATAAATTCGCATATTTTGCGTTAACACTTAAATTTAATTTACGGTACATAGCAATCGAATTTATAACAATTTGATCGTTGACAAACTAAATTCAATTTTAAAACACAATAACAGAACAAAGAAGGAAACGAACGGTGTGAACACAAATTTGAACCATGAAAAAGCGGTAGACAATATTTAGCAAATCTAATATTTGTTTCTATGTTAGACCAATTTAACAAGTGTCTCTTCTTTCTGTAAAAAATCTCTCCACGTTACTTATTAAATTTGAAATTTTAGTCTCCCTAAAGATATGGGAAGCAATAATTTTAGATTAAATCTAGCCTAAAATCTTGCCATATCAGTGGAAATATTTGTGGAACAGTACCCACATATTTTGAACAGTTTATGTGCAGAGTAATCAATACTGTACACAGATCAACCCTTGTCCACTTCTTTCTGCTTGTTTTATACGTGATATTCCTTCTGCTTTTTGTTCCCTTTTCTTTCATTATAAAAAGACGTATCTCCTTTTCACTGGTCCTCTGCAAACCTTTCTCTCTTCATTCCCGTTAAGAGTTATTTAATGTGACGCTTGCGCATAAATTTGTTGGTTGTTTAAATTTTGCAATGTTGATGGATGAACCGGTATTCATATGGATTGATTTTGTTGTATCACACACCATAGTGTGGAGTATATGGGTAGCAGATTTAAATCTCCTTCTTATGTGAATAGCAATTTTTAATAAAATAAATAAAATTTAAAAGGTTAGTTGTTGAATTTAAATAAAAACTAAGTCATGAATAATCAAACTATTTTTCCATAAGTACGAAATGATTTTGGCAATATCTTAAAATTGTTTTTGATCCTTAAGGTTGTAAACAAGTTTTGAAATCTAATTAAAATTTGATTTTTGAGTTGCATGTAAATGCTTAGTTTCATAACCATCTTTAAGCTTTAAAAATTTGATTTTGATTTATGTTGTTTATGTAAATGTTTAGCTATCCAAAAGCTTTAAAAATTTAATCAAAGAAAATTTGATTTAAGCATGTAACTAAACTAGTTTATTTAATACATTTGGTTTCAATATTTTTAAAGACCATTTGTAAGTTTAAAAAATTTAACAAATTTGGTAACATTACATTAAGCTTCCAAGGAAATTTAAATGACGGTTTAATGGAAGTTATGTAAACCTTAATTACGACTTTAGAGAGGAATTGGACAATTTATGTTTTGAACGGTTATCATACATACATACATACATACATACATACACACATATATATATATATATATATGAACGACATTTCTTCTAATAATACAAATATATACCAGAATGTTCTACGGTGACAGAGAGGATAGTGTCTAAGGCTTGGGTTTGGAAAATATAGTTTCCTGCTCTCCTTGGCTATCCCTAATTAATCCGACGGACGAGACGGTTATGTCAAAGTCTAACTCAGAATCTAATTAAAACCTTTTTATTTAGAGCAATTTGGAAGTTTAACAAGCGTTATTCATTTACAAAAAATGATTCGAGTAAATAATTTGAAACTTTGAATGATTTTGAACCCATTTGGTTTAAATAGTAATTCTGTAGCACTTTAAATAATGCGTTAACATCTCCTTGAAATGCTTTGGTTTGAAATTTCTAAATCAAGAATTATTATTTGCACTTTAAAAAGGGGTTTCTAAAATGTTGAGAGGTTTTAAAGTGTTAAATAATTTGTATGAACTTTAAATCCAAATTTAGATTTGTGGTTGAAAAGACGAATGGAAAGGATAACAATGAATAAAGGAATTTTGAATATGGGATTTATTAAAAGGAAATAAGGTGGTAATGGAATTCAAGAATGAACCCAACCTTATCCTAAAATGAATTGACATTGGGAAGGAGATTTTAATTGAAATCGGTATAATCCATAGCCATTATTTTAAAATACGCTTATAACTTGGAAAGATTGGGATTAGATTTAAGTCCGAAAACCATTTCAAGTAATAATATGATGCTATGAAGCAATTGAAGACTTGGAAATGACAAATGAAGACCGGGAGTCTTTGGGTTGATTGATGATGTCTCAAGTTGGGCCGTACACCCAATACGTGGTTATAAGTGGCATGAAGTCTGAATATATTTGAGGATTTTCTGATTTTGTTCCATTCAGACCCAGAATGAACTTGTATGGATTGTGTGTCTGACATTTAAATTGGTTGCATAACGCATATTTCTATTAATATATATCAGATTTGTAGCAATAATTATTTCCATCTCTAAGTTTTACGTGCTTAAAGGTTATGTATTGATAAAAATCAGTGACATGCTGTAAATTGACAAATGTGGCATACTCAAATTATATAACGAGCTAATGATGATCAAAGCATGGCATATTGAAGCATAGCTTTGTGTATATCGTGACATTGACAAGCCTCACTTCCCGGACTAATGAGAAACTAGCGGTTATGTTGATATATATACATATTTTGTGTTGATAGCTGCAGTGGTGGTACCACTTGTGAACTTAGGGGGGATTAGGTATGTTCGGTGTCCGAGTCTGGATGAAAACCAGTGATTTTCCTCGCGATTTGTAGTTGGTGATGGAAAAAATGTGTTACACTTCGCTTGTGTTCCTGATTGATCGTTTGTGCCAGGAATCATCGAGTTGGAAACCCAATCTCCAATATGCGCCCTATGGTTTTATTTGTGTACATATGGCGACATAGTAGAATGGGATACTATGCCGTTTAAGATTGATACATTTATTTTCGAAGTTGTTTTCTACACTATGAACTCATAATATAAAGAGGATTTTCACATATGAAGGCAATTTTGGTTATCATAAGACCAAACTCGCCCATCTGGTGTGCGCTTGCATTTTGTGATGTGGGACGAGCTTATGATAGCTTCATTTTCCTAAAAGTCATTGCAAATTTATATGCATGGGAAATCATATGGAGTAAACCCGTTCTGCACTAGCGGCATGGTCCGATGAACTTCCCCAACTTTAAAATAAACCCTAAAGATAAATGTTTTATGTTCTCACACCAATCCCATGACTGAGCTGGAGTTTATTGTTCCTTCCTAAACTCTGGGTGCCCACTAATTTTCTCACGGGCAGCTAGTGGTTTAGTTTTACAGTTATAGATCTTTGGGGCAAGATTTGAAGCGTTACTTGAGTTGGAGATTCAAGCTAGAGTTGGAGTTTTCTGCTTCATTATTTTGCCTCTTCCGCTGAGAGTATATTTGTTTCTGTTGTTATATGTTGTAACTCTGACATGCCTTATAACTCTGATGTAGTATTGTTTTATGATATGGAAAGTTCTGTTATTTTGTTCAGTATATGTTAGTACCCATAACAATCCATTCAAATTTTGTTTTGTTGATGGTAGTATTCTTTTGTCTAGGTTGAACAAGAAAAGACTACTAACTGGTACCTTCTATTATTAGAAGACAATTTTAAATTATTCGATTTATCTTCCAACCCTTCCTTTTATTTTTTTGAATGGTGAGGAGTGTCGATGGTGAGATTTTGGCGACATGTGGTGGGAGTTTACAAATTGTGACCTTCGGGTGTTGTGGCATGGAACAGTAGAACTTTGGGGTCATTTTTTGGTTTGGAGAGTCAAAGTCGAGGTCGAGGGTGTTGTTCTATTGAGGAGGTGATGAGGAACCAGGAGGTGGACTTGGATGCGTGATGGTGGTCGGAGGAATTGTGCGCAACGCACGACCAACATGCACGAATTTCTTTAGTTTTTGAACGAGGGAGGAGGGAGAATATATTGTTCTTGCTGGTCGGGTTTATATAAGGAAAGTGGGTTGAGTACAAATTGTTTGGCGAGAAAACTTTGAATTTTGAGTAAATTTATATATGTTAACGTTTTCTTGGTTCGACAATTCATTTCACGTTCGTTTTAGATTAGATTAATGAACGGTCTTTTTTGTTGTGTTCGTATTCACGAGTCCAACACTATAGTGTAGTTTATTGTTGATTTCAGTTTAGTAGAAAATTGTAACATTTTAAAATGGATAGGATTTTGAATAGCATTATTTTTAATAATAACGTCGTTTGAAATTGCATACCCTGATATAAGTTGTTTATTTGACCAAATAAAATAATGTCTAGTTATTTTGAATAATATAGACCATTGTGGACGTTTATTGAACCGAATAAAACCCATCCCGAGCTTGCTAAGTAATTGTTTAAAAGTGTATGATTAATTGTTATCAACATTGATTGATGTGGATTAAATAGTTAATTAACTATTGGCTGTAAATTGTTCCATGCCAAAACCTTTATAAATTGGCCGAACTAAATGTGACAATGAAAAATGAATCCATTTGGACGTGGAAATTTATGGTAACTTATTCAAGTACCATTGTGATCTCTAAGCCTCAAATTTGAATCTGTTTTCAGTTATTTAAATTCCTTAATGGAATTGGTTTTACTAGCCAAATATTATATCTTGGAATGTTTAAAGAGACTTATCAAAGATTTAAGAATATATTTAAGTACCTGTAAAAATGGTTTAAATTGATTTAATTATGAAGATTAATCTTGTTAATTAAGTTTCAGAGTAATTTATTATTCATTAATGATGGTTTAAAACTTTAGAATTGTTTACTAATGATATTTTATTACTAGTTACCTAGTAATGATGTTTTTAATTATAATTTATACCTGTTTTAGATAAGAAGTTAATTATAATTATTAAAATTAATTGTTTAAAAATGATTTATTTAAAGATAATTTGTTATTAAATTATTTAACTAAGGTTTAAGATCAATTATTTATTAAGAAAGTGTTTTAAATATTTATTTAATTATCAATCAATGTTTTTAATAATTGTTTATTTATTAAATAATGATTATTTTGGTTTTATATTATTTATTTAAAAATTAACTATAACTTAATTATTTATTTAAAGTTTAATTAAATATTTAATCATTTATTTTAAAGAATAATATTTTTTAAATATTATTTAATAATTAATTATTACTTAATTAATAATTGTTTAAGATCATTATTATCTTATTTTAAAAATAATTAAGTTGTTTCACTTTTTTATAAATAATTATTTTTAAATAACTAATTCAGTAATTAATGATGCTTTAAAGTAAATAATTATTCCAAATAAGGAATTTAAATTAATTAATTATTTAAATAATAAGGATTGGACTTGTTAGTTCGTTACTTTTAAAATATGATTTAAAAGTTAAACAATTTATTCAAAAGTAAGGTAGGTTTAAGTGAATCCTTTTGCTAAATGTATTCAAGGTAAATAGTTTGTGGTAGTTAATTAATTATTAACTAGCAAGGTTCAAGATAATTCAATTAACTTGAGATTTAGCTTTAAATTTAATAGTGGATTTTAGAAATAGATTTAAAGCTAATAAGTAGGTATTTTCAAGAAAACTACTTAATAAAGGGATTAATTAAAAGGCTTTGAATTTGTACAAGAAGATTTGAAAGCTTAAGATAGATGGATTCAAAGAAAAAATTCATTAAGACAAAGTAATATATTTTTTTGAGAGAAATGAGTGATCCTCACAAGGAAGAGAGCACTAATGTAACTTTATTCCACACTTAAAAAAAGAGTTGTCAACAAGCCTGATAGGTAGCAAAACCTACCCCTTATAATGAGCAAAAAAGAAAAAGAAACCCCCAAGCCTAAGTACTAGAGTCAAAATATAAAATATACAAAATTGAAAAAATAAAAAACCTAAAACTAGAGTCCACGAAAAAACACTATCCTAAATCTATTACTGCAAAAAGAGAAGCTCACAGAAGATGAATAATATGAATGAATACAGAAAAACAATCAAAATACAATGCAGATAGAATTTGAGACAAAAGGCAGCTAGAAAATAAGATAAACAATCACAGTCATAGCAGAAAAACTACACCAGAGATCACATACAACGTGTGCGTATATATATATATATATATATGTATGCATATATATATATATATATATATATAAAGCATGATAGAGAACAACAGAAAAGGTAAGATATAAATAACTGGGTGTCACTAATTGGGAACAATAGACGTTGATAAAACATTGGTAGTGAAAAGAACATTAGATTTGAAAGTATAAAACGAGATCTAATGAAAGTGAGAAAAACTTTAAAATCAACAAGTTTGTTAAGCTTATAAGAAGGATTTGAAAGCCAATTAAAACAAAAGAAAGAAAATATATGAATCAAGTTATTAATATTAACATAATGATTATGAAAAGCATATTGATTCCTTTCAAACCAAATATACCAGCAAATAATTAAAAAATAGTATCACATAGGTATCTATTATTTGCATTAAAAAGAAACGTACAATAATTTTAATAATATTCACAAAGTTGAAGGGAAAATCGAAAAGGTTAAAAATGCAAATTAAAATAAACTTAGTAATAGAACAATCAAAATATAAATGGGTTCAAAATGATTATTACAAAAATAACAATTTTTATTGATAAATATATTTTTCAGCTTTAATAATTCAATAGTGTTAAGTTTACCGTGTAAAATGGGCCATGTATGTAATTTGGTTTTAGGAGGACCATTGGCTTTCCAAAGATAATTGAAAATCAACCTCGATAAAACAAAGAAAATATAGAGAGATTTAGAAGAATAAGAAACACTTTTATACCAACACCAACAATAAACATCTTTCTCATTATCAAACTTATATAAATCAAGTCTAGTATAAAGTAAGGCAAACTGTTTAAAAGTAAGAACAATAAGAGTATAACTGAAAATAAAATTCCAAGGAAAAGCTTAGTCTTGATTGTAAATGTCCAAAATCAAAGCCTTTTTAAAATTACAAATATCTAATATTTCTTTATACTCAAATTTTAAGAGAATAGTAGAAATCCAACAATCATCCTAGAACGAAACATTATTACTAGAGTGTACAATATAGCTAATACCTATCTCATAGATTTTAAAAGGCGATTGTTATTGACACTCTAATTATTCTTAAGGGGATGTCAAGTTTTTTTAATAATTTGTTAAGGGGAGTACCAATGCTGTAACAACCCGGAAAATCAGAACCAATTAAATTTTTTTAATTTGGCTACTTTAATGAATTTGGAATATTTAAAATGATTTATTTTAAATAATAACGACTAAATTTTTTATTTAAATCGAAGTTAGAATGAATAAATTTATTTCAATTATATAACGATCCTGAAATGGCGCGGCAGTTTGAAAATTGACTTTGAACTTTGACTGAATGTACAAGATTCAAAATAAAACGGATTTTAGTAAAACCAAAAATATTTAAATCTGTTTAAAAAATCTTTCTAAAGAATCTGAAAATTTGAAATTTCATAGCGGGAATAAAAAGTTATGACCAGTTGAATATTCAGAATGGTCACTATGAAATTTAATATAAATATAGCCCGTAAAAATAGACATTTTGCAAACGACCACTGTTTTTGATGAAACTACTTTGGTTGGATTCGAAATGTCGTGTTATTGCTAGGTTTCAAACTCCACAATTTTTGGAATTAATATGTGAGCGTAGCAAAGGAGAATGCGTTTGGTAATTTCAGTTTGAATTGGATCGACCAGAAAAAGTCCATTTTTCTAATGGTCTCCAAATTCGATGAAATTAATTTTGTTGGGATCGTATCATCCCATCATAGCTAGATTTATTTTTTGGGAATTTTTGGAATCAGTATGTGGCCCCGGCAAATAAAAATGTACGTTCAAATCAAAAATTGAATGTTCTATATTTTAATTTGAAGAAAAACTGACTGTAACAGTCGAATGAGCTTACGAAACATATTCCACTGTGTCGAAAATGGGGGTATTTAGCTAAGGGCACTAGTCATTGGGTTAGATTTGGAGTCTGGATTAGCAAACAATATTTTTGGAATAAATATAAATATGGGCCAATCATAATTTTTCTTTCATTATTTTATTTTCCCAAAAAAAATCAGAAAACCCCATAATACCCCCTCGTCGATGACAGAAGTAGCTTGCCACCTTCTCTCTTAAATTCCGACTAATCCACTCAGTAAAAATCTTGGCTCCAGTTGAGGTTTTTGTAGTACTCTCCGAGATCTTCAAATCCATATAAGTTGCACACCCCATCGTCATGTGGTTGTCGAGTTCTGCTCCTCCGAAGTCCACGACTTCGAACCACTGCCAACGCTTGATATCGATGTCGAACTGGACGTTTCTGGTGGCGCCAGAAAGCTCTTCCGACCCTCTTCGACGTGCAATAACCTGATCATCCTCTAGCTTCACGGATTTGAAGTTATATGCAAACCTAGTTTTGAATCCAAGCTACAGGTAACAGCCTGAATTTATTTAAAAGGTATTAACACTTTAAAGCATTGCAAAGTTCGTTTAACTAATAAAAATCGTATCTTTTTTGTGTGTTGCCCAAATCTAGTGAAACAAGAGACACCGAGACCGTGACATTATGCACTATGTTCTAGAAGAAACTAGAACACATTTGGAGCTCTTTACGAATTACGAAGGAGTGGAACCCAATGTGAGATTTCTAAATTCAAATTGGAATGAAATAGCGATGTATGAATTATATAATCGATATATAAATTATATAAGCATTGTATATCTCACATACAAGCATTGCATAAATTGTATATGCGATGTGTAAGTTATATATACGTTGTATAAATGATATGTGCGTTGACTGGAATTGAAATGAAATTGAAATGGAAATAAATATATTTGTATACATACATACATACATACATATATATATACACACTCCCCTTGTCCACAGACCATGGACGACATAAATTGATTGTGTTGTGGAAAATGATTGTGATGTGAAATTTGGTTGTGATTGCGAATGGTTAATTGTGGTAGCAACGAAACTGGTTGTGTTTGGTGAAAATCCATTGTGTTGTCAAAATTAATGTTATTCTAAAATCATTGGAATAAACCCCTTGTATCGCCTCAAGGCCTAGGATAGCATAGGATCCGTGCTGGACACGGTGCCGGTGCTAAATACCCTGCCGTTATAATGCCGAAATTTTATGAAATATCCATATATAGAAAAATTTATGTGTTGTTAAATATTCAAAGGTTGAAATAAATATTTGTTGATTGGAAATAATATTTTTAACATGTATATGAAGTGTTAAAAGTAACCGTGTGTTGAAATAATATTTGTTGAGTGAAAATAATATGGTTGAAATAAATATTTGTTGATTGAAAATATTATTTTTAACATGTATATGAAGTGTTAAAAATAACTATAGGCTAAAATAAACATTTGTTGTTCGAAAATAATATTTTTAACATATATTTGAAGTGTTAAAAATAATCGTGTGTTGAAATAAATATTTGTTGATTGAAAATATTATTTTTAGCATGTATATGAAGTGTTAAAAATAGTCATATATGGAAATAAATGTTTGTTCGCTAAAAATATTATTTTCAGCGTAGTTATGCATATATATATATACACACATGCTAAACAGGTAAATGGATTTGCTATTGAGTAAAGAATTTATTTGTGTGCCCGACAAATAGGTAAACCTTAATGAGTTGGTATCGCAATTTTATTTACATATCAACTCCTGTGAATGCCATTGGATGCGGTATGCTGGTTGTTCTGTGTGAGATTATAAATGTCGCCATAGGATAGCAACAATCAATTTTGAACTACACTACATGGCATACTTCGCGAAGATAGCATATTCCATACAAGATTTGGAGCTTGTTATGACGAGGTTGAGATTACCATACAAGCGAGAGGCTTGCATGGCGATGACCGTATTTCAGGTTGAACCGAAGATGAACTATTGATGTCATAGCATATCATATTCCATATAAGCATTTGGAGCTTGTATGACGAGGTTGAGATTACCATACGAGTGAGATGTTCGTATGGCGATGATTGAATTACAGATTGAACTGAGGACTGATATGAACCAAATAAATATAACGGTAAATTGTCAAATTAAATTAAAAACCCTAAGTGAAGAGTTGACAATGATCACGTCTCTTTAGTTATCAGATACGGCACATGGATTATTTATTTTACAACACTGGACGAGGTGACGAGATTTATCTCTGGAGTAACTTTACACACTCCCTCGGGCATAGAATAGGACACTAAAAATTGTGTATGCTTAAACTGGATTTATTGGGTACCTAATACGGCCCAATAAATTTCCAAACCCCTCTCAGTACAAAGGAGGTTATGGCGGATTTTTTCGAAATTTAAAGGCGTAAGCCAAATTTTTGAAGTGAAAACGGTTTGGAAATCGTCGAATGAATTATATATATATATATTAAAATAAAACGAATCGTGCAGCTGCAGTTCGCATTTTGGAATCGTGATTTTAAATGATTATACAAAGAAATCCGACAATCAGATTTCCCCGAGACTTAAACTGTTGGGTCCAATTTGAAAATATCTTTCCAACGATATAAAATTTGTTGAGATCCAACGGTTATATTGTGTGAAGTGTTTAAATCAAATCTCAGGAAAAACAGCGCCAGATGAAATATATATATATATATATATATATATATATATATATATATATATATATATATTAAGATAAAACGAATCGCGCCGCTGTAGTTCATGTTTTGAAATCGTAACTTTAAACACTTATATCGAGAGATCTAACCGTCGGATTTTCCCAAACCGGAACCTCGGGTTCGCTTTGGAGAAATCTTTCCAACGGTATTAACTTTGTTGAGATTCAATGGTTAGATTTTGAGAAATGGGTAAATCAAATTTGGAGAAAAACAACGCCAAAGCCACATTATGGCCTGAAGCGTTGTTTAATTAAAATGGGCTATTTTTAAATAAATAAAAATAGCGATAAATCACTATAAAATATATATAGCAATATGGAATGGAAATAAACCGATTTTACTTGGTTTATCAGATATTTTGATGGTTGGATGTGTTTGACACGAAAATTATATTAATGAACTAAAATGTGGATTTCAAATAATTTAACCATAGAAAGAATTGATTTGAATTCTATATATACGTGAATTATTTGAAAGAGCCGAGTTAATTCTCATTTCAAATAATTGATCGACGATTAAAAGCCGAAGATATGAAGACGGTGCAAGACCGGTGATCTTCACATCGTATGGATTGCTACTGATGTCTTAGATATGGGTAGCTCCCTTGAAGAGGTTACAGCAGTAGTGGTCTGGACGTACTTGTTGATCGTCCGAATGTGCGAGGGCCTCTCTTTCATATTGGACATATGGAACGAGGAATAAGGTGCCTCCGGTTTCGTTCAGACCCAGAACAGACTTATAAATGGATGTGTTTCTGACATGTATTTTGTGTTGTATTTGTTGATCTCTACTAAATATACATCTGTTTGGCGACGGAGAATTTATTCTCTTGCTTAACGTCCTTCTCTGAGACATACGAGCTCAGAGGTTGTATATCGGTATACATCAATGGTATGGTGTGGATTGACAGCGTGGCATACAAAGATGCAAATGATCAACGCTTTTGTTGAAAAGCAAAGTCTTGTGGTGTATGATCAAAGCATGACTTTAATATAACATAGCTTTGTGTATAGCATTGATTCGCGAGCCTTACACCTCAGTATGAGTTAAAAACGGGATCAGGCCGTTGGTAGAACATGACGTTTCTTTCTAGCTATGGGTTATGTCATGGAATGGAGCCCAGACATTTATTATATTTTTACCTATGTGGACGGTGGAATGTGAGGCACCTCGGATATATCGGTTACAACGGAGCCAATGGTTAGGTCGGATAGGACCGGGAAACGTGTGTTCAGGAGTAACTAATCCTCAAACATAAGGGAGGACCAGCCCAATCGATCCAGGGTGGCCCAAGAGTGTGCAATCCTGAGGCATTTGCTAGAGTGTCTCGAAGCGGTGAGGAGCCATCCCTGGCCTCGACTCATGACAGAAATCCAATTTTCAATATGACATTGCGGTTTTGATTGTAAACCATATATGGCGACATAGTAGATGGTAGCGATGCCGTCTATGATTGATACATTATGATTGAAATTGCTTTTGAAACATATATGCACTAATGATAATATGAAATGATTTTGTTTTATATGTATCAAGCATATTTTGGCCATTATAAGGTAAAACTCTATCCTCCGTTTTGCGTTGCATTGTGTGATGGGACTTGAGTCTTATAATGGCTTCATTCTTATAAAAAGCATTGCATTGTCCAAAAGATTTACTTTATTTCATGCACTGGCAATCACTGGAAAAAAAAACCGTTCCACGTTAGCGGCATGGTCCTATGATTTTCCTTATTATTATTGTTTAACCAGTTAAGTAGATTTCTCATACCAATCCCATGACTGACTCGTAGTTTGTTTCCACTTGCAAACTCGGGTGCCCTTATTTTTACACGGGCAGCCCAGTGATAGGTTATAGGACGTATATTGGCTTAGTACTATAGCATGTAGTGCGTTTTTGACTGATGGCGAAGAAAAGCTTTCTCTGTATTTTGGCTATTGAGATTTCCGCCAGTATTATCGTATGTATATTTACCGCTGATCACGATGTAGACTGATTTATCTCTATTATGTATTATCTGATGTATATGTCCCAATGATCTTGATGTAGACCGATCATTTCCTTTATGCACTAAGTTGTATCCGATGACTGTGCTACTCTAATGTTTATTACATTTTATGATTCCGTTGTCATACTAATGTAAATTATTCTATTTCATGTTTATGCTATTATCTGTAATCTGCTAATGTTGATTAATGTGTTACATTCCAAATGATTATCATTAATTCCATGACACGTGGTTTTGGGTTATCACAGCTTATATCAGAGCCATGGTTAATCTTAGTTTTGGAATTAAACACGTTCAACACCTCGTCAAAAGTAGAATCAGTAGTGTTCTAAGGCGAGTTGCTCATTAAAGATAGGATTAGTGATGTCCTAGAATGAGCAGCAGAATAGCATAATAATTTGATCAGTACATCATTGTTTTTCCTTATGTTCTTCTGCTTTTACCATTCCTTAAAACTATCATTTCAATTAGTCTGACTCTTTTCTTGCTTGTACGGAACTGACAGACATGGCTACTAGAGCTAGAGGCAGAGGGAGAGTCGACCGAGGCCAAGGAAGGGGTGAAATCCCTGCTGCCCAGAATCAACCTAATCTTTAGGCTATAGTACCACCACCACTGCCCCTGCAACCATTTGATCTCGAATGGGTGGCTAAGAAATGTTGAAATCTTGGTGGCTCGCCATTCTCTGGCGATGGTACAATAGCTGAAGCACTAGCTTGGTTGAAAACATGCGAGCGCATCTTCGCTGGCTTAGGACTTGAGGATCATCGAAAGAGATTTATGGCCGCCTGGTTGCTTAAGGGCGAAGCGTTATTATGGTGGGAGACCATCACTTTAGACGAGCTAAAGATAGAGATGTCATGGGCTCAATTCAAAGTGCTGTTCAAAAAGAAATTCAGCCCTGAGCAGGAGATGGAGCGTCTACACAACGAATTTGCTAATCTCCAACAAGGAGATCCAACAATACAGGAATATCTCAACAAGTTTATCCAACTGTCCCGTTATGCACCCGAGCTTGTTTAGAATGCTAAGGAGAAAAACAAGCGATTCATCTATGGACTTCAGCGCAGGTACCAAAGCAGAACAACGAGACACATTAAGCTTACATTCGCCGGGATGGTAGAGATGGCATGCAACTATGAAAGCTTGGATAAGAGGAACTCTGAAGAAGACCGTGCAAAGAACCAAACTACCAAAAAGTGAAAGTCTTCTCAAAAGCAACCCAAGGCAAGCAACACAACACCTGCAAAGCCTCAAGCGGATAGAAAGCCAAGGGATGAATGCTACAATTGTGACCAGCTCGGGCAATACTCTAATCAATGCAACGCTCTAAAGCGTCAGAAGACCAATCAAGCAGGCTCTAGTCAGAATCCCCGCAATTCTAATGAGTGCTTTAACTGCCACAAGACGGGGCATATTAGGAGGAACTGTCCCTTGCTCAAGAATTCCCAAGTAGCTCATGTATATGACGGAGCAAATCCGCCAGCTTCTTCTTCGGGAGCAGGTAAACCCAACGTTTTGGGAGGTACCTTACTATTAAAGATATTCCTGTTTCAGTATTATTTGACACTGGTGCATCACAAAGTTTTGTTGCAAGTAATACTGTTAAAAAGTTAAAGTTAGAACTAAAAAATCTTAAAGGATCGGTTAGAGTTCATAATCTGATAGGACGATCTCTTGTTCTCAGTTCATATTGTAAAGTACCTATCTCTTTTTCTCGATACTGGTTTCCTTTCAAATTAATCATCATAAATTTTTCTGAGTTCGACATTATTCTTGGGCTAGATTGGTTAATGCAATATAAGGCTGAAGTTAGATGTGCCGAAAGGATCGTTAATGTTGAAACGAAGCTTGGGAATATATATGTACCGTGCCAAGGCTCAGATTTATATATAAAAGAATTTTGGTCTTCACTCGAAGTTATCCCCGCCTTACTAGAAAATATTCCTGTCGTTAAACACTATGCGGATGTGCTCAAAGAAGTTGATAGCTTACCGCCGCGAAGAGAAATTGACTTCAAAATCGGGCTAATTCCGAATGTAAGGCCAGTGGTGCATTCAATTCAAAGAATGAACTTGAAGAAAAAAGAAGAACTGGGCGATCAAACTCGATAATTGCTATGGAAAGGTCTGATCAGACCGAGCTTCTCTAATTGGGGAGTAGCCATAGTATTTATTCCGAAGTCAGTCGGTACTCTCCGATTTTGTGTTGATTACCAAGACCCCAACAAGCAGACGCTCAAGAATAAATATCTCTTACCCCGCATGGATGATCTGTTGGACCGAGCGCAAGTATTTTCCAAAATGGACCTAGCTACAGGTTTCCATCAAATGCGTATTGCCAAAGAATGTGTTCCTTTGACAGCTTTCAGAGTTTTAGACATATTTTATGAGTGGTTAGTAATGTCGTTCGACTTATGTAGTGCTCCATCTTATTTCGTTGATTTAATGAATAGGGTATTCAGAGAAGTATTGAATAAATTCATACTGGTTTTTATAGATGGCATTTTAATCTTCTCTAAGTCCGCTTGTGAGCATGAGAAACATTTGGAACAAGTGTTGGAAATTCTGAGAAAGAACGTACGAAAAGCTAAATTTTCTAAATGCATATTCTGGCAAGAAGAAGTGAAGTTCCTTGGTCACGTCGTACCAAAGGAAAGAATTTCGGTTGATCCAAGCAAAATTATGGCTGCTCAAGATTGGAAGCAGCCTACTACACCCACAGAAGTCCGAAGTTTTCTGAGATTGGCTAGTTATTATCGGAAATTCATTAAGGATTTTTCGAAGATATCCGATTCATTAACCAAGCTTATAAAGAAGCACACTAGATTTAATTGGACCCCAGAATGTGAGGCGGCTTTCCAAGAGCTGAAATTAAGGTTGACAACTGCTCCCGTATTAATAATTATCGATGGCAATCAAGATTTGACCGTCTATACAGATGCTTCTATTGAAGGTATTGGTGTGGTATTAATGCAAAGAGGCCAAGTAGTTGCTTATGCTAGCCATCAGTTGAAACCGCATGAGAAGAGATATGCAACTCATGATCTTGAGTTATTAGCCATCGTGTTTGCTTTGAAAATATGGAGGCACTATCTTTTGGGTGAGAAGTTCGATTTATTCATAGATCACCAGTCATTGAAGTATTTGTTCACCCAGAAAGACTTGAACTTGAGACAGCAGCGTTGGCTAGAATTTCTTGCAGCGTACAATCTAGACATTTTGTATACTCCAGGGAAAGCCAATGTTGTGGCTGATGCGCTAAGCAGGAAGAATGTAATCATCACCAATCTTATTGTTACGCCTTCGTTGATTGATAAGATCTCTATTCTTCTAAAAGATGATGATTTTTTTTAGAGGATTAGCAAGAGAATCAAGGAAGGTGAACCTTCGAGTATCCAGATTGATAATAAGGGAGTTCTGAGGTTAAAAGGTCTAATTTGCATCCCGAATATTCCTGAGCTCCGAAGAGAAGTGATGGATGAATGTCACAAGTCCAAACTTAGTATCCAACGTGGTGTGAGTAAGATGTACAATGATGTCAAATGCACATTCTGGTAGAGGGCAATGAAAAGGGGCATTTCTATATATGTTATCATGTGTTCTACTTGTCAACAAGTCAAAAGCGATCAATAGAAACTAGCTGGATTTTTACAACCATTGGAGATTCTAAATTGGAAGTGGGAACAAATTTCCATGGATTTCATAGATGGTTTGCCCCGAACCCGGAAAGGTAATGACAGTACATGGGTGATTGTAGATCGTTTCACGAAGACCGCCCATTTTATACCTATCAGATCGACTAGAACAACTCAGAGTCTAGCGCATATTTATTTCAAAGAAATCGTTAGACTACATGGAGTGTCGATCGGTAATGTCAATGATAGAGATCCAATTTTTTCTTGTAAATTCTGGGAAGCATTTCAGGAAGAGATTGGGACAAAGTTAAATCTTAGCATCGCATAACATCCTCAAACAGATGGCCAAACTAAGAGAGTGAATCATTTACTCGAAGATTTACTGCTGGCTTGTGTTATTGATTTTGGCAGATCGTGGGAAGACCACTTGCATTTGGCAGAGTTCTCGTACAACAACAACCATCAAGCGAGCTTGGAAATGTCACCATTCGAAGGATTGTATCGTAGACCATGTAGAGCTCCCGCAGGTTGGGTAGAAACTGGCAATCGACTAGTATTGGGTCTCGATATGATTCGTGAAGCTTCAGACAAAGTTGATTTCATCAAGAAATGATTACAAACAGCTCAAAGCGGATAGAAGAGTTATGCAGACTGTAGAAGAAGAGATTTAGCATTTGCTATTGGTGATTATGTTTATTTGAGAGTTTCTCCGATGAGAGGAGTAATCCGATTCGGGAAAACAGGGAAGTTGGCGCCTAGATTTATTGGTCCATTTCCTATACTTGAAAGGATTGGAACTCTTGCTTATAGGGTTCCATTACCTGACTGGATGCCAGGAGTGCATGATGTATTTCACGTGTCTCAACTTCGAAAGCATGTGCATGATCCAGATCTAGTTGTAGAGGAAGCAGCGCAGCAGGATTTGGATATTACTCTAGAATTAGTAGTTAGAAGAGAGCCGATAAAGGTTATTGGCAAAGAAACTAAAGAGCTGAGGAACAAGAAGGTTCATTTAGGTAAAGTGTAGTGGAGTGGAGATCGTAGAGACTATACTCGGGAGACAGAAGAGAGCATTAAACAGCCTTATCCCAATTGCAGAGTGGACATCAATGATTAGCTCTGGTGCAAGGTACTAATTTGCGTATTCGTTTTGTTTCCTACTTTACTATTGTTTCCTTATCAGGGACGAAAAGTTTTAAGTAGTTGAGATTGTTACAACCCGGAAAATTAGAGCCAATTAATTTTTTTTAATTTGGCTATTTTAATGAGTTTGGGATATTTAAAATGATTTATTTTAAATAATAACAACTAAAAATTTATTTAAATCGAAGTTAGAATGAATGAATTTATTTTAATTATATAACAAGCCTGAAATGGCGCAGCAGTTTGAAAATTGACTTTGAACTTTGGTTAAATGTACAGGATTCAGAATAAATCGAGTTTTAGTAAAACCAAAAATATTTAAATCTGTTTAAAAATATCTTTCTAACGAATCTGAAAAATTGAAATTCCATAGCGGAAATAAAAAGTTATGGCCAGTTGAATATTCAGAACGGTCACTATGAAATTTAATATAAATATAGCCCGTAAAAATAGACATTTTGCAAATGACCTCATTGAAACCACTTTGGTTGGATCCAGAATGTCAAATTATTACTAGGTTTTAAATTCCATAATTTTTGAAATTAATATGTGAGTGTGGCAAGGAAAACGCGTTTGGTAATTTCAGTTTGAATTGGATCGACCAGAAAAAGTCCATATTTCAAATGGTCTCGAAATTCGATGAAATTAATTTTGTTGGGACTGAGGGACCGTATCGTGCCAACATAGCTAGATTTATTTTTTGGGAATTTTTGGAATCAGTATGTGGCCCCGACAAATTAAAATGTACGTTCAAATCAAAAATTAAATGTTTTATATTTTAATTTGAAGAAAAACTGACTATAACAGTCGAATGGGCTTACGAAACATATTCCGTTGTATCTGGAATGAGGGTATTTAGCTAGGGGCGATAGTCATTGGGTTTGATTTGGAGACCGGATTAGCAAACACTATTTTTGGAGTAAATATAAGTATGGGCCAATCATAATTTTTCTTTCATTATTTTATTTTCCCAGAAAAAATCAGAAAAACCCGTAATACCCCCTCGTCGACGACGGAAGTTACTTGCCACCTTCTCTCTTAAATTCCGACCAATCCACCCAGTAAAATCCTTGGCTCCAGTTGAGTTTTTTTATAGTACTCTCTGAAATCTTTAAATCCATATAAGTAGCACCCCTCATCGTCAAGTGGTTGTCGAGTTCTGCTCCTCCGAAGTCCACGACTTCGAACCGCCGCCGCTGCTTGATATCGACATTGAATTAGACGTTGTTGGTGGCACCGGAAAGCTCTTCCGACCTTCTTCGACGTGCAATAACCAGATCACCCTCTAGCTTCACGGATTTGAAGTTATATGCAAACCTAGTTTTGAATCCAAGCGACAGGTAACGGCCTGAATTTATTTAAAAGGTTTTAACACTTTAAAGCGCCGCAAAGTTTGTTTAACTGATAAAAATCATATCTTTTTCATGTGTTGCCCAAATCCAATGAAACAAGAGATACCGGACCGTGACATCATACATTACGTTGTAGAAGAGATTAGAACACATTTGGAGTTCTGTACGAATTACGAAGGAGTGGAACCCAATGTGGGATTTCTAAATTCAAATTGGAATGAAATAGTGATGTATATATTATATAATCGATGTATAAATTATATAAGCATTGTATATCTCACATACAAGCGTTGTATAAATTATATATGCGATGTGTAAGTTATATATACGTTGTATAAATCATATGTGAATTGAATGGAATTGAAATGAAATTGAAATGGAAATAAATATATTTGTATACATACATACATACATATATATATACACACTCCGCTTGTCCACAGACCATGGATGATATAAATTGATTGTGTTATGGAAAATGATTGTGATGTGAAATTTGGTTGTGATTGCGAATGGCTAATTGTGGTAGCAACGAAATTGGTTGTGTTTGGTGAAAATCCATTGTGTTGTGAAAACGAATGATATTGTAGAAATCATTGGAATAAACCGCTTGTATCGCTGCGAGGCCTAGGATAGCAGAGGAGGCGTACTGGACACAGTGCCGGTGCTAAATACTCTGCTGTTATAATGCCGAAATTTTCTGAAATATTCATGTGTTAAAAAATTTATGTGTTATTAAATATTCGAAGGTTGAAATAAATATTTGTTGATTGAAAATAATATTTTTAACATGTATATGAAGTGTTATAAATAACCGTGAGTTGAAATAAATATTTGTTGAGTGAAAATAATATTTTTAACATGTATATGAAGTGTTAAAAATAACCATAGGTTGAAATAAATATTTGTTGATGGAAAATATTATTTTTAACATGTATATGAAGTGATAAAAATAACCATAGGTTGAAATAAATATTTGTTGATTGAAGATAATATTTTTAACATGTATATGAAGTGTTAAAAATAACCGTGTGTTGAAATAAATATTTGTTGATTGAAAATATTATTTTTAACATATATATGAAGTGTTAAAAATGGTCATGTATGGAAATAAATATTTGTTCGCTAAAAATATTATTTTTAGCATAGTTATGCATAAATATACACATGATAAACATGTAAATGGATTTGCTATTGAGTAAAGAATTTATTTGCATGCCCGATAAATAGGTGAACCTTAATGAGTTGGCTGCACAATTTTATTTATATATCAACTCCTATGAATGCCATTGGATGCGGTGTGCTGGTTATTCTGTGTGAGATTATAAATGTCGCCATAGGATAACAACAATTAATTTTGAATTACACTACATGGCATACTTCGTGAAGATCGCATACTCTACCATATTCCATACAAGCATTTGGAGATTGTATGACGAGGTTGAGATTACCATACAAGTGAGGGGCTTGTATGGCGATAAATGTATTTCAGGTTGAACCGAAGACGAACTATTGATGTCATAACATATCATATTCCATATAAGCATTTGGAGCTTGTATGACGAGGTTAAGATTACCATATGAGCGAGATGTTCGTATAGAGATGATTGAATTACAGATTGAACCGTGGATTGATATTGACCAAATAAATATAAAGGTAAATTGTCAGATTAAATTAAAAATCCCACATGGGTGTAGAGTTGACAATGATCACGTCTCTCCAATTATTATATACGACACATGAATTATTTATTTTCCAACATTGGACGAGGTGATGAGATTTATCTCTGGAGTAATTTTACACACTCCCTCGGGCATAGAATAGGATACTAAAAATTGTGTATGCTTAAGCTGGATTTATTGGGTACCTAATACGGCCCAATAAATTTTCAAACCCCTCTCCGTACAAAGGAGGTTATGGCGAAATTTTTCAAAATTTAAAGGCGTTAGCCAAATTTTTGAAGTGAAAACGGTTTGGAAATCGTCGAATGAATTATATATATATATATATATGAATTAAAATAAAACGAATCGCGTAGCTGTAGTTTGCGTTTTGGAATCGTGATTTTAAATGATTATACCGAGAAATCTGACCATCGGATTTCCCCGAAACTGAAACCTTGGGTCCGCTTTGAAAATATCTTTCCAACAATATAAAATATGTTGAGATCCAACGGTTAGATTGTGTAAAATATTTAAATCAAATCTCAGGAAAAATAGTGGATTTTCCCGAAACAGGAACCGTGGGGTTCGCTTTGGAGAAATCTTTCCAACGGTATTAAGTTTGTTGAGACCCAACGATTTTATTTTGAGAAATGTGTAAATCAAATTTGGAGAAAAACAGCGCCAGAGCCACGTTATGGCCTGAAGTGTTGTTTAATTAAAATGGACTATTTTTAAATAAATAAAAATAGGGATAAATCATTATAAAATATATATAGCGATATGGAAACGAAATAAACCGATTTTACTCGGTTTGTCAGATATTTTGATGGTTGGATGTGTTTGACATCAAAATTATATTAATGAACTGAAATGTGGATGTCATAATTTAACCATAGAAATAATTGATTTAAATTCTATATATACGTGAATTATTTGAAAAGGCCGAGTGTAACATCCCGCATTTTTATCGGTTTGTATTTGAATATTGAATTAATAATATAAGAGGATTTATATATCAATTAAAATGAAGTTGAATGTATAAAAATATATGTTAATTATAATCGAGCTCATAACGACGTTGCAGTTCGCAATTTAACGTTCTGAACTTCAACTGAGTGTACATGATTCGTTTAAATCGGATTTCTGTGAAACAAGGAACGTTGGAATCTGTTGAACTGTATTTTTCTAACAGAAGTGAAAAACCAAGATTTCGTGTTATAGATTGTGAATTATACCCAAATCAAATATTCAGAAATTCGCTATGAAATCGTATATCGACCGTAACGGGGTATTTGAAATAGCTAGATATCAGATCCGAATCTGGATAAGGTTCTTTTGAGACATATTGATAATTTAATTTTTAGAATTTTATTGTTATTTTTAATTAATTAAATACATCACTTTTTATTTGGAGTATTTTGCATCCTGTACCAGTATTTCGGGGTTTCACAGTATAAGTTAAACTAACGGTATTATTATATTTTTTGGATCGTGACACCTCGCTGGACACGACTGCATTTTTATTTTTGTCCATAGCAATACGATATATCATATCGCTTATATTCTAACTGATCAAGTGGAGAATGCACACCACCAAACCAATAATACTTAAAAAATATGATACACGAAATCTTTAAACCTATGAACTACATCAACATATGGAAAACTCCAACTTGAACTAAACTCTAGGGCATGCCTAAGGAAGTAGAAACAGTTACCCAATTCAATGAAAATACATGGCAACATACCCTATTTCGTAACCAAGCCACCCTACATACTTCATCCTTGGATCTAAAGTAACGCAAATCATACCCTAACCACAGGCCTATTGATGGAATAACACACCTCAACTGTTCAACACACACACGCCGGAGAAGAAAGATGTCAACCCGAATGTATTAGCCTGTATGCCTACCGGGTTGTAGCAACATGGAAAAAACTGTACTGAGAGCAGTAAAGAAATATTTTTCCATTACTTATAATCCAAGTCTCGTACAGACTCTTTTCGAAATACTACAAACCTACTCTCACCTACATTGTCTACTACGTGACCAACCATACCCTATATAGCCTACCCTACAAACAATACATCCACTAATCCTTACCATTGAAGTATCCTTATCTATATATAAACTCGCCATTTTCGTTTCAATAACAAAACGTAGAAGAAAACTCCAAAACGAAATGAAATACAATTAAAACAAAAGTGATATTGTCATGGGGGTTTTACGTGGATGTGGTGGAAGGGAACAGGAGCTTTTCGTACTCGGATTTATGTGAACGTCGGTGAAGATGGATGGAAGTCGAGCAAGGCAGTGAGTTTCCTAATGTATAATTGGAAGCATGAAAGAATAAAGTGAGGCGGGTCTCTGGTTTTTGTTGCAAGAAGGTCGACGGGTTCTGCGGTGATGGCAAGGAGTTTCGAGCATGGGTTTCACTGATAAGGGGATCTGCATGTAAGGATACCGAGTAGTGCATGTACAAACGTTTGTACATTGGAGTTGGTGAGTGCAGACCCTTTGGAGCGGGCTGTTTTGGGAAGAATGGGTACTGGTGTTTCAAGTCAGGGAAGAAGGTACGGTTTGAATATGAATACTGGAGTGGATATATACTTCGGGAGAGTTGCGGGTTCCGACTGTGTGCGTGGCTTCAACTATCATATACAACATGGGTTAGTGTAGTGGATTCGTAAGGTAAATGGACGTGTTGTGGCAAAAGGTGGGCGCATGCACTGTGGAGATTGACAGTAAAATGGAAGTAGCAGTCTTCAAAGTAGAAGAAGAAAAAGACACTATTCACGTAAGAAAGTAAGCAAATACATATATATATAAAGAATAACCATATATATATATAGATGATGCATGGTGCGGTACAAGGAATGGATGTTGCCGCATAGACCAGTCTTCACGCTGCAGCTATATAAGTGGAGCGGTCCTGTTATTGGATGAAGGAAGAAAGACATAACAACATTTGTAATAAGATGATGGGAATAAGGTGGTATCGACTTGAGCTTTGAAGTGTGGCAATGACAAGAAAAATGAGCAGCAAATCGAAGTATGGTCAGGTGATAAAATGAAGGGAGAAAGACATATACGTGGCATGTTGCTCTTGTATGGGCCAATGTGAACTAACGAAAAGAGGGAAGGGGTTTTACATGATGCAAACCGCAAGTGCCAACCTTTGAACAGGGAGAAGGCATGCGGTAGTTCGAAGAGCAGACCATGGAAGAGCAGCATGAAGCTGTGTGCATGGAAAGCCAATGCTCCAGCGTGAAATAGTAGAAGTATGAGGTGGGGAATTGTGAAGTGGCGTACATGAAATCAAGGGAAACAATGGGGTATTGTTCTGCGCGTGAGCTATGTTTTTCGGTGGTGAGAAGGCCAATATGGGTACATCATAGGAAGAAGAGGTCAGAGCATGTACTTGTGGCACTTGAATTCTACTGGCGTGAGTCTAGGATGCAGGGGTCTCGATGAGGGAACAGGGTCTGTCGGAGGAGAATGTTGCATGGAAATGTGATGGGTTTGGGGTAAGTTTTGAAGCCATGGTAATGTAAAAGAAGGAGATAACCGTGAGGTGGGGATCAATGGAAGTTGGCGACCCATACAACAGTACTGAAATTAGATGAATTAGTAGGAAAATGGAACGCGCCTTTTGTTGCAAGTAGCAGCGCAGTGGTGTCGGATTCAATAGGGAAGGGCGCGAGTTCATGGTCGAGTAATGGTTGGATGGTCGAGTAATTGGAACGAAACCGGATACGTTGAAATCGCACGGAAGCTGGCGACGCGATGAAGTCCGTTTGGAGCAATTTGAAGCACGTTTGAATTTATGGTAGAAAGTGAACGCCCGGTTTAATCGACTGACGCAAATCGTTATTTAACGGTTAACGCGCCAAGGTGAGTAAATTCACTAACCCTGATTTATTTTAAAATATTATAATTATATTTTAATGTTGTTTGAATGCTGTGTGGTGGTCAATTTAGTAGATTACAATTAATTTGGTTCAATATTATCTATCTTTTCATATGTACACATCATCGGTTGGACACTGATTCCATCAAGTAGATCCCTAATATGAAATTAGTGTAAATTTTATTGACTAACATTTGTGGATGCGGGAAGCCGGTTGGAGGAATCCGACCGGATTCCTTGATATTTATATGTACTGTTTGTTTTGTATGCACTGTTCGAACCCAAATTAAAACCCCGTGTGAATAATTGATCTTGAATGTAAATTCAGCATTTGCTTTGATAAATAAATAAACGATATCGGTTAAGAAAATTGTAATAGTCGACTGTAAACCCATCGTTTTGTTATGGAGTTGATGGGCCGTAAGACAAATCAACGAAGTTGATTATAAAAATTATATTTTTATAATTAAAGAGAAGATTTAAATTATAATAAAAGTTCTATTATAAACCAGTATTTTAGAGTTCGTTTTTATAAAGTAAATAAAAACGATTGTTGACATTTAAATAAGTTTATAAAGTAGAAATTATCCTACGATTAAGTATTTTAATAATTATTTTAAAACAAACAATTTAGAAATATTATTAGATTAAATATATTAATCTAATGGTAAGAAGTAATTAAAATCAGTTATCGAATTTACTGATGGAATGAAGTTGATTTAAATCAACTGTTTAATTGAAAAATGATTATTAGATTAACTGGGTCCTTGTAAAGAAGTTATAAATAGAACTGTGGAATTAAGTTAAATCGAAGAGTTAGTGTTTAAAATAAATAATCATTAACAATGAAGATTTCAAAGTATGAATATGGTGTTATAAAACCATACGCCAAAATAAAACAAGGAAATACGATTTGACGTATATAAAGTAATAAGGGATTAGGGTATAGACTTATATTTGTTCTAAGGTAAGAACGTTGTCAATCAAGGTCTGAGAGGTAAATAAAATACCCCAACTTGAACGGCTTCACTATTATCGAGGAACGATATCAGTTTGTAACGAAAAGGAATGTCAAGATTAGTATAAAGGGAATATGGAAGCGTATTGCAAGTCTTACAACTATAGCGATAAAATAGACGCTGTTGACTAGACTTAAGCATGACTATTATGTCAAGATTAGTTATAAAGGAGAATATTACAGCGTATGACAAGTTTTGAACTGTAACGATAAATTAACGCAGTTAACCAAACTTAAGCATGATTTTTATATATAGCAGAACTTCCTAGGGAATGGAAACAGTTTAGTTGAAATCCACTTAGTCTAAATAAATAAATAACGATGTTTGTCCAAAGAAAACATAAGAATAAGTTTAGAAAGAAATTGGAGAATCGTGTTAGAAAAACGATGGCAGCATTTCGATGTTTGAAATGTGATTAGAATTAAATCATTAGGATTTGGAACTAGAATTCGACGATGTCGAATGTATTAAAAGTAAATTATTTTTAGGAATTATAATCTGATAAGATGGTTAATATTTAGTTTTAAACCACTAAATTATAATAGGCTACAAAATCAATATTTAGTTATAAAATTAATATTGATTTAACAAGAAGTTGACTTAGAAACAGGATCTATAAAGTGGAATAGGAATATAAATTCAGGAAAGAGATTTCAGTAAACAAGATAAGGGTGTTTATTACATGAATAAAAAGTTATTTGATAAAGGTGTCTAGATTTCTATAATAGGGATGATATTCACGTTTTAAAGTGAATAATGTTTTAAAAGGGAACGGTTGGCCGATTTAAATATTTATAATGAAATTGGAATTAGTTTTCCAATGTAGATAGGGTAGATTATCCAAGCATAGGAATAAAGAACGTGATAAGAATGGAAATGTTTCGAAAGTTAATAACGTATGTTTCTGGAACGTGAGAGAATAAGTGTTTATAGTAACTGGAAATGTTTTCCAAGAAGTGTAAAAAGGCTAAAACGGGATTTGAGAAATATCTGGTAAGATATGGGAATTCGAATAATAAAGTCGAATGTTAAATAAAAAGTGCCCGTGATTGTGTGATACATTTGAATGAATGTTGTTTTTACTTCGATAGTTAAATAACCGACTATCGAAGTGTTTTCACTATCGTTGTCAGTTCGGAGAGACCGGTTGGATTTATTATCCGAAAACCATTCCGTATAGGCATAAGCACTGCGAATTAGATATACCGAAGATAATTGAAGACGGAGTTAAATGCAAGGGTCATCCAGTTCCAGAATGGTGCTTTCTGTTTGTCCAGTCCCAGGACAACTTGTATGGACGAGTATCTGACAGAGTATTTCCAATGGTCACGCTGTTGATTTTTACGAATATACTAAGTTGGTGGGGAGAATGTAACTTCACTTTATTCTACACCCAGTGTGCATTTGTGTAATCAATAAGTGATTATGGATTTGACGATGTGACATTCAAAGTGAATGGTGATCAGATGTTCTGAAGATAGACGTAGTCTCTAGCCTCACAACCAGGAAGTAACAAAAGTTGGGCTAGGCAGCATGGCTAGTTGGGTCATCCCCAAGCAGGGTGTATTGTCACTGATCTAGAGAAAATTAATATTTGTTCTTCTTTTCGATTCTGTATCTTCGGATGACGGTTTGACGGCCAACAACCGTGGGTGGCAATATATTCGTGACACTCAAGCTAAATGAGTGAGCGGTCATGTGTGGCCGGGTTGCAAGATGTTCTTGTTGAGCCCTAAGTGTATCCCTTCTAGAGTACACTGATCAGAAGGTGCTCCCATACCTTGTCTGTTGGAATCCAATCTCCAATAAGTGCCCTGCGGTTTATGATTTTATACCATATATATGTGGAGCATGAGATGCAAGTGTTCTGCTACTTGGCTATTTATTTGATTAGACATTATTACAATATCACTGGATTTTGATATCAAAATATTTTGTGTTATAGTAAGGTAAAAACCGTCCATGTTTATGTGTGGGCTGGTCTTACTATTATTCTTTTAAAAAGGATTTTTCAAAGTTAAACAGTATGGTTAGAATTTACTCACACCAGTCCCATGACTGACCCAGAGTTTATTTTGTTTGTTTTCCCTAAAGTCTTGGGTGCCCAAATTTATACAGACAGTCAAGTGTTTCAGGCTTTTACAGATACACTTGGAGGAGCTCAAATTAGAAGGCTTCACCATTAGTATTTAAAGATTATTTCCGTTGTGATATGATGTATTGTACTCTGATATATGGTATGTATGTACAACACAGTTTTGTAATTCAAAGTTACACATTATATTTATTTCGTTCCGCTGTGAGTTTCGTGTTTACTCTGATTCTGTTCAGTTGTATTCTTCTTCTTCTACTCTATTAGTTCTATCTTATCTTTCTCATCCTCTCAATTCTTTCTATTAATCATCTGAATTTTCGTGCACTTTGAGTTGAATGTATAGGATATTAGTCAGCTCAAATTGGCACGGATTCTCCGGCCGTTGCAGTTGGTATCAGAGCTGAAGGATAAGTGATTACCATGGCTCTATGGCGTAACTCAGTAGAGATGGGGTTAGTAATACCCTAGATTGAGTATAAGTGTCTATATGTATGAGCGTGTATTTGTAAATCAATATAAAAACTGGTTTATATTGTGTTGACTGGTCAGTCGAGTGGTTTATGAATTTTGGTCGAAACAGTAGTGCAAACTGAGTCAATAGGTGTTTCTAAACTCTCGAACAGAGTAATTCGACACAGTATGTTTTGAAAAGAGGGTAAATGAAATAATTTTACCCAAAATATATTTTGATATAAAAGAAGTATATATCTTGAGATTATTATAGTGTTGATCGTTATGATCAAATAAGATCTATAATTGAGTTGGTTATATAAATAACCAGTCGAAATATTATATAAGTATAATATGCAAAATCAGATGAACTGAATCTGAAATTAAAAACAGAATAGAAATAAAACTCTAGAAACTTGGAAAAGAGTTGAAAATAATGTTTAGATTAAATATATGGGAATTTTAAAATCCTAGGAGATTTGAAATTGTTTCCCAAGTGCTGTGAAGGATATTTTGAAGTAATTTTCAAATAAAAGTGTTTGAAATTAAGTTTTGATATTGATATAGTATTGAAATCACTTCGATCACTAAAAAATAACCCTGATAATGAACAATGGCATCATCAGTGTAATTTTCGAGTTTCTGAGTGACAGATTACTACCAAAGATTTTGTTTTGAGGAAATAAGTTGTTTAGAAATTCAAATTTTTTGAATTATTATTATGTATATACGATTTCATATGATTTGAAATAAAAACCCAGGAAATTAAATTCTGAAATTAAAATTCAACTTATGAAGTTAAAAAGCTTGGAAGGGTAAAGATGAATGAATAAAATTTAACTTAACTAAGTTAAATAGAATTGGAATCAAATTGACGCCAGCTAAGTGGAACTCGTATTGGATGAAATTTAGCTTGGTGAAGTAATTGATTAAGATCTTGGATTGGAACTGAACTTGGTTATGAAACTGAATTGTTGAGTAAGAATTCGAAATTTGAATTTGAATTGGAGTTTGAACTGGAATTTGGCTTCGGTACTAGAAAATGATTGGATGTGGATGAGTGGATTGGAGGTCAATACTTGGAATGCATGGGTATATACTGATGGAATATCAAAGGGAAGAGATAGAGAGTTGAATACCCAACCAGAAAGGTACACGCTTATGTTATATTGGATATGAGTTTACAAGCCTGTTGAGCAAGTCGCTTGACTGTTTATTTTCTTTTGGACGGGAGAAGGCCCAAAGAAGCAAAGTTGTAGTAGTACCGGATGAGCCGTGCAGAGGAGATGCTGGCGAAATCCTCTGAAAATTTAAGCTGTTAATTTTTTTTCCAGAATTTCTGAAAATATCCGTTAATTAGAAGAAATTAATTTTTTAATTTGAATTAATCGGTTCAGTTGAAAACTGAATTTAAGAAATTAGATAAAAGGATTTTAACCTGGTTATGATAGGATTGTAGCATTTTCCCCATCTTAGCAATTTCGAGGACGAAATTATTTTAAGGGGGAAGGAATGTAACGTCCCGCATTTTTATCGGTTTGTATTTGATTATTTAAATCAGTTTAAATATTGAATTAATAATATAAGAGGATTTATATATTAATTAAAACGAAGTTGAATGTATAAAAATATATATATTAATTATAATCAAGCTCATAACGACGTTGCAGTTCGCAATTTAACGTTCTAACCTTCAACTGAGTGTATAGGATTCGTTTAAATTGGATTTCTGCGAAACAAGCAACATTGGAATCTGTTGAACTGCATTTTTCTAACAGAAGTGAAAAACCAAGATTTCGTGTTATAGATTGTGAATTATATCCAAATCAAATATTCAGAAAGTCGCTATGAAATCGTATATCGACCGTAACAGGGTATTTGAAATAACTAGATATCGGATCTGAATCTGGATAAGGTTCTTTTGAGACATAGTGATAATTTAATTTTTAGAATTTTACTGTAATTTTTAATTAATTAAATACACCACTTTTTATTTGGAATATTTTGCACCCGGTACCAGTATTGCGGGGTTTCACCGTATAAGTTAAATTACCGGTATTATTATATTTTTTGGATCGTGACACCTCGCTGGACACGACTGCATTTTTATTTTTGTCCATAGGAGTACGGTATATCATATCGCTTATATTCTAATTGATCAAGTGGAGAATGCACACCACCAAACCAATAATATTAAAAAAATATGATACACGAAATCTTTGAACCTATGAACTACATCAACATATGGAAAACTCCAACCTGAACTAAACTCTAGGGCAGGCCTAAGGAAGTAGAAAGAGTTACCCAATTCAATGAAAATACATAGCAACATACCCTATTTCATAACCAAGCCACCCTACCTACTTCATCCTTGGATCTAAAGTAACACAAACCATACCCTAACCACAGGCCTATTGATGGAATAACACACCTCAATAGTTCAACACACACACGCTGGAGAAGAAAGATGTCAACCCGAATGTATTAGCCTGTATGCCTTCCGGGTTGTAGCAACATGGAAAAAATAGTACTGAGAGCAGTAAAGAATTCCATTACTTATAAGCTAAGTCTCGTACAGACTCTTTTCAAAATACTACAAACCTACTCTCACCTACATTATCTACTACGTGACCAGCCATACCCTATATAGCCTACCCTACAAACAATACATCCCCTAATCCTTACCATTGAAGTATCCTTATATATATATATATAAACTCGCCATTTTCGTTTCAATAACAAAACATAGAAGAAAACTCCAAAACGAAATGAAATACAATTAAAACAAAAGTGATATTGTCATGGGGGTTTTACGTATATGTGGTGGAAGAGAACAGGAGCTTTTCGTACTCGGATTTATGCGAACGTCGGTGAAGATGGATGGAAGTCGAGCAAGGCGGCGAGTTTCCCAATGTATAGTTGGAAGCATGAAAGAATGAAGTGAGGCGGGTCTCTGGTTTTTGTTACAAGCAGGTCGACGGGTTCTGCGGTGATGGCAAGGAGTTTCGAGCATGGGTTTCATTGATAAGGGGATCTGCATGTAAGGATACCAGGTAGTGCATGTACAAACGTTTGTACATTGGAGTTGGCGAGTGCAGACCCTTTGGAGCGGGCTGTTTTGGGAAGAATGGGTACTGGTGTTTCAAGTCAGGGAAGAAGGTACGGTTTGAATACGAATACTGGAGTGGATGTATACTTTGGGAGAGTTGCGGGTTCCTACTGTGTGCGTGGCTTCAACTATCATATACATGCATGGGTTAGTGTAGTGGAATCGTAAGGTAAATGGATGTGTTGTGGCAAAAGGTGGGCGCATGCACTTTGGAGATTGACAGTAAAATGGAAGTAGCAGTCTTCAAAGTAGAAGAAGAAAAAGACACTATTCACGTAAGAAAGTAAGCAAATAAATATATATAAAGAATAACCATATATATATATATATATAGATATATAAATGATGCATGGTGCGGTACAAGGAATGGATGTTGCCGCATAGACCAGTCTTCACGCTGCAGCTATATAAGAGGAGCGGTCCTGTTATTGAATGAAGGAAGAAAGATATAACAACATTTGTAATTAGATGATGGGAATAAGGTGGTATCAACTTGAGCTTTGAAGTGTGGCAATGACAAGAAAAATAAACAGCAAATCGAAGTATGGTCAGGTGATAAAATGAAGGGAGGAAGACATATAGGTGGCATGTTGCTCTTGTATGGGCCAACGTGAACTAATGAAAAGAGGGAAGGGGTTTTACATGATGCAAACCGCAAGTGCCAACCTTTGAACAGGGAGAAGGCATGCGGTAGTTTGAAGAGCAGACCGTGGAAGAGCAGCATGAAGCTGTGTGCATGGAAAGCCAGTGCTCCAGCGTGAAATAGTAGAAGTATGAGATGGGCGATTGTGAAGTGGCGTACATGAAAGCAAGGGAAACAGTGGGGTATTGTTCTGCGTGTGAGCTATGTTTTTCGGTGGTGAGAAGGCCAATATGGGTACATCATAGGAAGAAGAGGTCGGAGCGTGTACTTGTAGCTCTTGAATTCTTTTGGCGTGAGTCTGGGATGCAGGGGTCTCGATGAGGGAACAAGGTATGTCGGAGGAGAAACATTGCATGGAAATGTGATGGGTTTGGGGTAAGTTTTGAAGCCGTGGTAATGTAAAATAAGGAGATAACCGTGAGGTGGGGATCAATGGAAGTTGGCGACCCATACGACAGTACTGAAATCGAATGAATTAGTAGGAAAATGGAACGTGCCTTTTGCTGCAAGTAGCAGCGCAGTGGTGTCGGATTCAATAGGGAAGGGCGCGAGTTCATGGTTGAGTAATGGTTGGATGGGGGTTAAAAAAAGGAGTGATGGAGCAACATCGCAAGTAAATTGCTCGGGAAGAAGATGTTGAGAAATGAGATTTGCGAACGGAACTGGATACGTTGAAATCGCACGGAAGCTGGCGACGCGATGAAGTCGGTTTGGAGCAATTTGAAGCACGTTTGAATTTATGGCAGAAATTGAACGCCTGGTTTAATCGACTGACGCATTTCGTTATTTAACGGTTAACGCGCCAAGGTGAGTAAATTCACTAACTCTGATTTATTTTAAAATATTATAATTATATTTTAATGTTGTTTGAATGCTGTGTGATGTTCAATTTGGTATATTACAATTAATTTGGTTGAATATTATCTATCTTTGCATATGTACACATCATCGGTTGGACACTGATTCCATCGAGTAGAATATTCCCTAGTATGAAATTAGTATTGACTAACATTTGTGGATGCGGGAAACCGGTTGGAGGAATCCGACCGGATTCCTTGATATTTATATGTACTGTTTGTTTTGTATGCACTATTCGAACCCAAATTACATCCCCGTGTGAATAATTGATGTTGAATGTAAATTCAGCATTTGCTTTGATAAATAAATAAACGATATCGATTAAGAAAATGGTAACAGTCGTCTGTAAACCCATCGTTTTGTTAAGGAGTTGATGGGCCGTTAGACAAAGCAACGAAGTTGATTATAAAAATTATATTTTTATAATTAAAGAGAAGATTTAAATTATAATAAAAGTTCTATTATAAACTAGTATTTTAGAGTTCGTTTTTATAAAGTAAATAAAAACGACTGTTGACATTTAAATAAGTTTATAAAGTAGAAATTAACATATGATTAAGTATTTTGATAATTATTTTAAAACAAACAATTTTGAAATATTATTAGATTAAATATATTAATCTAATAGTAAGAAGTATTAAAATCAGTTAATGAATTTACTGAAGGAATGAAGTTAATTTAAATCAACTGTTTAATTGAAAAATGATTATTAGATTAACTGGGTCCTTGTAAAGAAGTTATAAATAGAACTGTGGAATGAAGTTAAATCGAAGAGTTAATGTTTTAAATAAATAATCATAAACAATGAAGATTTCAAAGTTAATAATATGGGGTTATAAAACCGTATGCCAAAATAAAACAAGGAAATACGATTTGACGTATATAAAGTAATAAGGGAATATGGTATAGACTTATATTTGTTTTAAGGTAAGAACGTTGTCAATCAAGGTCTGAGAGGTAAATAAAATAACCCAACTTGAACGGCTTCACTATTATCGAGGAACGATATCAGTTTGTAACGAAAAGGAATGTCAAGATTAGTATAAAGGGAATATGGCAGCGTATTGCAAGTCTTAGAACTATAGCGATAAAATTAACGTCGTTGACTAGACTTAAGCGTGACTGTTATGTCAAGATTAGTAATAAAGGAGAATATTACAGCGTATGACAAGTTTTGAACTGTAACGATAAATTAACGTTGTTAACCAAACTTAAGCATGATTTTTATATATAGCAGAACTTCCTAGGGAATGGAAACAGTTTAGTTGAAATCCACTTAGTCTAAAGAAATAAATAACGATGTTTGTCCAAAGAAAATATAAGAATAAGTTTAGAAAGACATTGGAGAATCGTGTTAGAAAAACGATGGCAGCATTTCGATGTTCGAAATGTGATTACAATTAAATCATTAGGATTTGGAACTAGAATTCGACGATGTCAATGTATTAAAAGTAAATTATTTTTAGGAATTATAATCTGATAAGATGGTTAATATTTAGTTTAAACCACTAAATTATAATAGGCTATATAATCAATATTTAGTTATAAAATTAATATTGATTTAACAAGAAGTTGACTAAGAAACAGGATCTATAAAGTGGAATAGGAATATAAATTCAGGAAAGAGATTTCAGCAAACAAGATAAGGGTGTTTATTACATGAATAAAAAGTTATTTGATAAAGGTGTCTAGATTTCTATAATAGGGATGATATTCACGTTTTAAAGTGAATAATGTTTTAAAAGGGAACAGTTAGCCGATTTAAATATTCACAATGAAATTGGAATTAGTTTTCCAATGTAGATAGGGTAGATTATCCAAGCATAGAAATAAAGAACGTGATAAGAATGGAAATGTTTCGAAAGTTAATAACGTATGTTTCTGGAACGTGAGAGAATAAGAGTTTATAATAACTGGAAATGTTTTCCAAGAAGTGTAAAAAGGCTAAAACTGGAATTGAGAAATATCTGGTAAGATATGGGAATTCAAATAATAAAGTCGAATGTTAAATAAAAAGTGCCCGTGATTGTGTGATACTTTTGAATGAATGTTGTTTTTACTTCGATAGTTAAATAACCGACTATCGAAGTGTTTTGACCATCGTTGTCAGTTCGGAGAGACCGGCTGGATTTATTATCTGAAAACCACTCTGTATAGGCATAAGCGCTGCGAATTAAATATGCTGAAGTTAATTGAAGACAGAGTTAAATGCAAGGGTCGTCCAGTTCCAGAATGGTGCTTTCTGTTTGTCCAGTCCCAGGACAACTTGTATGGACGAGTGTCTGACAGAGTATTTCCAACGGTCACGCTGTTGATTTTTACGAATATACCAAGTTGATGTAACTTCTCTTTATTCTACACCCAGTGTGCATTTGTGTAATCAATAAGTGATTATGGATTTGACGATGTGACATTCAAAGTGAATGGTGATCAGATGTTCTGAAGATAGACGTAGCCTCTAACCTCACAACCAGGAAGTAACAAAAGTTGGGCTAGGCAACATGGCTAGTTGGGTCATCTCCAAGCAGGGTGTATTGTCACCGATCTAGAGAAAATTAATATTTGTTCTTCTTTTCGATTCTGTATCTTCGGATGACGGTTTGATGGCCAACAACCGTGGGTGGCAATATATTCGTGACACTCAAGCTAAATGAGTGAGCGGTCATGTGTGGCCAGGTTGCAAGATGTTCTTGTTGAACCCTAAGTGTATCCCTTCTAGAGTACACTGATCAGAAGGTGCTCCCATACCTTGTCTGTTGGAATCCAGTCTCCAATAAGTGCCCTGCGGTTTATGATTTTATACCATATATATGTGGAGCGTGAGATGCAAGCGTTCTGCTACTTCGCTACTTATTTGATTAGACATTATTACAATATCACTGGATTTTGATATCAAAATACTTTGGGTTATAGTAAGGTAAAAACTGTCCATGTTTATGTGTGGGTTGGTCTTACTATTATTCTTTTAAAAAGGATTTTTCAAAGTTAAACAGTATGGTTAGAATTTACTCACACCAGTGCCATGACTGACCCAGAGTTTATTTTGTTTGTTTTCCCTAAACTCTTGGGTGCCCAAATTTATACGAGCAATCAAGTGTTTCAGGCTTTTACAGATACACTTGGAGGAGCTCAAAGCAGAAGGCTTCACCATTAGTATTTAAAGATTATTTCCTCTGTGATATGATGTATTGTACTCTGATATATGGTATGTATGTACCACACAATTTTGTAATTCAAAGTTACACATTATATTTATTTCGTTCCGCTGTGAGTTTCGTGTTTACTCTGATTCTGTTCAGTTGTATTCTTCTTCCATTCTATTAGTTCTATCTTATCTTTCTCATCCTCTCAATTCTTTCTATTAATGATCTGAATTTTCGTGCACTTTGAGTTGAATGTATAGGATATTAGTCAGCTCAAATTGTTACGGATTCTCCGGCCGTTACAGTTGGTATCAGAGCTGAAGGATAAGTGATTACCATGGCTCTATGGCGTAACTCAATAGAGATGGGGTTAGTAATACCCTAGATTGAGTATAAGTGTCTATATATATGAGCGCGTATTTGTAAATCAATATAAAAACGGGTTTATATTTTGTTGACTGGTCAGTCGAGTGGTTTATGAATTCTGGTCGAAACAGTAATGCAAACTGAGTCGATAGGTGTTTCTAAACTCTCAAACAGAGTAATTCGACACAGTATGTTTTGAAAAGAGGGTAAATGAAATAATTTTACCCAAAATATATTTTGATATAAAAGAAGTATATATCTTGAGATTATTATAGTGTTGATCGTTATGATCAAATAAGATCTATAATTGAGTTGGTTATATAAATAACCAATTGAAATATTATATAAGTATAATATGCAAAATCAGATGAACTGAATCTGAAATTAAAAACAGAATTGAAATAAAACTCTAGAAACTTGGAAAAGAGTTGAAAATAATGTTTAGATTAAATATATGGGAATTTTAAAATCCTGGGAGATTTGAAATTGTTTTCCAAGTGCTGTGAAGGATATTTTGAAGTAATTTTCAAATAAAAGTGTTTGAAATTAAGTTTTGATATTGATATAGTATTGAAATCACTTCGATCACTGGAAAATAACCCTGATAATGAACCATGGCATCATCAGTGTAATTTTCAAGTTTCTGAGTGATGGATTTCTACCAAAGATTTTGTTTTGAGGAAATAATTTGTTTAGAAATTCAAATTTTTTGAATTATTATTATTATGTATATACGATTTCATATGATTTGAAATAAAAACCCAGGAAATTAAATTCTAAAATTAAAATTCAACTTATGAAGTTAGAAAGATTGGAAGGGTAAAGATGAATGAATAAAATTTAACTTAACTAAGTTAAATAGAATTGGAATCAAATTGACGCCAGCTAAGTGGAACTCGTATTGGAATGAAATTTAGCTTGGTGAAGTAATTGATTAACATCTTGGATTGGAACTGAACTTGGTTATGAAACTGAATTGTTGAGTAAGAATTCGAAATTTGAATTTGAATTGGAGTTTGAACCGGAATTTGGCTTCGGTACTAGAAAATGATTGGATGTGGATGAGTGGATTGGAGGTCAATACTTGGAATGCATGGGTATATACTGATGGAATATCAAAGGGAAGAGATAGAGAGTTGAATAGCCAACCAGAAAGGTACACGCTTATATTATATTGGATATGAGTTTACAAGCCTGTTGAGCAAGTCGCTTGACTGTTTATTTTCTTTTGGACGGGAGAAGGCCCAAAGAAGCGAAGTTGTAGTAGTACCGGATGAGCCGTGCAGAGGAGATGCTGGCGAAATCCTCTGAAAATTTAAGCTGTTAGAAAATTTTCAGAATTTCTGAAAATATTCGTTAATTAGAAGAAATTAATATTTTAATTTGAATTAATCGGTTCAGTTGAAAAATAAATTTAAGAAATTAGATAAAATGATTTTAACCTGGTTATGATAGGATTGTAGCATTTTCCCCATCTTAGCAATTTCGGGGATGAAATTATTTTAAGGGGGAAGGAATGTAACGTTCCGCATTTTTATCGGTTTGTATTTGAATATTTAAATCAGTTTAAATATTGAATTAATAATATAAGAGGATTTATATATTAATTAAAATGAAGTTGAACGTATAAAAATATATATTAATTATAATCGAGCTCATAACGACGTTGCAGTTCGCAATTTAACGTTCTGAACTTCAACTGAGTGTACAGAATTCATTTAAATCGAATTTCTGCAAAACAAGGAATGTTGGTATCTGTTGAATTGTATTTTTCTAACAGAAGTGAAAAACCAAGAATTCATGTTACATATTGTGAATTATAGCCAAATCAAATATTCAGAAAGTCGTTATGAAATCGTATATCGACCGTAACGGGGTATTTGAAATAACTAGATATCGGAACCGAATCTGGATAAGGTTCTTTTGAGACATTGTGATAATTTAATTTTTAGAATTTTACTGTAATTTTTAATTAATTAGATACACCACTTTTTATTTGGAGTATTTTGTACCCTGTACCAGTATTTCGGGGTTTCACAGTATAAGTTAAAATACTGGTATTATTATATTTTTTGGATCGTGACACCTCGCTGGACACGACTACATTTTTATTTTTGTCCATAGCAATACGGTATATCATATCGCTTATATTCTAATTGATCAAGTGGAGAATGCACAACACCAAACCAATAATACTTAAAAAATATGATACACGAAATCTTTAAACCTATGAACTACATAAACATATGGAAAACTCCAACCTGAACTAAACTCTAGGGCATACCTAAGGAAGTAGAAACAGTTACCCAATTCAATGAAAATACATGGCAACATACCCTATTTCATAACCAAGCCACCCTACCTACTTCATCCTTGGATCTAAAGTAACGCAAACCATACCCTAACCACAGGCCTATTGATGGAATAACACACCTCAACAGTTCAACACACACACGCTGGAGAAGAAAGATGTCAACCCAAATGTATTAGCCTGTATGCCTACTGGGTTGTAGCAACATGGAAAAAACAGTACTGAGAGCAGTAAAGAAATATTTTTCCATTACTTATAAGCCAAGTCTCGTACAGACTCTTTTCGAAATACTACAAACCTACTCTCACCTACATTATCTACAACGTGACCAGCCATACCCTATATAGCCTACCCTACAAACAATACATCCCCTAATCCTTACCATTGAAGTATCCTTATCTATATATAAACTCGCCATTTTCGTTTCAATAACAAAACGTAGAAGAAAACTCCAAAACGAAATGAAATACAATTAAAACAAAAGTGATATTGTCATGGGAGTTTTACGTGGATGTGGTGGAAGGGAACATGAGCTTTTCGTACTCAGATTTATGTGAACATCGGTGAAAATGGATGGAAGTCGTGCAAGGCGGCGAGTTTCCCAATGTATATTTGGAAGCATGAAAGAATGAAGTGAGGCGGGTCTCTGGTTTTTGTTGCAAGCAGGTCGACGGGTTCTGTGGTGATGGCAAGGAGCTTCGAGCATGGGTTTCATTGATAAGGGGATCTGCATGTAAGGATACCGGGTAGTGCATGTACAAACGTTTGTACATAGGAGTTGGCGAGTGCAGACCCTTTGGAGCGGGCTATTTTGGAAAGAATGGGTATTCGTGTATCATGTCAGGGAAGAAGGTACGGTTTGAATATGAATACTGGAGTGGATATATACTTTGGGAGAGTTGCGGGTTCCTATTGTGTGCGTGGCTTCAACTGTCATATACATGCATGGGTTAGTGTAGTGGATATGTAAGGTAAATGGACGTGTTGTGGCAAAAGGTGGGCGCATGCACTGTGGAGATTGACAGTAAAATGGAAGTAGCAGTCTTCATAGTAGAAGAAGAAAAAGACACTATTCACGTAAGAAAGTAAGCAAATACATATATATAAAGAATAACCATATATATATATATGATGCATGTTGCGGTACAAGGAATGGATGTTGCCGCATAGACCAGTCTTCACGCTGCAGCTATATAAGAGGAGCGGTCCTGTTATTGGATGAAGGAAGAAAGATATAACAACATTTGTAATAAGATGATGGGAATAAGGTGGTATCGACTTGAGCCTTGAAGTGTGGCAATGACAAGAAAAATGAGCAGCAAATCGAAGTATGACCAGGTGATAAAATGAAGGGAGGAAGACATATAAGTAGCATGTTGCTCTTGTATGGGCCAACGTGAACTAATGAAAAGAGGGTAGGGGTTTTACATGATGCAAACCGTAAGTGCCAACCTTTGAACAGGGAGAAGGCATGCAGTAGTTCGAAGAGCAGACCATGGAAGAGCAGCATGAAGTTGTGTGCATGGAAAGCCAGTGCTCTAGCGTGAAGTAGTAGAAGTATGAGGTGGGGGATTGTGAAGTGGCGTACATGAAAGCAAGGGAAACAGTGGGGTATTGTTCTGCGCGTGAGCAATGTTTTTCGGTGGTGAGAAGGCCAATATGGGTACATCATAGGAAGAAGTGGTCGGAGCATGTACTTGTGGCACTTGAATTCTACTGGCGTGAGTCTGGGATGCAGGGGTCTCGATGAGGGAACAGGGTCTGTCGGAGGAGAATGTTGCATGGATTTGTGATGGGTTTGGGGTAAGTTTTGAAGCCGTGGTAATTTAAAAAAAAGGAGATAACCGTGAGGAGGGGATCAATGGAAGTTGGCGACCCATACAGCAGTACTGAAATCAGATGAATTAGTAGGAAAATGGAACGTGCCTTTTGCTGCAAGTAGCAGCGCAGTGGTGTCGGATTCAATAGGGAAGGGCGTGAGTTCATGGTCGAGTAATGGTTGGATGGGGGTTAAAAAAAGGAGTGATGGTGCAACATCGCAAGTAAATTGCTCGGGAAGAAGATGTTGAGAAATGAGATTTGCGAACGGAACGAAACCCGATACGTTGAGATCGCACGGAAGCTGGCAACGCGATGAAGTTGGTTTGGAGCAATTTGAAGCACGTTTGAATTTATGGCAGAAATTGAACGCCCAGTTTAATCGACTAACGCAAATCGTTATTTAACGGTTAACGCGCCAAGGTGAGTAAATTCACTAACTCTGATTTAATTTAAAGTATTATAATTATATTTTAATGTTGTTTGAATGCTGTGTGATTGTCAATTTGGTAGATTACAATTAATTTGGTTGAATATTATCTATCTTTTCATATGTACACATCATCGGTTGGACACTGATTCCATCGAGTAGAATATTCCCTAGTATGAAATTAGTGTAAATTGTATTGACTAACATTTGTGGATGCGGGAAACCGGTTGGAGGAATCCGACCGGATTCCTCGATATTTATATGTACTATTTGTTTTGTATGCACTGTTCGAACCCAAATTACAACCCCATGTGAATAATTGATGTTGAATGTAAACTCAGCATTTGCTTTGATAAATAAATAAATGATATCGATTAAGAAAATGGTAACTGCCGACTGTATACCCATCGTTTTGTTAAGGAGTTGATGGGCCGTAAGACAAATTAATGAAGTTGATTATAAAAATTATAATTTTATAATTAAAGAGAAGATTTAAATTATAATAAAAGTTCCATTATAAACCAGTATATTATAGTTCGTTTTTATAAAGTAAATAAAAACGATTGTTGACATTTAAATAAGTTTATAAAGTAGAAATTATCCTACGATTAAGTATTTTGATAATTATTAAAAAAACTAACAATTTAGAAATATTATTAGATTAAATATATTAATCTAATGTTAAGAAGTAATTAAAATCAGTTAACGAATTTACTGATGGAATGAAGTTGATTTAAATCAATTGTTTAGTTGAAAAATGATTATTAGATTAACAGGGCCCTTGCAAAGAAGTTATAAATTGAACTGCGGAATGAAGTTAAATCAAAGAGTTAATGTTTAAAATAAATAATCATAAACAATGAAGATTTCAAAGTATGAATATGGTGTTATAAAACCATATGCCAAAATAAAACAAGAAAATACGATTTGACGTATATAGACTAATAAGGGATTAGGGTATAGACTTATATTTGTTCTAAGGTAAGAACGTTGTCAATCAAGGTCTGAGAGGTAAATAAAATACCCCAACTTGAACGGCTTCACTATTATCGAGGAACGATATCGGTTTGTAACGAAAAGGAATGTCAAGATTAGTATAAAGGGAATATGGCAGCGTATTGCAAGTCTTACAACTATAGCGATAAAATAAACGCTGTTGACTAGACTTAAGCGTGACTGTTATGTCAAGATTAGTAATAAAGGAGAATATTACAACGTATGACAAGTTTTGAACTGTAACGATAAATTAACGCTTTTAACCAAACTTAAGCATGATTTTTATATATAGCAGAACTTCCTAGGGAATGGAAATAGTTTAGTTGGAATCCACTTAGTCTAAAGAAATAAATAACGATGTTTGTCCAAAGAAAATATAAGAATAAGTTTAGAAAGAAATTGGAGAATCGTGTTAGAAAAATGATGGCAGCATTTCGATGTTCGAAATGTGATTAGAATTAAATCATTAGGATTTGGAACTAGAATTCGACGATGTCAAATGTATTAAAAGTAAATTATTTTTAAGAATTATAATCTGATAAGATGGTTAATGTTTAGTTTTAAACCACTAAATTATAATAGGCTATATAGTCAATATTTAGTTATAAAATTAATATTGATTTAACAAGAAGTTGACTTAGAAACAGGATCTATAAAGTGGAATAGGAATATAAATTCAGGAAAGAGATTTCAGTAAACAAGATAAGGGTGTTTATTACATGAATAAAAAGTTATTTGAAAAAGGTGTCTAGATTTCTATAATAGGGATGATATTCACGTTTTAAAGTGAATAATGTTTTAAAAGGGAACGGTTGGCCGATTTAAATATTTATAATGAAATTGGAATTAGTTTTCCAATGTCGATAGGGTAGATTATCCAAGCATAGAAATAAAGAACGTGATAAGAATGGAAATATTTCGAAAGTTAATAATGTATGTTTCTGGAATGTGAGAGAATAAGAGTTTATAATAACTGGAAATGTTTTCCAAGAAGTGTAAAAAGGCTAAAACGGGATTTGAGAAATATTTGGTAAGATATGGGAATTCGAATAATAAAGTCGAATGTTAAATAAAAAGTTCCCGTGATTGTGTGATACATTTGAATGAATGTTGTTTTTACTTCGATAGTTAAATAACCGACTATCGAAGTGTTTTAACCATCATTGTCAGTTCGGAGAGACCGGTTGGATTTATTATCCGAAAACCACTCCGTATAGGCATAAGCGCTGCGAATTAGATATGCTGAAGATAATTGAAGACGGAGTTAAATGCAAGGGTCGTCTAGTTCCAGAATGGTGCTTTCTGTTTGTCCAGTCCCAGGACAACTTGTATGGACGAGTGTCTGACAGAGTATTTCCAACGGTTGCGCCGTTGATTTTTACGAATATACCAAGTTGGTGGGGAGAATGTAACGTCTCTTTATTCTACACCCAGTGTGCATTTGTGTAATCAATAAGTGATTATGGATTTGACGATGTGGCATTCAAAGTGAATGGTGATCAGATATTCTGAAGATAGACATAGCCTCTAGCCTCACAACCAGGAAGTAACAAAAGTTGGGCTAGGCAGCATGGCTAGTTGGGTCATACCCAAGCAGGGTGTATTGTCACTGATCTAGAGAAAATTCATATTTGTTCTTCTTTTCGATTCTGTATCTTCGGATGACGGTTTCATGGCCAACAACCGTGGGTGGCAATATATTCGTGACACACAAGCTAAATGAGTGAGCGGCATGTGTGGCCGGGTTGCAAGATGTTCTTGTTGAACCCTGAGTATATCCCCTCTAGAGTACACTGATCAGAAGGTGCTCCCATACCTTGTCTGTTGGAATCCAATCTCCAATAAGCGCCCTGCGGTTTATGAGTTTATACCATATATATGTGGAGCGTGAGATGCAATCGTTCTGCTACTTCGCTATTTATTTGATTAGACATTATTACAATATCACTGGATTTTGATATCAAAATACTTTGGGTTATAGTAAGTTAAAAACCGTCCATGTTTATGTATGGGCTGGTCTTACTATTATTCTTTTAAAAAGGATTTTTCAAAGTTAAACAGTTGTAACAACCCGGAAAATCTGGGCCAGTTTAAAATTTTTATTTTGGCAATTTTAGCGAATTTTGAATATTTAAAATAGATTATTTTAAATAATATCGACGAGAAATTTATTTTGAATATAATTCGAACGTATATATTTTACGCGTCGTCGTTAGAATATAAATATTTATATATAATTATAAATAGAATTGAAAATGGCGCGGTAGTTCGATAATTCGATTTCAAACTTCAATTGGATGTACCGGGTGCAAAACAATCCGGATTTTAGTGAAACCAAAAATAGTAGGATCTAATTGAGAATATCTTTCCAACGAATCCGGAAGATCAAAATTTCGTAGCAAGAATCAAAAGATATGTCCAGTTGAAAATTCTGAATAGTCGCTATGGAATTCAGGCCCTTAAAAATGGACATTTTGCAAACGACCTCGGATTTCGACGAAACCACTTTTGTTGGATCCGCAGTGTAAAGTTATTGCTAGATTTCAAATTTCATAATTTTTCGAATCAATATGTGAGCGTGGCAAAGGAAAACGTGTTTTGACCATTTCAGTTGATTTTAATCGACTGGAAATTGGTCATTTTTCAAACGGTCTCAGAATTCTACGAAACTAGTTTTGTTAGGAACGTATCGTCAATACGAAGCTAGAAAATATTTTTCTGGAATTTTTCTAGTTAGTATGTGACCCCGGTAATTTGAAATGTACGTTTAAAATTCAATATAGTGATTTAAATGTAAATTAAACAGAAACTGATCGAAACAGTCGAATCAGCTTGCGATACATATCCCATTGTGTTCGGAATGGGGGTAATACGCTATGGACGACAGGCGGTGGGCCTCGTTTAGAGGTCGTATGAAAAAGTCAACTCTTTGGAGAAAATAAATAATAAAATAATAATAAAATTAAAACCCCTTTTCCCTTAAACCCCCCCCTTCCCTCTTCAGAACTGTCAAAACCGAAATAAGAAATAAAAAAATAATAATTGATCGACGTTCTCGAAGTCCGCCGCCCCAGGCGATGGCCGCGCCACCGCTCCCCGACCGGCGCTCTCCACCCCCTCAGCTCCGTACCCCTCTTCTCCTTCTCCCTCCGGCGCAAGAAGCCCTAGCCCAAATCGCGAAGTACCTCCACCCTGGACGCCGCCTCTACCGGATTTGCCACCTCCGCGCCACCTCGAAGCCTTGCCTCCTGCCTCCGACGATCGGTGAAACGCCCCCTTTTTATCTGTAAGTATTTTTATTTTTATTTTTATTTTTTTAATTCTTAAAAACTGAATTTTTATAAAACATAAAACTGGTTTTATCTTAGGTAATTAAAACTGATTTAGGTTTTAAAAATTAAAAACTGAATATTTTTAAAAGTATAAAACTGAATTTTATAAAAAGATAAAAACTGGAATTTTTAAGAGTTAAAACTGGTTTCTTTAACAATAGAAAAATCATATTTTTAAATATTGAAAGTAAAGGTAAAAAAATCATATTTTTAAATATTGAAAGTAAAGGTAAAAAATCATATTTTTATATGTTGAAAGCAAAGGTAAAAATCATATTTTTATATGTTGAAAGCAAAGGTAAAAATCATATTTTTCAATATTGAAAGCGAAGTAAAAATCATATTTTTATATGTTGAAAGCAAAGGTAAAAATCATATTTTTATATATTGAACAGCGAACTAAAAATTCGATTTTTATATATTGAATAGCATAGTAAAAATTCGATTTTTACATATATAGTGAAAGCAGCAACGAAGGTGACAAAAAGGCGAAACGAGGAAGATTTCTATCAACGACGTGCCGTGGAGCTAGGATAGCTATATGTGAGAATTTCTCACCTTTCAAATTTATTTTCTAGTTATATATATATATACTAGGATGCAGACGGTGCTTAGTAGCACCCGACACAATCGTCCACAGACCATGGACTTGTTTGTTTGGCTGTTTGGTTATTGATTGTGATATTGGTTTGAATGTGGTTTGTGGTGTGAAAAATCGAATCGATAAATTGGTTAGGATTAGACGTGCGCCGTTATAAGGCGAAGGAGTAAGGCTAGGTTAGACTCTTACTCCAAATTTTGTGGTTTGCATAACTAATTGATTTGATTGATGTGTGAATGGCGTGGGCCTTCACTAGACCGGGGATAAGGCTAGGCCTTGTCCCGTTTCTAGTATCGTGCCGTTATGCCGCCGAAATTTTCTAAAATATGTTAGAAAAAATAAAAATATCATTTTATTTAAAGAATGAACTGAATAGAAATTCATATGTTGAAATAAAATGTTTTATCGTTAAAAATATAATTTTTAACGTGAATGTGAATAAATAAATATTCATTTACAAACCAGACGGTTTGTTTATGTACACCTATTTGAAGGACATTGATTGGGACGATAAATTTTACACATCGCCCAACTGCACGAATAAAATATTTGTTTGATTGTTTGAAACCCCACACGGGTGTTGGGATGAAATTTGAAGTTCACTCATCCTGATTGATTAAATATGTCGATCGATTGATTGACAGGCTGTTATAAGCGTTGAATATCTATATTTGATGCTTATACAGTGTAGTGCACTTTGGTTGATGGTTGATTATTTTTCAATGTTATTATATACATGTGTTGTATGGAAATCCATATAATTAACTTTATATGGTAATTGATTGGGCCTCATTCCAATTTGAAAAATAAAGAATATTATAAAATAAAGGTTCATGTGTTGACAGTACTCATTCATTGAGATTGGTCATGTGTTGAACGAAATATTTTAGTAATAAAATTTACATCTTTATCAATATAAAATAAAGGTTCATGTGTTGACAGTACTCATTCATTGAGATTGGTCATGTGTTGAACGAAATATTTTAGTAATAAAATTTACATCTTTATCAATATAAAATAAAGGTTCATGTGTTGACAGTACTCATCTATTGAGATTGGTCATGTGTTGAACGAAATATTTTGATAATAACAACTATTTTGAAAATAGAAATTTATGAAGCCGTGTTGATTAGATTAACGCCATTTTTGACGTGAACGATATTTATATCGATTTTATTCGACTTCGAAATGAATTGAATTGAAAACGATTTCGAAATGAATTGAATTGAAAACGATTTCGAAATGAATTGAATTGAAAACGATTTCGAAATGAATTGAATTGAAAACGATTTCGAAATGAATTGAATTGAAAACGATTTCGAAATGAATTGAATTGAAAACGATTTCGAAATGAATTGAATTGAAAACGAATTCAAATTGAATTGAAATGAATTCAAATTAAATTGAAATTTGAATTGAATAGAAATGAATTTTGAAACGAATTTATAAAGAAGAATTCAATTTTGCTTTGAATTGAAATGAAGTTGAAATAGGTTTTGAAACGATTTTAAAACTATTTATATAATTCGTTTTGAATAGAAATCGACGAAATATATATTATATATATAATATAATGGCCTGAATAGAACGCGCCGCGCCGCGGTAGTTCGTGAATTTCGACCATTGATTTCAAACGGACATTACGGGAGATCCGACCGTCGGATTCTCCTAAAACCGGAACCGTTGGGTTCGTATCGAAAAGATCTTTCTAACGAATATTAGAAATTTGAAATCTAACGGTTGGATTTGGAATTATGTCCAAATCAAATTCGAAAAAGGTCGCTGTAAGTGCAATTCGATGGCCATTGATGGAAATCGACTGTACGGGCCTTGATAAAATTATTAAAAATAGTAATAATTTGTATAAAATCATAAGAAATGATTTGTGAAGAATTGGGATGAAAAACTCCCTATTTGAAAAGATAAAAATAGATTTTTATCGAAATGAACTAGTTTTGAACTAGAATTATAATTCTATTTATTTTTAAATAAATAAATTGAATTTGAAAAGGGTTTTGAAAATAACCAAAATTTCCAATGATTGCATTGGAGTGGATTTGAATCGAAATTGTCTTCGGAATATTTCGATGTTGGATTTCGGGATTATACGGATGTTGTTACGGAAATTTGAAAGATATATATTTATATCGTTATTTCCAATACGACATTTGTTAATCGTAGAATTTGATATTGAATATAAGCCGATATATTTTCTATTCAGAGCCTTATATTGAATATCAAATGTGATTTGGGTTTGTCGTGAATGGTGTCTTCACTAACACTGTTCTTGAACCCAGTTGAGAAAAGATTAAATCTTTTTATTTAGATTTAATGAAGTGTACCAATTAAATGATATTTAATTGGAATTGAATTGATATTGATTTTTGGGTTTATCGTGAACAGTGTTTTAAATAACACTTGTTCTTTAACCCGATAATTAATGAATGTGATTTGGGTTTGTCGTGAATGGTGTCTTCACTAACACTGTTCTTGAACCCAGTTGAGAAAAGATTAAATCTTTTTATTTAGATTTAATGAAGTGTACCAATTAAATAATATTTAATTGGAATTGAATTGGTATTGATTTTTGGGTTTATCGTGAACAGTGTTTTTAAATAGCACTCGTTCTTTAACCCGATAATTAATGAATGGGATTTTGGGTTTATCGTGAACCGTGTTTTAAATGACACTGATTCTTTAACCCAGTCGAAGATTAAAACTAAGTGGAGTTTTAATGAATCTTTAATTAGATTGAAATGATCGAAAATGGAGTATCACCAGTTTTGCTCCAGGCGATAGTTAAATCTTTAATTAGATTTGAACGTGAAATGGTAATTGAATTTACCGATAACACTGTGGTGTTAGATATGAAGTATTACCAGTTTTACTTCATGGGATGAATAGGTTGGGACTGAGAAATTAAAACAAATGATTACTTCGGTAAGGTTCGCTAATCCCGACTAGTTTGAATTGATATTCAAAAGTAGATTAAAGAATAAATTCAAGAATTTATCTTTGATAAAATTAATGGGAACCTTTCCCTATGAATGTGAAATTTAGAAACTAACTGTCGGTTAGCTAAGCAGAAGGGTTTCCTGGATATTGATCTGATGTTGGTTTCGGCCTTCGGGGTTAATGTTTGGAAAATTATTCTCTTGATTAATTTACGGTTAGTGACTGATGGATTGGAATGAGGCGTATGTTGTGTTTGTGTAACACTTATTTAAAATATACGCGAGTTATTCGGAAAGACCGGGCTTGTCCCATTCTGAATAACTGATACGACGATAAGTCGAAGATGAAGACGATGGTCGAAGACCGGAGGTCTTCACGTCGTTTGGGTGATAACTGATGATCTTGATTGGGCTGTACACCCAAGAAGATGGAAACAGTTAGTGATCGTCCAGACGTACTTGGAGATCGATGGATATGCGGGGTACTAGGTGCCTCCGGTTTCGTTCAGACCCAGAACGGACTTGTAAATGGACTGTGTGTCTGACATCGGATTTCATTCCGTGTGACTGATATCGGTTGCATAGGATGGTTTGCCTGTGTGGCATGCTAAGATGCAAATGATCAAGGCTTCTGTTGAAAAGCAAAGTCTTGTGGTGATGATCAAAGCACGGCCTTTGTGGCGTAGCTTTGTGTAACGTTTACCTCGCGTGTTTCACACCAGGTATGAACCAAAAACGGGAGACGGACGTCAGGGAGGGCATGCGTTTCTTTCTAGCTAGAAGTGGCGTCAGTGGTTTTACACGCCCTGACGAGTTTGACTTATGTGGTTGTTGCTGTTGCGAGGCGCCTCGGTTATATCAGTTTCGGCCGAATGCATTCTGGTCGGCTGACGGACCAGACTTACACCCCATAGGGTGGGGAGACGTAGTGTTCAGGCATAATAATCCACTCCGTGTGGACCGGCCCTGAGGATCCAAGGGGCAGTTGCGGCTGTTCCTGAGGGGCGGGCTAGAGCGTCTCGAATCGGTTGAGGACTATCTTTTGCCTCGGTTCATAGATGGAAATCCAATTTCCAAATACGTGACATTTGCGGTTTTAGTTGTAATCCTATATATGGCGACATAGTGGGATGGGGCGCTTATGCCGCCTATGATTGATACTTATGATTTGAAGTTGTTTTATACACTATGCACTTATTATAGTATCAAACGATTTGTTTTAAACGTATCAAGCATTCTTTGGCTGTTATAAGGGAAAACCCTATCCTCGACTGCGTTGCATTGTGTGATGGGACCTGGGTCTTATAACGGCTTCATTTTTCTTTATTTAGCATTGCGCTGTTTGTTTTATGCACTGGTATTCTTGGGAGGAAACCCGTTCCGTGTTATACGGCGTGGTCCCTTGATTTACCAAACTTTGAAAATAAAGATAAATAACTGTTTTAGTTCTCACACCAGTCCCATGACTGACCTGGAGTTTATTGTTTTAACCTAAACTCTGGGTGCCCTTATTTTGACACGGGCAGCTAGTAGTTTTGGGTTTTGCAGATTTATATTCACAGGATCCTGGTTTACAGCTGGAACGATATCCGGAAAGCTTTGTATCCGTATATCTCCTTCTAGTTGTGTATTGTATTATTTTCCGCTGCGATGTATTTAAATGTAATTTAAATCTCTGATATTTCTGTGTAATATTCATTCATACTCTGTATATTCTTGTAATCTGATGCACTGTTGTAATATACAATGAAGTGTTCTTTGTATGCGTTCTGTTTTGTCCTGTTCTCAAACGATAGGGCGTTTCGAACGGCCTGGATCGGTTTTAGCGACTGGTTCGGACCGAGCGAAATTCCCTGCCGTCACATTTGGTATCAGAGCTTTGGTTTACAAAGCTAGAGAACAAGACACATTAGAACCGTACGAAAGAATTCATCAGATATTGGATTAGTAATATCCAATTAGAATGACTCGTTAGAGATAGGATCAGTAGTATCCTAGAACGGGTGTGAAGAGTATATTTTTAAAATGAAAACAAATTTTGTTTTGAAAATTTAAATCAATTATTCGTATTTGATTATTTATATTGACTTTGGACAGTCCAGTATATAAAGATTTTGCATATACGCCTTGCAAACGTGTATTTAAAGTTTTAATATACTGGATAGATATAGAATCATACTCTAGTGGCCCGAAGATGATTCTGATGGTTGAGTACTCATCGTCAGAATTTATATTCGTGTGACGAAGGTGTGATTTCTATATATTTCCATTAGACTGGTGTGAGAACCAAAATTAGATAGGGACTATTGTTGTGATTTGGCATCAAAAACAAGATTTTCAGTATATGTATCAAAATTATGAATTTGATAATCTAATCAACTAATTGATTGATGTTTGTGTTGTTTGTTTAGTTGTTCGATAATTTTGAACCATTATGCCTAATTTGATCGAATAATGAATTGTATTGAAAATGGTCGCATTTGCTTGCATATACATATACTTATATTGAACAGGTCATAGCAAGGAGGCTAGAGCAGAGAATAAAATTTGTTTGCCCGACAAATAGGTACATGTTTACTACATAATTTACTGTTTTGTTTGGGTGATGATGATTTTGTGAGCCTATTGGCTAGCCGCTTGGCTTTTTCTTTTTCTTTTTGAGATCTGAAGGACCGGGGAAGCTATTTGAAATTCCCCGATGCTCCCGGTGCAGGGGAGGTTATGGCGAAATTTTTCAAAAATTTAGGGTGTTAGCCAAATTTTTGAAATTTTGGAAATTCTCAGAAACTAAAGAGTTGGAGAATGGAAGCCAGATCGAACGTAGAGTTGATTAATCAAGCCACTTTCGACTTTGTTCCTTTTCGGGGACGAAAAGTTTTAAGTGGGGGAGATTGTAACAACCCGGAAAATCTGGGACAGTTTAAAATTTTTATTTTGGCAATTTTAGCGAATTTTGAATATTTAAAATAGATTATTTTAAATAATATCGACGAGAAATTTATTTTGAATATAATTCGAACGTATATATTTTACGCGTCGTCGTTAGAATATAAATATTTATATATAATTATAAATAGAATTGAAAATGGCGCGGTAGTTCGATAATTCGATTTCAAACTTCAATTGGATGTACCGGGTGCAAAACAATCCGGATTTTAGTGAAACCAAAAATAGTAGGATCTAATTGAGAATATCTTTCCAACGAATCCGGAAGATCAAAATTTCGTAGCAAGAATCAAAAGATATGTCCAGTTGAAAATTCTGAATAGTCGCTATGGAATTCAGGCCCTTAAAAATGGACATTTTGCAAACGACCTCGGATTTCGACGAAACCACTTTTGTTGGATCCGCAGTGTAAAGTTATTGCTAGATTTCAAATTTCATAATTTTTCGAATCAATATGTGAGCGTGGCAAAGGAAAACGTGTTTTGACCATTTCAGTTGATTTTAATCGACTAGAAATTGGTCATTTTTCAAACGGTCTCAGAATTCTACGAAACTAGTTTTGTTAGGACCGTATCGTCAATACGAAGCTAGAAAATATTTTTCTGGAATTTTTCTAGTTAGTATGTGACCCCGGTAATTTGAAATGTACGTTTAAAATTCAATATAGTGATTTAAATGTAAATTAAACAGAAACTGATCGAAACAGTCGAATCAGCTTGCGATACATATCCCATTGTGTTCGGAATGGGGGTAATACGCTATGGACGACAGGCGGTGGGCCTCGTTTAGAGGTCGTATGAAAAAGTCAACTCTTTGGAGAAAATAAATAATAAAATAATAATAAAATTAAAACCCCTTTTCCCTTAAACCCCCCCTTCCCTCTTCAGAACTGTCAAAACCGAAATAAGAAATAAAAAAAAATAACTGATCGACGTTCTCGAAGTCCGCCGCCCCAGGCGATGGCCGCGCCACCGCTCCCCGACCGGCGCTCTCCACCCCCTCAGCTCCGTACCCCTCTTCTCCTTCTCCCTCCGGCGCAAGAAGCCCTAGCCCAAATCGCGAAGTACCTCCACCCTGGACGCCGCCTCTACCGGATTTGCCACCTCCGCGCCACCTCGAAGCCTTGCCTCCTGCCTCCGACGATCGGTGAAACGCCCCCTTTCTATCTGTAAGTATTTTTATTTTTATTTTTTTAATTCTTAAAAACTGAATTTTTATAAAACATAAAACTGGTTTTATCTTAGGTAATTAAAACTGATTTAGGTTTTAAAAATTAAAAACTGAATATTTTTAAAAGTATAAAACTGAATTTTATAAAAAGATAAAAACTGGAATTTTTAAGAGTTAAAACTGGTTTCTTTAACAATAGAAAAATCATATTTTTAAATATTGAAAGTAAAGGTAAAAAAATCATATTTTTAAATATTGAAAGTAAAGGTAAAAAATCATATTTTTATATGTTGAAAGCAAAGGTAAAAATCATATTTTTATATGTTGAAAGCAAAGGTAAAAATCATATTTTTCAATATTGAAAGCGAAGTAAAAATCATATTTTTATAAGTTGAAAGCAAAGGTAAAAATCATATTTTTATATATTGAACAGCGAACTAAAAATTCGATTTTTATATATTGAATAGCATAGTAAAAATTCGATTTTTACATATATAGTGAAAGCAGCAACGAAGGTGACAAAAAGGCGAAACGAGGAAGATTTCTATCAACGACGTGCCGTGGAGCTAGGATAGCTATATGTGAGAATTTCTCACCTTTCAAATTTATTTTCTAGTTATATATATATACTAGGATGCAGACGGTGCTTAGTAGCACCCGACACAATCATCCACAGACCATGGACTTGTTTGTTTGGCTGTTTGGTTATTGATTGTGATATTGGTTTGAATGTGGTTTGTGGTGTGAAAAATCGAATCGATAAATTGGTTAGGATTAGACGTGCGCCGTTATAAGGCGAAGGAGTAAGGCTAGGTTAGACTCTTACTCCAAATTTTGTGGTTTGCATAACGAATTGATTTGATTGATGTGTGAATGGCGTGGGCCTTCACTAGACCGGGGATAAGGCTAGGCCTTGTCCCGTTTCTAGTATCGTGCCGTTATGCCGCCGAAATTTTCTAAAATATGTTAGAAAAAATAAAAATATCATTTTATTTAAAGAATGAACTGAATAGAAATTCATATGTTGAAATAAAATGTTTTATCGTTAAAAATATAATTTTTAACGTGAATGTGAATAAATAAATATTCATTTACAAACCAGACGGTTTGTTTATGTACACCTATTTGAAGGACATTGATTGGGACGATAAATTTTACACATCGCCCAACTGCACGAATAAAATATTTGTTTGATTGTTTGAAACCCCACACGGGTGTTGGGATGAAATTTGAAGTTCACTCATCCTGATTGATTAAATATGTCGATCGATTGATTGACAGGCTGTTATAAGCGTTGAATATCTATATTTGATGCTTATACAGTGTAGTGCACTTTGGTTGATGGTTGATTATTTTTCAATGTTATTATATACATGTGTTGTATGGAAATCCATATAATTAACTTTATATGGTAATTGATTGGGCCTCATTCCAATTTGAAAAATAAAGAATATTATAAAATAAAGGTTCATGTGTTGACAGTACTCATTCATTGAGATTGGTCATGTGTTGAACGAAATATTTTAGTAATAAAATTTACATCTTTATCAATATAAAATAAAGGTTCATGTGTTGACAGTACTCATTCATTGAGATTGGTCATGTGTTGAACGAAATATTTTAGTAATAAAATTTACATCTTTATCAATATAAAATAAAGGTTCATGTGTTGACAGTACTCATATATTGAGATTGGTCATGTGTTGAACGAAATATTTTGATAATAACAACTATTTTGAAAATAGAAATTTATGAAGCCGTGTTGATTAGATTAACGCCATTTTTGACGTGAACGATATTTATATCGATTTTATTCGACTTCGAAATGAATTGAATTGAAAACGATTTCGAAATGAATTGAATTGAAAACGATTTCGAAATGAATTGAATTGAAAACGATTTCGAAATGAATTGAATTGAAAACGATTTCGAAATGAATTGAATTGAAAACGAATTCAAATTGAATTGAAATGAATTCAAATTAAATTGAAATTTGAATTGAATAGAAATGAATTTTGAAACGAATTTATAAAGAAGAATTCAATTTTGCTTTGAATTGAAATGGAAGTTGAAATAGGTTTTGAAACGATTTTAAAACTATTTATATAATTCGTTTTGAATAGAAATCGACGAAATATATATTATATATATTATATATATAATATAATGGCCTGAATAGAACGCGCCGCGCCGCGGTAGTTCGTGAATTTCGACCATTGATTTCAAACGGACATTACGGGAGATCCGACCGTCGGATTCCCCTAAAACCGGAACCGTTGGGTTCGTATCGAAAAGAGCTTTCTAACGAATATTAGAAATTTGAAATCTAACGGTTGGATTTGGAATTATGTCCAAATCAAATTCGAAAAAGGTCGCTGTAAGTGCAGTTCGATGGCCATTGATGGAAATCGACTGTACGGGCCTTGATAAAATTATTAAAAATAGTAATAATTTGTATAAAATCATAAGAAATGATTTGTGAAGAATTGGGATGAAAAACTCCCTATTTGAAAAGATAAAAATAGATTTTTATCGAAATGAACTAGTTTTGAACTAGAATTATAATTCTATTTATTTTTAAATAAATAAATTGAATTTGAAAAGGGTTTTGAAAATAACCAAAATTTCCAATGATTGCATTGGAATGGATTTGAATCGAAATTGTCTTCGGAATATTTCGATGTTGGATTTCGGGATTATACGGATGTTGTTACGGAAATTTGAAAGATATATATTTATATCGTTATTTCCAATACGACATTTGTTAATCGTAGAATTTGATATTGAATATAAGCCGATATATTTTCTATTCAGAGCCTTATATTGAATATCAAATGTGATTTGGGTTTGTCGTGAATGGTGTCTTCACTAACACTGTTCTTGAACCCAGTTGAGAAAAGATTAAATCTTTTTATTTAGATTTAATGAAGTGTACCAATTAAATGATATTTAATTGGAATTGAATTGATATTGATTTTTGGGTTTATCGTGAACAGTGTTTTAAATAACACTTGTTCTTTAACCCGATAATTAATGAATGTGATTTGGGTTTGTCGTGAATGGTGTCTTCACTAACACTGTTCTTGAACCCAGTTGAGAAAAGATTAAATCTTTTTATTTAGATTTAATGAAGTGTACCAATTAAATAATATTTAATTGGAATTGAATTGGTATTGATTTTTGGGTTTATCGTGAACAGTGTTTTTAAATAGCACTCATTCTTTAACCCGATAATTAATGAATGGGATTTTGGGTTTATCGTGAACCGTGTTTTAAATGACACTGATTCTTTAACCCAGTCGAAGATTAAAACTAAGTGGAGTTTTAATGAATCTTTAATTAGATTGAAATGATCGAAAATGGAGTATCACCAGTTTTGCTCCAGGCGATAGTTAAATCTTTAATTAGATTTGAACGTGAAATGGTAATTGAATTTACCGATAACACTGTGGTGTTAGATATGAAGTATTACCAGTTTTACTTCATGGGATGAATAGGTTGGGACTGAGAAATTAAAACAAATGATTACTTCGGTAAGGTTCGCTAATCCCGACTAGTTTGAATTGATATTCAAAAGTAGATTAAAGAATAAATTCAAGAATTTATCTTTGATAAAATTAATGGGAACCTTTCCCTATGAATGTGAAATTTAGAAACTAACTGTCGGTTAGCTAAGCAGAAGGGTTTCCTGGATATTGATCTGATGTTGGTTTCGGCCTTCGGGGTTAATGTTTGGAAAATTATTCTCTTGATTAATTTACGGTTAGTGACTGATGGATTGGAATGAGGCGTATGTTGTGTTTGTGTAACACTTATTTAAAATATACGCGAGTTATTCGGAAAGACCGGGCTTGTCCCATTCTGAATAACTGATACGACGATAAGTCGAAGATGAAGACGATGGTCGAAGACCGGAGGTCTTCACGTCGTTTGGGTGATAACTGATGATCTTGATTGGGCTGTACACCCAAGAAGATGGAAACAGTTAGTGATCGTCCAGACGTACTTGGAGATCGATGGATATGCGGGGTACTAGGTGCCTCCGGTTTCGTTCAGACCCAGAACGGACTTGTAAATGGACTGTGTGTCTGACATCGGATTTCATTCCGTGTGACTGATATCGGTTGCATAGGATGGTTTGCCTGTGTGGCATGCTAAGATGCAAATGATCAAGGCTTCTGTTGAAAAGCAAAGTCTTGTGGTGATGATCAAAGCACGGCCTTTGTGGCGTAGCTTTGTGTAACGTTTACCTCGCGTGTTTCACACCAGGTATGAACCAAAAACGGGAGACGGACGTCAGGGAGGGCATGCGTTTCTTTCTAGCTAGAAGTGGCGTCAGTGGTTTTACACGCCCTGACGAGTTTGACTTATGTGGTTGTTGCTGTTGCGAGGCGCCTCGGTTATATCGGTTTCGGCCGAATGCATTCTGGTCGGCTGACGGACCAGACTTACACCCCATAGGGTGGGGAGACGTAGTGTTCAGGCATAATAATCCACTCCGTGTGGACCGGCCCTGAGGATCCAAGGGGCAGTTGCGGCTGTTCCTGAGGGGCGGGCTAGAGCGTCTCGAATCGGTTGAGGACTATCTTTTGCCTCGGTTCATAGATGGAAATCCAATTTCCAAATACGTGACATTTGCGGTTTTAGTTGTAATCCTATATATGGCGACATAGTGGGATGGGGCGCTTATGCCGCCTATGATTGATACTTATGATTTGAAGTTGTTTTATACACTATGCACTTATTATAGTATCAAACGATTTGTTTTAAACGTATCAAGCATTCTTTGGCTGTTATAAGGGAAAACCCTATCCTCGACTGCGTTGCATTGTGTGATGGGACCTGGGTCTTATAACGGCTTCATTTTTCTTTATTTAGCATTGCGCTGTTTGTTTTATGCACTGGTATTCTTGGGAGGAAACCCGTTCCGTGTTATACGGCGTGGTCCCTTGATTTACCAAACTTTGAAAATAAAGATAAATAACTGTTTTAGTTCTCACACCAGTCCCATGACTGACCTGGAGTTTATTGTTTTAACCTAAACTCTGGGTGCCCTTATTTTGACACGGGCAGCTAGTAGTTTTGGGTTTTGCAGATTTATATTCACAGGATCCTGGTTTACAGCTGGAACGATATCCGGAAAGCTTTGTATCCGTATATCTCCTTCTAGTTGTGTATTGTATTATTTTCCGCTGCGATGTATTTAAATGTAATTTAAATCTCTGATATTTCTGTGTAATATTCATTCATACTCTGTATATTCTTGTAATCTGATGCACTGTTGTAATATACAATGAAGTGTTCTTTGTATGCGTTCTGTTTTGTCCTGTTCTCAAACGATAGGGCGTTTCGAACGGCCTGGATCGGTTTTAGCGACTGGTTCGGACCGAGCGAAATTCCCTGCCGTCACAACAGTATGGTTAGAATTTACTCACACCAGTCCCATGACTGACCCAGAGTTTATTTTGTTTGTTTTCCCTAAACTCTTGGGTGCACAAATTTGTACGGGCAGTCAAATGTTTCAGGCTTTTACAGATACAATTGGAGGAGCTCAAAGCAGAAGGCTTCACCATTAGTATTTAAAGATTATTTCCGCTGTGATATGATGTATTGTACTCTGATATATGGTATGTATGTACAACACAGTTTTGTAATTCAAAGTTATACATTATATTTATTTCGTTCCGCTGTGAGTTTCGTGTTTACTCTGATTCTGTTCAGTTGTATTCTTCTTCTATTCTATTAGTTCTATCTTATCTTTCTTATCCTCTCAATTCTTTCTATTAATGATCTGAATTTTCGTGCACTTTGAGTTGAATGTGTAGGATATTAGTCAGCTCAAATTGGTACGGATTTTCCGGCCGTTACACCGAGTTAATTCTCATTTCAAGTAATTGATCGACGATTAAAAGGCGAAGATATGAAGACGGTGCAAGATCGGTGATCTTCACATCGTATGGATTGCTACTGATGCCTTAGATATGGGTAGCTCCCTTGAAGAGGTTAGAGTGGTAGTGATTTGGACGTACTTGTTGATCGTCCGGATGTGCGAGGGCCTCTCTTCCATATCGGACATATGGAACGAGGAATAAGGTGCCTCCGGTTTCGTTCAGGCCCAGAATGGACTTATAAATGGATGTGTGTCTAACGTGTATTCTGTGTTGTATTCGTTGGTCTCTACCAAATATACATCTGTTTGGTGGCGGAGAATTTATTCTCTTGCATAACGCCCTTCTCTGAGACGTACGAGCTCAGAGGTTTTATATCGGTATACATCAATGACACGGTGTGGATTGACAGTGTGGAATACAAAGATGCAAATGACCAAGGCTTTGTTGAAAAGTTAAGTTTTGTGGTTGATGATCAGAGCATGACTTTAATATAGCATAGCTTTGTGTATAGCATTGATTCGCGAGCCTCACACCTCAGTATGAGTTAAATACGTGATCGGACCGTTAGGAGAACATGACGTTTCTTTCTAGCTATGGGTGGTGTCATGGTATAAAGCCCAGACATTTATTATATTTTTACCTATGTGGATGATGGAATGCGAGGCTGTAACGCCCCGAAATTTCCAACTAGTAAAAATTGCCGAAAACGCCGTGCGTCCAAAAACAAGAAACAATGATAGTTGCCATTTATTTGATAAGCATACAATATCAGTAGTTGCTCTACATAAATTTTTTTAAATAAATGCCACTTATCTAATTAACTGTTTGTGCTTAAATTAAACACAATTACCGTAAATCTACCATTGTGTAACTCTAATAAGACGGACATTGATCTTCATTCCTGCACACTTGATAAACACATTAGCATGACTTAAATAATAAACATGAAAAATGAACCAATCCAATTCAATCCAGTCTTACATAATTTATAATAATTTTACAATATTTTTCCATATTTTTAAAACATTAAAAATAACTTTTTATGGTTACGGTTGATAATTGCACTTATAGCGTTCTTTTCCGAAACAGGTTGAAACATAACTTGAAAATTATACCCCGAAATTAAAATCTTCTTTTACTCATTTGAAAGCTTTTGTCAATATAAATAAAACGTTCTTTGTTTGGTGAAAATCCGATTTAAATTCCAAAAGTTATAAACGTTTAAAGTTTATAACTCTAATACGCGAAATGGCCATTTTCTGATAGCTCTATTTTGTAATATCAACAAAAATATATATTTTTATTTAATAAAGCAGCTGCGTCACTACCCCTCGTGACTGCCTACGTACCTTTATCTAATTGGGTATTAGATATAGGATCAAGCCAACGTAGTTCTTCTTTACACAAAACATTTAAAATCATTATCATTGTTTACTATCAAAATACTCTTTGTATCATGTAGAGATTTTCAAAAGTAATCTTAAATTACTTTTCAAATAATTTTGAATTAACCATCCCGTTCGTCTGATCAGTTAGGGATAGCCAGGGAGAGCAGGAAATTATATTTTTCAAACCCAAGCCTAGACACTGTCCTCTCTGTCACCCTAGCACGTTCCAGCCTTTTATTTGAAAAACATCTATATATCTCCTACAGATCTTCTTTTCAAAAGATAAACATCTTTTGTTTTAAATAATAATCATCTTCTTCTTGCAAAAGCTCCTTTATAAACAAGTTTCAACCCACCTTTGTATTTCTCTGAAAAGTTCTTTAAGCGTTACTCATTTATTAATATTATATGTCAAGTCAAATGTCACATCAATTGTCACGTCAAATATCACATCAAGGTCACATCAAATGCCACATCAAAGGTCACATCAAAGGTCACATCAAAGGTCCCATCAAAGGTCACATCAAAGTTCACATCAAAGGTCTCATCAAAGGTCTCATCAATCATTTATTATTATATGTCACATCAAATGTCAAATCCAAATTTGAGAGGATTTGGAGCAATTTACCATGGTTTTATACTCAAAACATCTATTATAGCGCTTCGGTTACACTATGTATAGTTTTGTGTAGTTTGGAATAGTTTTTTTTTTGGGACTCAAAACAGATATTATACTGTTTTCTATGTTGCTATGAAAGTTCTGCTCATTTTAAAGTACTTCATAATCAACGCAACGAAAGACGGCGTTTTCAGAAATGCTATGGCAAGTTCTGGTTAGCTTATAATGATTTTAGATAAAAGCAGCTTAGTATAGCGTTTCTGCAATGCTTTGTAAAGTTCTGTATAGCCTATTATGCTTCATAACTAATTCAGGGAAAAGATAACATTTTAAAACGCTACAAAAAGCTCCAAAATTCTATTTTAAGCCTGTTTTTGGGCAAAAAGTTTGACTTCGTTTCTCCATAATAAAAATAGCTTTTGACTCCAAATTTTCTACAGTAAGAAGCTCTCTTAGTCTAATTAATTATAATAAAAAGAGACCCTTAAAATTATTTATTTAATCAATAAATAAAATTCAATAATTCAAGGTATTTTTAACATGTCTAATTCAGGCTGATTTTTACCTTACTATGCATCCAGTTTTTTGGATATGCAAACGACTGAACTAGAAAAAAGTGCATAGGTGAAAGTTGTAGCCTTTTGAATTAGCTTTCCAAATTGATAGAGAAGTCTAAATTTCATTAAAAATTGTAAAAGTTATGCCCAAAATAACGAACAACATTTTCAAAGGTCGAGAGTAATCATTCATTCTTAACTTTCACAACTTTTCATCATAACATGAAATGAATATATAAACTTAAATAATTTTTCTCACCTTATACTTGTATCTTCATCTTGTATTTATCCTCTAAGCTTCTCCCAAACTTCTAATCCTTCTCTTGCATTTGTTTTCCACTTGTGAATGTATGAAATGAAGTGAATATTTCATCCCTTTATATAGTAGTTTTCAAGGCTAGTTTGGCAATTTAGCTTTGGACACTTGTCCACTACATATTCATTCATTCTTTAGGATGTAGACACATGCCCTCTTATGTGTCTTAAGAGGATTCCACACATGGACACCTAATGTGTATATGTGTCTTTACCTCCTTAATTCTCATGACATGTGCACCTTTTATTTTATGTTACATGTCCCTATCATTTTAAGCCATTTCTCATTTTCTAGAACATGTACACATATACCATTTGTATGTTACTTCTATGATATGTACATACACATATATGTGTTCTTCTAATGTTACTACATGCACGATATTCCAACAACTTTTAATAAGCAAAACCTCGTTTATCGACAAAATTGTTTTCGGCCACATTATCGATTTTTCTTTGAACTACTTATATTTGTAAACAAAAATTCAACAACATATTTTCTTCTCTTTGTTATTAGTTATAAAGGGATTTAATCATGGTTACAAAAATATTAAATCCAACATTTAAATATTTAAATAACCTCAATATTTTAATATTTACTATCCGAAATTTCAGGTTGTTACATTCTACCCCGCTTAAAAGAAATTACGTCCCCGAAATTCTATGCAATACTTAACCAGATATTCCATAAAAGAAACTCTATATATATCCAGGAAATTTTCTTGCAATTATACTTTTAAGATAATTTTATAAATTGAAATTGTACCTGGATATTTTATGATTCGATTTCTGTCACTCCTGCAAGCCGGTCTCCTCCTCTTCTTGTGTGGTACCCATCGAATTGTACCAAAGATTCATCATACTTCGGCTCATCCGACTCATTATCATCAAGTAAGGATGTATTCTCCATATTGTTGTACTCATCAAAATGTACCCGAGAGTAATCTAGACATCTCACGTAATATCTTAAAAACATGATTATATTCATCAAAGCAATACATCAAATAATGGTGTACTCTCCGTCGAAATGAACCAGAGAGTAATCATGACACTCTTACTATAAGAATTCCCAAGCAGACTTTCAAATAAGTCAAGCAAATTTTTATAAGAAATTCTTTTTTAAAAACTAAGATCATATTCATCAAAGTGGATCCAATGTACTTAATTTAGGATAATTTATCCTATTGCGGTCGACATCCCGTCATCAAATAGGATGTACTCTACTCGACTCGATACCAACATAGAGTAATAGTTGCACTATCCAAGATCTATTGTCTTATGCCGACATCCCGTCATCAAATAGGATGTACTATACTCGGCTCGATACCAACATAGAGTAATGGTGCACTACCCAAGATCTATTGTCTTATACCGCACATCGTCATCGTCATCATCATCCGAAAGTATCCACCATTAATGAAATAATCCATAAAAATCTTTTATAAGTTTAAACAAAGTATTCTCTCAAAGTACTTTTATACTTTGTAATCATTACTCCCATATGGATTGCCATTTCTTTTTTGGAAAATCCACACTCTCAACTTCAAAAATCATCTTAAGTTTAAACCCCCCTTCTTCTTCTTTTTGTCAAACACATAGTTCAGTTTGCAAAAAAAAAAAATGATCTGAGATAGAAAACTTTCAAGATTTAAAATGTGTACGATATAAGTATTCTAGATATTTAATCTAGCTTCCCAATAAGTTATGTTAAATCCCATCAAGCAATCAAAAGTTATCACCGAATTGCTGAAAGATCTTTTAGTATCTAAGCTAATATCATCAGGGATAAACAATACTACCATCTCATTATGTAAAAGAAATTCTCACCTTGGTTTTGCATGAATGCAGTATTCAATTTACTTCTCTTGGTCTTCTTCAATTTTGTTTGCCCAAGCTCATTCAATTGCTTCCTCAACATGTTGCTATTCCACATTCGGTCTAAGCCACTCCATTGCATCCATTTTATGCTACTACATACCTCCCTTTATAAGCCGCTTCATTCCTTCGCTACTTTATAACTTATCATATGCACTTACAACTTCGTCAAACATTTTTATGTGGTGCTTGAAAATGAATCAACACATTATTCATAAACAAAAGTTAAACGAATAAATAATACTCATATACCTGGTCAGAGGAATGGTGCCTTATCTTATCAAATCGAGGTAACTTCATTTTAAAATTTCTAAAAATGTTGTCCTAATTTTATACGAAATTTTACTTAGACACCTAACCTAAGCTCTGATACCACTTGTAACGCCCCGGAATTTCCAACCAGTCAAAATTGTCGAAAACGCCGTGCGTCCAAAAACAACAAACAATGATAGTTGTCATTTATTTGATAAGCATACAATATCAATAATTGCTCTACATATTTTTTTTATTAAATGCCACTTATCTAATTAACTGTTTGTGCTTAAATTAAACACAATTACCGTAAATCTACCATTATGCAACTCTAATAAGATGGACATCGATATTCATTCCTGCACACTTGATAAACACATTAGCATGACTTAAATAATAAACATGAAAAATGCACCAATCCAATTCAATCCACTCTTACATAATTTATAATAATTTTACAATATTTTTCCATATTTTTAAAACATTAAAAATAACTATTTATGGTTACGGTCGATAATTGCACTTATAACGTTTAATTCTGAAACAGTTTGAAACATAACTGGAAAATTATACCCCGAAATTAAAATCTGCTTTCACTCATTTGAAAGCTTTTGTCAATATAAATAAAACGTTCTTTGTTTGGTGAAAATCTGATTTAAATTCCAAAAGTTATAAACGTTTAAAGTTTTTAACTCAAATACGCGAAATGGCCATTTTATGATAGCTCTATTATGTAATATCAACAAAAAAAAAATTATTTAATAAAGCAGCGGCGTCACTACCCCTTGTGACTGCCTACGTACCTTTATCTAATTGGGTATTAGATATAAGATCAAGCCAACGTAGTTCTTCTTTACACAAAACATTTAAAATCATCATCATTGTTTACTTTCAAAATACTCTTTGTATCGTGTAGAGATTTTCAAAAGTAATCTTAAATTACTTTTCAAATAATTTTGAATTAACCATCCCGTTTGTCGGATCAGTTAGGGATAGCCAGGAAGAGCAGGAAACTATATTTTCCAAACCCAAGCCTAGACACTATCCTCTCTGTCACCCTAGAACGTTCCAGCCTTTTATTTGAAAAACATCTATATATCTCCTATAGATCTTCTTTTCAAAAGATAAACATCTTTTATTTTAAATACTAATCATCTTCTTTTTGCAATAACTCCTTTATAAACAAGTTTCAACCCACCTTTATATTTCTCTAAAAAGTTCTTTAAGCGTTACTCATTTATTAATATTATATGTCAAATCAAATATCACATCAATTGTCACGTCAAATACCACATCAAATGTCACATCAAGGTCACATCAAGGTCACATCAAAGGTCACATCAAATGTCACATCAAAGGTCTCATCAAAGGTCACATCAAAGGTCTCATCAAAGGTCATATCAAAGGTCACATCAAAGGTCTCATCAAAGGTCTCATCAATCATTTATTATTATATGTCACATCAAATGCCAAATCCAAATTTGAGAGGATTTGGAGCAATTTACCATGGTTTTAAACTCAAAACATCTATTACAGCGTTTCGGTTACGCTATGTATAGTTCTGTGTAGTTTGGAATAGTTTTTTTTTTTTGACTCAAAATAGATATTATAGTGTTTCTATGTCGCTATGAAAGTTCTGCTCGTTTTAAAGTAATTCACAATCAACGCAGCGAAAGACAGCGTTTCCAGAAATGCTATGGCAAGTTCTGGTTAGTTTATAATGATTTTAGACAAAAACAGCCGAGTATCTCGTTTCTGCGATGCTATGTAAAGTTCTGTATAGCCTATTATGCTTCATAACTAATTCAGGGAAAAGACAGCATTTTAAAACGCTATAAAAAGCTCAGAAATTCTATTTTAAGCCTGTTTTTGGGCAAAAAGTTTGACTTCGTTTCTCCATAATAAAAATAGCTTTTGACTCCAAATTTTCCACAGTAAGAAGCTCTCTTAGTCTAATTAATTATCATAAAAAGAGACCCTTAAAATTATTTATTTAATCAATAAATAAAATTCAATAATTCAAGGTATTTTTAACATGTCTAATTCGGGCTGATTTTTACCTTACTTTGCATCCGGTTTATATGCAAACAGCTGAACTAGAAAAAAGTGCATAGTGCCTTTTGAATTAGCTTTCCAAATTGATAGAGAAGTCGAAATTTCATCAAGAATTGTAAAAGTTATGCCCAAAATAACGAACAGCATTTTCAAAGGTCGAGAGTAACCATTCGTTCTTAAATTTCACAACTTTTCTTCAAAACATGAAATGAATATATAAACTTAAATAATTTTTCTCACCTTATACTTGTATCTTCCTCTTGTATTTATCCTCTAATCTTCTCCCAAACTTCTACTCCTTCTCTTGCATTTTTTTTCCACTTGTGAATGTATGAAATGAAGTGAATATTTCATCCCTTTATATAGTAGTTTTCAAGGCTAGTTTGGTAATTTAGCTTTGGACACTTGTCCACTACATATTCATGCATTCTTTAGGATGTAGACACATGCCCTCTTATTTGTCTTAAGAGGATTCTACACATAGACACTTAATGTGTATATGTGTCTTTACCTCCTTAATTCTCATGACATGTGCACCTTTCATTTTATGACACATGTCCCTATCATTTTAAGCCATTTCTCATTTTCTAGAACATGTACACATATACCATTTGTATGTTACTTCTATGATATGTACGTACACATATATGTGTTCTTCTAACGTTACTACATGCACGATATTCCAACAACTTTTAATAAGCAAAACCTCGTTTATCGACAAAATTGTTTTCGGACACATTATCGATTTTTCTTTGAACTACTTATATTTGTAAACAAAAATTGAACAACATATTTTCTTCTCTTTAATTATTATTTATAAAGGGATTTAATCACGGTTATAAAAATATTAAATCCAACATTTAAATATTTAAATAACCTCAATATTTAAATATTTACTGCCCGAAATTTTAGGTTGTTACAGAGGCACCTCGGATATATCGGTTACTACGGAGCCGATGGTTAGGTTCGATAGGACCGGGAAACATGTGTTCAGGAGTAACTAATCCTCAAATGTATGGGAGGATCGACCCAACTGATCCAGGGTTGCCTAGAGTGTGCAGTTCTGAGGCATTTGCTAGAGTGTCTCGAAGCGGTGAGGAGCCATCCCTGGCCTCGAATCATGACGAAATTCCAATTTCCAATACGACATTGCTGTTTTGATTGTAAACCTATATATGGAGACATAGTAGATGGTAGTTATGCCATCTATGATTGATACATTATGATTGAAATTTCTTTTGAAACATATATGCAATAGTGATAATATGTAATGATTTTGTTTTATACGTATCAAGCATATTTTGGCCACTATAAGGTAAAACTCTATCCTCCGGTTTGCGTTGCATTGTGTGATGGGACTTAAGTCTTATAATGGCTTCATTCTTATAAAAAGCATTGCTTTGTTCAAAATATTTACTTTACTTCATGCACTGGCAATCACTGAAAAAAAACCGTTCCGTGTTAGCAGCATGGTCCTATGATTTGCCTTATTATTATTGTTTAACCAGTTAAGTAGATTTCTCATATCAGTCTCATGACTGACTTGTAGTTTATTTCCACTTGCAAACTCGGGTGCCCTTATTTTTACACGGGCGGCCCAGTGACAGGTTATAGGATGTATTTTGGCTTAGCACTATAGCATGGAGTGTGTTTTTGGCTGATGGCGAAGTCTAGCTTTCTCTGTATTTTGGCTATTGACATTTCCGCCAGTATTATCTTATGTATATGTACCGCTGATCGCGATGTAGATTGATTTATCTCTATTATGTATTATCTGATATATATGTCCCAATGATCTTGATGTAGACTGATCGTTTCCTTTATGCACTAAATTGTATCCTATAACTGTGCTACTCTGATGTTTATTACATTTTATGATTCCGTTGTCATAATGATGTAAATTATTCTATTTCATTGTTATGCTATTATCTGTAATCTGCTAATGTTGATTAATGTTTTACATTTCAAATGATTATCCTTAATTCCGTGGCATGGGGTTTTGGGTTATCAATAATCTCATTGTCTATATGCATCAGATCAGATGAAAATAAATCATTCATAGGAAATTGATATACATATATCAAACAAACTTATTTATACGTTATACCACCGCCGAATTTGTCCATACACCCACATTTCCCCCACTTCGGCAACCCAAAAACGAATACAAATTTCAGAAACGATGAACAATGTCAAACCAAAATATATAATACAACAGACATACGCCGTTCATGTCGTTATAACGTAATTCACCTATTTTAGCGATGACAAACCGAAAACAAAAAACAAAATGTCCATCTTGAATCGAAAAAAAATTTGACACTGTGATGTTCGGCTCTTGAGACTAACATGACAGAAACCCTAACCTTCATCGTTTCCAGGGCATTATACAATCAATTTCACATACCCTGTCAACAATTTCTCCATTATCTTATGATCTTAGGAGGAGTGTTTCACGTTCTTTGTCCGTACCATTATTTCTCCCCAAACAATTGTTTTTTTTCGTTTGCAAATAATTCAGTGTTTTTTTTGCGTTGAAATTGATTGGGATTTGGGGATGGTAACTGATGTTATTACTACGGTAAAAAGGGAACAAAAAAAATTAAGTACGTGACTCCCCTAAATTTTTTTATGGTTGGAGTGTTTTTAAATTTTGACCTCCCCCTAACAATTCTTGGAGTGTCAATAACAATGCCCTTTCAAAATAATGAACTATAGATTTCCAAAAATGAGAAATGTTATTAGGATTATTAAAGGAACCAAGACTAAGATTAAAATTACCATTATACCATTGATTCGAAATTAATTCTTTCCGTAAACAATTTAGGTTACAATCATTAAATTTCCACATCTATTTGCAAAGTAAGGAAACATTAAGATTGTATAAATTTAAGATACCTAATTCACCATCACTTTTAGGTTTACATATAGTATTCCCTTGGATCAAACGTTTGGAATGGGAAAAAGAATTTTCCCCACACCAGAGATTTTTTTTTCTAATACTATCAATTTTCTCAATGATCCAAATGGGGAAATGATAAAATGACATCCAATAAATGGGTATGGCATACAACACTGAGTTAATTAAGACTACTCTACCCGCTCTCGAAAGGAATCTATTACTCCAAATAGACAATTTATTACTGATTTTATCAGTAATAGTATTCCAATCTCCCAGTTTTAATTACTAAGGCTTTTTGAGAAAACTAAGATGCTCAATAGGAAATTTTGTTAAATTGCAATTAAGAGTATTAGCCACTAAATTTTCATAATTGTGATAGTCATTAAGAACTAAAACAGAACTCTTATCAAAATTAATTTTTAAACTAGAAAGCAACTCAAAACTATTCAAAGTAAATTTAAGAGAGATAATAGATTTAGGTAGATGAGAATAAAAAATCAAATTATCATCCACAAATTGTAAAATTGAAATACACTCACTAGTAATATCTCTACCAACGGGGTCTCCTAGTGGCAAACTTAATAATTTTAGAAAAATCATCAGTAAATAAATTAAATGATTAAGGAGATAATGGATCTCCTTGCCTTAGACCACATTTAGACTGAATTTTACCACTAGGAATACCATTGATGAGAATATTATAACAACAAAACTTTAAGAGAGGCCATATCCAATTTATCCATATAATACTAAAACCTCTAGCCAATAAAAAACCTTTAAGGAAATACCAGTCAATGGAATCAAAAGCTTTTGCAAAATCAAGTTTAAGGACGACACAAGTCACGTTATTCCTACAACAATAATTAATATACTTCTGAACAACAGCAACACCATCGGTGACATTCCTACCTTTAATAAAAGCAGTCATAGAACTGTTTATTAAATCATTCATTTTGGAGCTTAATCTGTTAGATAGGACCTTAGAAATAATTTCAATAGAACAATTCGATAAGAAAATAGGTCTAAACTCTTTTAGTTGATTAGCCCTAATTTTCTTACGAATTAAAACGACATTAGCGGAGTTAAATCTACCCAATTGCAAATTCCATTAAAAACTCATTAAAAAGGGAAATTAAGTCCTCATTTAAAATGTCCTAAAAGGTAATATAAATAAAATAGGAAAACTACTAGGGCCAGAGGCTTTGTCTAAAGGCATATCCTTAATAGCCTTTAAAATCTCTGACTCGATAAATGGGCTATCTAAATCATTTAAATCAACAAAATTACTATCATTATATAATAAACTCCAATTTTCCTTAACCCTAAAGAGATTCGTTTTACCAAAATATCTCTATAATAATTAGTAAATTCACTGTTAAGATCTATTTGATTGGAAATTTCAACATCATTAACGATGATAGAATTGATAGTATTGCATCTTTTTCTATTATTTGCTACTTTATGAAAGCATTAACTATTTTTATCCCCGTCATCCATCTAACTGATTCTAGAACGTTGTTTCCACATTATTTCTTCTTGCAGCAAAATTTTAATTAAGTTCCTCTTTGAGATTATGAGGTACATTCTTTTCTGAAAATTTTAACAATATATTCTCTTTAATTTTATTTAAAGTTAAAATATCATATGAAATTCTCTTTCTTAAGCTTAATATTCCCAAAACATCTTTATTCCATTTTTTGAGGAAAAACCCAAGCTCTTTAAATTTACAAACCAAAACTTTAGCAATATTATTAGGATCTTAATATTGTAATTACCCATAAAGCGCCATTTATAGGAAATTAAATCTTTAAATTATTCGCTGATAACCACATTTTTTTCGAATCTAAATAAATTAAAGTTAAAATTAGGAATAGAACAGGAAAGAATGATGGCACAATGATCAGACAGTTAGGTAGGTAAACCAACTACATTACAAGAAGGATATTTGACCTAAAATTTATCACTAATAAAAAACCTATCTAAGAGGGCCATAGAAGGAACATCTCTCTCATTGGTCCAAGTAAACAACCTATTATTTAGTAGTAGTATTAAAATTAAATTATTGTTCATAATAAACTGATCAAATTCTTCCATGGTAGAAAAATCTCCTTCGCTAGGAGTTCTTTCTACAAGAAATCTAGTCACATTGAAGTTGCTACCTAAGATCCAGGGACCAGGAGCGAGTGTACTAAATTCTAGACACTCACTCCATAACATCCTACGAACTAATATATTACCAAGACCATAAACATTAGAAATATTAACAATAGGGTCACTTCTAATGTTAGTGAAAATGATATGCATAGAATGATTCTTAATGTTTAAAAACATCTAACACATGAATTTTTCCAACTAATTATTAAACCACCGACACTACCCCTAGCAGGTAAATATTCCCAATCACTAATATAAAGACCACCTAGACATCTAAAAGTCCTAGCATGATTCCTACAATAGTACAATATCTACTGAATAATATTTAAAAAAGCTCTCAATTTATAACATTTATCTAAGTTGTGTAAACCCATAGCATTCCAATTGATGATCTTCACTAATACAAATTAATATATTTAATGAAACGACTAAGAAAAATATAGTTATTAAGTTGAAAGAAAATTTGAAGGGAAGACGAATTCATGAAACTTTATTTGGGCTGAATATCACATAGAACTTTGTAAACTTATGTTGGATAATTAGAACTTGAGATGGCAACTTCTATTATTCTTAAGTTGAAGGTGTTGTCGAGTCATAGTCTGAGAGGTAAATAAAATAATCCAACTTGAACAACTTCATTTTTTTATTCAAGGAATAGTATTAATTTGAGATCGAGAGCTGATTCCCTTTTAAATGATTTGTTACTTAAAAGACAAAGTCCTAGAAGTGAAACAAAGTAATCTAAGATCTATTAAACCACAAAAGGTAACTTAGAAATGAGAATCCGTCTTAGTAATTTAATACACATTTACACTAGAGGGCTAAGTGTGTGAGTGTTTTACTTATCAAAGATTTAAAATTAATTAACAAGAAATTAATTTATAAAAGCTTAGTGATTTTTACAGGAAATAAATCTTTGATTGTAATGAGTGTGTTATTTAATAATAAAATAACCGACTATCAAATCTATACCATTAATCTTACACTGGAGATATCTTGGGAAATGTGTGAGTTGTACGACACAGTCACTCCCGCTAACGATTCACTGTGCGTATAAAACTCATTTTATTCCCCTAGGACAAGCAGTAAGGAAACCCATTTACCAACGATTAGGACATGAACTCCAATTTTATCTTTGGCTGGTTGATTTTATCGTAAGTATCGAAATTTGTTTCGAAAAGGCTAGGATCAGACCTGCTTGCTGTGTAGCTTCAATGTGTTAGAAGGTTATCGCTTTGTGTTTGGTGGCGAGCAAGAAATTTTTATCCCTACACGTTCCAATAAAGGTTTTATAAGTCCCGATCATGATTTGTTTCGATTCGAGAGGTCGGAAGTAAAAATAGGTTCAAGGAGCCAATGTAAGCCACGGTGAGTTTCACCCACTGTTGATGGTTAAAAAGCTTAAATCGTTACAATGTAGTATCAAAGCTGAAGGTTGATCGAGAACTTTGGCTCTGTGGGGGTAAACTCAATAATGAATAAGGTAATGGAATGCCTTATTATGAGTTCGAGTGTAAATATCTGAGAGTGTGTACTTTTTAGTATTATAAAATGTTTCATTCTATGTTTGTTTATCTGTCAGGTTACATATAAATTTCAATTGAAGCGTTTGGCCAACGTTGTCAATAGGGGTTTCTAAACACTTGAACAAGGCAAACCGACACAACATTGTTTTAGGGATTCAGTAAATGAAATGATTTTGTGAAGAACTATATTTCATACATTAAGGTATATTTCTAGACCATTATATAGATTTAGGTAGTTTTTATTATTAGGGATGATAACATTATTTTTATTATCATTATTTGGTTGATTTTCATTGCTCGGCTAGATTGAGTGCATTCCCTCTTTTTTGCATGTGTCCGCATAGGTTGGGTAGAGAATAAATTCTAAAAGAAATTGAATAGAACCCCATGTGAATTTAATTCATAATTTTATTATAAGGCATTCGATATCAGTGTTGGGTTGTCATATAAATTTATTGAGAATATATTATAAAGTAAAGTTTATAATTAAAATTTGATTTAAACTCATAAATCGAGAATTTTATATCCAGTGTTTTAAAAACAAAATTGTTTTTAAAAATTTACAAAAATTATTATTATTTGATGATTTTAATACTCTAAAAAGGAATTCTATGAAATAAAAGGCACTGACTTCGAGGTTCGGTCCAATATGGGTAGATGTATCCGTTTGAGTGGTATGTAATATATTAGGTAGTAATTTAATTGCGTTTAAACGATGTAGTTAATATAATTAATTTTGCATAGATGCTCGAATCGTCTAAAGAAAAAAAGTGTGGAAAAAAGCATGAGTTGAAGGTTCGGTATGTAAATCTTATATCGAGGAAGAAGCTTCGTTCTTTTTCTCTCACTATTTCAGTGACTGTGTGAACATATTATTTCAAAGTGTTCTTCGTAATGGCGAAGGCGACGAACAAGAGTCCTCTGAAACAATTTTATCTATTTTTTTACAACATGATTGGCCTTTTGGTTAGTGTGTAGAAATATAGAGGTTTTCATTTAGCACACACTTATATTCTTCTAAATTGTGCTGAGGTTGCACCATTTGTTAGGTAATCTAAAATAATATTTATGATTTATTCATTTCCATAATGCTTGTGCATGTAGAATCTAATGCAATATTTTATTCATATATACAGTGTTTATGAAAGTGAACATCCGAACAAATTTCTCAATACAGAATTTTCCGATTGGTTTTCAAATTACGTTTACGAGCCGGTAAATTGTGTGGTTGACGAAGGGATTCAATCATCTTGCGATGGGATCAAAAGAATTATCAAATCATATCCAATATATTTCGTCAATGGATATAAATTTGACACCAAAGAATACGATGTAGAAAAATTAACTAATAATATATGTGTATTTGTTAAATGTAGTGATAATGCAGAAAATCACATAATTTTTTACGATGCTTTAACACAAATTTTGTAACTAACATATTTCTCACGTCCAGCGGAGGAGGTGCTTCTATTTAGATGTAATTGGTTTAGAAATATTCCAGGTTTTGGAATTAATGTGCATAAGGAATATAATCTTATCGAAATAAAGCACACATCACATTATCACAGGTATGATCCTTTTGTATTAGCGAAACAAGAATTGCAAGTTTATTATGTTGTGTATCCGTCTCTAAAAAGAGATAAAGCAGGCTTGTCAGCAGTTTTAAAAACAAAGGCTAGATTTACGTTCGATGGGAAGAATATTCCAAACGAACAAAATTACCATGCAGATCTTGAGCTAAACAACGAACTAATAATTATAAAAGGTCATATGGATTTGGGCCTCTGATCGATGAAACAAATGTTTTGTTATAAGCATGCAAGAGTAAGGAGGAAAATATTGTAGAATATGAGACCGATTTTGAATCAGAAGATGATGATGACTGATGTAAATGATGAGTATTGTCTTGGTAGTTGTAATCTAATTATGCAATATATGACCTATATTTTGCAACTAATGTAACTGTGTTGAATTCTTGGTGTAGTATGAAATTGATGTAACCATGAAACCAGATCCGCATATCACTATTTACATCTTTTATGTCATTTCCATTTCTGTCATTTATTTAGCAATTTATATTCAAAAATCAATGTTAGATGCTTATCCTCGGAATATGTGACCCATTCTATTTCAGGTATATACAACTCAATTACCATTTCTGTCATTTATTTAGCAATTCATATCGTTTATGTCATTTAACTAGAAAATATTTTTTTATTATCATGTTATTTTTCTGTTTTAAAATGATTCATATTTCATAGGTATATTCATGTCATCCAGAGGTAGGAATTTTTCTCGTTCTTTCTGAGGCGATGGAAGTTGTCCATCGTAGCCGCCAAAACGTACTATCATTAGTTTAGTACTTAGAGCTGAGGGGTAAGAAATAAACCTTATTCAACGTCATTTTTACCAACTATGTACTTATGTATATCATATTTAACACAAAGGGTTCAACCTACAACCATTAAAGGTTATTCTAGATGTTTCAAAAGAGGTGTATCAGGCTAGGATTTCAGATTGTTAGCCAAAGTGGGATAACATCCCGCACTACATAGTAGAGTGTATTTGGTGGGATGTCCTTGTAAGTATATTTTTTTTTCATTTTTAAATTTTTGTTATTGCTCTTTCACTATTCGTCGTTTACTGTTTAATGGTTGGTTGCTTGTCAATCGTGAAACACAGGCTGAGCTAGACATACAGACAAGCGACTTGCAGCTGGCACAAAATTAATGGATGCAAAAGATGAGAAAAAGCTAGGGTTTTCATATTGTTGATAGTAGAAAAAGGGCAGATTCCAAACTGAATGGGGGAGGTCATATGGGTAGGGTGGCTGAGATACTGGATAGTGACGAGGTGAAGGTAATTGTACTAATTTTTTTTTAAATATTTGATTGATTAGTAAATATCAAAAAATATTTGGTTGATAAATAGTGTATCAAAATTTCAATGTGCAGGCAAAAACAGAAAGAAACTCTACAAACAAGAATAAAAATCCTATCACTCATCGAGGAAGGTCGAATTCATTTCAGCGGTTTCGACAGGAGTTTGTAAATTTAATAAATGCTAATTGCAAATAGTTATTGTGTTATATATTTTTGAATGCACAATAACTATATATAATAATCAATTTCAGGATGTTGAGGCGTAAGGTCTCATGTCATATATGTATGTGTTTATCCATACATACGTAGTCGAGCATGTAAATCCGGATGGGATAGTTCCCATATACATGGCACGACGAAAAAACTAGCAAGAGCCATGTAAGCTGTAAGCACTAAAAATAACCATGGTAGATCACGAACTAGAATTGAGGTGAAGGTGTGCGAAAACCAATAGCACCCCGAAAGAAGTAGTGTTAAGCCTTTAGAAATATCTTTTTTGAAATATGGGAAGGAAGGAAAATGTAATGTCCTTCAAACTAAGAAGCCCCTTTTGTTCTTAACTGATAGGGAGTTAACTCCAAACTAGGAAGCACCTTTCAGTCTCAACCAAAAGGGAAATAACATCAGATATACTGAATTTGTAAGAAAAAAGGACAAAGCATCAAGCGAAATGGAGAAGGATCTAAGAACCACAAATAAGAAAATTTGTAATAAACAAGGGTCTTCAGTTATATTTTGGAAGGTTCGTCTTCTTCAAACGAAAGCATTGGAGAAGCAAGCCCATCCCACAAGGACATCGGAAGGAAAACACACACCGAAGAATGCAAAGGAATCAAAAGGAAAAGAAAAGAGCAGAAGAGAAGACCATCAGAAGAAGTGAGTAATAGGGAAAGAGATCTCAGGTTTAACCATCGGAGAAGATGCTGATTTTAAGATAGCGATCGTTGTAAGTCGAGAGTTCGCATACACCTATGCCTCTCACAACCATTCAAACCAAAACTGAAGGGGTTTATCCTAGAAACACTAACGAAAGAGGATAGCCGGTGCCAGGAAGGCCTTAGTATGATCCTCAGAAAGGCCTCTGAAGCGATAGCAGGACGAAACGTGAAGGTCATTCGATTTGTGAGAAAGAAGGACAGAATAGAAGAAGAGGATCTCTGAAAGCAGCTAAAGAAAAGATTGGGAAGGAAAAGTATTCCAGTTTCAGTTGGCAGCATCATAAAACACACATACATACCTAGACCTGCTTTTCATATGTAACCTAATGTAGTTGCTAGAAGAACACTTCGGAAGGGATAAAGAAAGGCTTTCAATGCATGCCTCCAAAGTTTAAGAAAAACAAACTGAGATTAGTGCAACACGAAGGGCAAAGAATCCAGATCCAAAGCCTCTAAGCGTTAAAGAGAAAACATGGGACAAAAGTTAAGAAGAGCCAAAGGCGCCTGCATAACCATCTCTCTCGATTTGACTAAAAGCTTCCTTCGTTAAGACCCTCAAAAGAAGCCACTTGGTTTTGCTCTCAAAGAAAGGTCATAAGTACACTCACAAAGCCTTAGTGATTAACCCCTATTGGGTGGTCAGAGTGAAGCACTTAAACCGAATGAAGGGTCAATCCGCACCTGTAAATAGGACCCCAAAGACTCAAAAGATGGGGATGGAGTTCATTTCCAAAATTTGTAATTTCTTATGGTTAGGGAAAGAATTTTTAACATGATATTGTGTAATAAAAAGGAGACACATGGAAATCAAAGTAATTAGGAGAAATTATGTTCAATGTAATGCAATTATTGTTATTATTTGCTAACATTGCAGGTACAATATGTGAACTATATGTATATGATTAATTCTATTTATATCCTTACCCATGACTGCCCTTAAGATTCTTAGATCATGAAATAAGTGACTTTCCCTAGTTTGTTAATGTTAGAATTTGTGATACAATATTTCCATTTGCAGAAGATTTGGAAGATATTATTGATTATGGTGACAGAATGTTTCCTATTAGAGAAGATTTGGGAAATATTGTTAATTTGAGTAATATAATATTTCCAACTGCAAAAGATTTGGAAGATATCAGAAATTTATTGCATCTTTTTGCAAAATTAGGCAGGGCAATAAATTACCTACATAAGTGGAAGGATTTGAAGAAGGTTTTTTTTTTGTTCGGAATAGTGAAGCCGGAAAAAGTTCTTCTTCTTCCTACTAGCAGTCTTGTAATTTTTTCTTATTTAGAAAAGTAATAAAATCTCCTCTTCCCAAGTGGACGTACACTAACAAGATGTTAGTGGAACCACTATAAACCTCTTGTGTTATTTCTTTTATTGCTAGATCTGTGATTGCTTTGCTGGTGACTATCTGTTGTTTGTTTTGCCTCACAATCAATCTGTTCCTATCCGTTTTTTTATGCAACAATTGGTATCAGAGCTACTAGGTTGATTGAGAAAGGGTGTTAGGCATTATGGCAAGAGATGAGGGGAATTCAGCAATTTTATCAATGCCATATGTCAAAGGGACATATATGGCAGTAGGATCTCAGTTAGCAATATAAAGATGGAATGGGGATAAAGACTTCGAGAAGTGAAAATGGAGGATGAAAGCTGTTTTGATGAGAAATAGTGTTCATCCTGTAGTATTTGGTCCTGAGGAGTTGACGGATGATATTTCAGCCGTGGAAAAGAAGGAGATGGAACGATGGGCATTTACTACTTTACAATTGGCAATGGGAGAAAATGTCATTTCAAAGATTAGCGGTGAGACCACTACTAAGGGCATTTGGACCAAGCTAGAAAAACTCTATTTAAAGAAGTTACTAACCAACCGTCTGATTTTACTGAAGACGATTTTCACCATGCGGATGAGAGAGGGTACTTCAATGAAGGCACATCTTGATGTGAAGGCAGGTCTTCTATATGAGGACTAGAAGGATCAGATGAAGGGGTTGAGTGAAGGTAGGGGAGGAAGTAGTATGGAAGCCTTATTAGCTGGTATGGAGAGAGAGGAGAAGAAGAAGAAAATAAAGTAAAGAGATGGGAAGCACTATACTTGGAGAGTCAAGGGTTGGAACCTACAGTTCTCGTGGCAAGATGTCGAAGCTAGGCATATGAGAAGGGACTTTGAGTTTCTGCATAGGCAGAATATGATCAAAGGAGAAAGCTTCAACAAGATGGCATTTTTCCAAGAGGATGTGTTTGATAAGCAGAAGAAGGGATCTTCTGAAGTTGTTCAGAGATCAAAGGAGAAAGCAGCGGATATGCATAAGTCTTTGCACGCTGCTAAGTTTGGGCGTTGCTCAAACTGGAATCGCTTATCGAAATGCTAGGTGCCACGTGGTGGCACGATGTGGGGAGAGGGTTGATATGGTTCATGGATACGTTTGTTTTCATGGTGAAGATTGATAGGTCTTACTTGAAGGGGTTACTTTGTACACTTTGTAGGCAGGCGGTGTTGTTACCGGAGTTTGTTAACAAAATGCAATGGGTGATGGCCATGCTGAAGCTCATTGGGGAAAGAAAACGTGGTGTCTTATCCGAGAAGATGCGTAGTGAAAGAGGATGTGGGTGGAGTTGGTATGCTTTCAAGAAAATATAGTATCAAGGTGGAGATTGTTAGAATTTATGATACAATATTTCCATTTGCAGAAGATTTGGAAGATATTATTGATTATGGTGATAGAATATTTCCAATTAGAGAAGGTTTGGGAAATATTGTTAATTTGAGTAATATAATATTTCCAACTGCAAAATATTTAGAAGATATCAGAAATTTATTGCATTTTTTTTGCAAAATTAGGCAGGGTAATAAATTACATACATAAGTGGAAGGATTTGAAGAATGTTTCTTTTTGGGATAGTGAAGTAAGGAATTAATTCCCTAATTGGTTGGTTAAACAAGGAAGCCTATCAGGAGAATTGGAGAATTAATTAGGCATTGATTCATGTCATAAATCAACTAGTTCAACCCCAAGCATTAATCCTTATATAAGGATAGGGATTAGGTGAATGTATTATCATCTCAAAAATGTGAGGTGTATCATCTCTAAAAGTTGTTCTTCTTCCCTACTATCAGTCTTGTAATTTTTCTTATTGAGAAAAGTAATAAAATCTCCTCTCCCCAAGTGGACGTACACTAACAAGACGTTAGTGAAACCACTATAAACCTCTTATGTTATTTCTTTTATTGCTAGATTTGTGATTTCTTTGCTGGTGACTATCTTTTGTTTGTTTTACCTCACCATCAATCCGTTCCCATCCGTTTTTTTCGCAATAGTTAACTATAGTAGTAATCCAAAATTGTGTTAGGATCCCATTATCAAGCGACTTACTAGACCTATGTGCTCGGCTATGCTTAGGATTACATTCTTATCATCCCATTATGTCTTTGAGAAACTAACAGAGATCTACAAAAATTTATCATTGGATGATCATTTAAGAAGATCCAGCTTATTCATTTTCATGATCTTTGAATACCAAGAATAGCTACTCCGAATGCCACAAGAAATCCTAAGGAAATGTGTTATAAAGGGATGAGTTCCCCATCTAGAACTCAAAGAGAAACTAATGACTTGTCATGTTCTCACAGGAAATTTGCCTACAATATCCTCACGATTATTTCGACAAGAACTCCAAAATGTTAGCAGTTCTCAAGTTTGAGTTCTTTCCTATCACAAATTTGGAGTACTATGATCAGATCTTGTTTTTGAGGTGTTAACCATAAATTTGGATAATATAAGCATATTTAAATTTATGAAGTACTAATAATTGTCTAATTGTTAAATTATACTGAAATAAGATATCATGAACTGATTTTAGCTACATTCTTATTTGTTAATGCAGAAAAAGTTTATGGAAAAGCGCCAGAAAATCCTACCAGATACGGGCGAGAGCAACTCACGACGGATGAGAATGATGTTATTTTTGAGGTAGTTATGGATCCATCGTCACGAAAAAGGCGATACGGATTCGGAAATTAAGTGGTAATCAATAATATATTAGGAAATAACAATTTAATAATCTTTTAATTTTTGGTGCATCGCTTTAGTTTCAGTCTAAGTTTTATATATATGGTTATAGGCTAATAATTCAATATGTGCAATTTACCCATGTTGTATGTTAAGTAGCTAATTCGCACATACAAATTGAATTTACGAATACAATTATATGCATAATACTAAATGCCCAACTTGGTAGAACTACAAGACTACTATATAATTTGACTTGGTTTAAACTTCATTAGTTGTAGTATATTATAAAGTGTATTAACTTCATTACTTGTAGTAAATAATAAACTTTATTAAATCTCATTAGATGTAGAAACTAAATTAAATAATTATTACAGTGTAGTATTCAAAAATGAGGGAGGAGGACCAAGCTGATATCGATCTTGCAGAGATCGAAGAGTTAAGGGCTAGGGTGGCATAGTTGGATGAACAAAATCATCGTCAAACCGTCGAGGTGACACAACTGTCGGATCAGCGTATTGCTGAGCACATGCTGCAATATGGTTATCGCATTCCTTCTTCTGCTGGTTTTGGAGGTTCTAGAGGTGACCGACTTCTTTGATAGGTATTATTGTTTTAGTATGACTTGGAATATAGTAGACATGATGATTTGTATATATATTATGTGATAGTAGACTTGGTTGATGGATGCTATATTTGATGACTTGATGTTTTGTACGTTAGACTGGGTGACATGTATATTATGTATTGTATAATTAGTTGTTTGCTTGTTGATGGTGAAGTTTGACTTGATTTAATGTATTGTTTGGTTTGATAAAATTTTTAGTTTAGTTTTGATATTTTGTTGAAACATTGCATATTGGGAGCATAAATATATAAAAATTGTAGATTTTCCGACAACTCTTGATGACTTTTGGGTATACAGTTACCAATGGCTTTCGATGGCTACCAATAGTTGTCGGAAGCTGTCGGAAACCGTTAAAGACATATGCAACAAGTATTGTTTGAAGCAGTAAGAAATTCTATTTACCGGTGACTTTATTTCCAACGGCTTTTTCCGAGGGCTTTTGACGGCAATCGAAAAGTCGTTGTTTTTAGTAGTGTTGTAATTTGGAATGAAAGACTTACTTAGGGATAGATTCTTGTGCAAAGTTAAGAGCATGGATCCATTCTTATGGGAGGATATTTACTCCTGTGGAATTGGTTAATGGAGTTAGAAGACAGCTTGCTACTTGGCTTGAAATGTGATGCTTTGAGCTGGTGGTAGGTTTTAGAGGTGGAGACTGTTAGTGGTGAGATGACTTGCAGGCGGTTCCATAAGAGGTTTGAGAGGAAGTCTCAATCATAGACTAAAGACGGTGTTCAGTTAAAAATGTTTGTCGATGGTAAGCAAGGTGATATGTTAGTTAAAGAATGTGGTCGTCAATTCAATGAGGTTACAAGATTTGTTATAGAGTTCGTTACACTACGAGAAAAATCGTTTTAACCACAATATATCACAACATTTTACACTAAGTGTGGTTTTCAATTTTTATGAATGTAAATGCTAAAGACATCAAAAAATACTAAAGACATCAGAATAATATGCAGTATTAATATATCTACTCTGCGAATTTCTAAGGCAAGCAAAATTTCCCTTTTTATTTTCATTTATAGCCTAAGACTTATTTTTCCCTTCCACTAATGATAACCTCCTATTATTCAAATAATCAACTCCTACATCTACAAACCTAACTCAGTAGTGCTTCTCCTTTTTCAAATCGATAAAAATGGTGCCTCCATAGTACACTCAATTTCATCATGAATGAATTACTCATGATTGGTTCGCTATACTCGAGTGCTTGCATTTGAGAGTTGGCATCACTCACTCAATAGTCGCTACTCTGGCTATAACAAAAAAAACTTAGGACGAAATCATCTAAGAAAGTTAAAACCTTGAATTTATGACCTAAACTTTTGGGAATCTTTAACTTTACACAGGTTAGAGTTCCTTACCTAATAAATTTTAATAAATTTTTTTATCTTTTGGAGACCATGTTATTTTTGCTTCAAATAGTTTTGATCGGCTAACTTAAACAAACATTTTGTTATTCTCTTAATAACCGGTTGTGGATGTATGTGAATGGATAGAATAGCCAGCAAAAACTAGTTAAGATAAACATTGATATAAACAACAAACATTTACTTATTTCTGATATGTATAGTAATGCATGGATATAAATTATTATCACCTCTGAATAAATACAAGTGGATAGATTTTGTAATATATATTGTTTTCTAGTTGAAATACTTAAGTAGTTAAACTTAAATAAAGTAATGCATTAAAAAGGTCTTCTTTTAATACACAAAGCACTAGATCAGCTTCTTGAATGTTGCTTTTGATTAGCAAGTGTTAAGTTCTTATCTTGATTGTCTATTACTATTTCTTCTTCTTCTTTTTAACAGAACAACATATATATAACAAAAAGGAGAGTCAAGCCATTCTCCAACAGTGCACAAAAACAGATATTTAGAAAAGAGCTATAGATACTGTAGAATAAATCAAAAATACAAGGTACAATAGAGATCAACACTGAAAGCGAGATCACTCCAAACAAAGCAAGTGGGAGCGAACCAATCAACACCAAACTCAGAGGCTTGCGAAAGCAACTTCCAAATCCAACCCCAATGCTTAGCTGACAAATGAGTCGGGTCACCTGCTCCTAGCACTCAGATCCAGCTAGATAGAATCCGTTGCTACAGTAACCCAATCGCCACACTAAAACTCCAGATCCGGGTGAGAAGCTCAGAGAAACCAAAGGAGAACGAAAGCCAAGATGATGAACCGTACCCAAACCTATAACCTAGGACTTGCACAAATAGCACATCACATGAGAAGATAAAGGGAAAGCAGTCCGAATATGAATGAAGACAACCAGGGACCACTCCCTATGCATGGAACGGATCAGCCTATCCCATCCTGGGGAGGCAGCGGACCTGAAAACACATCAATGGAATGAGCGAAGCCCCTCGAAGGAGAACCTATAGGTCCCCTGAAGGGTCTGCCTTGAAAGACTAGAAAAACATCGTTCGTAACCTTTCAGATAACGAAAGGAGGATCCATAGAAACCTCATCAAAAATTTCCTTATTCCGAGAGAACCAAATATGCCAGTAGATAAGACAAGGAACCAGAAGAAAAAAAATACACTAGAGAGATTTGCTTAAGATGTTGGACCACCAATGTTTTAGCAAGTCTAAAAGAGAAGTGACGTTACTCAGGATACCAATCAGGTTCCCGTAGTAATTCCAAACTACTTTGGCATAAGTACCTCTAAAGAATAAGTGGACACTTGATTCCAAATCGCCTGGTATGCAACACCTGCACTTAGATACGAGAGGAATGCCAATCCTCATGATGTTGTCGTCTAGTTGTAACCCATCATGAAGAGTCCGCCACATAAATGACGATATTTTGGGAGACATACGAGCATCCAAATTGAAGGAGAACAGTTGGTTCCTTGGAGTCAGATTCCTAATCGAGTTCCAAGCAACCTGGATCGAGAAAGGTCTATAGTCCTACCCCACCCCTCCCCCATGGGAGTTAGAGAAGGCCTTCATAGATTGCATCTGTTTCCACGTCTCCTTAGCATAAGACATGGTACCAGATAAATTCACGGGCAGAAGCCAGTGGTATTTGGCTGGAAGAATCAATGCCCAGATGGAGTTGTTCGCTCCAAAACGGTCCCATGACTTACCAGCGAAGGAATTGCAGACATCCTTAGGATTTCAGAGGCCCATATCTCCTTCTATTCTAGGACGACAAATGAAGTTCCAAGAAATCCAATGGTGACGATTAACACTGTCCTTCTCCCTCCAAAAAAGGACGTTGCTAAAGAAAGAAAGGAAGGGAAAAAGGAACAAGTAGGAGTCATACAAGTGAAGACATGCGATCATATAGAATCAGGAACTGATTTTATAAGAACCGGTCTTCTTGCCTAAGAAAGAAGAGTTGCATTCCACTAAATGATCTTTCCACTTGCCATGTTGGTAAGGGGATCTAAAATAGCGTTAAGTTTTCTTCTTCCTCGGTAAAGGACAATAACGAGGTAAGGCAAGGGAAGGGACGAGGCCTTGAGACCTAAGAGGGTTTCGATCCAAGAAGATCTCTCTGGAAGAAAATCTTTCATAGGGACGATGTAGCTCTTAGTCAAAGTCACGAGTTGGCCAGAACACCTCCCGTGCTAATGGATTAAGGCAATGAGATGATGGAATGACCGTCGATTACCATTTATGGAAATGATAATGTCATCCGCTAATGATAAGGAGGAGATGAGCGGGCAACCACTAGGGATGCTGAATCTGTGAATTTGACCGGCTATCGTAAGCGAATGCAAGCCACGAATGAAAGCCTCAATGGCTATGACAAATACAGTCGGAGATATGGGATCTCTGTGACAAAGAGTCCTACCCGACCTGAAAAAACCGGTTGGCAGACTTGTTGATAAGGACGGAAAGCCAACAATTGGAAATGAGTCTCCATATCATATCAATAAGAGAATCAGGGAAACAGACAATCCTCAACACTCTAATCATGAAAAAAACAAGACATGTGATCATTAGCTTTCGTCATGTCTAGCTTGATGTCAAGATTAGATCCGCTGACCTTCTGATCGATCTAATAAACCAACTCTTGAGCTAAAAGGACGATATCCATAGTTGTACGTCCTTTAACGAACCCAGCTTAAGATGAAGAGATAATGCAATCTAGGAAAGGTGCTAGTCTAGCAGTGAGCACCTTAAAGATAACCTTGTTAGAGAAACTGCACAAACTGATAGGATGAAAATCCGCGCGTGAACGTGGATTTTCGCACGTGGGGATGAGAACCAGGTTGGTGGAAGTCTAGCCTTGAGGTAAAGTTCCGCCAGAGAAAAAGAAATGGATGGCATGACAAAAGTCTTCCTATATCATTCAGGCCAGACACTTCTAAAAAACACGTCTTTGAAACCATTAGGATCGCTAGCACTGTCCTTGCTCAGTAAAAAACGCAAACCCGGATTTCCTTAGGAGGACGAAGGGAAAGAGAGGTTCGCTTTCCTCAGGAAGGACCATTCCAGGATAAAAGCTAAACGAGCAGGATCAGAGAACTTCTCAGAGGGAGAACCTAGGAAACACTGGAAATGGAAGAGGATAGTTTCTTTGACTTCTGCTGGAGTGGAGCCATAGAGTGGTCTTGGCAAAGAGTCTGATGGATTGTAAGAAGGCATTCTTCTTACGAATAGAAGAATGAAAGAACTTGGAGTTCGTGTCACCATCAACGATCCACTTGATCCTGACCTTCCGACGAAGGAAATCATTCACAACACGAAGTTCCAACGAAAGGTGAGTTGAGTAAGTGCCCATGCCTCATTGTTAGCAGGAGAAGGATCCTCATCAAAAGAAGATTCCACTAAAATAAGAGACTCTTCAGCCCCCCTAACACGGTCGAAGATGTTCTTGAAAACCTGAACGTTCCAAACCTTAATACAACCTTTGAGACGCTTCATCTTACGAAAGAACACAACCCAAGGATCACTAGAAGAGGGAGAGTCCCAGGAATCTTCCACTAGACGGTGAAACGTGTGGTGGGACCTCAACACACTTTGAAACCTAAAGAAGGACCAGTCAGGGCGAAGGGGAACCACGAAGGATCATCAGAGCATGATCCAAAAAAGGTACGACGTAGGTGGGAAAACGAGTATGAGAACGGGAGGTTAAACCAACCTTCCGATCTGAACACTCTTTCAAGACGAGATAGAATTCGATTTGTCATATCCTTCTTATTACACCATGTAAAAGACGAACCTAAGAAAAGAAATCTCTAAAATATCGAAGCTGGCAATGAAGGAGTTGAAATTATACACCGCCTCCTGGTTAATGGGAGAGCCACCCCGCTTCTCGGCTTGGGAAGAGACAACATCAAAGTCGCCCCTAATTAGAGAGGATATCCGATAATAGAAGAAACCTCTCAGTCTGACCACACTTAGTGCAAACATCCGAAAATAGGAAAGGAACCCATATCTTATTGGATACGTTGGCTAAATTGCCCCCAGATCCAAGAGATAAAACAACATTGGTGATCACTTCTGGACCCACAAAAGGCTCCAGCGGCACCATTAGACAAACCGAGTGCTTCTTGATGATGTGCTTAAGCCTTGCTAAAGAATCATCATTACTGATGCCACGAAAATTCCAGAACAAAAAATTCGCCATAGATAAGAAGACAAGAGAAAGCCGAAGACAAGAGAAAGCCAGAGACAACCAAGATGGAGAAAACAGACAATTAGACAACATAAAGCGTGTACTGAGTAGATCAAACAATCTGCTTAGATGCCGCTATAGAGCGTGTGCAGGGAGTGCGAGGCCCCAATCTCGGTCTCCCGCACGACGAGAGATATGAAAAGGAAGGGAAGACTAGCTCCTTACGGAACTCTGGAAGCCTTAAGGTCTCTTTACAAGACAAAATAAATGAAGAAGGAACTTGAGGGACCGAAACAAGAGGGAAAAGAATTCTTAGTAAGGGAGGTAGATAATCGTTAATCATTGCTATCTCGACCTTACTAAGAACAGAAAGAGAGAAAGAACAAGGCGACGCCAAGACTAAGAGACATAAAGAAACTGTAGAGTCGGTCGAAGGGCACGACACCAATTCCTGTGTGGACATAACCAAAGCCGAGTTATTGGGTTGACAACCCCGCACTAAAGGTGATGCCCAACAGCCAACAAAGGACCCGAACCAAAGAGAAAAGACATACACGAGACTTCTATGGTTAGCATACGGGTGGTCCAACATAGGTCGGCAAATCTAGGGTAGCACATATAGGGGTTCGCAGCCGGAACCTCTATATGACTACATCTAGGAAATTGCCACGACCAAGTCAAAACCTCCCAATGTAATAACCAACAAAGTCTGTGCACATACGCGAACCGAAACCAACCACCTAGAGTCACAAATGACACAAGACATGACTTGGTACGATTTCACCCTTCAAACAAACCAGAAACCGTAGAGATAACACAAGAATGTCCTATGTAATCGAAAAGTGCCGACTCATGCAGTAAAACAAAAAAGGTCACCACAACCGGACGGTTGCAAACCCAAACATAACCAAAACCAAACATAAAAGGACATCAGACTGGACTGATTAACCAAGACGGAAAAAGAGTATTGAGAGCCAAACCTGGTTCACCCTGTGCAATCACTTGGGTGGAAGATCCTAAGCCTGAAATAGAAGGTAAAAACATGCATTTGTCTGGCACCGCTTGCCAGACGCAATCAATAACAGGAAAAAATAGTCAAGAAACCAACTTCCAAATAGGAGAAGGAGCAATAAAGTCATACCTTCCTGTGTAGAGGGGCTTCAACGCGAAAGCACTTAGAACCCACAACCATAACTAACCCATCACTCTGACAGCCAGCTGCTATGCCTAAAGTGTCAAAATTTGGCTGCAGCGGGAGAGGAGACAAATACCATCGATCATCTGAAAAATAACCCGACGAGCTTCGCCGGTTCCGGAACTTAGCATCGCGCAACCAAAAACACGAAGGCATGACCGAAACCGCACCCTTCGTAACACCACAATCACGCGAGGGATGCTCAACAACCCACTGTATGTGTCACTGGAAACGACCTCATCACTACCCAGGGAAGATCCAAGTTCAACAAAAGAATTTGACAGAGTCACTGGAGGAGAAGACAAAGCACTAACCACTTCAGAGCTAATACAAGAAACCAAAGAGCCTGAAACCATAGTGAGCGACGATGTAACAATCTTAACCACGTTCTTCGAGCACCTTTGGCGACGAGAATGTTTCGAAGAATGTACACCGTCCATTAACCAATGCACTATAGAACCAGCACGAACAGTGGTGACACTGCTCGGGAAGGACATGTATAGGGGGTGTTAATTACCCTACGCCATTTTCCTCCTCTAAATAGAAGTAAACACCAATCGAGCTCCGAATAACACCACAACTATAACGACCCGTATTTTTTACAATCAAATATTTAATTTAATTTATTATTTTAAATATTTTATTTGGAATATTATGGGATTTCAATATTGAATTCATTATTAAAACAAAGTCTGAACGTTATATATTTATATAATTATAAATCAAGCTCGAAATGGCGTGGTAGTTCGTAATATGGAGTTTTGAACTTCAACTGAATATACAGGATCCGATATAAGTCGGAATTTTAGGAAATAAGAAACGTTGGAATCGTGTTGATTATAATTTTCATATGAAAGAGAAAAATCCAGATTTCGTATTATAAATTATTAGTTATGGCTAAATCAAAATTTAAAATAGTCGCTATGGAAATCGTTATTAAAATATAGTGTTTATTAATTAATATAATAGGGTTTTAATAAAATTTAGACATTGCTTGACTCAATTTATGATATAGAGTTGTATAATTTATATTTGAAGCTATATGATATTTCCATTTGGATATTTATGATAATAATAATTTATTATTATTTAATAGAATTTGAATGAAATGGAAACATGTTCCGATTTACAATGTTGAATGAACTGAAACCAAATCATGGCTTAAATTTGACGCTCAATACGATTTCCCGATTTCCTAAGAAGATATTCAATAGACATAATCTGAGATTTCCAATGCATCCTAAATCAAAAAGGTTTTTATATTTCATAGTAGGGAAAGATTTTGGTCCTTTATGCAGTAAATATGTATACAAAAACCAACGTACTTGCACCTATAAATTAAATTAACTCATGTTGCTCGACTACCCTACATTATTCCTTTGTTCTTAAGCTTTAATGCACATGCTACCATGAAGTTAGTATGAAGTCTACACGCCTAACCTATCCTTGAGCATAGTCCATGGAATCAAAATGAAACCTTTCCTTCAAATCCAAAACACTGTCCATGTAGAACTGGAAGCCTATGACCCATGCATACAACTACACAACAGTGCCATTTAAAATTGGGTCAAATCAAATGGTGTGCTCACATTTAAACTACATTCTACCGATGTACGCTTCCCATTTGATTGAAAACTCGGAGCCACCCTAATACACTGCCTAAAACAAACCTATCCATTTACATATATTTGGTAAATAGCACACGCACATGGAAGGCATCAGGGAAGGACATGACAACATATACACAGTCTGCACACCCCTTCGTTCTACGTCACTTGCAACCGAATTTCAAGCTTTCACCTCAGCCAACCTAGAAGTTGAAGCTATGCCAACCTACCTTGTACTGGAGACAACGATGTTGTTCCAATCCATTTAAGTCAGTTCTATAAATAGGTGCTATGCAAGCACATTTCTTCCTGCCGCAAAAATAAAATAAAATACATGTTCCATTTCTTTTCTTTACTTTCTTCAAGTAAATTATATACACTCTGTCTCATATTCTATTCCACAACATAAAGGAGAAGCTTGCAAGCCAGCGTGGAAGCAAAACTAGGAGGAGAAGCTCTCTTGTTTCGAACAGTGCAGCGAAGCCTAGGTGGAAGTAGAGGAGACGATGGCCATCTTGACGGTGACAGAGTCATAATCTTCAATGAGGTAGGTGGTGCGGTTCCATGGTGAATGTAGCGGGTCCGTGGGTTAAAGAACTTCAAATGGAAAGTTGGTTCAAAAACAGAAAAGAAGGGAGAAAGGCTCGGAATAGAAGAGGAGAACGGTTGTAGCACGGATCAGGTCTGGGAAAGTACGGAAGTGGGATTCAAGAATAATGGGAAGTTGAGACTATAGCATGGGAACAGAAGAAGTGATGTTGAAAGAAAAAGGTGGCAAACCATTTCAACGTGAAACTAAAGGCAAGTGGATCGTGGTGGCCAAATGAATGTTTGGAAGATGCTGCGTTCACTGACTGAAGGAGGGTGGATGGGATGATCGTACTTGATGGGATTTAAGGCGGAGATAGTGGAGGCTCGGCTGCTCGGTTTGACATTTTCAGATCATCGACATGTGACCAACGTTTGCAGCAGTGATCCGAGTTTGGTTTCGTGCGTGTGCACAGAAATTTAAAGGCAGTGGAGTTTATATGGATAGATTGAAGAATAGAAGTGGTATGTTGGCAAAATTTCGAAGCATTGGAGTAAAAGAAATGTGAAAAGAAAAAGAGAATGCATGTGGAGTTTTCAGAAGAATAGCATCAGGAACAAAGTGATCCAGGCTTTTAACGAGGACGCTAATCGGGACCAATTTTCTCAAAGTATAATTAGTCATTAATTAGTTATATTTAATTAAATCTTAGACTAATAAGGCCTAATTCGTTCTCTAATTCGTCTAGCGGACATTGAAAACCATACTGGTTTTTGTAAACTATCGGGAATGATGCCTAAGAGGACAAAGCATATATATCTTCTGCCTGATTAAGTGTTGACAAATAGTTTACATTAAATCAACATAATTAGAGTATATAATAATAATGTTATAATCTGTGGACTGTGCAGAACAGAGAAATAGGTAACACGAAGATGAGAACGACGCTAGAAAGCTCGGTTAGCCTAATACTTGATTAGCAAATGTAATAAAACTGTTAGTCACAATTATTGAACTTTTATTAAGATGGTCAATATAATTTATATCACATATAGGCTGAAGCGTGAATATGTTTGCAGGAGTTTTGGGGTAATGGGAGTCCAAGTGGATGGAGTGTGGTCGGATGTTTCTAATAAACGGGGAGCAGCAGATAGAACCTAACCGGTGTATTAACGTTAAACATATTTAATTAACGTAAATTATTTTTAATTAAAAATTAAATTGTCTAACTAAATAAATCATGAATTCATATAATAGTACAACTTATGTGTATGTGGGTAGAACTGGACCAAACAAGTTACGTTGGGACCACATCATCGAACTCTGCATTCTGGAATTGACCTGAATCGAACTGGAGAATGCTGAAACTTATTATTAAATTAAACGTTGTTTAGTTTAACATGAACCACTGAAGCGACAAATGAAATCAGGTGAGCTAAACTCACTCAGTTCTTCCTACTTATATTTAATATAAGTTGGGTTTTTATTTTGTATGCTTTGGTTGACTGTTTGCTAATTATATATTTACTTGTTGATTTAACTAATGAAATTAAACCGTTGTTTAATTTTAGTGGAATACCAAATCATTATTTTAACGGTTCGATCCAATAGAGGTAACTTACCTTGTTGATCACGTCTATATAATAAATGTGTTGAATTGTTTGAATTGTTTTGATAAATGGTTGATGTTAAATGGTCATTATTTACTGTTATGGAAATTACCAGTTAATTGGAATTTAATGATCTGATTTGAGAAAATAGTTTTGACTACAGGGAAGAACAGGTTGGAGGGATCCAACCGGATTCCTCAAATGTATTAGACATTATTTATTTTCATATTATCAATATATGAACTATCCTGATTGGGTGGTTGGTTTGATTATTGATAGTTGACTGGAAATTCAACATGTGTTTGGTTTTAACTAATGGGCAATACTGGTTCAGTAGTTGGCAGCATATAGCCTATAGAATCAATCATTTTATAAATGGTGATTCACAGTCATGTGAATCGATGGAACTAAAGTTATAAAATTTATTTTATAACCGAAGAAAGATTTTGAAATATTTTATTTTGAATAAAAGTTTATAAAAAGGAAATAAATAATTATTATTTATTATCTAAGTTTATAATTAATTATTAATTCATTTGATTAAGTGAATTCTGATATTAATCGGATTTATCAATATGAGAATAGGAAATAAACCTAACGGCTAAATTTAGATAATTTTTTTTGTTAAGAAACCATTAAATGGAAATATTTAAATTAATTATATTATTAATTAATTTAAAGTGAGAACTAATTAGAATCGCTTAACGAGACAACTAGGGTTTGAGTTGATTAAATCAACTATTTTAGCTGGAATTGACTATTAATTTAGTTTATTTTGAAGAATATTTGTTTTAATTTTAATAAGATTTAAAAGAAAGAGATTTATTATTTATTTTAGTTAATAAAGAAATTAACTACGCAAGTAGTTAATAATCGAAGTAAATTATTAATTTAGTTAATAATAATTTAGGGATTACTTTCTAATTGAAATTCATTTAAAAAATTGTCGAAGTTGAAATGAAATCTGATTGATTGGTGAAAGAAGTTTACGAATGGGTTTTATATTAAAAACCCGAATTTTTATAACAAAGTTAAAAAGGAATTTCAAGCGAATACAATAGCTTGAAATAAATGTTACTTAATTATTTGAATTAAGTCTAAGGAAATTAAGCTAAAAAGAGTTTAAGATAAACTAGGATTATATAAAATAGGTTTGAGGTGTTATATCGTTAATTCTAAATTAACGTTAATAATGTGGTTTGGTAAAAGTTGGAAATTGAAATAAGATTTCAAAGCGGGAATGGTTGAATGGATTTGAAAAGGGATTGAAAAATAACTAAATTGCAAAAACGAAGTGGGTCGTAGGATTGTATAACCAAATCCGAATTATAAAATGATTTTGTTTAAAGAGGTAGAGGTTAAAAAGTGGTGTGTCACGAAGAAGTTTCTTAATTATTGAATTAAGGAAGATAAAGAAGTTACTTAATTATTGAATTAAGAAATAATGAAGGAGAGATTTTTAAAAAAGGTAAGAAGGTTTTATGAAACCGTATTTTAAATAAAATAGTTAAATGAAATTGGTATTGATATTAGAATGAAATATGGGTTTTGGATTACAGCTTATATTTATCTGAAGATAGGAATGTTGTTGATCAAGGTCTGAGAGGTAATTAGATAACCCAACTTGAACAACTTCAGGATTATCTGAGGATGATATAAGTTGTAATGGTAAAAGAGGTTAGTAAAATTTATTATTTCATTAGAGGAATAATAATGCAACATTTTTGATGAAGATTTGGAAAATATATATGATGAGGATTCCGAGGTAAAAAGGGAAATAAAAGGGGTTGCGTGGAAATATAACGATACCCTCGAGTTAGAACGGAAAGGTAAGGTTGAGTTTTATTTTATACAAATGAATATTGGTTATTGTTTCAAGAATCGAAGAAAAGATATATCGTAATGTTGTTTTGTGAATAGTAAGTTGAATGGATTTCCCAAATTTAAATAATAAAGAATGATGTAACAAATGTTTTGAAACGAGAATTAAGTGGAAATTGAATATGGTTATAAGTTATTTTACTAAGTATTATAATGAAATTGTTTGAAGGGCATTGGTATATTAAATAATAATTCAATTATCGTAGTTTTAAAATATTAAAAGAGTTAGGAGTTTTAATTAAATAGAAGTGAACTAGTCTGTAATTAACAAAGGCCAAGTGATGCTGAATATTGAACCAGTGAACTCATGGGATTTTCATGATTGAATCACTGTTTATTTTGATAGTTAAATGACTGACTATCAAATCTGTCCAATACGATTGTTGGTTCGGAAAGACCGGGGTCGAATTTATATTCGAAAACCATTCCAACCGACAAATACGTGAAGATATCAGAAGATGATCGAGACGGAGCATTGAAGACCGTGGATCTTCATAAAACGGAAGAACCGCTAATAAACTCTAGTCTGTAGCCAAAGATGTATTGTGGTTATGTTGTGGTTGGAATCTACATATTGCAAGGACTTCTCGCTAATAAACTCTGGTCAGTAGGAGAGTATCTTCGGTTCATTCTATTCTTAGATGACTTGTATGGACGGATGTCTGACAGAGTATTTCCAAAGGGATCACGTACGTTGATTTTTACAAACGTATTTCTGTTAGTAGCAAAGAAGGGCACTTCTCTTAGCTTAATAACCAGAATATTTTTGTGGATGTCAATTAGTGATATCTGGCAGATCTGACGATGTGGCATTCAAAGTGAATGATGACTCGATGTTCAAAAGTTAATCTAAACCTCAAGCCTCATCAACCAGGAAATGACAAAAATCGGGCAGGCAGCATGGTTATGTGGGTCGCTCCCATTAGAGTGTATAATCACATATCCAGAGAAAATCCATTTCCTTGTTTAATCTGTTTCGATGCTGTCCCTTTTCGGAAAACAGTTGTTTGAGCCCAACCGCTGGTGATATACATTCGATACACTCAAGCGTAATGAATGGCCAGTCATGTGTGGGCCGGGTTGCAAGACATTCTTGTTGATCCTGGTGTATTCCCCTCCAGAGATACCACTACAACAAAAACACCATATTACAACTTTAATTTTACAACAGTGATCAATGCACCGTTGTAATAAATGGGTTTTTACAACGGTGGTAAAAGCACCGTTGTAATAAATGGATTTTTACAACGGTGGTATAAACACCGTTGTAATAAAAGCCTATCACAACTTGTATTTTTTGATTGTTGTAATATATGACTATATTATAATATTAATTATTTTCATTAAATAATTTTTAATAATTAATATTTAAACTAATTAGTAATTATTAATTAATAACCTATATATTAATATTAAATATTTAATTAAAAATACTTCAATAAATAAATAATTCATGCTAATAATTAGTAATTGACAACTAGTAATTATTAATTAATAATCAATAAATACATATTAAATATTTAATCAAAAATACATCAATACATAAATAATTCCTACTAATAATTACTAATTAACAACCAATTAGTAATTATTTAATAATAATCAATATATAAATATTAAATATTTAATTAAAAATAATTATTTATAACTACTTCATTATTAAGTACTAGTAATTAATTAGTAAGTAATAACTAATAAGCGGTTAATAATCAATTAATTAATAATCAATAAGTAAATAACAATTAATAAATATTTAATTTATAATTAATCATGACTATTAGTAGTAATTAATATTTAGTATATAATATTTTTTAATAAGTAATCGTTGTTGAAAGTTTTTCCAAAATCTTTTGTCAAATATGATCCCTACAGAGGGGGGTCTAGGGGGGTGGCAACCCCCCTAGGGGGGGTGCGGGGGCAACGCCCCCGCTAACGGGGTTCGACCTGTCCGGTCAGGTCGCGGGGGTCCGGGGGCAGCGCCCCGTCCGAAATGGTACATTTTGTGTACTGTTGAATTTGAATCTTACTCAAAATTTAACAACAATCGTTAATTAAATAACAATTGTAAGTTAAAAATCAGTAGTAAATAATAATTTATAATTAACTAAAATAATAATTGAAATTAATGATAAAAACATATATTAAATAAGTAATGGCTCCGCGCTGCAGCTATTTTTAGGGACAGTTTAATAGTTCAATCCAAATTTTAAGCGGAAAACCAAAAAAAATGGCTCCAACTACTTCAAGTTTAAGCGGGAAACCGAAAAATTAGCACCGACCTACTTCGTATTTTTTTTAACAGTTGCGTCCCCTCATTCTTCCCCTAAATCAATATCGACCTGCCTCCAACCATTCGTTTCCCCAAATCAAAAACTAAAACGCAATCGAGCTTTCCTGTCCTACAATGGTGACTAGGGTTTCCGCCGCCCCATTCTCTTCCTCAGTTTCCGCTCTTCTGCTCTTCTTATCCTCGTCGTATCCCTTCCTCTTGTCCCCTCTCTTCTCCGTCCTCTAGCCCTAGCTTTCATCGTCGTGGGTAGGAGCTCGCCTTTCTTCCTCTATCTTTACTTAATCGGCCGCCTCTTTTCTGGTTTTCTCCTCTTAGTCGATCTGTTTTGTGGATCTGTTTTGGATTTGCTGAATACGGTAAGTTTTGGATTTGCTATTTCCCATCTTAAATGTTTTGGGGGAACGCACGTCTTGGCCTTGTTCATAGCTCACTAATCCTCTTTCAGATCTCGCAGTTACTATATGCTGTGGATTAAACTTATTCCAGTGTGCCAGATGTTGTCAATATCTTCATTGTACTGGAGCATCACTATTGGAATTTAAGGTATTGTGACTGTGGTGGATTTTGTTGGTTTGTTTGTTTGACTTGGTTGGAACTTGGATATGTCATTTGTGCTGTGAGTGTTTTGACTTGGGTGTTAGTGTGGTCGTTCTTGAGTTGTCTGTGCTTTGGTTAGCTTTAGGATTTGTTGGTATTGCTCGGTGGTTTTGGGTTGCTGGTCGGTTGTGCTTTGTCGGAGTTCTTATTGATTGTCTTTGAAGTGTTAAATTGTGTTAAATTGTTTCGATTTCATATTAGTCTTTGAAGTGTTAATATGTTTGTCTAGAACTATGTACCTCACTCTTAGTGAATAATACACTTAGAAATAGATGGTTGCCAATTTTCCTTATCCTTATGTTCTTCATTGGTCCAAGTAACTAGCTTGTTTGTTTTCCGTAAATGCACTGTTGTTGACAATTTATAATTGTTACACATAACTCTTATGTCTGTATATTGGAATAGATAACGTTATCTAGGCCCGATAATTCTCCTTTGATCCCACTTTGGATTAGGAGTTGCAAAGATGTTAGTAGCATGCATCTAAGTATTAACAGGATTTCATTTGATTTTGATTCATGCTTATGATTAAATTAAATTTTGCTACCAACAAATTTTAGCTGATGGAATGTCCAGTTTTCAATATCTGATACCACTAATTCACTATCAAACGATATGTTGGGTTAGTAAATGTGTATAATATAGATCATGGTTCAGCTGAATAATTTGTGGGAACCATGTCAGACCATATTTTTAGCCGAAATTGCTGAAATAAAACGTTGATATCTATGCTTTATTGGTGCCATCTGTTGTTATTAATATGCGACTAATGCAAGGAAAAATGCTTTTTCTAATAGATACTCGAGCGGGAGTTAGCATGGAAAAAAGTATGAAAATTTCATTGGTTTGGCTGAAGAATCCAAGATCAAGTAAGGTTTCTACCTCAGAAATAAGGTTTTGCATGCTATTTTTTTTTCCACAGTTCTGGGTAAAGTAGCAGTTTTTAGGTTATGTCTATCCGGGAAGATATATAATTCTGTCCACAAAACCGATAAATATATATATATATGTGTGTGTGTGTGTGTGTGTGTGTGTGTGTGTGCGCGCGCGCGCATGCATATATATATAAATATGTATGTGTATATATATATATATATATATAAATTGATTTTTTTTTCAACACAAAAATAAATGAAATGCAAAATATATATGCATTTGGGCATCACTGTACTCATGAATGAATGACACAGAGTAATAAGGATATTTGACGATGAGCATGATGTTGAAATGGATGATCGATTGGGGATGCTGGAGCATAAAGACTTGGTGTATGTCAGTGTGTATGTATATTTATAAGAAAGTGTGTATGTAACTGAGTGTATTGAGTGATCAGTTTGTAGTGAGGAATGTATGTATTGTTATGACTGTATTATGTAAAAGTGAGTTGTACGATAGTGGATCAGAAAGTTGTACTAATTCAAATATTGAAATAAAATATTTAATTGATTATTTCAGATCAGTGTAGAATGTATAACGAAACAAAAATCATGTGGTTATAATTAATTGTAGTAGGAATTACTACAACGGTGGAAAAAAGTTGTAATATATATTACTACAACGGTGGAAAAAAGTTGTAAAATATACATATTACAACGGTGTTGCAACAGTGTAAAAACGTTGTAAAAGATATGAGTCTATTACAACTTCTTAATACACGACGGTTTGCCCACTGTTGTAAAATGTATATTACAACGGTGTTCCACCGTTGTAATAGGGTCATTTTGTTATAGTGTACGCTATCGGTAGGTGGTTCCATACCTTGTCATAGTCGGAATCCAATATCCAATAAGCGCCCGCGGTTTTGATTGTATACTATGTATGTAGAGAGAGAGAGATGCAAGCGTTCTGCTAGATTGATATTTACTGTATTGCATCACTATGATAATATCAGAAAAGATATTGATTTCAAAAAAATGTTTTGGGTTATCATAAGGTAAAAACCGTCCGTATTTATGTGTGGATTTGGTCTTACGATTATCCTTTTCTTTCGAAAAGATTTTAATTTTAAAATCAAGTTGGATGATTTCCTTAAAGCTCTACGAGTTTTTTTCTCACTCTGGTTCGCCAGAATGACCCGGTGTTTTGTAAATGCTCGGGTTAGACCGGGCTGTACATGTCCAGGTTATCGAATGCTTCGAAGTCCACAGACGAGTTAGAGAAGTTCATACGCATTATATATATATATGGTGTGTATTCTGTTGTGTGACTGTATATGAGGACAAGTTATTATAACTGTCCAGATGTGTTAATTTACTCTGATGATTGTAAGTTTTATTTAAAGCTCTTAATAAAGATTTATTGCTGTGTTATTTTGTTCCACTGCGATGTGAGACTCTATGTTGTGTTGGTTCTTCTTCTTCTATTCTAATATTTCTTTCTTATCTCACCCTCTAATTTCTTTCTAATAAACGTTCCGTTGTTTTTGGTGTTTGGAAGGTCGGCACGAGATACAGAAATGTATTTATGTCGATTTTCGGGGCAGAAATTCCTTGGGTCGTTACAGTGGTATTAGAGCTATTGGTTTAGGAATAACCTTGGCTTTGTTGTGTTACTCGATAGAGATTGGGTTAATAATACCCTAGATCGAGACTGAGTGTATATATGTAAGAGTGTATTTGTAAATTTTATATACAAATATTTTATGTTGTGTTGTTGATCGGTTCAAGTGTTGAGAAGCATAGAACTGGCAACAGATACAATATTGTTTTGAAAAGAGGGTAAATGAAATAATTTTGCCCAAATTATATTTTTTTTAAAAAGAAATAATTTTATCAAATTATTGAGATATTAGCGTGCTTGATAGGTTTGAATGGAATTCAAATTGGATTGAAAATTTGAATTAAAACTTAACTTGGTTAAGTGTGAATAAATTAAGAATGATATTGAAATTAAATAAAACAGATTTAGGAATTAGAAATTTGTTGAATAAATAATAATCAAATAGAAATCACTCAGATATTAATCGATTGATGTTCAAATACATGAAACCAAAATAAAATATTAATATTGAATGTAAATTCAATTAATTTGGTTGAATTGGTTGTGTATTAGTTGTTGATTGTGAATTATTTGTTATTGGAGGATAGTTTGTTTGAATGGGAATAATTAATAATTCAATGGAGCTAAATGAATTATAAACTAAAGAATAATTTTCGTTATAATTAAACTTGAGTGTAACTGCATATAAATTGGAATTTATGATTTGACCCTGTATTTGATAATGAATTAATGCTATCTTTTTTATTTTGATATTTCTATAGTTATATTTGTTGATTAGTGAAGTATTACTTAAGAATTTTATATATTTATTACTAATATGTGAATTGAGTTAAGTACAGGTGCCTGATGGCCAGATAGATTGATATTGGTTGAGTAAATCGCATATATAATGAGCAATTATGCTCAGTAGAGCTTGTAAAGGTATGCCTATGCGAAAATATAAAATTTTGGGTTTTTATTTTCCGACCATGTGGGTCGATGTATATATTATTCGTTCCTGCGATATCGCAGATGTCACTCTGTATAGGGGAGACTCTACCGAATTTTTTCGGGAATTCAATGTGTTAGATTTTTTTTCGATATTTTTGTAAATATTTATATACAGTATTGCATTGGTTTTCGATTTATAATAAATTGGATTTGGGAATTTTTGGGACTTGTAGCATTTTTCTTAACTTAGCAATTTCGGGGACGAAATTATTTCAAGGAAAGAAGAATGTAATGAAACGTATTTTTGACAGTCAAATATTTTTATTTAATTTATTATTTTAAATATTTTATTTGGAATATTATGGGATTTCAATATTGAATTTTTTATTAAAACGAAGTTTGAACGTTATATATTTATATAATTATAAATCGAGCTCGAAATGGCGCGGCAGTTCGTAATATGGAGTTTTGAATTTCAACTGAATATACAGGGTCCGATATAAGTTGGAATTCTGGGAAACAAGAAACGTTGGAATCGTGTTGATTATAATTTTCATATGAAAGAGAAAAATCCAGATGTAGTGTTATAAATTGTTAGTTATGGCTAAATCAAATTTTAAAATAGTCGCCATGGAAATCGTTATTAAAATATAATGTTTATTTATTAATATAATAGGGTTTTAATAAAATTTAGACATCGTTTGACTCAAAATTTATGATATTGAGTTGTATAATTTATATTTGAGGCTATATGATATTTCCATTTAGATATTTATGATAATAATAATTTATTATTATTTAATGGAAACATGTTCAGATTTACAATGTTGAATGAACTGAAACCAAATCATGGCTTAAATTTGATGCTCAATACGATTTCTCGATTTCCTAATAAGATATTCAATAGACATAATCTGTTATTTTCAATGCATCCTAAATCAAAAAGGTTTTTATATTTCATAGTAGGGAAAGATTTGGTTCCTTTATGCAGTACAATATGTATGCAAAAACCAACGTACTTGGACCTATAAATTAAATTAACTCATGTTGCTGGCCTACCCTACGTTATTCCTTTGTTCTTAAGCTTTAACGCACATGCTACCTGTAACGACCCGCATTCTACGCATCGCAGGATCGTAGGATATTTATTTCTTTCACATACGAAGTCGTATGGTCATGTAACTTTGGGAGACGACTATTGGGGTCATTCCCCATGTTCATGATTTTGCCGATTTTTAAATGACCGTTTTCCCCTAGCCGATACTGTTTTGGCCATAACTTTTGATTGGAAAGGGGTTTTGACCTGAAACCACTTCCATTGGATTCGGACAATGGTTTAAAATTCTGTAGAGTGGTCATATTAGCCAAACGGACTCACTGTTTGGGGGATATGGCTGAAAAAAGTTTCAGATAGTGAAAAAGGCTTAACTGGGCCAAATGAGGCGATTAGCAAATGGGCCCATAACCCATTTCGGGATTAGGTTTATGGGGAGGCTGAAATGAGTTATGTTTCATTTCATTTCAGTTTTCTAGCCGCCATCTACCTCCTAAGAACCCTAATAATGGCCTCCAACCACTAAAACATCTCCAAATCACTTTCTAATCAAGGATTAAGCTTAGCAACATCAAATTAAGAAGAGATAGCACCACAGCAAGGTTAGAGCTATTATTAGACATCAGTATTTGTGCCAAACAGAGATTTATTTCAGACCTGAGTTTTATTTGTGGCCAAGGTGAGTGATTTGCGTAGTTCCTCACTAATTACGATTAATTAAGGGTAATTAGTGTTGGTTAGCGAATTTATACACTAATAAATTCTGGAAAAATATTTGTAAAATTTTAAATGATGTTTTAGACCTTTGTTAGTAACTTGGGTTAATTTGATTAAGTTTTGCTAATCATATCATTAGTTTTGCCTAAACATGCTTAAGGGAAAATATGGGATTTTGGGTATGTTTGATCCATTTTACATGTTATGATTGTTGTTTTACTATTTATGGATGATTATACATGTTGCTATGGCTGTATGGTATGCTTTGTGATTGCCTAGAAGTGTTAGATTGGTCGAAAATGTCGTCGAATGGCGTAAAACAGCCGCTGGAAAAGTTGTAGGAAAATATGCAAGGTTTCGGATTGGATTGGGATACAGGGCTCGGATCGGATGGTGGACTGGGCAGAGAAACCGGATCGGATCGGAACTTTGCACTAAAGGAGCCTTGGCAAGAAGGAAGGTCATTTGCTTAGAGTTGGAGTTGGGTAGGGGATCAGATCGGGGAGACCAAGAGCGGATCGGATCGGAGAGACCAAAGGGGGACCGGATCGGGGTTATCAAGGGAAGGGGGATCGGATCGGGCCATCTAGGAGGGAGCAACCACCAAACCAAACTATCGAACCTAGGCATAGGGCATCCGAACCGAACCATAGCTGGAGGACCGAACCTAGAGGAGTGGAGCACTGATCAACACATGGGCCAGGATCACCGAACCGAACCGGGTCGGGACTACCGAACTGAACCAGACGTATACTTTTACCTCATTGTGACGACTCTATTGAAGACCAACTCCAATTCGACCAAAACCTGAGATGCAAAGGAAGTCCAAATAGGAAGTAGAACTCAGGATCCAAAAGGGAACCAACGAATCCACTTCATGAGTTGGGATTTGCTGCGGGACGTGTGCAAAGGGGTTGTCGATATTCATAACTTTGGTTCACCACTGAGAGACGGATATCGTATGCTTTACGCACTGAGCGAGAGATGTGAAGATGGTTGCTATGCTTGATTGTTTGCTATCACCATGACATGCACATCCCCACCCCGTATTTCTTTACACCTATGTTAGTGGCACCTTAGAGCATTGTACGGTATGTAGTGCTAACTCTTTGGTTGCAGGTCCAGATTCAGGTATGGTTTAGTATACCTGTTATTGTTCTGTTTAGCTGCTTATTGCTCATACCTGACTTTTTGTCTGACCCAGAGTTTTATGTCTCTTCTTATTACTCTGGGTGCTCTCACGAGCAGACTGGAGACAGGTTAGGTGGTATGCACGAGTAGATGTATCGGAGATGAGCAGGAGGCTTCCACGTATGATACATATATATAGATATTCTCCCTGTGTTGCTGCGGTCACTACTTTGGGCATTAGTAGTGTATCTTTCTTTCTTTTGTTTAGAGATAGTAATTTGGAAAGTTGTAATAAGCTGTATTTGGATTTTCGTTGCTCTGATGTTGATGTTGGTTTTAGTTATCAGCTTATGCGTTGTCTCACCTGTTTTATGTCAAGTATATTATTATTATATTTTGTTCCATGCGCTGTGAGACATTCTACAGGTTTTCGATTAGTTCATTCTCTTCTTTCCTTTCTTTGGCTACCGTTCCGTGCTAGTCGGGCATGTGTACAGTGCACTTTCGGAGGAAATGCCGGCTGGTGCGGGGAGGGCCGTCACACTTGGTATCAGAGCCTAGGTTGCGTAGTTAACCTAGGGGAAGACATCAGGGAGAGATAGTATACATATATGAGAGCGCGTATTTGTTATGTTTTGGTTTTCAAAAGCTAGCTATATATATACTATTAGTATAGTTAATGGTGGAGTCACACTGCACTGGCACCACTAAAGAGATGGTTAATCATTTTCTCCTTACACATTGAACGATGGGCCGAAACTTGAGGAACACAGGTCCAAGGGCTAAAAATAGGAATGACCCTGATATGAGGGCGATGTTCACCAACTTCATGAGAGAGATGCTTAGGGATGTGCAAAGGGAAGCTCCCAATGCTGGTAATGGTGGTGGTCCAGTAGTGCAGGCACCTAGGGCCGATTTCGCCAAGCTGAATAAGGATTATACTATGGGAAGCCATTCCATGGAACGAAGTCAGCTACGGATGTTCAAGATTGATTGGATAGCTGTGAGCGTATCTTCGAAGACTTGGGTATCGAGGATGCGATGAAGAGAAGGCTAGCATCCCGTCCGCTGCAAGGACGGGCAATGAACTGGTGGAATGCTATTAAGGTAGCTACTCCAGAGGATCAAGTCACTTGGGATCAGTTTAGAACTCGTTTCAGTGATAAGTTTATTCCAGCTGCTCAGAAGTCATAATTGTTTAGGAAGTTCTTGGAGCTTAAGCAGAATGGTAGGGCAGTCTCGGAGTATATTACTGAGTTCGATACTTTATCGAAATATGGATTATCCCTTATAGATACTGCCGAGAAGAAGAACAAGAAGTTCATAACTGGTTTAGATGGGTACTTGGGGAAAAGACTTGTAAACCACATCGATGAGACGTTTGAGTCGATTGTAGGAAAGGCATTAACGTCAGAGAGACTTTACCCTAATCTAAAGACTGAGGTTGTTATTGCATCTGCAGAGGAGCCAAAGCAGCCAGCAAGCGGTGGAGGCAAGAATAATTCCCAGAATAAGAGGAAACAAGACCAAACCATGGATGGTCAGAATAAGAAAAATAAGAAAGATGGTGAGTGCTTTAGCTGTGGCAAGAAGGGCAACTATGCCAGAGATTGTCGGGAAAAGCCTGGGGAAAGGAAGTTTTTTAATTGTGGCCAAGCGGGACATCACAAGAATGAATGTCCACAACCTCTAGGGAGAAGCAGATCGTGAAAGCATATGCTATCAATGTTGTTCCTTCTTCATCGAATGCCCCCAACTGCGGCGCAGAAGGGAAAAAGTGTCGTTATTCGAGGTATGCTTCCTATTTAAGATGTTTCTGTTCGAGTTTGTTTGATACCGGGACTTCCCATTCCTTCGTACTTAGTGACCTGGTAGGTAGGTTGGAATTGGAACTCGAGGTAGTCAATAGACCTTTAGTAAGACAAACCCGATAGGTGGTTTCACTAGCCTTTGCAGGACTTGTCGTAATTTGGTCTTATCGAGTCATGGATGTATGTTTGTTGTGATTTCTTTATTTTGAGCTTTACTAGGTCTGGCTTGATTTTGGGAGCTGATTGACTCCAAAGGTATAGAGTGATAGTAGATTGTGAAGAGTCTTTGACGACCATTATAATGGATGATGGATGAAAGGTGGTATTGGATCGCCTACCTTATGATGAAGATGATAACGGGAGTTAGAGAAGCAAATGTACATTGGATGTACATTAGTTTGGTCAGGACTTGGCCATGCGATCGACGATAGTCTTAAGCAAGATTAGCAAGGATAACCAGAGTTAGTTATGGATGCTTGAGTGTTTGGATGTTTTGCTCATATCAACTCACGTAGATTGTCTGAACTCGAGAGAGATATTTCCTTGGGTGCTTGTCTGATATTGGTTTAGGCCTTTGGGGCTTGTACTCGAGGAATGTCGAAGTCGACTAGGATGGTTTGCGTGAGAGATAAGTAGTTGTTGTGATTTTCATTGGATGATATCTTGGTTTACTCGAGGAGTAATGGGCAGCTGTGACAGGATAAGACTATTCGATGGTATGGACTGCCCCGAGTTAGACTCGATAGGGTTATGAGACGACTCGAGTGGGACTCGAGAAAGATACAAAGTAATGGATTGTTTAGGACCCTATACTAATGTTCTCTTTGGATAGTAGAACTTTGAAGAAATAGGATATGTTCGTCGATCATTGAAGATGCAACTAAGATTAGGACTATTCAAGTTGGACTTGAACTCATAAAAGAAAATGGGTGTTCATTGATCTTGCAGATGCAACGAATAGGGAGATGACTCACGTTGGACTAGGGTTTGTAGGTAATGGATACTCAAGACTGGGTCTGAGTTTATGGGTAATAGATTGACTCGAGTTGGACTCGAGAAGGCTGCAAGAAATTGGATTGGCTTGAGTTGGACTCGAGAGGGAAGCAAGATAATGGATAGACTTGGGTGGGACTTGAGTGTTTCAGGCGGACTAAAAAATAGGGGTATTTGGGGACGCCCACCTACCTTGGATCCGTTGGACGTGATCTAGTTATCCTTGGAGGATAAACGTACATTGGACGTATGGTAGTCCGTTTGGAGTCAGAGCTTCCATTAGTTATTGGTGTTGGTTGGACCAGACATACAGGTTTCGACGTATTCATAGCTTTAGCAGGTGATAGATAGGGTTTTTTTGATGGATGCTATGGTTGTTGTGTTTGTTCCTACCTTTCTTCTCTTGAGTACCACCTGTAGGATCCTGTTGAATGGAAATAGTATAAGTTCGTTGATCATGGTGATATGACGGGTGAAAGATACTTTACGTTAGACTTGAAGTATGTTGGGCATTGTGGAGCGTCCGTTGACATTGGAGATTTAGAGGATATAGGAGCTTCAAGTTGGACTTGGACTCGAAGGTAGAGTACCTAGATTCATTGGATGAGTCTAGTTCACCTTTAGAAGGTGAATGTACGTTAGACGTGCAGTACGAGTATAAGTGGATTACCTAGGTTCATTGGATGGGTCTAGTTTGCCTCTAGGAGGTGAACGTACATTAGACGTGCAGTACGAATGTAGGAAGGACTCAAGTTGGACTTGAAAGGACATTTGGAATGTAGTTGGAAATTTGGCATATAGGGTTGGATTACCTAAGAAGATGACAGTATAGACGGATGCCATAGTACCGGACTGGATATGATAGCTGATCCATTGGGTAGGAGACATGCCAGTTTAGAGGCTATGTTTCTGGAATGGAAGCAACTACAGTATATCACGGGAGATGACTTCGAACCTAAGTGCGAATTGGATTCAGAAACACTAGTATGCTTGACGATTAGATCGATCTGGATTGAGTGGATCGGTTCCAGTCAGAGGGACGATCCTACCCTATTGGAAATCACCTCTAGGGTAGAGATGGGAATCGATGGCGAGAGAACGACTGTACTTGGGAAGTTGAGGATGACATAAGAAAGTCATATCCAAAGCTCTTTGCCTGGTAAGATTTTAGCGGCGATGATTCTTCCCTTGTTAGTAAACCGCATACTAGGACAGATTGGTTCTGTTTGTTTTGCATGTTTGATTGTTATTTGTGGTTGGTAGGCATGCGGGATGCTTTGTATGTTTTGGGTTAAGGAATTTCGGGGACAAAATTTCTTAAGGAGGGGGGGGGGGAGGGGAGTGTAACGACCCGCATTCTACGCATCGCAGGATCGTAGGATATTTATTTCTTTCACATATGAAGTCGTATGGTCATGTAACTTTGGGAGACGACTATTGGGGTCATTTCCCATGTTCATGATTTTTGCCGATTTTTAAATGACCATTTTGCCCCTAGCCGATACTGTTTTGGCTATAACTTTTGATTGAAAAGGAGTTTTGACATGAAACCACTTCCATTGGATCCAGACGATGGTTTACAATTCCGTAGAGTGGTCATATTAGGCAAACGGACTCACCGTTTGGGGGATATGGCTGAAACAAGTTTCAGATAGTGAAAAACTGCTTAACCGGGCCAAATGAGGTGATTAGCAAATGGGCCCATAACCCATTTCCGGATTAGGGTTATGGGGAGGCTGAAATGAGTTAGGTTTCATTTCATTTCAGTTTTCTAGCCGCCGTCTACCTCCTAAGAACCCTAGTAATGGCCTCCAACCACTAAAACATCTCCAAATCTCTTTGTAATCAAGGATTAAGCTTAGCAACATAAAATTAAGAAGAGATAGCGCCAAAGCAAGGTTAGAGCAGCTGTTAGACATCAGTATTCGTGCCAAATAGAGATTTATTTCATATCTGAGTTTTATTTGTGGCCAAGGTGAGTGATTTGCGTAGTTCCTCACTAATTACGGTTAATTAAGGGTAATTAGTGTTGATTAGCGAATTTATACACTAATAAATTCTGGAAAAATATTTATAAATTCTTAAATGATGTTTTAGACCTCTGTTAGAAACTTGGGTTAATTTGATTATGTTTTGCTAATCATATCATTAGTTTTGCCTACACATGCTTAAGGGAAAATATGGGATTTTGGGTATGTTTGATCCATTTTACATGATATGATTGTTTTTTTGCTGTTTGTGGATGATTATACATGTTGCTATGGCTGTATGGTATGCTTAGTGATTTCCTAGAAGTGTTATATTGGTCAAAAACACCGTCGAATGGCGTAAAACAGCCGCTGGAAAAGTTGTAGGAAAATGTGCAGGGTTTCGGATCGGATCGGGATAGGGGGCTCGGATCGGATGGTGGACTGGGTAGAGAAGCCGAACCGGATCGGAACTTTGTACTAAAGGAGCCTTGGAGAGAAGGAAGGGCATTTGCTTAGAGTTGGAGTTGGGTAGGGGATCAGATCGGGGAGACCAAGAGGGGATCGGATTGGAGAGACCAAAGGGGGACCGGATCGTGCTTATGAAGAGAAGGGGGATTGGATCGGGACATCTAAGAGGGAGCAACCACCGAACCGAACCAGGAATCAACCATCGAACCTAGGCATAGGTCATCTGAACCGAACCAGAGCTAGAGGATCGAACCGAGGAGGAGTGGAGCACTGATCAAGGCATGTGCCAGGATCACCGAACCGAACTGGTTCGGGACTAACGAACCGAACCGAACCAAACCAGACATATACTTTTACCTCATTGTGATGACTCTTTTGAAGACCAACTCTAATTCGACCAAAATCCGAGATGCAAAGGAAGTCCAAATAGGAAGTAGAACTCAGGATCCAGAAGGGAACCAAGGAGTCCACTTCATGAGTTGGGCTTTGATGCGGGATGTGTGCAAAGGGGTTGTCGGTATTCATAACTTTGGTTCACCACAGAGAGATGGATAGTGGGCTTGTAGTGATAGTTGTACGGGATTGGATTCCGTCATGGCCCAAAGGATTAGGTAACCAAGGTAGTGGATATCGTATGATTTACGCACTGAGCGAGAGATGTGAGGATGTTTGCTATGCTTGATTGTTTGCCATCACCATGACATGCACACCCCCACCCCGTATTTCTTTACACCTATGTTAGTGGCACCTTAGAGCATTATACGGTATGTAGTGCAAACTCTTTGGTTGCAGGTCCAGGTTCAGGTATGGTTTAGTATACTGTTATTGTTCTGTTTAGCTGCTTATCGCTCATACCAGACTTTTTGTCTAACCCAGAGTTTTATGTCTCTTCTTATTACTCTAGGTGCTCTCACGAGCAGACTAGAGACATGTTAGGTGGTATTCACGAGTAGTTGTACCGGAGATGAGCAGGAGGCTTCCACGTATGATACATATATATAGATATTCTCCCTTTGTTGCTGTGGTCACTACTTTGGGCATTAATAATGTATCTTTCTTTCTTTAGTTTAGAAACAGTAATTTGGAAAGTTGTAATAAGCTGTATTTGGATTTCTGCTGCTCTGATGTTGATGTTGGTTTTAGTTATCAGCTTATGCACTATCCCACCTGTTTTATGTCAAGTATATTATTATTATATTTTGTTCCATGCGCTGTGATACATTCTACAGGTTTTCGATTATTCTTTCCTTTCTTTGGCGACCGTTCCTTGCTAGCCGGGCATGCGTTTCGGAGGAAATGTCGGCTGGTGCGGGGCAGGCCATCACACTACCATTAAGTTAGTATGAAGTCTAGACGCCTAACCTATCCGTGAGCGTAGTCCATGGAATCAAAATGAAACCTTTCCTTCAAAGCCAAAACACTATCCATGTAGAACTGGAAGCCTATGACCCATGCGTACAGCTATACCACGGTGCCATTTAAATTTAGGTCAAATAAAATGGTGTTCTCACATGTAAACTACTTTCTACCAACATATGCTTCCCATTTGATTGACAACTCAGAGCCACCCTAATACATTGCCTAAAACAAACCTATCCATTTACATATATTTGGCAAATAACACACGCACATGGAAGGCATCAGGGAAGGACATGACAACATATACACAATGTAATGACCCGCATTTTCCAGGGGTATAATTAATTTATTTAATTGTTTAAAATAGTGATATAGGGAATTTAATCATCGTTAATTAAATAATATGGAATATTTAATTAAATTAAATAATATATTTAATTCAGAATTAATCAAAAATATTGGAAATCACAATATTCTGTGAACGGGGTCGTCCCTAAGATTTAATTCAGCTTAGAGTTGAATTATATTGACGAATATATTCAATCGACGACAGTTTGAACGTGGAATTATAATATAATTAAAATCGAGCTCGAAATGGCGCTGCAGTTCGTAAATTGGCGATTCGAACTTCAACTGAATGTACAGGATTCGTTTTAAGCCGGATTTCTGTGAAACAAGAAACGTGTGGAGCTGGTGGAGTATATCTTTCTAGTGGAAGAGAAAAATCGGTAATTCGTCGTGTAGATTTTGATGTACGTCCAAATCAAATTTCAGAAAAGTCACTGTGAAATTCCTTTATAATTCGTAACGCTTTATATACGTTATAAAAGGATTTTTCAATGTAAATTGAATATCGAGATAATCTGGAATCTGAAATGTCAAGCTGTAAATTCAGATATGATATTTTGGAGCTGTACGATATCATATGTGGAGATATACGATAATATTAATTTATTAATATTTAATTTAATTTTTATTTAAATATATTTATATATTTAAATAGGCTATCCAGAGCTTTAAAAATAGCCACTTTTGCAAACGGAGTCGGAATTCGACGAAACTAATTTTGTTGGATCCACAACATCAAATAGTTGTTAGATTTCCAGTTTTGTGATTTTTAGAGTCATTGTGTGGCCGTACGGATTTTTAGAGTGAGAAATAGTCGATATTTTGACAGTTAAAAATACGCTGTGTGGTCATACGAAGTCGGAATTTGACGAAACCAGTTTCGTTGGGACCGTAATGTCAAACTGTAGCTACATGTCCAGTTTCGTGATTTTTGGGTATCGTGTGTGACCACACGGATTTTTAGAAGGTAGAAACAAATATAAAATGAATAAATAAAATATCTAGAAAATGTCTAAAATATCTAAAGCTTCTATAAATAACCCTTTTTAACGTTCTAAAACCTAATCAACTCATCCTTTGGTCAAAGGAGAAACAAGCCGTCGGTTTCCCTTTTCCATTCTTCAGGAAAACCAAGCTAGTGAGTTAAAAAAATCAAATAAAATTCAAATCAAATTCCTTAAATCTCATATCTACGTTCATTGAAATCGTTGTGAAGAGAGCTTTCAGTTCATACCCATTTTCTGATGTGCGTCGTTCAATTTGAGGCTGTCAGAGCAGCTCGACCACTTACAGAAATAGTTAGGGTTCATGATCTTGTGAATCTCAAGCATCGATTTCGGTTTTGAGTAATGTTTTCGAGATCTGGGAGAAACTCCGCACCTTGTATGCGAATGCGGTGGGTTTCAGCGAAGATAAAAGTCGATGTCTTCATTTTCACCGTGGTTTGAGCTGTTCCAATTCGAGTTGCAGGGGACGTCGAAATTTATGGGGATGGAATGAGTGGATGGAGGTTTTCATGAGGAGTTTAATGGTTGATGTGGTTTTGAATCTCGTGAGTTTATGAAGGAGGAAGAGAAGTTTAAATTTTCGATAAGGGCCATTTGACATTGGAGAAGTGCTGCGTGTTCTTGCTGATGGAGGAAGTGCTGTAGCTTTTGTGGGGTGAATTGGAGTTGGGCTGGGCGAGTATGGTAAGGCCCAAGAGGAAATAAGTTATAAGTTGGGGGAAGGAGATGCTAGAGTGAAGGCCGAATACTGGAGACGGGTCCTGGAAGGAGATGCTGTGTAAATTGGTGCGGGTCTTTATTGGGCCAGGATGGAGATGAGGAGGGGATTAACGGGCGGTTAAGCAAGGTTCAGTGGGATTTCATGGTTTTAAATATTGGTGAAAAGTTCAGTTGCTATGCGAGGCAGCTGTTATGTGAAGTAGGTTGTTGGAAACATCGAATGTATGTATGACGTGAGAAGGGATGGAAATGGCTTTGTACATAAATGAGGAGCAAAGTTCTGAAGCTCGATTTAAAGGAGGACCTTTTTGTGGGTCAGCGCAAAAGGGATTGGGCCGCTGGAAAACAAGGTTAAGGCCCGCTATTTAAATAACAATAGTTTAACTAAATTCAATATTTGTATAATAACTTGTGTAATGTATAGCTAGTTCATACTGTATCCGAATACAGTAAAACGGGATCCGATAGGATCACACAGACGAATGCTACAACAAGGAACCAGACTGGAATGATTGGAGCTATTTACAATTTATATCGAAATAAATTGTCGGATCAGAATCGACAATCGATTATCGTTCTTTAACGATGATCGACAATGTGAGTAAAACTCACCAACTCTGAATATTTCTATTTTTACAGTGTATTCTTAGAACTGTTAAATATTATCTGTTTGATTGTGTGTTGACTGTTTGATTGAACCGCTAGTCAGTTAGTGAATATTTTTTTTATATATAAATATATATATATATAAACAGTTAAATAGTTATATATTGATTCTGTTAACAGAATATTTCATATTTAACTGGAAGTGATGTTGATAATACTGTGTAACATCTATGATGCAGGGAAACAGGTTGGAGGAATCCAACTGGATTCCTCAACAGTTACTTTATTGTTTTTCATATATTGTTATATGATGTGATATAAAATCTGTGGGCGATTATATGTACTTGGATGATATTGAACATCGTGATTTGATATGATTGAATACCATAACATACCGAAATGTTGATAAGGGGATTTTCAAAGTGATATTGAAAATAGAATATTTATAAAATGGGATATTTATAAATAAGAGATATTTATAAAGTGGAATATTTATAAATAAGAAATGTTTATAAATTGGAATATTTATAAATAGGAGATATTCAAAAAGGAAATAATTACAAACCATTTTCTTTTTGAATGGAAAGGCCTTTATGGCGGGTTTGGGGATTTTCCCGATGCTCCCGATACAAAGGAGGTTATGGCGAATTTTTCCGGGAATTTAAGGAGTTAGAATATTTTTAAGAATAAATTTGAAAAGGAATATTTAGAAAATAAATAAAGTTATAAAAAGGAAAATTGTTTATAACTGAATAGGACATTATAAAAAGGAAAACGTTATAAAAAGGAAATCATTTGTAAAGTGAAGAACCGTTACTAAAAGTAAATCTTTATAAATGAATAGTTTATTCAATTAGAGTTAATCGAATAGAGTTAAACAGTTAGAGTTAACCAGTTAGAGTTAAACAGTTAGAGTTAAAAAGTTAGAGTTAACCAGTTAGAGTTAACCAGTTAGAGTTAACCAGTTAGAGTTAAACAGTTAGAGTTAACCAGTTAGAGTTAAAAATTTAGAGTTAAACAGTTAGAGTTAAAACAAACATAGTTATTCAGGATGAGTTGCCATTTAGCACGACTGCTAGCGTAATTCGCAGGGCTGTAAATAGCCTACGGCGGTCGGATGTTTCCTGAGGGAATCAGGCGTAACCATTGTGATTGCTGCGATTTAGAGTTGAGCGAATGGAGTTAAAGAATATAGAGTTAAGCAAAATTAGAAACTGACTAGAGATTAATAAGTTGAATGGTTTACTGAGTATCAATCTGATGTTGGTTTCGGCCTTCGGGGTTTATACTTAGGAAGTTGTTCTCTTGTTAGTTTATAGTTAGAGTCTGACAGTTGTGGAAGGATAGTGATACGTAAATAAATAATGGAAATGTTTTCCAACGTTGATAACTAATATTTTCTAAATATAGAAAATAACGAAATATGAATATATATATATATATGTTTGATGATTGGGTCGATAATTCCATTTTGGAATTTAGATCGTTGTTTGTACACAGACATGTTTTCATTTGATAGTTAAATCACATACTATCAAAGTTTTGACCATTTTACGTTGTAAATATGGAGAGACCGGTTGGATTATTATCCGAAGAACCACTCCGTATTGACATAAGCGTTGTGATCAAATACGATGAAGAAAATTGAAGACGAAGTAAAGTGCAAGGGCTATTGTATAAATCTTAGGTAACAGTGCATAAGATGGATGTACTGAATAGTGCCTTCGGTTTGTCCAGTCCCAGGACAACTTGTATGGATGAATGTCTGACAGAGTATTCCTAACAAATCATATATGTTGATCTCTTCAATGTATTACGTTTGGTGGCGGAGGAATTCGTTTCTCTTAGCTTCATACCTGTGATACCGTTAGAGAAATCGATAATGATTTGGCGGGTATGACGATGTGGTATTCCAAGTAAATGAAGATATGATATGAAAAGATAAGCGTAGCTTCTAGCCTCACATCCGGTAAATGACAGAAATCGGGCAGGCAGCATGGCTAAGTCGGTCGCACCGAAGTAGGGTGTATAATCACCTATCTAGAGAATATTCATTTTCTTCTTTAATCTATCAATGTTGTCCCATATATATATACGGGAACGGTTGCTGATCCCAACCGTTGGTGATGTACATCCGATACACTCAAGCAAAATGAGTGGTCGGTCATGTGTGGCTGAGTTGCAAGACGTTCTTGTTGAACTCCAGTGTATCGTTCCTAGAGTACACTAATCGGAAGGTGGTTCCATACCTTGTCATAGTTGGAAATCCATTATCCAATACGTGCTTGCGATTTTGATTGTATACTATTTATGTAGAACGTGAGATGAAAGCGTTTCTGCTAGTTGATATCTATTTGTACATAGACATTATTATAATATCTAAAGATTTTTGATATAAAGATATTTAGGATTCTCATAAGGGAAAAACCCCGTTCCGTTCTACGGCGTGGTCTTATGAGATATCGTTTATTTGTTCATATACCTGTTTAAACTGTTTTACTCACACCAGTCCCATGAGTGACCCAGAGTTTACTTTGTTGTTTTCCCTAAACTCTTGGGTGCCTAAATTTGTACGGGCAGTCAAGTAGTCGGGATTTACAGATATACTTGAAGAGCTGGAGCAGGAGGCTTCTAGATCATATAGCTATAGTTTATTTCCGCTGTGTTGTAAGTGCTGTACTCTGATAAGTGCTATTGTATACATAACTGTTATATTTCAAAGTTATGTTATCTATTATATGCTATTCGTTCCGCTGTGAGGTTCGTGTTACTCTGATGTTGTGTTCTTCTTCTTCTTCTATTCTAAGTTTCTATCTTATCTATTCTCACCCTCTAATTTCTTTCATTAATTACCGGGATTTTTCGATGTTTTGGTTATCGACATCGTGTTTATGTCGATAACCAAAGTCATTCAAAATCCGGGTCGTTACAGTTGGTATCAGAGCTTAAGTTAAGTTTACCTTGGCTCTGTGGCGTGACTCGGTAGAGATAGGGTTAGTAATACCCTAGATTGAGTTTGAGTTTATATATACGAGTGTGTATTTGTATTTGATATAAAAATGGTTTTATATTGTGGAGATTCACTAGCTGAGTTGTTTATGAGTTCTGGTCGATCAGTTTGATCCACTGTATTGGTAGGGGTTTCTAAACACTCGAATACGATGAACCATCGTGGTATGTTTTGAAAAGAGGGTAAATGAAATAATTTTACCCAAAGTATAATTGATATATATTGAATTTATAATATATGAGATATATTGGTTGTTATTATAATCGAGTAAGATTATAAATATAATGGTTATGTAAATAATCAATCAGAATTCATATAAGTATAATATATGAAATAAAGTGAATTAAATCTAAAATTAAAGTAAGAATTGAAATTAACAACTGGAAGTTCAGATAAGTGTCTGTAATTGAATCTGGATTGGATATATGTGAATTTTAAAATCCTGGGAGGTTTTAAATTTGTTTTAATAAGGATATTTTGAACTAATTCAAGATGGAAGTGTTTAAATTGGAGTTTTGAAAAGGAATATAGTATTGAACTCACTTTGATCGCTGGAAAATAATTCTGATGATGGTGTACACATCATCAGTGTGATTTTAGAGTTGTAAGTGACGGATTACTACCCAAAATTTTATTTTAAAATTTGTTTCGTGAAAACAAGTTGTTTAAGAATTCAAATGTTTTGAATTGGTGTTATGATTTCAAATGGACTTGAAATAAAAGCCCAGGAATTTAAATTCTGGAATTAAAGTATAACTAATGAAGTTAAATAGAATGAGATAGTAAAAGTGAATGAGGAATTTGAATTTAACTTGAACTAAGTTAAATTAAAAACTGGATTGGATTATAGAATAATTTGAATGAAATTTAGTTGATAAACTAAGAGTTGAAATTGGATATTGGAGTTTAAATGAAATTCGACTTAAGTATAAGCGAATGGTTTGAGTTGAGGATATAAACTAATCGAAGTTAGATTAGTATGACATTGGTATATGCAGGGTGTTAATCGATGGAAATGATATAATGGTAGGCCCAAGAAAAAGGTACAAGTTTATAATTGATATAAGCATGAGATTTATGAGCTGAATTGGCAAGCCGCTTGGCTGTTTGATTTTCTTTTGGGTTGAAGAAGGCCCAGAGAGGCAAGTTGGAGTTTGAGCTATTGACCAGTACAAATGAGGTGCTGGCGAAATTTTTCGAAAGTTTAAAGTGTTAGAAAATTTTCAGAATTTTTGTAGTTAGTCGGAATGAATAAATATTTTAGTCGATATTAATTGGTTCAGTTAAAATCAGAAATCAGGGGTAAACAAATCTTAGGAATTCCAATAGGTAGGGTCGTCCTCTAACTTAGCAATTTCGAGGACGAAATTATTTTAAGTGGGGAAGAATGTAATGACCCGCATTTTCCAGGGGTATAATTAATTTATTTAATTGTTTAAAATAGTGATATAGGGAATTTAATCGTCGTTAATTAAATAATATGGAACATTTAATTAAATTAAATAATATATTTAATTAAGAATTAATCAAAAATATTTGAAATCACAATATTCTGTGAACAGGTTCGTCCCTAAAATTTAATTCAGCTTAGAGTTGAATTATATTGACGAATATATTCAATCGACGACAGTTTGAACGTGGAATTATAATATAATTAAAATCGAGCTCGAAATGGCGCTGCAGTTCGTAAATTGGCGATTCGAACTTCAACAGAATGTACATGATTCGTTTTAAGCCGGATTTCTATGAAACAAGAAACGTGTGGAGCTGGTGGAGTATATCTTTCTAGTGGAAGAGAAAAATCGGGATTTCGTCGTGTAGATTTTGATGTACGTCCAAATCAAATTTCAGAAAAGTCGCTGTGAAATTCCTTTATAATTCGTAACGCTTTATATACGTTATAAAAGGATTTTTCAATGTTAATTGAATATCGAGATAATCTGGAATCTGAAATGTCAAGCTGTAAATTCAGATATGATATTCTGGAGCTGTACGATATCATATGTGGAGATATACGATAATATTAATTTATTAATATTTAATTTAATTTTTATTTAAATATATTTATATATTTAAATAAGCTATCCAGAGCTTTAAAAATAGCCACTTTTGCAAACGGAGTCGGAATTCGACGAAACTAATTTTGTTGGATCCGCAACATCAAATAGTTGTTAGATTTCCAGTTTTGTGATTTTTAGAGTCATTGTGTGGCCGTACGGATTTTTAGAGTGAGAAACAGTTAATATTTTGACAGTTAAAAATACGCTGTGTGAGCATACGAAGTCGTTATTTGACGAAACCAGTTTCGTTGGGACCGTAATGTCGAATTGTAGCTGCATGTCCAGTTTTGTGATTTTTGGGTATCGTGTGTGACCACACGGATTTTTAGAAGGTAGAAACGAATATAAAATGAATAAATAAAATATCTAGAAAATATCTAAAGCTTCTATAAATAACCCTTTTTAACGTTCTAAAACCTAATCAACTCATCCTTTGGTCAATGGAGAAACAAGCCGTCGGTTTCCCTTTTCCATTCTTCAGGAAAACCAAGCTAGTGAGTTGAAAAAATCAAATAAAATTCAAATCAAATTCCTTAAATCTCATATCTACGTTCATTGAAATCGTTGTGAAGAGAGCTTTCAGCTCATACCCATTTTCTGATGTGCGTCGTTCATTTTGAGGCTGTCAGAGCAGCTCGACCACTTACAGAAATAGTTAGGGTTCATGATCATGTGAATCTCAAGCATCGATTTCGGTTTTGAGTAATGTTTTCGAGATCTGGGAGAAATTCCGCACCTTGTATGCGAATGCGGTGGGTTTCAGCGAAGATAAAAGTCGATGTCTTCATTTTCACCGTGGTTTGAGCTGTTCCAATTCGAGTTGCAGGGGACGTCAAAATTTATGGGGATGGAATGAGTGGATGGAGGTTTTCGTGAGGAGTTTAATGGTTGATGTGGTTTTGAATCTCTTGAGTTTATGAAGGAGGAAGAGAAGTTTAAATTTTCGATAAGGGCCATTTGACATTGGAGAAGTGCTGCATGTTCTTGCTGATGGAGGAAGTGCTGTAGCTTTTGTGGGGTGAATTGGAGTTGGGCTGGGCAAGTATGGTAAGGCCAAGAAGGAAATAAGTTATAAGTTGGGGGAAGGAGATGCTAGAGTGAAGGCCGAATACTGGAGACGGGTCCTGGAAGGAGATGTTGTGTAAATTGGTGTGGGTATTTATTGGGCCAGGATGGAGATGAGGAGGGGATTAACGGGCGGTTAAGCAAGGTTCGGTGGGATTTCATGGTTTTAAATATTGGTGAAAAGTTCAGTTGCTATGCGAGGCAGCTGTTATGTGAAGTAGGTGGTTGGAAACATCGAATGTCTGTATGACGTGAGAAGAGATGGAAATGGCTTCGTACAGAAATGAGGAGCAAAGTTCTGAAGATCGATTTAAAGGAGGACCTTTTTATGGGTCAGCGTAAAAGGGATTGGACCAGTGGAAAACAAGGTTAAGGCCCGCTATTTAAATAACAATAGTTTAACTAAATTCAATGTTTGTATAATAACTTGTGTAATGTATAACTAGTTCATACTGTATCCGAATACAGTAAAACGGGATCCGATAGGATCACACAGACGAATGCTACAACACGGAACCAGACTGGAATGATTGGAGCTATTTACAATTTATATCGAAATAAATTGTCGGATCAGAATCGACAATCGATTATCGTTCTTTAACGATGATCGACAATGTGAGTAAAACTCACCAACTCTGAATATTTCTATTTTTACAGTGTATTCTTAGAACTGTTAAATATTGTCTGTTTGATTGTGTGTTGACTGTTTGATTGTGTGTTGACTGTTTGATTGAACTGCTAGTCAATTAGTGAATATTTTATATATATATATATATAAATATATGTATATATATATAAACAGTTAAATAGTTATATATTGATTCTGTTAACAGAATATTTCATATTTAACTGGAAGTGATGTTGATTATACTGTGTAACATCTATGATGCAGGGAAACAGGTTGGAGGAATCCAACTGGATTCCTCAACAGTTATTTTATTGTTTTTCATATATTGTATATATGATGTGATATAAAATCCGTGGGCGATTATATGTACTTGGACGATATTGAACATCGTGATTTGATATGATTGAATACCATAACATACCTAAATGTTGATAAGGGGATTTTCAAAGTAATATTGAAAATAGAATATTTATAAAATGGGATATTTACAAATAAGAGATATTTATAAAGTGGAATATTTATAAATAAAAATGTTTATAAATTGGAATATTTATAAATAGGAGATATTCAAAAAGGAAATAATTACAAATCATTTTCTTTTTGAATGGAAAGGCCTGTGTGGCGGGTTTGAGGATTTTCCCGATGCTCCCGATGCTCCCGATACAAAGGAGGTTATGGCGAATTTTTCCGGGAATTTAAGGAGTTAGAATATTTTTAAAAATAAATTTGAAAAGGAATATTTAGAAAATAAATAGAGTTATAAAAAGGAAATTTGTTTATAACTGAATAGGATGTTATAAAAAGGAAAACGTTATAAAAAGGAAATCATTTGTAAAGTGAAGAACCGTTACTAAAAGTAAATCTTTATAAATGAATAGTTTATTCGATTAGAGTTAATCGAATAGAGTTAAACAGTTAGAGTTAACCAGTTTGAGTTGAACAGTTAGAGTTAAACAGTGTTAAACAGTTAGAGTTAACCAGTTAGAGTTAACCAGTTAGAGTTAACCAGTTAGAGTTAAATAGTTAGAGTTAACCAGTTAGAGTTAACCAGTTAGAGTTAACCAGTTAGAGTTAAACAGTTAGAGTTAAAAAGTTAGAGTTAAACAGTTAGAGTTAAAACAAACATAGTTATTCAGGATGAGTTGCCATTTAGCACGACTGCTAGCGTAATTCGCAGGGCTGTAAATAGCCTACGACGGTCGGATGTTTCCTAAGGGAATCAGGCGTAACCATTGCGATCGCTGCGATCTAGAGTTGAGCGAATGGAGTTAAAGAATATAGAGTTAAGCAAAATTAGAAACTGACTAGAGATTAATAAGTTGAATGGTTTCCTGAGTATCGATCTGATGTTGGTTTCGGCCTTCGGGGTTTATACTTAGGAAGTTGTTTTCTTGTTAGTTTATAGTTAGAGTCTGACAGTTGTGGAAGGATAGTGATACGTACATAAATAATGGAAATGTTTTCCAATGTTGATAACGAATATTTTCTAAATATAGAAAATAAGGAAATATGAATATATATATATATATATATATATATGTTTGATGATTGGGTCGATAATTCCATTTGGAATTTAGATCGTTGTTTGTACATGGACATGTTTTCATTTGATAGTTAAATCACAGACTATCAAAGTTTTGACCATTTTACGTTGTAAATATGGAGAGACCGGTTGGATTATTATCCGAAGAACCACTCCGTATTGACATAAGCGTTGTGATCAAATACGATGAAGAAAATTGAAGACGAAGTAAAGTGCAAGGGCTATTGTGTAAGTCTTAGGTAACAGTGCCTAAGATGAATGTACTGAATAGTGCCTTCGGTTTGTCCAGTCCCAGGACAACTTGTATGGACGAATGTATGACAGAGTATTCGTAACGAATCATATATGTTAATCTCTTCAATGTATTACGTTTGGTGGCGGAGGAATTCGTTTTTCTCTTAGCTTCATACCCGTGATACCGTTAGAGAAATCGATAATGATTTGGCGGGTATGACGATGTGGTATTCCAAGTAAATGAAGATGTGATATGAAAAGATAAGCGTAGCTTCTAGCCTCACATCCGGTAAATGACAGAAATCGGGCAGGCAGCATGGCTAAGTCGGTCGCACCAAAGTAGGGTGTATAATCACCTATCTAGAGAATATTCATTTGCTTCTTTAATCTATCAATGATGTTCCATATATATATATATATATATATATATATATATATATATATATATATATATATACGGGAACGGTTGCTGATCCCAACCGTTGGTGATGTACATCCGATACACTCAAGCGAAATGAGTGGTCGGTCATGTGTGGCTGAGTTGCAAGACGTTCTTGTTGAACTCCAGTGTATCGTTCCTAGAGTACACTGATCGGAAGGTGGTTCCATACCTTGTCATAGTTGGAAATCCGTTATCCAATACATGCTTGCGATTTTGATTGTATACTATTTATGTAGAACGTGAGATGAAAGCGTTTCTGCTAGTTGATATCTATTTGTACATAGACATTATTATAATATCAAAAGGTTTTTGATATAAAGATATTTTGGATTCTCATAAGGGAAAAACCCGTTCCGTTCTGCGGCGTGGTCTTATGAGATATCGTTTACTTGTTCATATACCTGTTTAAACTGTTTTACTCACACCAGTCCCATGACTGACCCGGAGTTTACTTTGTTGTTTTCCCTAAACTCTTGGGTGCCTAAATTTGTACGGGCAGTCAAGCAGTCGGGATTTACAGATATACTTGAAGAGCTGGAGCAGGAGGCTTCTGGATCATATAGCTATAGTTTATTTCCGCTGTGTTGTAAGTGTTGTACTCTGATAAGTGCTATTGTATACATAACTGTTATATTTCAAAGTTATGTTATCTATTATATGTTATTTGTTCCGCTGTGAGGTTCGTGTTACTCTGATGTTGTGTTCTTCTTCTTCTTCTTTTCTAAGTTTCTATCTTATCTATTCTCACCCTCTAATTTCTTTCATTAATTACTGGGATTTTTCGATGTTTTGGTTATCGACATCGTGTTTATGTCGATAACCAAAGTCACTCAAAATCCGGGTCGTTACAGTCAGTCCGCACACCCCCTTCCTTCTACTTCACTTGCAACTGAATTTCAAGCTTTCACCTCAGCCAAACTAGAAGGTGAAGCTACGCTACCCTACCTTGTACTGGAGACAACGACATTGTTTCTATCCATTTAAGCCAGTTCTATAAATAGGTGTTATGCGAGCTCATTTCTTTCTACTGCAAAAATAAAATAAAATACATGTTCTTTTTCTTTTCCTTACTTTCTTCAAGTAAATTATATACACTATATCTCGTATTCTCTTCCACAACAAAAAGGAGAAGCTTGCAAGCTTGCATGGAAGCAAAACTGGGAGGAGAAGCTCTGTAACGAACAGGGATTTTCGACCCAGAAAATCAACATTAAACCCATGTTAATTATTCAGGTATCGAAAATTCCAGATCATTAATAGAAAGAAGTTAGAGGGTGAGAATAGATAAGATAGAAAATTAGAATAGAATAAGAAGAAGATCACCACAGAACAAAATCTGAGTGATACGAATCTCACAGCGGAACGAAAAAATATATAATATATAACATAACTTTGCAATAAAACAATATTTATATATATACAATAACATTATCAGTTTAAACACTTACACACAGCGGAAATAACAATAGTTATATAATCCTGAAGCCTCCTGCTTCAAGCTCCTCCAAGTATATCTGTAAAGACCTGAACTACTTGACTTCCTGTACAAATTTGGGCACCCAAGAGTTTAGGGAAAACAAAACAAAATAAACTCTGGGTCAGTCATGGGACTGGTGTGAGTAAACTCAAATCATTTGGTTTAACTTTTCATAATCCTTTCAAAAGAAATGATAATCGTAAAACCGATCCACACATAAACACGGATGGTTTTTACCTTACGATAACCCAAAACACTTTCAAAATCAATACTTTTCTGATATTATAATAGTGTCTAATCACAAGTAATTAACAATCTAGCAGAATGCTTGCATCTCAAGTTCCACATATATAATATACAAACAAAACAGCGGGCACTTATTGGAGATTGGATTCCGACTATGACAAGGTATGGTACCACCTGCCGATAGAGTATCTCTAGAGGCGAATACACTGGGTTCAACAAGAACGTCTTGCAACTCGGCCCACACATAACCAACCACTCATTTCGCTTGAGTGTATCGAATGTATACCACCAACGGTTGGGAGCTACCACCGTTTCCCGAAAAGGGACAGCATCGAAAATAGATAAAAGAATGAAATGGATTTTTTTCTAGATAGGTGGTATACACCCTAATGGGAGCGACCCACATAGCCATGCTGCCTGCCCAATTTCTGTCATTTCCTGGTTGATGAGGCTTGAGGTCATTGCGTATCTTTTGGAACACCTGACCACCATTCACTTTGAATGCCAAATCGTCATACCCGCCAAATCACAAATTGATTTCCCCAAAAATACCACGGGTATAAAGCTCAGAGATGAATTCCTCAGCCACCAAACGTAAGTACGTTTGAAGAGATCGACTTACGCGATCCGTTAGATATACTTTGTCAGACATTCGTCCATTCACGTTGTCTTGGGACTGGACAAACCGGAGGTACTATTCTGTAAACATGACAGCCCTTGCATAACTCCGTCTTCAATTATCTTCATCATATTTAATCGCAACGCTAACGTCCATATAGAGTGGTTTCAGATAATGAATCTGATCCCGGTCTCTCCGTATTGACGATGGAAAAATGGTCAAAAACTTTGATAGTCGGTGATTTACCTATCAAAGAAAAACATGTATGCAAACAACGATATTATTTCCTGATGGAAATTCTATTGGTCTATCATCATTCCACATTTTATCTCTTTAGATTAAATTATCATTAATTTATCCATTTACCCATTTCTATATATTCGTAAATTCTTATTTCTAGATTTGGAAAATATATATTATTAATCATTGGAAACATTTCTGTATTTCCTCCATTCCTTGTTTCTATATTAGAAACCATTTCTGATTATTATTTGGAAAACATTTCCAAAACTCCTTCATTTGATTTAAACAGATGTTTAAATAAGGCATCACTAAGCCAATTCAAAACATTCACTCATTAACTAAATTCACTTAACCAACCTTCATTATCGAACCTTACCCATCCCTTAGTTAAAAACGAAGTCAATCAAGTTGGGGTATAATTACCTCTCAGACCTTAACTGAACAACATTTCTAACCTCAAAATAGATAAAGTTCACCCTTTTAAATCTTTTAACCAACTTCCTTACGTAACTCGAATTCTATTTAGGAATCCACTTCTTTTACCAAAATCATTTGATTATAACGATGGTGTTATAACCCCATACTTCCGAAATAAAATAACTTAAATATAACTCTTCCATATTAATTTGGATAAATAAGCAAATAACTAATTTATTAATGAATAAATAAATCTTGGTTTTAAAACGGAAAGTTATTGGTACTTTCCCTAATTTGATATAATCGAATTTCAACTTACAATTATCTCTCGAATAATCTCTATTCGATAACTCCCCTTTCGAATAACTATATTCGATTATCTCTCTTTGAATAACTATATTCGATAATCTCTCTTTCGAATAAACTATATTCGATAACTCTTCCTTTCGGATAACTTATATTCGATTAACTCTCTTCTTCGAATAACTTATATTCGATAATCTCTCTCGAATTACTTATATTCGATAATCTCTCTCGAATAACTTATATTTGATAATCAAATATCGGTTTCCAACCGAATACTAATTTCCTTGTAAAATCCTGATTTATTCAATATATAATTTCTGCAAATAAATCATTTTTTAAAACATTGGCATAGTTGAATTTTAAATACAAATCTTTACGGATTTTATTTAATCCCTTTTTACATTTCGAGTATCGAAATGGATTTCATCATTCCCTTTTCAAAACAACTCCAAATTTCCCATTTTATTTACCATTGAATTTGAAATCTCAATTATCCACTGATAATTATATTTTGGTTCATATATAAACATTGTTTATAAATCACAACACTTGTTTTCCTTATTTAACAAGTTATTTATTTCTAATCATTTGAAATCACATCTCTGTTTAACTTCTATTTCAAAAACCCAATTTCCTTTACAATTTTTTTTTATTTATAAAATCTTTACTTCATTCCAGTTTTCACGTTGAATGTGAATAATACCCCTTTATTAGAATCCCTTTAGTTTGATTTCGTATTTTAAAACAATATCCCAATTCCAACTTCTATTCATAGATTTATTTATACGAAACCTTCTTTTTATTTCTAACACTTAAATCTCATTTAAATTCCCTTTATAAATGCTGAGTTCACATTCTATTTAAAATATCGGTGCTAAAAACCAATCTCTACTTCTCTATAGAAGTTCATACTTATATATTCCATTTATCAAAGATAAATATTCTTTTTAATTTATGAACATTGTTTATAAATTTATTTTGCTCAATTTATCTGTTAAAACAGATTTCTATTTAAAATCTACTTTGAAACTATCTCCTCGTCGTTTTTTTATATCTTCTCAATTCTCTTTTATAATTCTATTTATTTCCCCAAATAATTTCTTTTATAATTCAATTTGATTTCTGAAATAATTCCTTTCAATTCTATTTGTTTTCCTAAATATTATATTTACTCCATAAAGCTCTTTATTTACTTCTTATTACTTTCATTTAGTATTTTAACCAAATCGGTTTTTCAAACTTCCATATAACTGTCGTTAACTTCATACAGAATTCTTTTATTTAATTTTCAAATATCTCCTTTTAATAAGTCCATTTGATTTCAAAAAATTCCAAAATCCCATATTCACTTCATACATTTCTTTTTATAAAATACTTTGATTTTATACGAATATTTTTATTTCAGTATACACATTGAAAATTTCCTTTTTTATATAAAATCCTTTGATTTTATATAAATATTTTGTTTCAAATTATAGTTTGAAATTTCCCTTTCACACTCCAGTATTTCCTTTGGTATTTAAAAGTACCAAATAACAATGATCAAACACACATAATCAACAACAGATTATAAATCACATCATATATCACAATATATGAAAATAGTAAAATAATTGTTGAGGAACCCAGTTGGGTCCCTCCGACCTGTTTCCTTGCAACCACATATGTTAATCAACATAAATAACATGAATATGAAGTATTCAGATAAACAGAATTAATATTCGATTAACGATTTATATATATATATATATATATCGTTATCTATATTTTCAACCAACTAACTAGCAGTTCAACCAAATAGCGAACACATAGCAAATAAACATCATTTATAAATTCTAAAAATATTTTATAAAAATATAAATTGAGTAGAGTTAGTGAGATTTACTCACATTGGACGGTTATCGTTAAATAACGATAATTGGTCATTGATTTGATTCAGGCGTTTAATTTCACCATAAATCCAAACGAGCTCCAATTCACTCCTGGTTAGTTCCATGGTGTAGCCACCGTCAATACGATCCTAACAGATCTTGTTTCACTGAATTCTGGTACTACACGGAAAATATATAACAGTTATAAGTTAATACACTTATTTGAATTTAAATAAACTAAACTTTAATTAAACGTTGGGCCTTACTATTCCTTATAGCCCAGACCCGCATCATTCCTATGACCGCCCAAATGAACAGTAACGTCTTCCTCCAGGTAACAAAAACGCGACCTCCTCCTTCCAATGGACATTTCGCCTCGTTATAACTTCAACAATCCCTCCTGCATTCGACGGAACCCAAAAGTAAAACAACCAAACTCATCTCCATTCAAATCTCTTCAATCCCATACCACCTATCCCCAACTCGCATAATCATAGAAAATCACGACAGTCCCCTCCTGGAGCACGCTACAGTGAAACACACGACAGGAATTATCATGGAATTCTCCCAAAACTTGTACCCAATGTGCGGATTTCCACGTAGACCCCCATAATGACCTCGAAACGAGCTGCTTCCCCTTCAGTCGCACAAACTATCGAACCCTAGATCCACTGTTGCAAATGTTGAACCCTAGAACAAATGTCGAACCCAGCAACTCCTATGTGTTTTTGAGGAGGAAGTACACGGGAGTTCAAATGAACAAGGGTTTGGGTAGTTAATGACATTATATAAGAGAATTATAATCTTTTTATATTCATTATTATATTCATTTTTAGTATAACGCTATTTGTATTTATCATCTAAAAATCTGCATGATCACACACAATATCTAAAAATCGTAAAAATGGGCATACAACCAGAGTTTGACATTACGGACCCAACGAAACTGGTTTCGTCGAATTCCGACTTTGTTTGCTCATACAATGTATTTTTAACCATCAAATACTGACTATTTTTCACATTAAAAATCTGTACGGCCACACACTGACTCCAAAAATCATGAAACTTGGAATCTAGCAATTATTCAATATTACGGATCCAACAAAATTAGTTTTGTCAAAAACGGAGTTCATTTGCAAAACTGACTATTTTTAAAGCTCTAAATAACCCATTTAAATATATAAATATATTTAAAAATAATTAAATTTAATATAAATAAATTAATATTATCGTATATATTCACATATGATATCATACAACTCTAAAATATACATATATGGATTTATAACTCGACATTCAAATCCCGGTTTAATCGATATTAGATTTATATTGAAAAATCCTTTTATAATATAAATATATATATATATATATTTATAATTTCAAAGGAATTCCATAGCGACTTTTCTAAAATTTGATTTGAACATAAATCAAAATCTACACAATGAAATCCCGATTTTTCTCTTCCATTAGAAAAATATACTTCACCAGCTCCGAACGTTTCTTGTTTCACAGAAATCCGATTTAAAACTGATTCTGTATATTCAATTGAAGTTCGAATTGCCAAATTACGAACTGCAGCGCCATTTCGAGCTCGATATAAATTATAATATAATTATATGTTCAGCTTTCGTTTATATAATATATTCGTTAATATAATTCAACTCTAAACTGAATTATATATTTTGAATTGCCCAATTCACACCTTATTGCCATTTCAGCTAATTCTGATTATTTCAGTATTAAATATATTATTTAATTATTATATTAATTAAATATTCACTATTATTTAATTTAAACCATTTAAATCTATAAATTACTATTTAAATAATTAAATTAATTAATTATTATATCATTGAAAATACGGGTCGTTACCAGCTCTCCTATTTAGAATAGTGCAGCGAACCATGGATGGAAGTAGAGGAGACGACGACCATCTTGACAGTGATAGAGTCATAATCTCCGATGAGGTATGTGGTGCGGTTCCATGGTGAATGTAGCGGGGCCGTGGGTTAGAGAACTTCAAATGGAAAGTTGGTTCGAAAACAGAAAAGAATGGAGGAAGGCTCAGAATAGAAGAGGAGAATGGTTGTAGCACGGATCATGTCTGGGAAAGTACGAAAGAAGTATTCAAGAATAATGGGAAGCTGGGACTTTAGCATAGGAATGTAAGAAGTTATGTTGAAAGAAAAAAGTGGCAAAACATTTTAACGTGAAACAAAGGGGCAAGTGGATCGTGGTGGCCAAATGAATGTTTGGAAGATGCTGCGTTCATTGACTGAAGGAGGGCGAATGGTGTGACCGTACCTGATGGGATTTAAGGCGGAGATAGGGGAGGCTCGGCCCCCGGGTTTGACATTTTCAGATCATCGGCAGGTGACCAATGTTTGCAGCAGTGATCCGAGTTTGGTTTCGTGCGTGTGCACTGAAAGTTAAGGGCAGTGGAGTTTATATGGATAGATTGAAGAACATAAGTGGGATGTTGGCAAAATTTCGAAGCATTGGAGCAGAAGAAACGTGAAAAGCAAAAGAGAATGCAGGCGGAGTTTTCAAAAGAATAACATTAGGAACAAAGTGATCCAGGCTTTTAACGCGGACGCTAATCGGGACCAATTTCTCAAAGTACAATTAGTTATTAATTAGTTATATTTAATTAAATCTTAGACTAATAAGGCCTAATTCGTTCTCTAATTCATGTAGCAGGCATTGAAAATCATACTGGTGTTCTGTAAACTATCGGAAACGAAGCCTAAGAGGACAAAGCATATTTCTTCAGCCTGGTTAAGTGTTGACAAATAATTTACGTTAAATCAATATAATTAGAGTATATAATAATAATGTTATAATCTGTGGACTGTGCAGAACAGAGAAACAGGTAAGACGAAGATGAGAACGACGCTAGAAAGTTCGGTTAGCCTAATACTTGATTAGGAAATGTAATAAAACTGTTAGTTACAATTAAGGAACTTTTATTAAGATAGTTAATATAATTTGCATCACATATAGGCTGAAGTGTAAAAATGTTTGCAGGCATTTTTTGGTAATGGGTGTCCAAGTGGACGTAGCGTGGTTGGCTGTTTCTAACAAACGGGGAGCATCAGATAGAACCAAACCGGCGTATTGAGGTTAAACAAATGTAATTAACGTAAATGATTTTTTATTAAAAATTAGATTGTCTAACTAAATAAATTATGAATTCATATAATAGTATAACTTATGTATACGTGGGCAGAACTAGACTAAACAAGTTACGTTGGGACCGCATCATCGAACTCTGCATTCTGGAATTGACTTGAATCGAACTGGAGAATGCTGAAACTTATTGTTAAATTAAACGCTATTTATCTTTACAAGAACCACTGAAGCGACAAATGAAATCAGGTGAGTTAAACTCACTCAGTTCTTGCTACTTATATTTGATATAAGTTGGGTTTTTATTTTGTATGCTTTGGTTGCTTATGGTTGACTGTTAGCTAATTATACATTTACTTGCTGAGTTAACCAATGAAATTAAACCATTGTTTAATTTTAGTGGAATATCAAATCGTTATTTCAACGATTCGATCCAATAGAGGTAACTTACCTTGTTAGTCACATCTATAGAATAAACGTGTTGAACTGTTTGAATTGTTTTGATAATTGGCTGATGTTAAATGGTCGTTATTTACTGTTATGGAAATTATCAGTTAAATGGAATTTAATGATCTGATTTGAGATAAACGTTTTGACTACAGGGAAGAACAGGTTGGAGGGATCCAACCGGATTCCTCAAATGTATTAGACATTATTTATTTTCATATTATCAATATATGAACTATCCTGATTGGGTGGTTGGTTTGATAATTGATAGTTGACTGGAAATTCAAGCTGTGTTTGGTTTAAACCATTGGGTAATATTGGTTGAGTATTTGGCATCATATGGGATATAAAATCAATCGTTTTATAAATGGTGATTTACAGTCATGTGAATCGATAAAACTGAAGTTATAAAATTTATTTTATAACTAGAGATAGATTTTGAAGTATTTTATTTTAAACAAAAGTTTATAAAAAGGAAATAAATAATTATTATTTATTATCTAAGTTTATAATTAATTATTAATTTATTTGATAAAGTGAATTCTGATGTTAATCAGATTTATAAATATGAGAATAGGAAATTAACCTAACGGTTAAATTCAGATAATTGTTTTGTTAAGAAACCATTAAATGAAATAATTTAAAATTAATTATATTATTAATTAACTTAAAGTGAGAACTAATTAGAATCGGTTAATGAGATAATTGCGGTTTGAGTTGATTAAATCGACTGTTTTAGCTGAAATTGACTATTAAATTAGTTTGTTTCGAAGAATATTTGTTTTAATTTTAATAAGATTTAAAAAAAAGAGATTTACCATTTATATTAGTTAATAAAGAAATTAACTACTGAGGTAGTTAATAATCGAAGTAAATTAGTATTTTAATAAAAAATAATTTAGGGAATTACTTTTTAATTGAAATTCATTTAAAAAGTAATCGAAGTTGAAATGAAATCTGATTGATTAGTGAAAGAAGTTTACGAACGGGTTTTATATTAAAAACCCGAATTTTTATAACGAAGATAAAAAGGAATTTCAAGCGAATGCAATAACTTGAAATAAATGTTACTTAATTATTCGAATTAAGTCAAAGGAAATTAAGATAAAAATGGTTTAAGATAAACCATGATTATATAAAAGAGGTTTGAGGTGTTATATTGTTAATTCTAAATTAGCGTTAATAATGTGGTTAGGTAAAAGTGGGAAATTGAAATCAGAATTTCAAAGCGGGAAACGGTTGAATGGATTTGAAAAGGGATTGAAAAAAGTGATTTGTGTAAATGAAGTGGGTCGTAGGATTGTATAACCAAATCTGAATTATAAAATGATTTGGTTTAAAGAGGCAGAGGTTAAAAAGTGGTGTGTCACGAAGAAGTTAATTATTGAATTAAGGAAGATAAAAATGTTACTTAATTATTGAATTAAGAAATAATGAAGGAGAGATTTTTAAAAAAGGTATGAAGGTTTTATGAAACCGTAGTATAAATAAAATAGTTAAATGAAATTGGTATTGATATTAGAATGAACTATGGGTTTTAGATTACAACTTATATTTATCTGAAGATAGGAACGTTGTTGATCAAGGTATGAGAGGTAATTAAATACCCCAACTTGAACAACTTCAAGATTATTTAAGGGTGATATAAGTTGTAATGGTAAAAGAGGTCAGTAAAATTTATTATTTCATTAGAGGAATAATAATGCAACATTTTTGATGAAGATTTGGAAAATATATATAATGAGGATTCCGAGGTAAAAAGGGAAATAAAAGGGGATGCATGGAAATACAACGATACCCTCGAGTTAGAAAGGAATGGTAAGATTGAGTTTTATTTTATGCAAATGAATATTGATTATTGTTCCAAGAATGGAAGAAAAGATATTTCGTAACGCTTTTTTACGAATAGTAAGTTGAATGGATTTCCCAAATTTAAATAATAAAGAATGATGTAACAAATGTTTTGAAAGAAGAATTAAGTGGAAATTGAATATGGTTATAAGTTATTTTACTAAGTATTCTAATGAAATGGTTTGGAGGGCATTAATATATTAAATAAGAATTCAATTATCGTAGTTTTAAAATATTAAAAGAGTTAGGAGTTTTAATTAAATAGAAGTGAACTAGCCTGTAATTAACAAAGGCCAAGTGATGCTGAATACTGAACCAGTGAACTCACTGGATTTTCATGATTGAATCGCTGTTTATTTTGATAGTTAAATAACCGTATCAAATCTGTCCAATACGATTGTTGGCTCAGAAAGACCGGGATCGAATTTATATTCGAAAACCATTCCAACTAACAAATACGTGGAGATATCAGAAGATGATCGGGATAGAGCATTGAAGACTATGGATCTTCATAAAACGGACGAACCGCTAATAATCTCTGGTCTCCAGCCAAAGATGTACTATGGTTCTGTCATGGTTGGAATCTACGGATTATAAGGACTTCTTGCTACTGATCCATGCGGTGATTCCTATATTGGATGCAGTAGGAGAGTACCTTCGGTTCATCCTGTTCCTGGATGACTTATATGGACGGATGTCTGACAAAGTATTTCCAAAGGGATCACATACGATGATTTTTACAAATGTATTTTTGTTAGTGGCGGAGAAGGGTACTTCTCTTAGCTTAAAAACCGAAGTATTTTTGCGGATGTCAATTAGTGATATCTGGCGGATCTGACGATGTAGCATTCAAAGTGAATGATGACCCGATGTTCAAAAGTTAATCTAAGCCTCAAGCCTTATTAACTGAGAAATGACAAAAATCGGGCAGGCAGCATGGCCATGTGGGTCGCTCCTATTAGGGTGTATAATCACCTATCTAGAGAAAATCCATTTCCTTCTTTAATCTATTTCAATGTTGCCCCTTTTCGGGAAACAGTGGTTTGAGCCCAACCGTTGGTGATATACATTCAATACACTCAACCGAAATGAGTGGTCGGTTATGTGTGGGTCGGGTTGCAAGACATTCTTTTTGAACCCAGTGTATTCCCCTCTAAAGATACTCTATCGGTAGGTGGTCCCATACCTTGTCATAGTCGGAATCCAATATCTAATAAGCGCCCGCGGTTTTGATTGTATACTATGTATGTAGAGCGTGAGATGCAAGCGTTCTGCTAGATTGATATTTACTTCTATTACATCACTATGATAATATCAAAAAAGATATTGATTTCAAAAAAATGTTTTGGGTTATCATAAGGTAAAAACCGTCCGTATTTATTTATGGATTTGGTCTTACAATTATCCTTTTCTTTCTAAAAGATTTTAACTTTAAAATCAAGTTGGACGATTTCCTTAAAGGTGTGCTAGTTTTGTTCTCACTCTGGTTCACCAGACTGACCCGGTGTTTTGTAAATGCTCGGGTTAGACCGAGTTGTATAGGTCTAGGTTATCGAATGCTGCGAAGTCCAGAGATGAGCTGGAGAAGTTCAGACATATAATATATATATATATATATGGTGTGTATTCTGCTGTGTGACTGTATATGAGGACAAGTTATTATAACTGTCCAGATGTGTTAATTTACTCTAATGATTGTAAGTTTTATTTAAAGCTCTCAATAAAGATGTATTTCTGTGTTATATTTTGTTCCGCTGCGATGTGAGACTCTGTGTTGTGTTGGTTCTTCTTCTATTCTAATATTTCTTCCTTTCTTATCTCACCCACTAATTACTTTCTAATAAACGTTCCGTCTTTTTCGGTGTTTGGAAGGTCGGCATGAGATACAGAAATGTATTTATGTCGATTTTCGGGGCCAAAAATCCTTGGGTCGTTACAACAACCGATTGAGCCAACCAGAACTCCCAAAGTAGACAAGAAAACACATGAACAACATAGAAATCGAAGACCAATCATGGCACGAAAGTGGTGGTGAAATCCCTTATGCCCCTATTGACCACTAAACCTCCACGAATCCTCAAACAAGAAACAGGAGATGCGAGGCGATTGTCCTTTAAACGAAAAAGAGGAAGCCTTGCTAGCTTTCCCTCGTAAAAGGGAACGACATCCAGAAACATGTCAGCGACCAGAAAAAAATGTTGCTTAGAAACAACAACAAACGAAGCTAGAGAATCTAGGCTCGGCTTTAAAGACGAAGCAAAAATCTCTAAAATGGACATGTCCTGCAAAGAAATAGCATAAATCGCTCCTTCTGATAAAGGCACCACTGGACATGATTTCTGGAAAGAACCCTAAACCCAAAAATCACCGCAACGGTGACTACAACCCATAAACCCTAAAAGCCCAAATCGAGGATTAGATAAACCACCACACATGAAACAACATAGATCGGCGCTAACGGAACAAGATCCGCTAAAAGATGAGAGCACACAACAAAAAAGAAACCCAGATAAGAAGAGAAAATCGCGAGGAATCTCTGGAGCAAGCTGCCATGAAAGATCTGTTACTCAGTTATGTTTATATGCTAAAGTCGATTGTCTACTTCTCCTTTTTCCTTTGATTCATTTAATTCTTCTATTTTTATAAGAAAGAAGATTGATTTTTCTATTATTTAAGGAGAATTTTAATGAACTAAATACATTTTTTATTTCAATCGGGTATTGATTACCGACCGAGGTAATCTCACTATTTGATTATTTTTTAATTCATATTTTGCTAGCACCTCTATATTTTTGTGTAGGTGAAGTAGAAATTTGTTAGTATATGATGTTTGAATACTACTTATAGAAAAAATGCAGGGTAAATTTTATATCAAAATTTAGTTCATGTTATGGCATTATACTAGTATGTTATTGTACCTAAAAAGGTAATTCATGTTTTGGTCAAAGCTAAAAGCCATTGGATGCTTCTCAATGGTAACTAATAGAAAAAGTGGGCCCGAAAGATATAATATAAAAGTTCTTACTAAACTCGTATTGTAGGAAAGTAATTTGGTTATAAGTAGGGTTGTCAATTTCCTACACGACCCGTGACCCGATCCGATACCCGCGCGGAAATTAGCAGGTTAACCTGACCCGTTTATTTAGCGGGTCATTTTCGGATCAATCCGAATTTGACCCGTTTATAAACGGGTGGGTTTAGGGTTGACCCGCTAACCTGATTTTGACCCACCAAACCCGATTATATGTTGTATCTCTTCCATAATGTTAGTCTTTTATGTATATTGTTAGTGTCAATCTTTTATGTATGCAGTAATCAGTATGCTCGTATATGTAAGCTGTTATATTTCACTAATTTATTGTTGTATGTTGTTAGTTATATTTCAGTTATAACAACTGTATCTCTTCCATACTAGTAGTCTTTAATTTATGCAGTATGGGAATATATAATTACGTATAGAAAATGATTTTTTGATATGGTGATTTCATACTTTATATATGTGTTGTCTGTTGGTGACTTTGCATATTGGTGATTATATAACAGTGTGTATATTGGTGATTTGGCTCTTTTTGTTGCTTATATTAGTAGGCAATATATCAATGGGTCAAACAGGTAAACCCAACCCAACACGACCTGGCACGACTCATTTAGTTAAACGGGTTACGCGGGTCGAGTTGGGTCAACCCGTTTATAAACGGGTCGAGTAGGGTTAGGATAATAAACGGGCTGACCCGATCCGTTTATAAATCAACCCGAACCTGACTTGACCCGAACCGAACTCGACCCGACACGACCCATTGACAGTCCTAGTTATAAGTAGTTCCAAATTCTCATGGCAAAAAAGCTTATAATTTGAGACAAAATGATTTTTATGCTTGCAATTATATTCTAGCTAAATATATTACAAATTTTGCTAAAATTTGAGTTATCCTTCTAAATTTTTGTTGACTTTATGGTTTGTAAGTTAAATGTGTTGGCTAGCAAGATATTTAAAGGTTCCAACCATAGTATTTCAACAGGGCAATAAAATGGAAAGTATAAGGGCACTATTTGTAGTGAACCATTTGACTTATTATTGATTATCGCTTTTGGTATTAAATTAAGTTACATTTATGCATTTCAAATATTTTGCAGAGGACATTTGTAAGTTTAAAATATGTTATCTTCTTCAAACATTATTATGCTGCACCACATGAAGCATAAATACAACCAATCCTAAATAAACTTGAAACCGCGCCTAAATAAATAAACTTGAAACCACTCCTAAATAGTTATGGAGTAAGAATGTTAGGGAATATCATGTGTAAAATTCTTTAGGGGATCATATTATAGTTGCATGCCATTAATCATGTTCTTCTTGCATAGATGATCTTACATAATTTGACTGTTATATCTTGGCTTTTGTGCATTTTCTCATTTCCGTTTACAAGTTTGATTTTTGTTTTCAATAATCTTATTATCAAAATTCATAATGATATATCAATGAATCTTAGTTCAGTCTAAAATACAACGAGATCCTATGATTAAGTTCTCTTTTGAGTGGTATGCCGCTTTTTTACTGAGCTTATCCCATAGAGTTTTAGTATATATGGAAAAAAAAATCTTGTATATTTGATGGTATCTTAGTGGGATGCAATATTGCCTATTATTTTAAGATTTATATATGCTAAAGGACCTTTATTCGGGAATATAAATTTTTAGGAAAACGTAAAATAATGCAATTTCACTTAACTGATCTGAAGTAGAAAATCAAAATGGAAAGGAGTTTAGTAAGTAATATTTTCTCTTCTAATTATATGATTATTGTTGAACTAACTATATACAATCTTAATCAACATTTGTACTCTTTTCTACAATAATTTTATGCACATTTAATGTGCAAATTTAATTCATAATTATTTATATATCTTCACAACTATAACGTAAAGTCCAAATCAATGAAAAGATATCCTTCCACAGATAGCTCAAACAGGATTAAGAGATAGTACAACAAGAGTTAAAATAAGCTTAGACATGAATATAAGGGATTTTGATGAACTTTTGAAAATAATTATATATACACAGCTTGGAAGTCCATTTTTGAAAGTCATTTCTTTCCAGTGAGAAATCGTGTGTGTGTATGTATGTATGTATGTATGTATATGTATATATATATATATATATATATATATATATATATATATATATATATATATATATATATATATATATATATATAGGGACGGACTATTTGGACATAAAATTAAACACAAAGAGAGAGAGACACAACCTCCACCATTGGATTTGTTTGTCTTTATGTGGAAAGTGGAATTCATGGAATGATTCAGTGATTGAGATTTATTGTGTGCAATTTTATGTCCTCATTTTGTGTCTAAATAAAGTTTACTATATATATATTGATCCTATCCCTATATATATATATATACACACACACACACACACACACACACACACACACACACACACACACACACACACAAAAAAAAAAAAAATCTAAACCTAAGAATATTAAACATATTCTCTGATATCAACTATGACAACCTACACCTAATGATACAACTAGAAGTTGTGTTGTATGAAGAAATGTAGATTGTTTGTTGAAATTAAATAAAGCCTACCATCACAAGAGCTAAGATAATAATATGTATAATAGACTATCTAATCACAGCATATTGCAGCAAAAGCAGTATAATCAAATATATGTAAATCTCAGAAATAGGCATAATTATAGTCTTAGAAAATCATATTGTATTGTATCAAGCCTTTAGAAAATATGGTACATAAAACAAAATCAGAGTACAACATGAAAATATCCCTCCGAATCAAAATGTAAATATAATTGTATTTATAAGTAGTACATAACAAAGGATTGGAGTGAAAAGCTAAACTTATAAAAAAGCTCAACTAAATGAAAGAGGAATGGGTCGATCACCTACTGTCATGTCAAGCTATGGTAGGGGAAAAAATGAAAAGGGGAATATGTTAGACATTCATGTGGTGAATGAGAATAAGACTGATAAAATAACTAACACAATTAATTCTAAATCTACTTGAGTGTCGTAGAGTATGCATAATGTGTCAGTGCATTCCTAAAGCCATATACCTAAGCATAACTATTTACCTCACATAGTGAGATGTACAGGTCAAAACCTCGCACTATCAATCAGCCAAAACTAGCACCTACATTCCTTTAATGACACCCACTAAGCTTCGAAAGGAAGAACACGGTCCGCAAACATGCAAAGCGACTCTTATGCTTCTGTTCTCATCTCCTTACCATAGTGGCAAAATAACCCATATTGATTAATATGGGGTTGGTTCATTACGAGCAAATTAGCACTAGTACTAGACCTGTACCTAGTATAATCATGGTTTTTATAGTTGTTTATTTTCCAACTCTAGTGTCCACCAGTACCATATTTGCGCAAGTAGATTAGAATGTGTAGTATCTGAATCTCTTGTTAGGACCAAGCCTCTCCATAAGAAGTGTTCCCGTTTGTGCTGCGCTCACCCGTGTATACACTTGTTGTACCTAAACCAGATAAATTACCCTCATTTTATTAACTATAGTAAAGACATCCGCCTGACGGACCACCCACTTACTTTTGTTTGTGGAGCTTTTGCGTCTCATTGTATGTGCGAAATAACTCCCCTACTCCCTTACATACACACTTTACAATGGTGCAATACATCGTTTCATATTTCACCAACTTCATTAGCTAATTGGGAATATATATAGCCTGAAAATTGAAAACTTCATAATAATTAGATAAACTGTTAATCTGGGAGTACCATAGGTTTATCACCCATAACCGATCTCGAGTATTACCGGTCGACAGTTCTAATTCAGTTTTCTAGGGTATGAGTTCTTATTTAATTACTGTGCATGGCATAATTCTTTTGTTGTTAATTTTTAGTCATTAATCTAGTTAATTTTCATTAGCATCAGCAATTAGTCAGTTTTCTAATTATAGTCCATTTCATTTTTTTAGTATTTCAATTATAGATCAATTTGGGATCCAGATCATATTTATACATTTTCAATAGTAAGCTGTAATAATTCAATTAGATCCATAGATTAACTAATATCAATTCCATATAACAGTATAATTTGGATGTTTGATAATTTAATCAACTTAGAATGAAACTAAAAACTAATTAATTCAGTCATTTAATCAGATTTATGCCCACACATCTTTGTCTTAAGCTTCAATACTGGCCTGTAATCTACGTATTATTCTCCTGCATCTAGTTAACTTCACCTCTAGTTTGCTTGATTCCCTTTTTGATTTAACTCCAGATTTAATTTTGGTTGGTAATTGGGTTTGATTTAGGAATTGGAGCTTAATTTGGTGATTAGGATTTCATTTTGGTAAAACTTCGTTATCAAATGGAGAATCAGGAGGCAAAACTTACGTGCTAATTTAAATGGGAACTTAACTATGTTATGCGTTCGATCCAGCTTAGAAAAGATCTCTACCTCTCTTCATTTGCATGGCCTGCACATTGTTAATCTCATACATCAAAGCAAAGCGACGTAGGAAATCGAACAGTTATTTGAAAATAGCGTCAAATCGATCATCCTGGGCCTAGGACGATCGTTTATGGTCTATCGAAGCCTAATGATGGTCAGTGTTGCGTATTTTTATTTTTCCTAGTTCGTTTTAATTCTATTTAATGTTCATGTTTTCATAATACTTTCATATCGACTGGAATCATGACAACTTTTATATATATATATATATATATATATATATATATATATATATATATATATATATATATATATTGTTTAGGAAATCACAATAGACTTAATGTAACATCCCGTAATTTTATAACATTAAAATTCACAAATTAAAGTATACTTAATTTTTAGAAAAGAATTAAGTGAAATGGGTTGCGCAGAGAAATATATATATATTGATATATATATATATAAATTAAAAATTAAATAAATAAATATGCGAAAAAGTTCAAAACAGCGAATTGGGAGGGAGGAATGACCGAACCGGCCCATTTTTGAGGTCGACCCAAGCCTCGCTGGATCGACTAGGGGTTAATGCAGGGTGTTTGGCTGTCAATCAGTGGGCCGATTCGCTCAAATGCAGATTTTGCATTTGGTTGGTTCTCATGGTTCAGGGTTAATCTAATGGTCCTAAATAACTTCCTACACCTATAAATACATCCTAATGCTAACCCTAAACCTAATTAAAATTGAAACTAAAGTCGTTATGCCGTCGCCATACAGTGTAGCCGCCGCCAACTAAAGAGGAAGATAGCTAATCAATTCAACCTAATTCAAGCTTAGAGCTTCAACAACGAATCAACTAACGTCGCTACAATAATTCTGCATCAAGTTTGATCAATTGTTCATAATTCTTTAACCACGAAAGGCAAGTTCGATTTCTCTAATCAAGATAATTATTAAATTAAGTAAGATTAGATATAATTGTGGATTATATGGATATGATGTGAATTATTGACCGTATGATATGATTATGTTGTTAAATTGTGATGTTATCATACATGTTGTAAAGTTATGATCTATGTTGTAATTCTATGATTGGCTTATATATAATCAAATCATCATGTTGTTTAAATGCTAGTTTGGTTATGTTGATTCATATGATAGATCATATGTATGTATGCAAGTTTAGATGTTGATTTAGACATAAATCACATGCAAGTTAGTAAAGATTATGACATCTATTTTAGATCAAAAGTTAGGCTATGACATGTATGAGTTATATGTTAAACCTTTACATGCTAGTTTATATGTTTAGAGGTAAATTTACACCATTGTTATGTTGTATAAATCACATATGCAAGTTTATATAAAAATACGAGTTTGGAATATGAATCATGTTATGCAAATTTGTGGTTATTGCCTATGTAAATTTTGTGATGAAAATCTTATTCATAACATGCAGGTTCATACCTTTTAGGCCTATGTTTAGATCTATGATTTTATGCAAGTTATGTGGTAAATTCTCATATGCAAGTTAGGCCTATTTTGTATGTTATGTGAATATGTGGTGTTTTCCCCTTTTTCATGTGTTAGACTATTTCTTAGTCTATCATATATTCTATGCGAACGGACGCCGCGGGGGTTATGGGAAAAATATTGATTATGTTAATAAATGTGAATTGGCATGTAATAGTCTTAAAAGAGGCATATATGTAAATTGAGATATTAATTGGCAAAGTGATATATGGACATAATTAATGTGAATTATGGTCATAAAGATAATTGGAATTTTATTAACATATTTGATTAGGAATAATTAATCCAAATATGGGATGAAAATATTGATTATGTTAATAAATGTGAATTGGCATGTAAATGAGGCATATAACGAATTTAAGATATTAATTAAGGTGAATTGCCTTAAAAGGCGAAAAATTTAATGAAGAAATTAATTGGAAAATTAATGTGTAGTAATGGACATAGTTTAATTATGGACATAGATTAATTTGAATTTGAATAGGGATATTAAATATTGGGAATTGGCACAAATGCCTAAAAAGGCATGAAATTAATTTGAGATGTAAATTGGTACAATTTATGTACCATAAATAGCAAACATAATTAAGGTGACATATTTATACATAAATAAATATGGAAATGATTTGTAATTTGAATAGGGAAAGTAATTCAAATATTGGGGGAAATTAATTATGTATAATTAATTACCTAAGACACGAGGTTGGAATCATTTGTGGTGTAAGACTGCCCGAACCCGCCCGGCAAATCCAGCAGCCACAAATGGTAGCCCAATGTGAGAGGTCAAAGGCCCAAACTAAATGCGTAACAATTGTATGGACACGAGGTTAGGCTCGTTTGTGGTGTAAGACTGCCCAGACCCGCCCGGCAAATCCAGTAGCCACAAATGTCAGTCTAATGTGAGAGGTCCTACAGAGGTTATGATAGTAATAAATTAAGAAACACTTAACCAAAGTAAATATGTAGTGAGACATGAGGGGGTTAAGTGGGTGCCTTGGGTGGCATGAGGAATCTAGTGGGTGACATGTGGGTGACATGAGGATGTCATGAGAAATACAATTAGAAAAATGGAGTAATTTGAATATAAACAATTATGACATGTAATTCAAATTATTGGATAAAATAGGTATTGACACCTATGAAGGGAAAGGTTTTAATTAATTGATTAATTAATTAAAAATGGACATGGTAAATGAAATAGACTACTTAACCAAATCTGATCCCTAGGGATTGTAAGAACTTAAGTTTAAATTAGGGGTTAAGTAAACTGGGTTATACGGAATGAGTGGGTTAAGTAAATCTTGGGTAGGTGGGTAATATTAGTACATATAGGCCCACAAACTTAACCGTAAATTAATATGTCTGAAACAGTGAGAGGGTTAAGTAAATCTTGGGTAGGTGGGTAATATTTGTGTATATAGGCCCACAGACTTAACCAATACAACCTGTTAATTAAACAAAAGGGTGAGACTAGGTTAAATTAGAAAACACTTAACCAAATTTATACATGTAAGTGGACATGGGGTTAAGTGGGATGTATTAGAGGGGACCAAGCCTAGGTGGGAAGCTTGGTGGGGGCCCTTTTCAGTCCAGTAGCCCATTAAGTATCTTTGTGAGCTCGACCCAAGTCGAGGACGGGACACGCCTACTGGGCCTGATTGTTAGAGGCCAAAATGGGTTAGCGGTGGCAACGCAAGTCTAACGGGGTCATGTGCGTGCGTGGGCCCGGGCTGGTAGGTAAGACGTTGTTGCATCGTGTAGGTATAAGTCGTGCATCCTTAAGTTGTATTGGGTTGCCAATTTAGGGGAGTGATACACCCCACTGTGGGACCAGCACTGGTATCTACGAGTTAGGGAGCCGATCGAATGGGGCAGGGTAATGGGTACATCTAGTGGAGATAGGAGCAGACGGCACCTATGTAGTCAGCTAGGGGTACACGAAGCTACCATTATTAATTAATCATTAAAGGGGTACACCTAGTGGAGATAGGAGCAGGCGGCACCTATGACGTCAGCTAGGAGTACATGGAATTACCATTGAAGGGGTACATCTAGTGGGGATAGTGGGTCATCTAGTAGTACACGAAGCTATCATCATTCTATTTAGTCAAGAGGGATCAAGTTTTTAGAGGGACTAGTATGGGTGCAGTTAGTGTTGGTACAGTACAGTACGGTACAGTATGGTAGAGTATAGTAATTACCCTATATTGATTAGGAAGCGCCTTTAACGTTATCTTTGCTCATCCTATTATTTTTGGTTGCTTGGTCTTGCCATTAATTCACAGTCATTTCCTTATTTACCAAGCTTATGTCTTATCCTAGTTACTTTGATAATTATATTGTTGGAGTTATCGAACTTGCCAGACTTTATGTCTGACCCCCTTTGTTTCCACCTCTTTTCTTCCCCCCCCCCCACCAAGGTTCTTAGGGTGGGAAGCTTGATTTGGATCTCTTTGGGAGCACTTGGATTTTGATTGCTGAAGTAAACCTCAACCTATCTCTTTTATGGCTATTTATGGGATTATGCTTTTTATATTATGTACTCTGATTTTGTCAAGATGGATATTATGTACTTGACTTTAGTCTTTGGGTTTTGGTGATGTAACCAAACATATTTACCTTCCGTTGCAATAAATAAAGTTTTAAATTTTCAAGTACTTTTTCATATCTGTCTTGTTGTGATTTTCAGTTCTATATTCACTTAAAACGCTCCATAGAAGTTAATGCATTCCCTTTTGTGAGTGACATTAATGGACATGGGGTGTTACACTTAATGTATGTGGAATGTCCCACGGCCAAATTTGAATAATTGAAAAGTTTCTTTAAAGTCGTTGTTTAATTCAAAATTTAAATTCTCTTATTTTATATGGAAAAATCCGAGTGGTTACTATACAACTTCACACTAAATGAATGACATTAAGGCAATTAATCATTTTCACAATCTGTTATGTTTATGTACTCAATAACCATCTCAATGCAACATCCATTCAACAAATGCCAATTTTCAGTTTTAAAAAATCAAATCATTATCATTCTATCAACTCCAAACTAACAATCATTCCACAATCCAAATGATGCAAAACAATAATTTGTATCAATTAATTTAACACATTCATTCTGTAATCAAAGTAGATTAAAACATTTATCAAGAAAGATTCTCATTTGAAAAATCGGTCAAAGTTCATTAATCAAGCTTAAACCAACATTGGGTACTTAACATGATTTATAGCATATTAAGTAGTTCTATCATATAGAACCGATTCTTCTTACTAACTGCTAAGAAATCCAAGCCTCAATCAGGCCACTTAACTTGAAGCACTTTCTTGATTTCTCAAATCCAGCTCTAAACTTCTCTGAATTCCAAACTTGAGTAGACATATTTTCAAAGGATCTTTTATCTTAAATTTACATATTTACTTTAGAAAATTTAGTGGAGATATGAAGTAGTCATGTTACTTTGAAACTAAAAATTCTTATTTTATTACTTGAAAGAAAAGAAAAATTAAAAGGTTCTCTGTTTATAGAAATATAAGGCCAATGCTAACCTGATGGCCATTTTTCCACTACCTCTCTCTTTTTTCTCATGTTATCAATCTTGTCTGATTTTAATGATCTTGATATACATATCATATTGTTACAACACAATGGAATAAGTTTCATTTCCTAGTTTATTAATCTTTAAAGATCCTTCTTGCACGTCACTAGTTCGATTTTATTTGTTTAACTCAATTTAAATGATTTATTTTGTTAATCACTATGCATTAAAACACTTGGTTTGCTACGTATTTTAATGTGCTTAATTTTAGACTAATGTTATACAAGCTAAAAATAGATTGTTACAATTGAACTATCAGCAACTTAACTGTACTAAACCGTTTATACGATTAGGTTATAGATTTAGTAAACAATAGTAATATATAGCAACAATTCCTGATATTTCATATATTGTCAAACAAATATGTAATTTAGAAATATAAGTTGGAGAAAATACTTTTTATTAATAATAAGCGAATTTCAAGCACAACCATGGATGCATGGTTTATTTATAAATAAATAAAAACGAGTTTGTGGGAAAAGATTGAATCATAGATGTATAAGAGTGACAATTTACGTAATTTAGAACATATGTATAAAAGTTTTAAATCGTATGATAACGAAACAATCATAAATGATTATGATAATTGTTAGCACCAAAAATAACCAAGGCAGATCGAGAGTGAGAACCGAGGTGAAGGAGCGTGAGAACCAACAACATTACGAAGAAGGTAATGTTAAGCTTCCGGTAATGGTTTTTGAAACGTGAGAAGAAAGAAAAGAATAATTTCCTTTCAAACTAAAAAGTCCCTTTCGGTTTTAACCGAAAGGGCGCTAACTTCAAACTTGTAGACCCTGCATGAAAGGACGATAGATGTAATCTAGGGCAAGGCATCAGAAGAAATTAAGAACCATAAACAAATAAATTTGATAAGGGCCTTCGGTCATAGTCCAAACGGCTCATCCTCGGTAAACGAAGGAACTGGAAAAACAAGCCCATCCCTCGGGGATGTTAGAAGGAAAACATATTCCAAAGTATGCAACAGAATCAAGTGGAAAAGTGCAGAGGAGAAACCCATCGAATGATGTTGAATGTCCGAGAAAAAGCCCCCGAACCTAACAAGAAGATTGATCATGTTAGAGAAAACACTTATTCGAAGGTAGCTGTCATTATAAGCTGAGAATCTGCATACACCTATGCCTCTCGCAACTATTCAAACCACAACCGAAAGGGTATATCCTGAAAATGTTGATGAAACAGGATAGGCAATGTCAGGACGCCTTTGTATGATCCTCAGGAAATTCTCAGAAGGAGTGACTGGATGAGACCCCTAAAGCCGAAGGGAAGCCAATCCGCACATATGAATAGAAGCCCAGGAGACCAAGATCGGGGCATTCAGTTGATTCCTAAATTTGTGCTCATAAATGGTGGGATAAAACTCTAGTTTGTAGATCAATTAAGAGGAAAAGAGTTTGTGTAACAATGTGGATTTTTAATGGTTGAATAATTAATTAATTTAATTATTTAAATATTGATTTGGCAATTTAAAACAATTTGGATTAATAATTTTAAATATTTAAATAATATAAATTGTGAAATAATAAATTAAATTCCAAAATAGTTGGGAATAAGTTGAATTTGAGTTATTGTATGAATTGGACAATTTAAAAGTTTTGGTTAAGTTCAAGGTTGAATATCAATAACTAATTTATTTACAAAATGACGTTGGTCATATTAATAATAACTAAATAAAAAAAACAAGCTCGCAACGTCGTGGTAGTTCGTAGTTTTATGTTTTGAACTTCAATTAGATGTATATGGTCCAATATAAGTCGGAATTTTTTAAAAATAGGAATCTTCTGGATCTATTGGACTATAGTTTTCTAATGAAAGAGAAAAATCGAGATTTCATCTTGTAGGTTTTGAGTTATGTCTAAATCAAATTTTCAGAAAATCGCTATGGAATCGTTTGTAAATTATAATGATTTATTTAATAAAATAAAAGGATTTTAAATCAATCAAATATCGATTTAACTTGAAAATGGCAACATCGAGTTTGAAATTTCAAGGTTAAATTATTTCGAGGTTATAAAAATTCTATTTGGATATATATGATAATAATAATAATTTATTATCAACAGATTTGTTGATTTTGAAATCAATTTATATTTTGTCGATTTAATATGGAACTTAAGAATAGTCTAGTTTCAAACGACTTCGGATTTCAATGAAACAAATTTTATTAAATCCATAATGGCTAGTTATTGTAATATTTTTAGTTTGGGGTCAATTGAAGTTATTTTGTGACCGTGCGTAATATAAATGGGTATCGATTTACGTTGTGAATTAAAAAGGGAGTTTTACCAAACAATCTCGGAATTTGTCAAAACCAGTTCCATCGTGTCCAGAATATTAAATTATTATAAAATTTCAAGTTTCAAGCCAATCACAATTGTTATGTGAGCATGCGAAAATTAAATGTGAATCAATTAGCGATTTTAATATTCAAATTTTCGCTATTTTTCCAAATGGACTCGGATTTCGATGAAACAATTTTCTTTAGAACCGGAATGTCAAACTATAGTTGGATGTCCATTTTTAACGAAATCAGATTTCATATGTGAGCATACAAATTTTTAAATGATAAAAGGAAATGGCGATAGGCATGAGTTCATAAAATTCAGTAAAATATTTTAATAAAATAATAATAAAACTCTCTATATAAACAATCTTTCCCTTACCAATCCCCAAATTCGATTGGCTCTTGTTTCTTATTTCGTTGCTTCTCTCCAATCTTCAGAAATCAATTAAAAATCTAATACTTAACGGAAAAATCCAATCTTCGATTCGTTAAGATCGTTGAATCGAAAGCTTTATGCGGGTACTTTTTTTAAGTTCGAACATGAATAGTTCGCACCATTTTTTACCATCAGCGTTGGCCATGGGGTGATATATGCCGAAGCAGGAGTCGGAGACTAAACCAGCATTGGCATGGGGCTCAGGGGATCGGGGAGGAATTTTCTAGTGAGAGCTACGAGTTGGTGATGGAGGTCAGGACAGTGGATGCTGGGGCAGCTTTGAGTGGCCAAGGTGGTGCAGTGGTTGTGTCAGCTCCGGCTGGTTGTGGCGATGACAGTGATTAAGGGAAGGACGGGAATGGGTATCGGGTTTTTTCTTCGATGCCTGGGAAACGAAGAAGATGGTTAATGAGTAATTTAATTACGTTAATAATGGATTTAAGGTTAATTAATGTAATTAACTATTTTAACTATTCTAATTCGATTAATAACTTGTAACGGATATAGGATGAAATTTTATTTGCAATCTAATGGTTTAGATATTTGGAACATTACCCAAATAGAATACATAGAGTCTCAAACTGAATATTCAAAATGGACACTAGACCAAAAGACACAAGCACTTAATAATTCTATATCCATGAACATTTTATTTTTCTCTTTAGATAGAAATGAATTTAATCGAGTATTTACTTGTAATTCTTCATATGAAATTTAAAGAACACTGCAAGTTACACATGAAGACACCAGTAAAGTAAAATAGACAAAGATATCTATGCTAACTCACAAGTTTTCATCTCTTTCAAATGAAACCAAATGAGTCTATTTCAGATATGTATTCTAGATTTCAAGATATAGTACACGCCTTAATATCACTAGGATAGAAAATTACCGAAGAAGACCAAGTCATAAAGATTATGAATTCACTTCCTTGTGAATGGGATCAGAAAATTCTAGCAATCGAAGAAGACAATGATATTATTACTATGGGAATAGAAGAATTAATTGGTAATCAAATGTCCTATGAAGTAAAGTTGCAAGTTAGAAAAGAGAATCAGGGAGATGAGAGGAAATCACTGGCACTTAATGCTATGATCGACAATGATGAATCAGATGATGATACCGTTGTTGATGATCTCAAGTTTATTACCAAGAAGTTTAATAAATTCTTGAAGTATCAAATAACGAAGAAACTTCTAAAAACTAACAAAAGTAATCCCAAAAATAGAAATGCTATTAAATGATTTGAATGTGATACACCCGGTCGTTTGAAAAGAGACTATCCCAACTTGAAGAAACAAAAGCACATTTAAAACAATTTCAATAAGGAGAGGAAACAAACATTCAATGCAACATGGGATGATCCAGATACATCATCAAGTGATAGTGATTCAGAAACTGCCAACATATGCTTTATGGCAGTGGATGACCAGGTATGAAATTTTAATAAAGAGATTACTAATGTTTGGAACGATATGCAACAGGGATATGAAATACTCAAGAGTAAGTAAAATAGTAGTTTGGAAGAGATGGATAGTTTAAAAATGTTTAATGAAAAGTTAAGTAAAGAAAAATAATGTCTAAAAGATGAAATTGAAAGATTTAATGGTCATAAAAATGGAAAGGATTTAACACTTGGTAGCTTTGAAAAAATGAAAAGTGAAAGTGAGTTCTTAAAATAAGAAAATCTTTTAATGAAGTCATAGATCACTGATGTGAATGACGAAATAACACTCAAGATAATGTTATTCTTAACCATAGTGTTAACCCTGTTATTAACGTGGTTCGGAAATTGATACGATGATTGTCTAGTGAAGCGATCGGTCGAGCATCGTGATATCGGATTGGTCGTACACCACCTCGATCGGCCTACACTACACTACCGATCGGTCGGTTACATATAAGGGAAAAAGCAACGCGTATGGACCAAAGTGCAGCTGTAACGTATTGGCATGAATCATTAAGTATTCTAGCATTGCATGGATGTGCAAAGTGGCACGTGGCAGGATGTAAAACTGTTGGAGCTTTAATATACTGCATGCGTGAGGATTGTTTATTGACATACATGCTAATACACATGTTAAATATGCAGCATACTTGAGATATTAAGTATGTAATAATATACATGTTGGTATGAGTGGTATGCTGCACATGAATGAATGTGCGTACTAATGCAAAGATATCAGGGAATGCTACATCAGCAAGGAATGGCAAAATGTGTTGACGCCTGATCAGATGTGAAGTGTTTATTTTGGAAGGTACCTCTTAATCCAATATATGAAATGTAAAGTACACAAAATAAAATACATGCAGGAATCAAAGTTACCATCAACCACTAACTATGACACATGGCATCAAGGCGTGGGTACGTGGTACAATACATGAGAGTAAAACGAATCAGGGTTCAAAAACTCTCATATACAAAATTTTATATGGATCAACTTCATGTCGTTGATAAGTGTGCTCACAGCATATCATTTATAATGCCACTCTAATGGACTCGTGGTAATCTACGCATGAAGATGCATGACACATATAGGTTGTTTCCATGTGAAAGTAATCATATCACAAGTCGGTACAACACCGATCGGTTAGCTTCTTCAAGTACTGGTCGGTATGTAAAAATACAAAACAATGGCATTTCACCAAATATAGATCCCATAAATATGTTTACATGAAAAAGAGGAACGCACATGGTGAACCAAAAGGGCGGCAACACTAGAAGACAACGGTGGCATGGTTGTAATTCATGAAAGGTGGTATAAAATATGGTTCAGTCAGTGAAGAATATCATAACTGATCGGTGGCCTTATATCATAACCGATCAGTGGCCTCATGTGATGACCGATAGGTACCCTACCGATCGGTGGACAGCTGCACACAGCGGTACCCGATGGTACTTTTGTAAATACTGAGAAATACCGAATGGTACCCTGCACACCGTAATTTCAACTTTGCCACTACCTCCAAATGACGCCTATAAATACACCACTTCTCCACCATTCAAAGGAACGGTTTTTCCACCCTAAAGGGCTGCCAAAATCATTTCTCCACCTCTCTTAAGCAATTCAAGCTCCATTAATGGTTCTCACGCTTGCTCCACCTTTCTCCATTAACATATGGATCAAGTCACCTTCTTCTGTTAGAGATCATTCAAAGCTCAACCCAAGTGCTCCATCTCTATTCATTCTCTTCCAAGCCGAGATCAGCCATCTCCAAGCCAAGATCCGCAATCTCCAAACCGAGATCCGCCATCTCCAAGCCGAGATCCGCCATCTCCCAACCGAGATCATCCATTATCTCTATCCTCCGATCCACCATGGAATCCGCTAAAATCATCCAAATGTTCGTGAGCTCATAGATCCGTCTTCACACTCCTTTCATTTAGAAAGATCTCATCCATCCCTCCGTGAATCCAAGCGAATCAAAGGCGAAGAGGAAAAGCGAATAGAAGTAATCATTGTAAATGAGAGAAATGAATATGATGAATCGAATCATGTATTTTGTAACTTCAAATATCATTATGGAAACCCTCTTCAAAGTGGACGTAGGTCCGAATTGACCGAACCACTATAAAAATTCTTTGTTCATCATTATTTTCTCTTTATTTTGTGTTCGTGGCCCCATTTTCCATTGTATAGCATTTAGGTGAAGTACTTCAAGAGTACCTTTGATGTTTGGTCAATTTTTGATGCAAACATGTGGCATCCACCGCGGGCCACGTTCGCTCTACTCTCAAACGTAAGAGCTTTGCATTGAAGTTCCAAGCCTGCTTCCATTATGGATTCCCTAAATCTAAGATCCAAGTGATTTGATGAATCCTCTCCCACAAGGTTGAGATCCTTGTCCGAAATATGGCTAAATCAAAGAAGACTGCAAGTAAAACCGTTGGAGCACCCAACGATGTTGCTAATGAAGTCATGCCACTGACTAACCATTTCGAAGTTGGCGAATGCTCGGTAGGTGGAGCTAGATTAACTAGAGCTAAACTAGATGTCGTTTTCGCCAATTTAAATTGACGAATGGAAACTTCAAATAAAGCTTTGATGGACGCTAATGATGCTTTGATGGAAAAAAATGAATGCTCTTCTAATTGCTCAAGTAAACCCTATTCCTCCTCAAAGAATTCACGTCAACCTTGAGGATAACGCAAATTCGTTTGCTTCTGATCGTCATCGTAATGATAACATGGAATGGCTTGATGGTTGGGAAAGCGACAAAGGTGATGCTGATGTCCAAGTCCCACAGCCGAAGGCCAAAAGTCATTCCGACCGAAATATCCGATAAGTTGCAAGTCTCGCCAAGGGGGAACCTCCCCACAGTGGAGGTCAAAGACCTAGATCCTCTAATTGCGATCGCTCGCCAAGACGAGCATCTGGAAAAGAGATCAAAGTCCACTCTCCGCAACGACACAACTCGAAGGAATATATCGCGGATATTTTAGAAAAATCATGAAAGATAGTATGGCTCGCAATGATAGTGAAAGAGAATGGGATTTGTCCTCCAACAAAAATCTATTCACAAAAAGGATCCTCAAAGCTGAGTTCCCTAAAAAGTTCACTCATCCTACTCTGCCGTACAATGGGACTTCTGATCTTAATCACTTCCTGTATAGATATGAATAGAACATGAATACAGCCGAAGCAATGGATGAGATCAAGTGCTTATGCTTCCCTCTCTATCTAGAAGGCATCACGTCATTATGGCTCACGAGGCTGCCACCCAAATCCTTCGACCATTTGATGACTTGACTCTAAAGTTCAAGGAGCAGTTTAGGCTGCAAGCTACGAAGGCTAAGGATGTTATCTCTCTGACATCAATGAAGCAGAATCTGGAAGAATCTATTAGAGCCTTCCTTAAGAGATTCAACACTGCTTTTTCCGAAGTGGGGAATCCTGATCCCCGTATGATCTCAATGTCTCTAATTGGTGCCATAGATGAGAAGAACGAATTTGGTAAATGGATTAAAATGAAAGAATCAAATACACTTGAAAAATTCTATAAAAAAAGGCGAGGAGTATATGAGAGTGGACAACAATCATGTGCCTCTTCATATTATTGAGGGTAACCAACTTCTTGAAGCTCCCGAAAATGTTGCTACTCGTTATAATTAGAAGAATACCCAGGGGAAAAAGCGCGCCAACGATGGAAAGAACAACAAGGATTATAGGAAGATTCGTCTTTTCAACCCATCAGAGCTAACTCCTTTGAACGACACACCTGAAAACATTTACCTTGCAACGAAGAATTCTGAAGAATATTCAGAACCAAAATCAATGAGGATAGGTGACAAGGTGGCTAACTCAGGAAAGTTCTGTAGGTTTCACAATCAACCTGGTCATAACATGAATGAATGTCGGCATCTCAAAAGCTTGATTGACGAGTTGATTCAAAAGAACAGGCTGTAATAGTATGTCAAGAATCCGGAAGCATCAAACTCTGCTCCAGCTCTTCAGGGGAAGAATGCGCCCACCAATCAAGCTGATCCAAGTAATCAAACTCTAGCACGGGTTAATAACAGGCCGGTGATCAACTGAGGACAATGATTGGCACTCCAATTTTAATTGCTCAGAATAAGCGATCAACATCATCGCTGCTCTACTTCCTGCTTACTTCATGCTTTACTTCATGTTTTACTTTCTGTTGTATTTGAAAACTTCTTGTAAACAGTCTGTAATGATCTGCAAGTGATGCACTGAACATTTGCTCTATAACTAACAACATATTTGTCTGAGTAAATCTCTTACTTGCAATATTTTCAATAGTTCAAAATTTGCTAAAAGACGATTCCTTATTACAGGCTATCCAACAAACGCTTGTTTCCTCAAAACCCGATGAAATATGGCCACACCAATAACACCAACTCAAGCGAAGAGTGCAAAAAACATCAGCATGCATAAATGTAGCAATTAAAAGCACCATCCTAGGGAGTGAGCGGGAGGAGTTGCCAAGAGTCAAATGGTGGAGAGTTCAGCAAGTGGATGCGAAGTCAATACCAGAGGTTACAAGTTCCAAGGGCCAACCTGTGCCCGACTGCGGTCACTTTCCATAGTCAAGTGCATCCAGCAGGAGGTCAACGTTCGCTCCACGGAATGACGCAAAACCGTGCAAGTCCCAAAGGGTCATAACCTCTCAGTCTAGATGTGATCACTAACCATAACAAGCTGAATCCGACACGGCGATTGATGTTCGAAAGTACCTCTCTGTCCGGCTGCGATCACCTATTATGGATAAGTGCATCCGACACACAAGGATTGAGGTTCACGCTGCAAAGTTCTATCAAGAAAGCCTCTCAGTCTGGCTGCGATCGCTTACCATAGTTAAGCGTATCCGACATGACGAATGATGGTCACCTTGTGGAACTGAGCAAAAATCAAAGTCCTCCCATAGCAGAGGCAAAATAATGTCCCTCCATAGTATGGGAAAATCAAAGTCCACCCACAGTAGAGGCAACATAAAAGTCCTTCCATAGTAAGGGCACCCTCCATAGCAAGGGTACCCTCCATAGTAAAGGCAAATCAAAGTCCTCCCATAGCAGAGGCAAAATAAAGTCCCTCCACAGCTAGGGAAAATTAAAATTTTCATTTTCCTATAGTAGAGGCGACATTGAAAACCCAAAGTCCTCCCCAAGCGGGAGCAATAAATCCAAAGACCTCCCATAGCGGGGGAACAAAACCCAAAGACCTCCCCTAGTGGGGGTACAATATATAAGTTCGCCCCTAGCGGGGAACAAAGTGTAACGCCCCGCAAATCCGTACTATCTGAGTTGACTAAATACAACACACGTCCAACCCAAATATAACGAAAATACGAATCATTATTGAATAAAGTTAGAGGATGAGAAATGGAAAGAAACTTAGAATAGAAGAAGAAGAACAAAAACACAAAGCAGAATCTCACATCGCAGCGGAACAAAATATAATATATATATATATATAACAGCTTTTGAAATACAAAATTTGACTGTATATACATAACATTATCATCAGAGTACAACACTTACAATATAGCGGAAATAACACTAGATAACTAATGTTGAAGCCTCCTGCTCCAAGCTCCTCCAAATATCTGTAAATACCTGAACTACTTGACTGCCCGTACAAATTTAGGCACCCAAGAGTTAAGGTAAAACAAAACAAAATAAACTCTGGGTCAGTCATGAGACTGGTTTGAGTAAACAGTTTAAAACAACTTGAGGAAATAAACGATATCTCATAAGACCATGCCATATAACACGAAACGGGTTTTTCCCTTATGAGAATCCAAAATAATCTTTATATCAAACTCTTTTGATATTATAGTAATGTCTAAATCAAGTAAATAGAAATTTAGTGGAACGCTTGCATCTAACGCTTCGCATATATAATGTACAATCATAAACCGTAGGCGTTTATTGGAGATTGGATTCCGACTATGACAAGGTATGGAACCACTTGCCGCTGGTGTATCTCTAGAGGAGAATACAACGAGTTCAACAAGAACATCTTGCAACTCAGCCGCACATGACCGACCACTCATTTCGCTTGAGTGTATCGAATGTATTTCACCAACGGTTAGGATCAGCAACCGTTTTCCTGAATGGGACAACATCAAGTAGAATAAGGAATTAAATTAATCTCTAAATAGGTGATAATACACCTTAATGGGAGCTAACCACATAGCCATGCTGCCTGCCCAATTTTTGTCATTTTCTGGTTGTGAGGCTAGAAGCTATTGTTACTTGTCATTCATTGATAGCACCATCACTTTGAATGCCACATTGTCAGTTCCGTTAATCACTAATTGATTTGCACAAATATTCTGGATATTATGCTAAGGGAATAAATTTTTTGCCACCATATATATTTGTACAGTCTAACATATGCGATCATTGGAAATATTCTGTCAGGCATTCGTCCATATACGTTCGTTTTGGGATTGAACGAAACCGAAGGCATTATTCCATACATCCATCCTAGGAAATATCTATCTAGGACTTATACAACAGCCCTTGCACTTTACTCCTTCTTCAATTTTCTTTGGCATATATGATTCACAAAGCTTACGCCAATACGGAGTGGTCATTCGGATAAGAATCCAACCGGTCACTCCATATTAGCAACGTAAAAATGGTCAAACTTTGATAGTCCGTTATTTAACTATCAACTGAAAACATGTCCGTGTACACACAACGATCTTATTTCCAAATAGAATTATCGATCACATCATCAAACATATATATATATATATATATATATATTCATATTTCCTTATTTTCTATATTAAGAAAATATTTGTTATTAACTCTGGAAAACATACTCATTGCATATTTAAATATCACTATTCTTCCACATCTATCAGACTTTAACTATAAACTAGTAAGAGAACAACTTCCTAATTATAAACCCCGAAGGCCGAAACCAACATCAAATCGATACTCAAAAAGCCGTTCAACTCAACTAATTTCCAATCAGTTTCTAATTCTGCTTAACTCTATTTCTTTAACTCCATTTGATTAACTTCTTATCAACACGATCATCTTGCTTTTAAATCATTGTTCATTTTAAAACGTATGTCTCCCAGGATTTTATTTATAAAATTCCTTTTCGTTTATAATATTCTATATTAAGTTCGTTTCGTTATCTAATTCTATATATATCGATATATCGATTTCTAGTTTATCAAATATTCTTAAAAATATTCTAACTCCTTGAATTTCTAGAATAATTCGGGGAAACCTCCTTTGTACGGGGTTATCGGAAAAACTCAAATCTTGCCACACATGCCCTCTCCAGTCAAAAAGAAAAATGAAAATCCAAGCGGCTAGCCGATACGGTGCATAAAATCTCATATTCAATTTAAATACATACCTCTTTTTCGAGCATTCTATTTATATCTCTTCTAACACTTTATTCCATTCGTGCCTAATATTTACTTATCCAATTTCAATTTATTCCAACTTATATTTCAACTTATCTCTAATTGTCGATTATTTCACTATTCAGTTATAATTTCATTTACTTCAATCTCTTATACTGAATTCAAATTTCCTTTGTAACAAATTTGTTTATAAATTTGACGTAAATCGAATTTCAATTATAAATCCTTTAAACTTCTTTCAATTCAGTTTATATTCTAAATTCCCGACATATAACAAATCGTTCTATTTTCAACATGTTTTCCAATTCGCTTTTACATTCATTCTTGGATTTAAATCGCGAAATTTATCTAATGATAATTTATCTCACTTAATTTATAAACATCGTTTATACATTAACTTGTTTATTATATTATCTTAAACCAAGTTTCGTTTCAAATCTATTTGAAACTCAATTCCTTTTGTATTTCGAATTCCGGAATAAAGTCAATCTTTTATTATTTAAAACGATTCTAAGTTCTCAATTTAAATTAACATTTGAATTTAAATATTTAAATTATCCAAATTGATGATTTATCCTTTTTATTTACAAACACCATTTATATTACTTGTTTATATATTAAAAAAGTCTCACTTTCAAATTCATTTGAAATAAAAATATATTTCCTCTTTTCAATTCACATCTAAATTTACCTTTCCCAAATTATCTAAATGATAATTTTTCCCATTTCATTTATAGATACCATTTATAAATTCACTTCCATTTCCTGTATTATTCAATTTATAAACACTATTTTATAAATTTCAATACTTTAGTTTCCTGTATTAATTTTTTTATAAACATCGTCTATAAATTTCAGTACTTGTTTTATTTATTCAAAACAAGTCAATATTGTTACTCCATTCGAATTTCAAATTTCTATTTCAGAAAAAATAGAATTTTCCTTTTAAATCTCAAATATCCTTTCCATGATATTTTTATAGATAAACACTTAGGCCCAATGGTATTTAAACACACAAACAACCAATTATTTATTATAGGTTTCCTAACACATCATATATGACAGTATATATGCAAACAAATAAACAAACAGATAATATATATTTTTGTGGAATCCAGTTGGATCCCTCCAACCTGTTTTCATGCATCCAAAGACGGTAGCACATAAATAATACCATCCTGCTTCGAGGCAGGATATCGCGGTATAGAAGGTCATCCACTAATATATATTTGTGGGGCGCATAGGGAAATCATCCGCTAATGTTACCGCAGGCATCCGCTAATGAGACTGCGGGAATAATCCAACCACAACAAACCAATATATATATATAATAGTCAAGCCTAAATAACTATATATATATATATATATTTAAACATGCACAGTAATATTTTAATGAATACAAACAATCAACAATTTATTTTTAAATGTTAAAAATAAATTCAACGAGTGAGATTTACTCGCATTGATTTTTCTTTTGCTGAATATCCATTGTTTGAATTTTCTAAATTTCCAGCTATCCCTGAAAAATTCCAAATCACTTCTAGAATATGTATTTCACGGCTATGGGTCAACAAGACCTATTTTTGTGATTTTTAGACCTCGTATGTGCATGATATGAATTTTATAAGTATCCTAATAATTTAAATATGATTTAAAAATTTACTTATTAAATTAAAATAATTACCTTACTAATTTGTAGTTAATCACCTAAACCCATGTACTGTCACTGCCGGACTGTTGTAGATCTGCGGTGATCGACCAAACACTATTGCACACTCCTGCCATAGTCACTACACTTTCCATCACCATAGGTCCTGCACCACACTTTCTGAGCCCCACTGCATTTCCATTGCCACTACCACCGAAATCCACAGCCCCATCCTCTAGACAACTTCCTCAAATAATAGCCTTGAGCAATCCCATCCTCAACTCCTAGCCAAAATCCGATCCTCAGCCTCCTCTTGGTTACAGGAAAACACACTGACCTCCTTTACCATAAACTCAGTCGTGCCCTTAAATTCACCTTCCCTTACTTCCAGCTATCAACGAAACTCACGCACCTATCCAGAACTGAATCGCATCCTCTTCAGTTTGAACCCCACACCGACACTTCTTTTTCCCTACAATATCACTCGATCTTCTCTTCCATTACAGTGCACCAAAATCCTCTTTTGGAATCACACACCTCGGCAAATCTTTGAAGAACCCATCGCTTCTTCCAATTTGGCCACACTGTAAGCCCAAATCCACTATCGATAAACCCTAGCTTGCCGTCGTTCAAAATTAACTGACCCAAATTCATCTCCGACAACGCGAGTGCCAATTTCCCCCAAACCTTCATCGCGACTTCCCAGTATCGCGATGCTTTGAATCCCTGGCATCGCGAGCTTCACGTGTTTCTACTTTGAACCGCATACCACCCATTTTGAATTGACCCTTGTTCTTTTCTTTCCTATTTGAAACCTACAGTATTTATTTACTTTAAGTGGAAGATTTCGATTTTTTTTCTAAGTTTGAGGAGCAGTTTTACTGAAGGAAAGTGGGCAACTTAATTTGAGGCTTTTGTTCGATTGCCAAAGAATTTAAAGTGGGAGGTGCGGTTTTAAAAGGAACTGTGTGGCCATTCTTCTTTTTTATGGAGCTTTAAAGAGGAACGTGATCCATTTTCTCCCTTTTGATTTTTCTGGTTATAGAGAGGCCACATTTTTTTCTTTTTTTTCATTTTTACTTTTATATTTTTATTTGACTTTGTTTTAAACTGGTATCCTTTAATTTAAAATACCCATGATTCCGAACTTCTCTCTGAACCCAACTATGACCTTTCTACGGTTATAACACTATTTTGAATACATTGGGACCAGTATTGAAGTCCGGTTCGATCATCTGGAACAGATATTAATTTAAATTGATATTAATTAAATTTCAAACCATTAAATTCTTCGATAATAATTTAATATTATTATTCTAATTCAAACAGGAGTTTGTATCGATCATCTGAACTGTTTCCAATTCATTGTTGACTTTGAATTCAAATAAATTCAATTTCGTATTTCGATAATTATATATATTCGAAATAAATCATATTTCAATTTTTAAATTGATAACTAAATATAAAAATTCATTATATTCTCAAATCAATATTTAAAATAAATGTTAAATATTCAAAATTAATCGACCAGAAATCCGGGTGGTTACATTCTTCCCCGCTTAAAAGAATTTCGTCACCCAAATTACTAAGGTAGGAAAAGTGCTACAAACCCATTAACTATTTCAAAATCCACTTATGTTGAAATTCAATATTTCATACTTCAACAAATTTCAGTTCTACCAAAACTTTTGGTTTACATTCTTCTTGTTTGAACAATCAATATATTTACTTCATAAAATATTTTACAACTTCCCAGGATTAAATTCCAAATTCTAGTTCTAAATCAAATTTTAATTTGTTCACTTGTATATTTCTTTTATATACAAATTTTATTTGGTTATATATAACCATTCCAATTTTATAATCTAATTGGTATATAATATTAACATCCAACACATCCATATATTATAATAATTTCAGAAAATTATTCTTTTTCTATCAAATAGAGTTTTGGATAAAATTTTCATCTATCCATTTAAAACAATATCGTGTTGAATTCTCTATTCAAGTGTTTAGAAAATCCTATCGACTTCATGGCGTCCCATGATTTGATCAGAATTCATAAACCACTCAACAGACAAGCCAACATAATATAAAATACATTTTATATCAATTTACAAATTCGCGCTTCATATATACACTGAATTCATTCTAGGGTACTACTGCCCCTATCTCTAATAAGAACAACACCACGGCCTAGGTATTCATTTAACCTAAGCTCTGATATCAACTGTAACGTTCCGCAAATCCATACTATCTGAGTTGACTAAATACAACACACGTCCAACGCAAATATGATGAAAATACGAATCATTATTGAAAGAAACTAGAGGATGAGAAATAGAAAGAAAGAAACTTAGAATAGAAGAAGAAGAACAGAAACACAACACAGAATCTCACATCGCAGCAGAACAAAATATAATATATATATATATATAACAGATTTTGAAATACAAAATTTGACTGTATATACATAACATTATCATCAGAGTACAACACTTACAATACAACGGAAATAACACTAGATAACTAATGTTGAAGCCTTCTGCGCCAAGCTCCTCCAAATATCTGTAAACACCTAAACTACTTGACTACCAGTACAAATTTAGGCACCCAAGAGTTAAGGTAAAACAAAACAAAATAAACTCTGTGTCAGTCATGGGACTGGTATGAGTAAACAGTTTAAAACAGCTTGAGGAAATAAACGATATCTCATAAGACCACGCCGTATAACACGGAACGGGTTTTTCCCTTATGAGAATCCAAAATAATCTTTGTATCAAACTCTTTTGATATTATAATAGTGTCTAAATCAAGTAAATAGAAATTTAGTGGAATGCTTGCATTCACGCTTTGCATATATAATGTACAATCATAAACCGCAGGCGCTTATTAGAGATAGGATTCCGACTACGACAAGGTATGGAACCACCTGCCGCTGGTGTCTCTAGAGGGAATACACCGAGTTCGACAAGAACATCGTGCAACTCAACCACACATGACCGACCACTCATTTTGCTTGAGTGTATCGAATGTATTTCACCAACAGTTGGGATCAGCAACCATTTTCCCGAATGGGACAACATCAAATAGAATAAGGAATTAAATGAATCTCTAGATAGGTGATAATACACCCTAATGGAGCTAACCGCATACAATGCTGCCTGCCCGATTTTTGTCATTTTCCAGTTGTGAGGCTAGAAGCTACGCTTACTTGTCATTCATTGATAGCACCATCACTTTGAATGCCGCATTGTCAGATCCGTTAATCACTAATTGATTTGCACAAATATTCTGGATATTATGCTAAGGGAATAAATCCGTTGCCACCATATATATTTGTACAGTCCAACATATGCGATCATTGGAAATATTCTGTCAGACATTCGTCCATATACGTTCGTTCTGGGATTGAACGAAACCGAAGGCACTATTCCGTATATCCTTCCTAGCAAATCTCTGCCTAGGACTTATACAACAGCCCTTGCACTTTACTTCGTCTTCAACTTTCTTTGGCGTATATGATTCGCAAAGCTTACACCAATATGGGGTGGTTCTTTGGATAAGAATCCAACCGGTCTCTTCATATTAACAATGTAAAAATGGTCAAACTTTGATAGTCGGTGATTTAACTATCAACTGAAAACATGTCCGTGTACACACAACAATCTTATTTCCAAATGGAATTATCGATCACATCATCAAACATATATTCATATTTCCTTATTTTCTATATTAAGAAAATATATGTTGTTAACTCTGGAAAACATTCCTATTGCATATTTACATATCACTATTCTTCCACATCTATCAGACTTTAACTGTAAACTAGTAAGAGAACAACTCCCTAAGTATAAACCCCGAAGGCCGAAACCAATATCAGATCGATACTCAAAAAGTCGTTCAACTCAACTAATATCCGGTCAGTTTCTAATTCTTCTTAGCTCTATTTCTTTAACTCCATTTGATTAACTTATTATCAACACGATTATTTTAAATCTGCAAATTAGTTGCTTTTAAATCATCGTTCATTTTAAAACGTATATCTCCCAGGATTTTATTTATAAAATTCCTTTTCGTTTATAATATTCTATTTTAAGTTCGTTTCATTATCGAATTCTATATATATGGATATATCGATTTCTAATTTATCAAATCTTCTTAAAAATATTCTAACTGCTTAAATTTCCGGAAAAATTCGCCATAACCTCCTTTGTACGGGGTTACCAGAAAAATTCAAACCTTGCTACACATGCCTTCTTCAATCAAAAAGAAAATGGAAAAGCCAAGCGGCTAGCCGATACGGTGCATAAAATCTCATATTCAATTTAAATACATACCACTTTATCGAGCATTCTATTTATTTCTCTTCTAACACTTCATTCCATACCTTTCTAATATTTACTTATCTAATTTCAATTTATTCCAACTTATATTTCAACTTATTTCTAATTGTCGATTATTTCACTACTCAGTTATAATTTCATTTACTTCAACGTCCTATACTGAATTCGAATTTCCTTTGTAATAAATTTGTTTATAAATTCGACGTAAATCGAATTTCGATTATAAATCCTTTAAACTTCTTTCAATTCAGTTTATATTCTGAATTCTCGACATATAATCAATCGTTCTATTTTCAACATGTTTTCCAATTCGCTTTTACATTCATTCTTGGATTTAAATCGCTAAATTTATCAAACGATAATTTATTTCACTTAATTTATAAACATCGTTTATACATTAACTTGTTTATTATATTATCTTAAACCAAGCTCCATTTCAAATCTATTTGAAACTCAATTCCTTTTATACTCCGAATTCCGGAATAAAGTTAATCGTTTATTATTTAAAACAATTATAAGTTCTCAATTTAAATTCACATTTGAATTTAAATATTTAAATTATCCAAATTGATGATTTTTTCTTTTTATTTACAAACACCATTTATATTACTTGTTTATATATTAAACAAGTATCACTTTCAAATTCATTTGAAATAAAAATATATTTCCTCTTATCAATTCACATATGAATTTACCTTTCCCAAATTATCTAAATGATAATTTTTCCCATTTCATTTATAGATACCATTTATAAATTCACTTTCATTTCCTGTATTATTCAATTTATAAACACTATTTTATAAATTTAGATACTTCAGTTTCCTGTATTAATTTATTTAAAAACATTGCTTATAAATTTCAGTACTTGTTTTATCGAAACAAGTCAATATTATTACTCCATTCGAATTTCAAATTTCTATTTCAGAAAAAATAGAATTTTCCTTTTAAATCTCAAATATCCTTTCCATGATATTTTTATAAATAAACACTTAGGCCCAATGGTATTTAAACACATAAACAACCAATTATTTATTACAGGTTTTCTAATACATCATATATGACAGTATATATGCAAACAAATAAACAAACAGATAATATATATTTTTGAGGAATCCAGTTGGATCCCTCCAACCTGTTTTTCTGCATCCACAGACGTTAGCACATAAATAATACCATCCTGCTTCGAGGCAGGATATCGCGGTATAGAAGGTCATCCACTAATATATATTTGTGGGGCGCATAGGGAAATCATCTGCTAATGGTACCACGGGCATCCGCTAATGAGACTGCGGGAACAATCCAACCACCAAACCAATATATATATAATAGTCAAGCCTAAATAACTATAGAACTATATATATATATATATATATATATATATATATATAGACATGCATAGTAATATTTTAATGCATACAAACAATCAATAATTTATTTTTAAATGTGAAAAATAAATTCAACGAGTGAGATTTACTCACATTGATTTTTCTTCTACTAAATATCCATTGTTTGAATTTTCTAAATCTCCAGCTGTCCCCGAAAAATTCCAAATCACTTCTAGAATATGTATTTCACGGCTATGGATCAACATGACCTATTTTTGTGATTTTTAGACCTCGTATGCGCATGATATGAATTTTATAAGTATCCTAACAATTTAAATATGATTTAAGAATTTACTTATTAAATTGAAATAAATACCTTTCTAATTTGTAGTTAATGACCTAAGCCCATGTACTGTCACTGGCGGATTGTTGTAGCTCTGCCGTGATCGACCAAACACTATTGCACACTCCTGCCATAGTCACTACACTCTCCATCACCATAGGACCTGCACCACACTTTCCGAGCCCCACTGCATTTCCATTGCCACTGCCACCGAAATCCACAGCCCCATCCTCTAGACAACTTCCTCAAACGATAGCCTTGAGCAATCCCATCCTCGACTCCTTGCCAAAATCCGATCCTCAGCCTCCTCTTGGTTACAGGAAAACACACTGACCTCCTTTACCATAAACTCAGTCGTGCCCTTAAATTCACCTTCCCTTACTTCCAGCTATCAACGAAACTCACGCATCTATCCAGAACTGAATCGCAACCTCTTTAGTTTGAACCCCACACCGACATTTCTTTTCCCCTGCAATTCCACTCGATCTTCTCTCCCATTACAGTGCACCAAAATCCTCTTTTGGAATCACACACCTCGGCAAATCTTCGAAGAACCCATCGCTTCTTCCAACTTGGCCATACTGTAAGCCCAAATCCACTATCGATAAACCCTAGCTTGCGTCGTTCAAAATCAAGTGACCCAAATTCCTCCGACAACGCGAGCGCTAATTTCCCCCAAACCTTTACCGCGGCTTCCCAGTATTGCCATGCTTTGAATCCCTGGCATCGCGAGTTTCAGATGCATCGCGAGCTTCACATGTTTCTACTTTGAACCACATACCACCTATTCCGAATCGACCCTTGTTCTTTTCTTTCCTATTTGAAGCTTACGGTATTTATTTATTTTAAGTGGAAGCTTTACATTTTTTTTCTAAGTTTGAGGAGCGGTTTTACTGAAGGAAAGGGGGCAATTTAATTTGAGGCTTCTGTTTGATTGCCAAAGAATTTAAAGGGGTGGTGCGGTTTTAAAAGGAACTGCGTAGCCATTCTTCATTTTTGTAGAGCTTTGAAGAGGAACGTGATCCATTTTCTCCCTTTTGATTTTTCTGGTTATAGAGAGGCCACGTTTTTTTTTCTTTTTTTTCCTTTTTTACTTTTATATTTTTACTTGAATTTGTTTTAAACCAGTATCCTTTAATTTAAAATACCCATGATTCTAGACTTCTCTCTGAACCCAACTAATGACCTTTCTATGGTTATAACACTATTCTGAACACATTGGGACCAGTATCTAAGTCCGGTTCGATCATCCGGAATAGATATTAATTTGAATTGATATAAATTAAATTTCAAACAATTAAAATCTTCGATAATAATTTAATATTATTATTCTAATTCAAACAGGAGTTTGTATCGATCATCTGAACTGTTTCCAATTCATTGTTGACTTTGAATTCAAATAAATTCAGTTTCGTATTTCGATAATTATATATATTCGAAATGAATCATATTTCAGTTTTTAAATTGATAACTAAATATAAAAATTCATTTATATTCTCAAATAAATATTTAAAATAATTATTAAATATTCAAAATTAATCGACCGGAAATCCAGGTCGTTACACAAAGATATAAGACTTCTCCAATTAGAAGTACTAAACTAGTCTGTAAAGTCGAAATTCCTATTGAATTGAAAAGTTTAGATGTTCTACTCATGATTGGCAAGCTTAAATAACTTTAGTCAACGAAGTAGAAGCTCCTAACGTGTCAATCACAATTAAGGAAATTAGACAAGCCGATCACATCGAGGTCTTGCGACTTGGGACGACCCACGACACTGAGGCAACACAACCAAATAAGAGTTGAATAATGCCCGGAAAAATACCATGGGCCCACCATGACGTTGCAACAAGCTATAAACCAATTCTTTCCTTCAAAATGGGGCATTTGGAAAACTCGGCAAAATCGATATGCTTGATATATCGATGAAACTCACTGCACCAATGAGGACTAACATGGGAAACCCAATTAGAATCTCCTAACACAAAGGCTTCCTCGTCTGCGAAGCTCCAACCAAAAATATCTCACATTTCAACATAAGATATAAAAAAAGAGGTTGAGCAATCATTATGCACTGGGGCAAGTCGTTGTGAAACGGAGATTCCGAATTTTATGTACCCCAGAATGATCCATGGTGTCAAAGCAAATTCAAATTTCTAAATCTAACTGAGCTAATGCAGAAGGTCTAAAAGTAGACATTCAGCAAACTCTCCTTTCTCGGACAATCCTACGAAAAAATCGGGAATGCAAAAATATGTGCACGCTTGATTAAAAGTATATTGAGTTAGCACAGAATGGCATCTTCCCGGAAAATTGTCAAGTGGACAAGAAATAACCAAAGACTGATCCTCTTATAATCCAAAAGCTGCAGCTACTTTAGCCTCAGGGACTCAAATCAGAGCTCCAGTTTGAACAGGTACACGTTTCATAAAACGTAAACCGTCGTACAAGATCATATAAGTCATTAAACAGGTAAGGCTTGAAATCTGTAATCAATATATATATATATATATATCAGTTAGCAGAACTCAAGTCCCGACGTGAATTCAGACTAGAATATCGTGTCCATACAAATAATATTTTGGCAAGTTATAAATAGTTAAACAAAACGATCTTGTATAGGCATGTTATTCCATCTCAATCATAAAATTCGCTATAATTCCTTTTCCAATGATTTAACTAATCCGTTATCGATATGGACGACCGAGGACGAAGTATAAATCCAAAATCGTGCAAGCATGGAAAATATTAGTTCAAGTCATGATTCGCCATAGCAAACAGAAAAGCTACAACTGAATCTTGACGCAAGTTGCATTAACAATGGTCAGTTTGAAGCCTGCATTTTTCGTAAGCAAAAAATACAAGCTCCGAGGGGCAAATGTTAACCCCGTTGTTAATGCGGTTCAGAAATTGATACGACGACTGTCTACTGAAGCGATCGGTCGAACATTGTTATAACGACCAGAACTTCCCCAGTCTTTGAAGAGAAGAGAAAGAACGAACTGTTTGTGAATGGGACAAATCAGAACACAAACGGAAGAACATTTCATTGCTTATTACAACAATTTCCATCAGAGTACAAGAATATACAAAGTATGAACAAATAATATACATTTGATAAATATCAGAGATTTACAAATTACAATGCAACGGAAAAATAATATAAACACAACTGAAAGAGATACACGGATACAGAGCTTTCCGAATATCATTCTAGTTGTAAATCCAGGATCCTGTAAGAATAAATCTACAAAACCGAAACTACTAGCTGCCCGTGTGGAAAATAGGGGCACCCAGAGTTTATGCTAAAACAATAAACTCCAGGCCAGTTATGTGACTAGTGTGAGAACTAAAACAGTTATTAATCTGATTTTTTTAAAGTTAGGTAAATCAAGGGACCACGCCGTATAATACGGAACGGGTTTCCTCCCAAGAATACCAGTGCATTTTACGAACAGTCTAATGCTAATTAAAGAAAAATAAAGAAAAATGAAGCTATTATAAGACCCAGGTCCCATCACACAATGTAACGCAAGCCGGAGGATAGGGTTTTACCTTATAATAGCCAGATAATGCTTGATATGCGAAATTTAATCTTTTATTATTACTATAAGTGAAAAAAATACAACTTCAAATATAAATGTATCAATCCTAGACAACATGGGTACCATCTATCATGTCGCTATACTAGTTCTATAATTAAACCGCAAAGTCACATACTGGAAGTTGGATTTCCATCTGTAAACCAAAGCAAGGGAACGTCCTTACCGCTTCGAGACAATCTAGCCCATGTCTTAGGACCCAGACTTTGGTGGGCCCTTAGGAGCCATAGGGCCGGTCCACATTTTAAGTGGATTAAAAATCCCTGAACAATACGTCTCCCCGCCCTATGGGGCGTAAGTGAGCCAGATGACTCAATATCCATCGGCACCGCAGTGACCGACATATCTGAGGCACCTCGCATTCCAACAACCACATAGGTAAAAATATAAAAATGTCAGGGCGTGCAAAACCCTGACACCACCTATAGCTTGAAAGAAACACATGTTCTCCCTGGATCCTCTCCCGTTTCTGGTTCATACCGGGGTGTGTGGCTCGCGAATTAACGCTATACACAAAGCGGTGCTATATTAAAGCTATGCTTTGATCTTCAACCACAAGACTGTGCTTTTCAACAGAAGCCTTGGTCATTTGCCACTTAGGCATGCCACATAGGCAATTTACGCCATGCAACTGATGTCTATCGATATACAACCTCTAAGCTCGCACGTCTCAGACAAGGGAGTTGAGCAAGAGAATAAATTCTCCACCGCCAAACAGATGTATATTAGATAGAGATCAATATATCACAAAGTAATATCCAACATGAGGCACACAGTCCATTTACAAGTTTGTTCTGGGTCTGAACGAAATCGAAGGAACCTTATTCCTCGTCCCATATGTCCAATATAGGAGAGAGGCCCTAGCATATCCGGTCGATCTCCAAGTACGTCTGGACGATCACCACTTACTGCCTCGTCTTGGGTGTACAGTCCAATCAAGACATCAGTAATCATCCAAACAATGTGAAGACCTCCGGTCTTCAACCACCGTCTTCATCGTCAACTAATTGTCGTATCAGTTATTCAAAATGGGATAAACCCGGTCTTTCCGAATAACTCGCGTATTTTATAAACAAGTGTTACACAAACACAACATACGCCTTATTCCAATCCAGAATATTCTTTTGTTCAAAAATTATTTTCACAATTTAAACCATATTAAGGTTTTCCAAACTAGTCGGGATTAGAGAACCTTACTGAAGTAATCATTTGTTATATTTCCCAATCCCAACCTATACGTCCCATGAAGCAAAACTGGTAATACTCCATATCTAACACTACAGTGTTATCGTTAGAAAATTAATTACCATTTCACGTTCAAATCTAATTAAAGATTTAAATATCGCATGGAGCAAAACTAGAGATACCACATTCTCGATCATTTTTCAAATTTGATAATTTAAGTTATCAAATCCTCATTCCAATCTAATTAAAGATCCATTAAAATTCCACTTAGTTTTAATCTTCCCAAAAATCAATATTAATGATTATTTAACTTTGGGAAATCATATCCTGTCTTTAACTGGGTTAAAGAACCAATGTCATTTAAAACACGGTTCACAATAAACCCAAATCACATTCCATTAATTACGAAATTTTCACGGAAAACAAATCAATATATAATCGATATCAATTTCCGTATCCGACTAATAATATAAATGGAATAACGGGAAAGCCTTTTAAATTCCATATATATTAACAGTCTTCCTCCACAGAAGTTCACTTCGATTATTACCAAATCGAATTCCATTCAATTCCAATATGTTAAATTGGAAAACTTTACTTTGGAAAATTTCCATTAAATTTTAATAAAAAGATTTATAAATTCCAAATCACATTTCTCTGTTAATCGGGTTAAAGAACGAATGTCGTTAAAAACACAGTTCACAATAAACTCAATTCACATTCCATTTTCAATTCTAATTAAATATTAATTAATTGGTAATTCTTTTTTAAATCTTAATTAAAAGATTTATTCTCTTCACACGGGTTTTAAGAATAGTGTCCTTTAAGACACCGTTCACAACAAACCCAAAATGCCATTTGATATTAAATACAAGGCTCTGAATAGAAAATATATCAGCTTATTTTCAATATCAAATTCTAAAACCAACAAATATCGTATTGGAAATAACGATATAAAATATATCTTCCAAATTTCCACAACCATATCCGTATAATCATGAAATCTAATACCGAAATATTTCGAAGATTATTTCCATTCCAAACCATTCCAATTTATTTATTGAAAAATTCGGGTTATTTTAAAACCATTTCAAATCCAATTAATTTATCTAAAAACATTGGATTATAATTCTAGCTAATAACTAGTTCATTTCGATAAAAGTATATTTTTATCTTTCAAAATATGGAATTTTTCATCCCAATTCCTTCTAAATCATTTATTATGATTTTACACTAATTATTAATATTTTTAATAATTTTATCAAGGCCCGTACGGTCGATTTCCATGAACAGCCATCGAACTGCACGTACAACGACCTTTTCCAAATTTTATTTGGACATAACTCCAAATCCAACCATTAGATTTCAAATTTCTAGTATTCGTTAGAAAGCTCTTTTTGATACGAACCCAACGGTTCCAGTTTCAGGAGAATCTGACGGTCGGATCTCGCGTAATGTCCATTTGAAGTCAATGGTTGAAATTCGCGAACTGTCGCGGCGCTGCGCGTTCTATTCGGGCCATTAAATATATATAATATATATTTCGTCGATTTCCATTTAAAACGTATTTTATAAATCGTTTTGAATTCGTTTTCAAAAATGATTTCAACTTCATATTCAATTTTTCATCAAATTTGAATATTCCTTAATAAATTCGTTTTGAATTCAATTTAAAACGTATTCAATTTCATTTCAAATTTCAAATCAAATGTGAATGTTCCATATCATTTTAATATTAAAATGATAATATTTTCAAAATATCAAATTTTGAAATAACTTTTCGATATTCATTATAAAATGGACAAAATTCTCGTTCGTGTTAAAATGGCATTTAACTACTTAACACGGGTTCACATTTCAACATTCACTGAATATTATTTTAAAATATTCGTTAATTATGAACTTGAATCATACACAGTCAATTACCATATAATTTTATTTATATGGATTTCATACACACATGTACACAACAATAATCAAACACAGCCAACCATCATTCAGAGTGCATTCCACAACTGTATAAGCGTTAAATATAAATAATTAACGCTTACCACAGCCTATCAACCAATCGATTGACAAACAACTAAACAATTGGGATTATTTTATGTCAAATATCATCCTAATACCCATGTGGGGTTTCATTAAACACATACAAATTTTATTTGTGCAGTTGGGCGATGTGTAAAATATATCGTCCCAATCAATATCAGTCAAATGAGTGTACATAAACAAATCGTCAGATTTTTAAATGAATATTTATTTTATTCATATACCCATTAAAAATTATATTTTTAACGACAAAATATTTTATTCAACACATGAACCTTTTATTCCATTCCACATCACAATCTCAATCAATTTCCATAACACAATAAAATCAAACAAGTCGTCCATGGTCTGTGGACGACGGGTGCCAGGTACTGCTAAGCCTCGTCCGCATCCTAGTATATATTTTAACTAGAAAGTAAAATTAAGGTGAGAAGTTCTCACCTTGGGTTTCCACTCCCCCATTCCTTATCGTCGCTCAGATTCGCTGTTCTAAATCCAACGCAATCTGTTTCACGAATTTTATATTAAAAATCATATTTTAATCAATGATATTTATGTTTAAAAATCAGCTTTTTATTTCAATGCCATTTATATTGTAAAAGATCACATTTTTATATCGATGTATTCATTATAAAAATCATATTTTTATATTGCTTTTTATATAACAAAAACCATATTTTTATACTGATGTTTATATTATAAGAATCATATTTTTACATAGCAAAATTATATTTTTATACCGCTAAAAATTATATTTTTATATACATAAAACCACATCTTTACATAATTAGAAATCGTATCTTTCGCTAATTAAAAATCTTATCTTTCGCTAATTAAAAATCTTGTCTTTCGCTAATTAAATTTTTTATCTTTCGCCAATTAAAAATCTTATCTTTAGCTAGTTAAAAAACTTATCTTTCTAAGCTAATTAGAAATCTATTCTTTCTAAGCTAATTAAAAATCTTTTTTCTACTAAGCTAATTAAGAATCTTTTTTTTTTTAAAAAACCAATCACTTTAAATAAATAAAGGAATAAAGACTTACAGGCAAAATGGGATGAGGGGGGTTACGGTACGGGGCCTACATCGACGGCAGGGGTGTTGACGGTCGGGGTGGCTCAGGGGCGGTCGTTGGTGGGCCAGGAGGTGACTAACGACTTCAATTTTGGTGGGTTTGGGGACAACGGCGAGGGTGGCTTGCGGGTTGGGGTTTGTAATGACCCGCATTGGCAGGGGTATTATGATTAGTTTATTTAATTATATCAATGGTAGGTTAGTGAATTTAATGGTCATGGAATAATATAATGGTGAATATTTAATTAAAATAATAAATTTATAATCTATTTAATTCTGAAATAATCAGGATTGGCTGAAATGACGATATGGTGTGAACCGGATCATCTGTGATATTTAATTCAGCTTGGAATTGAATTTGAATAACGAATATATTAAATTGTCGACAGTTGAACGTATAGTTTATAATATAATTATAAACGAGCTTGAAATGGCGTTGCAGTTCGTAAATTGGCGATTCGAACTTCAACTGAATGTACAGGATTCGTTTTAAATCGGATTTCTGTGAAACAAGAAACGTGTGGAGCTGGTGGAGTATATCTTTCTAGTGGAAGAGAAAAATCAGGATTTCGTTGTGTAGATTTTGAGATATGTCCAAATCAAATTTTAAAATAGTCGCTATAGAAGCGTTTATCGGCCATAACGGTTATTTCGATATAACTAGGGGTCGGGTTTGAATTTAGACAAGGTTCTTTTGGGACATAGCGAATATTTAATTTTTAGAATTTTATTGTAATTTTTAATTAATTAAATAAGCAACTTTTTATTTGAAGTATTTCGCACCCTGTAATCAACATTTTTGAAGTTTCAAAATATAAGGCCACCTACCGATATTATTATCTTTATGGGATCGTGAGACGGTGTTGATCACAACGGTATTTTTATTTCAGTCTGTAGCGTTTCTATATGAATACAATTTTATTGAGCGGGACATGTTAAATAACTTAAAACAAATATCGTAAGTCATTGGCCAAAGATAGGCCACGTTCCTTGTATTTTCAACCACATGTTCTCCTACAACGTGGAGAAGGGAAGTCCTTAAAACCAAAACAAAGTCCACTATATAATCTGTGAAAGCCACGCTATAACCTAATTTCTTCATTTTCTCGTTCCACAACATAACGCGAGCCGCCACCCTTTCTCTCTCAAACACTCCCAGCAAAAACCGAAAGCAAGAAATCTGCTACGGTGAGTTAGGGCCTTAGGGGTCTTTGCGTTGAAACTTGAGGCTGTACTGGGGGTTTCGAAAGTTGTGTATACTATAAGATGGTGATAGCAAGTGCCGTAACGGATGTGTTGTGTGTTCGAGTAAAGTAAATCGGGTGAGGAGCATGACTGGGGGTTTCCACGACTTATTTGTGTCAGTCTGAGTTTTGCATTTGCGCGAGTACTGCTGAGGACAGAAATCGAAGAAGGAGGTCGGCCTCCAAAAATCTGGTGCTCCGATATCAGTGAGGAGATGGGAGCAAAGCGTGAGGTAGGGGGAAGGCCATTTGTGGAGTTGGCACGTGAGATCTGAAAATGGTAGAAGGAGCTCACTGGTTTTATTTCTTGTTCGGGGATGAAGGCGTGAATATCTGTGAAGGGTTCTGGAGTGGGAGTTTGTAAATGTGTGGAGTGATGGGGGGACGAAGAGGGATTGAATGAATGGGAAATGGCTGAAAACAGGCAACGGGATGTTTGAGCAGGAGGAAGAAAGAGTGAGGAAGCGGTCGGTCCAGTTTTATAAGGGTTAATGGGCCAGAAGAAATGTGTTAAGCCCAAATTGGAAAGGTTAAGGTTTTATTTAATTTAAACTAGTTCGAACTTGTAAACCTTATATCTCGGTCGTATGGAGTCAGATTGACGAACCGTAAGTTGCGTTGGGATCGTATGGACGGGAGCAACACAATGAGACTGACCGGAAGTGAATTCGAGCTCGTTACAATTTATGGCGAAATAAATTGTCCGACTGAATCAAATAACGCAAACCGTTATTTAACGGTTAACGCGCAAATGTGAGTAAATCTCACTAACTCTGAACAGTTTATAATTTCATGTTGTATTTTTAGAACTGTTAGATATTGGTTGATTTACCGTATGTTGACTGTTTAATTGAACTGCTAGTCAGTTAGTTAAATTTTCTATATTGATTCTGTTTAACAGAATATATCATATAGAACTGAAAGTGATGTTATTTATATTGTTTAACATCTGTGATGCAGGGAGACAGGTTGGAGGAATCCAACTGGATTCCTCAACATTTATTTTACTATTTTCATATATTGTGATATATGATGTGTTATATAATCTGTTATGGATTATGGGTGTTGGAATGATGTTGGTCATTGTTATTCGATATTTTAAATATCATAAAAGACCCTGGGATGTAAAAAGAAGTATTTCAATGTATATTGAAATAAAGGAATTTTATAAAATCACAGGATTTTATAAAAAGGAAATATTTATAAAACGAACACGGTTTTATAAAAGGGATATTTATTTAGAAAATAAATAGAAATAGAAAAGAAATATTTATTTAGAAAATAAATAGAAGTTATAAATAGGATATATTTGTAACGGTTAATAGAAGTTATAAATAGGATATATTTGTAACGGTAAATAGAAGTTATAAATAGGAAATATTTGTAACGGTAAATAGAAGTTATAAATAGGAAATATTTGTAACGGTAAATAGAAGTTATAAATAGGAAATATTTGTAACGGTAAGTAAACGTTATAAAAAGGAAATAGTTGTAACAGAAAACGTAGTTTATCAAAAGGAGCTAATCGATGTTAGTTTGATCGATTAGAGAATAAAGTTAAAAGGAGTTAATCGATGTTAGTTAATCGATTAGTGTTAAAGTTAAAAGGAGTTAATCGATGTTAGTTAATCGATTAGTGTTAAAGTAAAAGAAGTTAATCGATGTTAGTTAATCGATTAGAGAATAAAGTTAAAAAGAAGTTAATCGATGTTAGTTAATCGATTAGAGTGTTAAAGTTAAAAGAAGTTAATCGATGTTAGTTAATCGATTAGAGAATAAAGTTAAAAAGAAGTTAATCGATGTTAGTTAATCGATTAGAGAATAAAGTTAAAAAGAAGTTAATCGATGTTAGTTAATCGATTAGAGAATAAAGTTGAAAGGAGATAATCGATGTTAGTTTAATCGATTAGAATTAAAGCAAATGAGTTAATCGAATATGGTTATTCGAATAGAAAGTAGAATGAGTTAATCGAATATAGTTTATTCGAAGAAAGTAAAAGGAGTTATCGAATATAGTTTATTCGAAAGGAGTTAAGTGAAATGAGTAAACCAATAGTGTTAGTCAAATAGAGTTAATCCAATAGTGTTAGTCCAATAGAGTTAATTGATAAGGGTTAATCGAATAGAGATTTATTAGAAGGAGGGTTAAGTAAGGAAGTTAGAAAAAGGAATAAAGTGAACTTTGCTAATTTCAAAGTTAGAAATGTTGTTCAGTTAAGGTCTGAGAGGTAGTTCTACCCCAACTTGATTGACTTCATTTTTAACTAAGGAATAGTTAAGGTTCGGCAGTAAAAGGGTTGGCATAGCAATGTTTGTTTAAACATCTGTCTAAGTCCAATGAAGAAGCTTTGGAAATGTTTTCCAAATAAGAAACCAGAAATGTTTTCAAATAAAGAAAACAAGAAATGGAAATGTTTTCCATCGTTAATAACGTATATTTTCCCAATTTAGAAAATAAGAAATATTGAACGTAGGGATACATGAGATAAGTAAATTAATGAACTAAAGAGATGAATGTTAAATGATGTTTGATTGATATAATTTCCATTTGGAAATAATATCGTTGTTTGCACACCTGTTTTTATTCGATAGTTAAATCACAGACTATCGAAGTTTTGACCATTTTAACGTTGTTAATACGGAGAGACCGGTTGGATTATTATCCGAAGAACCACTCTGTATTGGCATAACCGTTGCGAATCATATATGCCAAAGGAAATTGAAGACGGAGTTATGCAAGGGCTATCCTATTTACAGAATAGTGCCTTCGGTTCATCCTGTTCCTGGATGACTTGTATGGACGGATGTCTGACAGAGTAATTCCAGACGATTAAGTATATTGATTTCTCCAACCGTACCAAGAGTGGAAGCGGAGAAGGAAACTTCTTTAGCTAACACATAATGTATTGTTGAGGACATCAGATCGGTGATTGGATGGATTTGATGATGTGGCATTCAAAGTGAATCTGATATGATGAAAGCGTAGCTTCTAGCCTCATCATCCGGTAAATGACAGAAATCGGGCAGGCAGCATGGCTAAGTCGGTCGCACCGAAGTAGGGTGTATAATCACCTGATCTAGAGTTTCATTCATTTCTAAAAATCTATTGTTGATGCTGTCCCATTCGGGAAACGGTTGCTGATCCCAACTGTTGGTGATATACATTCGATACACTCAAGCGAAATGAGTGGTCGGTCATGTGTGGCCGGGTTGCAAGATGTTCTTGTTGAACCCAGTGTATTCCTCTCTAGAGGTACACAAGCGGAAGGTGATTCCATACCTTGTCATAGTTGGAAATCCATTACGCAATACGTGCTTGCGGTTTTGATTGTATACTATATATGTAGGACGTGAGATGAAAGCGTTTCTGCTAGATGATTATATATATACTGTGGTTGATAGACATTATTATAATATCAAAAGGTTTTTGATATAAAGATATTTTGGATTCTCATAAGGGAAAAACCCGTTCCGTTATGCGGCGTGGTCTTATGAGATATCAATTACCTGTTTGAACTGTTTTTAAACTGTTTTACTCACACCAGTCCCATGACTGACCCGGAGTTTATTTTGTTGTTTTCCCTAAACTCTTGGGTGCCTAAATTTGTATGGGCAGTCAAGTAGTCAGGATTTACAGATATACTGGAAGAGCTTGGAGCAGGAGGCTTAAGGATGTTATAGCTATAGTTATTTCCGCTGTGTTGTAAGTGCTGTACTTTGAAAATGATATGTATATTCAAGTACCAAGTTTGTATTTCAAAGTTATGTTATGAAATATATTTATTCGTTCCGTTGTGAGATTCGTGTTACTCTGATGTTGTGTTCTTCTTCTTCTTCTATTCTAATTTTCTATCTTATCTTTCCTCACCCTCTAATTTCTTTCACTAATTACCAGGATTTTTCGATGTTTTGGTTATCGACATCGGGCTTATGTCGATAACCAAAGTCGCTCGAAATCCGGGTCGTTACAGGGTTTTCGGAGGAGGAGACAGAGGGTAGGGCGCTGAGGCGACGGCGAGGTCAGGCGAGGCGGCGCGGTGGACCTCCGATAGGCAGCGGCGCCAGTGGAGGTGTGGGACGGCAGCGCCATTTTTCCCGCTCCGGCATTTTTTTTAAACCTAATTTTCTTTTGACCGTTGACCTTAGAGAGAGGAGGGGGAAGTTATAATTTATATATTTAATTAAATCCAAAAAGTCAACTTTTTAATTTGAACTCCAAATCGAACCGAACGAATGTCGTCCGTAGCTAAATATCCTCATTCTGGACACAATGGTATATGTCCAGTAAGCCAATTCGACTGTTACGATCAGTTTCCACTTAAATTAAAGTATATAACATTCAATATTCAATTTGAACGTACATTTTAATTTACCGGAGCCACATACTGACTTCAAAAATTCTAGAAAAATTATTTCTAGCTTCGTATTGACGATACGATCCAAACAAAACTAATTTCGTTGAATTTGGAGACCGTTTGAAAAATTGTCATTTTTCAGTCGATTAAATTCAAACTGAAATTACCAAAAACGTTTAAATACGCCACGCTCACATATTGATTCCAAAAATTATGAAAAATGGAATCCAGCAATAATTTGACATTACGTATCCCACGAAAGTAGTCTCATTGAAAACGGAGGTCGTTGGCAAAATGGCTTTTTTTAAGGGCTATATTTCCATAACGACTATTCTGAATTTTCAACTCGGCATAACTTTTTATTCCTGCTATGAATTCTGGATTTTTCAGATTCGTTGGAAAGATATTTTCATGCAGATTCAAATATTTCTAGTTTCACTAAAATCTGCTTTATTTTGAATCATGTACATTCAATTGAAATTTGAAATTGGATTTTCATACTACCGCGCCATTTTCAATTCCTTTTATAATTAAAATAAATTTTTATATTCTAATTTCAATTTAAATAAATTTATACGTTCTAATTCTATTCAAAATAAATATCTAGTATGTCTTTATTATTTAAAATGAATCATTTTAAATATTCAAAATTCATTAAAATTGCCGAAATAAAAATTTTAAATTGTTTCTGATTTTCCAGGTTGTTACAATATCCCCCTCTTAAAATCTTTTCGTCCTCGAAAAGGAATGGAGCTGAAAGTTGTTTTTCTATTCAACTCAACTTTCATTTTGGCTTTTATTCTTCAACTTTTAAGTTCCTAAGATTTTTCAAATTTTTCAAAAATTTGGCTAAGACCATAAATTTTCGAAAAATTTCGCCATAACCTCCTTTGTACGGGGAGACAATTAAAACCGCTACTTGCCTCACGGGCCCCTCACCAATCCAAAGGAAAAAGAAAATTGCCAAGCGGCCAGCCTTAGGCTCATAAACTCTTTAAAAGAAGAAGAAAATGCCAAGCGGCCAGCCTTAGGCTCATAAACTTTTAAAAGAAAAAGAAAATTTCCAAGAGGCCAGCTTAGGCTCATAAACCTTTAAAAGAAAAAGAAAATTGCCAAGCGGCCAGCCTTAGGCTTATAAACCTTCAACAGAAAAAGAAAATTGCCAAGTGGCCAGCCTTAGGCTCATAAACCTTTAAAAGAAAAAGAAAATTAGTAGCACATACCTATTTGTCGGGCATACAATTTTATTCCTCTTCTTAGTTTCCCAGTCATGACCTGTTTATTATATACATGTTCAGACGTATGCAATTCCAATCAATTTTCAATTTGGTTCAACATTCGACACAATTTGGTAATATTTACCGTTCATGTACATATGGGTTTCGATAATTCTATTAGTCAAACTAATAATCAAACAACACAACACTCAATCAGTTAATTGTTTATGTTTCAAACACATAACTTTAATACATAGTCAAAAATCAGGTTTTTGAGGCCAAATCACAATAAATAATCCTATGTAAATTTTGATTCTCACACCAGTCAATTGGAAATATATAAATATCCCAATTTCAGCACTTGAACATAAACTCTGATGATGATGCATCAATCATCAGAATCATTTCCGGGCGACTAGAGCGTGATTCTATATCTATCCAGTATATTAAAACTTCGAATATACATTCATGACGCATATATGCAAAATCTCATATATTCGATTATCCAAAATAAAATAAAATAATATATTCAAATATGTGTAAATAGATTAAATTTTCAAAACAAAATTGGTTTTCATTTTAAAAAAAACACTACTCTTCACACTCGTTCTAGGATACTACAGATCATATTTCTAACGAGTCATTCTCATTAGATATTACTAATCCAATCTCTGATGAATTCTTTCGTTTGGTTCTAATGTGCCTTGTTCTCGAGCTCTGTAAACCAAAGCTCCAATACCAAATATAACGACTCGAACTTCCCCGGTCTCTGAAGAGAAGAGAAAGAACGGATTGTTTGAGAACGAGACAAACCAGAACACAAACGAAAGAACATTTCATTGCTTATTACAACAATTTCCATCATAGTACAAGAATATACAGAGTATGAACAAAAGATATACATTTGATGAATGTCAGAGATTTACAAATTACAATGCGGCGGAAAAATAATATAAACACAACTGAAAGAGATACACAGGTACAGAGGTTTCTGAATATCATTCTAGCTGTAAATCCAGGATCCTGTAAGAATAAATCTGCAAAACCGAAACTACTAGCTGCCCATGTGGAAAATAGGGGCACACAGAGTTTAGGTTAAAATAATAAACTCCAGGTTAGTCATGTGACTGGTGTGAGAACTAAAACAGTTATTAATCTGATTTTTTTAAAGTTAGGTAAATCAAGGGACCACGCCGTATGACACAGAACGAGTTTCCTCCCAAGAATACCAGTGCATTTTACAAACAGCGCAAAGCTAATTAAAGAAAAATGAAGCTATTATAAGACCCAGGTCCCATCACACAATGCAACGCAAGCCGGGGGATAGGGTTTTACCTTATAATAGCCAAATAATGCTTTATACGCAAAATTTAATATTTTATTATTACTATAAGTGAAGAAAACAACTTCAAATATAAATGTATCAATCCTAGATGGCATGGGTACCATCTACTATGTCATCATACTAGTTGTACAATTAAAACCGCAAAGTCATGTATTGCAAGTTAGATTTCCATCTGTGAACCAAGGCAAGGGATCGTTCTTACCGCTTCGAGACAATCTAGCCTACGTTTCAGGACCCAGACTCTGGTGGTCCCTTAGGAGCCACAGGCCGGTCCAGATTTTAAGTGGATTAAAAGTCTCTGAACAATACGTATCCCCGCCCTATGGGGCGTAAATGAGCCAGATGACTCAATATCCATCGGCACCGCAGTGACCGTTATTGTAACAACCCGAAATTTTGGAACCAATTTAATTATTTTTATTTTAGAAATTTTAATGGAATTTAAATATTTAAAAGTAATTTATTTTAAATAATAACGATTAAAATTTTTGTTTAAATTGAATTTAGAATGAATATATTTATTTTAATTATAAAAGGAGTTAGAAATAGCGCGATAGTTTAAAATTTTGAATTTGAACTTTGACTAAATGTACAGGATTCAAAATAAATCGGATTTTAGTAAAATCAAAATATTTAAATCTGTTTAAAAATATCTTTCTAATGAATTTGAAAAATTGAAATTTCATAGCGGGAATAAAAAGTTATGGCCAGTTAAAAATTCAGAATAGTCGCTATGGAATTTATATATATATTTTTAATATAATAAATAGCCATTTTGCAAACGACCTCCGTTTTCGACAAAACTGCATTTGTTGGATCTGGGATGTCAAATTATTGCTAGATTCCAATTTTCATAATTTTTGGAATTAATATGTAAGCGTGGCAAAAGAAAATATGTTTTGTCAAATTGGATCGACCACGTAACAACCCGAAAATTTAGGCCAATTTAAAATTTTTATTTTGGCAATTTTAGCGAATTTTGATTATCTAAAATGAATAAAATCGATATAAATATCGTTCACGTCAAAATGGCGTCCATCTAATCGACATGGCCTCATATATTTCTATTTTCAAATATTCTATTTTCAAATATTTCTATTTCAAACTTTCTTTTTCAAAACTGGAATGAGGCCCAATCAATTACCATATAATGTTAATTATATGGATTTTCTACAACACATGTATACCATAACAACGATGAATAATCAACCATCATCCAAAGTGCATTCTACATTGTATAAGCATCAAATATAAATATTTAACGCTCATAACAGTCTGTCAATCAATCGATCGACATACAACTAAACAATCGGGATTAGTGTACGTCAAATATCATCCTAATACCCGTGTGGGGTTTCAAACAATCAAACACAGATTTTATTTGTGCAGTTGGGCGATGTGTAAAATTTACCGTCCCAATCAATGTCCTTCAAATAGGTGTACATAAACAAACCGTTCGGTTTGTAAATGAATATTTATTTATTCACATTCACGTTAAAAATTATATTTTTAACGATCAAACTATTTTATTCTACCTATGAATATTCTATTTGGTTCATTTATTAAATAAAATGTTATCTTTATTTTTCTAACTTATTTTTAGAAAATTTCGGCGGCATAACGGCACGATACTAGAAACGGGACAAGGCCTAGCCTTATCCCCGGTCTAGTGAAGGCCCACGCCATTCACACATCAATCAAATCAATTTCATTTCACCAAACAATTCAATTCAAACCAAATAACCTAACCAACTACACAACCAAGCAATTAAACAAACAAGCCATCCATGGTCTGTGGATGACGGGTGTCGGGTGATACTAAACACCGTCTGCATCCTAGTATATATTTCAACTAGAAATAAATTAAAGAGTGAGAAATTCTCACCTAAAGCTAAATCCAACGCCTCGAAGCTTCTTTTTAGAAAATCTTCACCACTCGCCCTTTGTCACTTTCTTTGCCCGTATTCTCTACATATGTAAAAATCACATTTTTTACTTCGCTATTCAATATATAAAAATCGAATTTTTACTTTGCTATTCAATATATAAAAATCGAATTTTTACTTTGCTATTCAATATATAAAAATCGAATTTTTACTTCGCTATTAATATATAAAAATCGAATTTTTACTTCGCTATTCAATATATAAAAATCGAATTTTTACTTCCCTATTCAATATATAAAAATCGAATTTTTACTTCGCTATTCAATATATAAAAATCGAATTTTTACTTCTCTATTCAATATATAAAAATCGAAATTTTACTTCACTATTCAATATATAAAAATCGAATTTTTACTTCGCTATTCAATATATAAAAATCGAATTTTTACTTTGCTATTCAATATATAAAAATCGAATTTTTACTTCTCCTGTTTACAAAGAAAATTCCCCTTCCTATGTCATGAAAAATCACATTCCTATGTCATTTTGTAAATAATAAAAATCAAATTTTTATTCGCTATTTAGATTTTAAAAACCATGTCTTTTTATATTTTTCAAAATCATTTCCTTATCGGTTTTTAAAAAATCAAATCTTCTAGTACATTAAAAATCAGATTCAAACACTGTTATTATAAATAAACAAACTGAAATTAAAAATCAAATTATAATACTCACGTTGAATCGAGCAAGGGAGGGGGGCTGTCCTGCGTCGGTCTTCATTTAAGAGAAGAAGGGGGTGGCTGACGCGAGGCAAGGGGGCGCAGCCTGTCGGAGTGTGGACAGGGAGGGTGCGGAGGTGCTGGAAGCGGTGGTGGGAGGAGGGGCTTGGTCGATTTGGGTGGCTTGACTACGTCTGGGGGGGGGGGGGGGGGGGGCTCGGTCGATTTGGAGAAGAGGTTGGGGTCGCGGCACAAGGGGGCGAGGGGGAGATGGAAGCGGAGGGGGGGGTGGCGTCGACGAGGGCAGCGGCGCGTCTAGGCTAGGGCACGATGAGCAGGTTTTTTTTTCTTCTTCTCACCGTAGGAATGAAATCGAGAGAAAAGGGGGGGTATACGTTTTATATTTTTAATTTTATTATTTTATTATTTTAAACTCCTTAAAAGCAACTTTTTATTTTGACCTCTAAACGAGACCCACCGCCTGTCGTCCCTAGCGTTTTACCCCCATTCCGAACACAATGGGATATGTATCGCAAGCTGTTTCGAGCGTTACGATCTGTTTTTCGCCAAATCAACATATAACTCTATATATTGAATTTGAACGCGCATTTCAATTTACCGAGGCCACATACTAACTAGAAAAATTCCTGAAAAATATTTTCTAGCTTCGTATTGACGATACGGTCCTAACAAAACTAGTTTCGTCGAATTCTGAGACCGTTAGAAAAATGGCCATTTTCCAGTCGATTAAAATCAACTGAAACTGGTCAAACACGTTTTCTTTTGCCACCCTCACATATTGATTCAAAAAATTATGAAATTTGGAATCTAGCAATAATTTGACATCCCGGATCCAACAAAAGTGGTTTCGTCGAAATCCGAGGTCGTTTGCAAAATTTCCATTTTTAAGGGCCTAAATTCCATAGCGACTATTCAGAATTTTCAACTGGACATATCTTTTGATTCCCGCTATGAAATTTTGATTTTTCGGATTCGTTGGAAAGATATTATCAATTAGATCCTAATGTTTTTTGTTTCACTAAAATCCGGATTGTTTTGCACCCGGTACATTCAATTGAAGTTTGAAATCGAATTATCGAACTACCGTGCCATTTTCAATTCCTTTTATAAATATAAATAAATATTTATATTCTAACGACGATTCAAATGAATATATACGTTCGAATTATATTCAAAATAAATTTCTCGTCGATATTATTTAAAACAATTCATTTTAGATAATCAAAATTCGCTAAAATTGCCAAAATAAAAATTTTAAACTGGCCTAAATTTTCGGGTTGTTACAATCTCCCCCACTTAAAACTTTTCGTCCCCGAAAAGGAACAAAGTCGAAAGTGGTTTGATTAACCAACTCTACGTTCGATCTAGCTTTCATTCTCCAACTTTTCAGTTTTTGAGAATTTTCAAATTTTCAAAAATTTGGCTAACACCCTAAATTTTCGAAAAATTTCGCCATAACCTCCCCTGCACCGGGAGCCAACGGGAAAATCCCGAAATTGCCATATAGGCCTTCTGATCTCAAAAAGAAAAAGAAAAAGCCAAGCGGCTAGCCAATCGGCTCATAAAATCATCATCACCCAAACAAAACAGTAAATTATAGTAAACATGTACCTATTTGTCGGGCAAACAAATTTTATTCTCCTGCTCTAGCCTCCTTGCTATGACCTGTTCAGTGTAAGTACATGTATATGCAAGAAAATACGACTAATTTTCAATATAATTCTATATTTGATTCTATTAGGCATAATGGTTCAAAATTATCAAACAAATAAACAAACAACACAAACATCTTTCAATTAGTGGATTAACGTTTCAAATTCATAACTTTGATATATAGTCAAAAATCATATTTTTGATGCCAAATCACAACAATAAGCCCTATCTAATTTCGGTTCTCACACCAGTCAATAGGAAATATATAGAAATCTCACTTTTGTCGCTCGAAAATAAATACTGGCGATGGTGCCCCGTCACCAGAATTATCCCCGGGCAACTAGAGTATGATTCTATAACTATCCAGTATATTAAAACTTCGAATACACGTTTGCAAGACATATATGCAAAATCTTTATATATTGGATTGTCCCAATTCAATTTAAATAAATAATCAAATACGAATAATTGATTTAAATTTCAAAACAAAATTGGTTTTCAATTTTAAAAATATACTCTTCACACTCGTTCTAGGATACTACTGATCCCATCTCTAACGAGTCATTCCATTGGATATTACTAATCCAATATCTGATGAATTCTTTTATATGGTTCTGATGTGCCTTTTCCTCTGGGCTTTGTAAACCAAAGCTCTGATACCACGATGAAACGACCCGAACTTCCCCGATCTCCGAAGAGAAGAGAAAGAACGAATTGTTTTGAGAACACGACAAAATAGAACGCATACAAAAGAACATTTCATTGTATATTACAACAATGCATCAGATTACAAGAATATACAGAGTATAAATGAATATTATACAACACAAATTATCAGAGATTATAATAAATTACATAGCAGCGGAAAATAATACAATACACAACTAGAAGAGATATACGGATACAAAGCTTTCCGGATATCGTTCCAGCTGTAAACCAGGATCCTGTGAATATAAATCTGCAAAGCCAAAACTACTAGCTGCCCGTGTCAAAATAAGGGCACCTGGAGTTTATTGTTTTAACCTAAACTCTTGGTGCCCTTATTTTGACACGGGAAGCTAGTAGTTTTGGTTTTGCAGATTTATATGCACAGGATCCTGGTTTACAGCTGGAACGATATCCGGAAAGCTTTGTATCCGTATATCTCTTCTAGTTCTGTATTGTATTATTTTCCGCTGCTATGTAATTTATTGTAATCTCTGATAATTTGTGTTGTATAATATTCATTTATACTTTGTATATTCTTGTAATCTGATGCATTGTTGTAATATACAATGAAATGTTCTTTTGTATGCGTTCTATTTTGTCGTGTTCTCAAAACGATTCGTTCTTTCTCTTCTCTTCGGAGACCGGGGAAGTTCGGGTCGTTTCAGACCAGAAAATGGTCATTTTTCAAACGATCCCCAAATTCGACGAAATTAAATTTTTTACGATTGTATCGTTAAAACATAGCTAGATGTATTTTTTAGGGAATTTTTGGAGTCCGTATGTGGCCCCGGTGAATTTAAATGTACGATCAAACTAAATAAATGGTTTATATTTTAAATTGGAGAAAATTAACCAAAAAAATCGATTGGGCTGATTGGACTTAGCCTATTGCGTCCCGAACGGGGGTATCTGCCTAGAGACAACTCTCGTTCGGCTGAAATTGGAGCTACTAAGACTTAATGGGTTTATTTGCAAACTAGAAATTAAATAATATTTTATTATAAATACTCAAGAAAATCTAAACTCTAATTCTAATTTGTTACAGCCGCCGCCATCCCTTCTTTGAATGGCCACCCTTCTCCGAACCTTTTTCATTAATCTCTTCTAATCCACAACAATTCAACTATCCTCCAAAGCAATAATCATAGAGCTCTTCATAATCTCGCAATCCATACGGACAAAATCGAAAAGCATGATGTATTTTGCTCGATTTTCATGTTCTAATAGGTTGCATTTGCACCCAGTTTACAGGGCCAAGATGAACTCGAGTGGCGAGCTAGGGGGCTTTGGAGGAGCATGACGAGGGGTACGATGTGGCGGTGTCGGATCGTGTGTCGGTGGCTTCTTGGTGCGTGCAGTGGTTGATGAAAGAAATCAATAATGGTTTTCCTGTATAACAGAGTACGACGGGTTTAAAAAATGTGGATGAGGGATTAAACCTAATTAATTATTTAATTTAGTTATTAATGTGATTAACCTGTAAATGATAATAACTTGCTCATGCGATTACATAATTCAGCAAACTAAATACCGTTGGAATCGTCTTTCCGAGATCTACAACATGGAACCGACCAGAACCTAAATAGAGCAAATCAGATTTTGGGGCGAATCCAATTCTGAATTATTCAGAATTAAAACCAATGTGAGAAATTCTACTTTTTATATATATATAATTAAAATTAATCAATTATAATTGTGGTACTATTCATACGTTGTAATATTCTATTGATTGTCATACGTGATCTGATCTGCGATTGGCATGTTATGTAGATCTGTTAAAATTTACATATGTGTTAATTAGATTTGTGTTTAACAAAAATTATCATTTTTGTTAATTATGTTAGTTGAATCTAAAATTTACATATGTGCTAATTAGAATTGTGTTTAACAAAAATTATCATTTTGTTAATAAGATTAGTTGAATCAAAGATTAACATTTTTGTAAATTAGAATTGTGTTTAACAAAATTACCATTTTTGTTAATTAGATTAGTTGAATCAAAAATATACATTTTTGTAAATTAGAATTGAGTTAAACAAAAATTTTCATTTTTGGCAAATTCGAATTATTAAATTAAAATTGTCATTTTTGACAAATTAGAATTATTGAATTAAAATTGTCATTTTTGACAAATTAGAATTGTTGGATAAAATTGTCATTTTTGACAAATTAGAATTGTTGAATTAAAATTATCATTTTTGTCAGAATATAAATATTGGATCAAAATTGAAATTTTGTCAAAATATAATTATTGAATCAAATTTGTCATTTTTGTCAAATCATCATAGTTGAAATAAAAGGGACATTTTTGTTGTAACAAAATAGTTGAAATAAAAAGGACATTTTTGTTGTAACAAAATAGTTGAAATAAAAAGGACATTTTGTTGTAAGAAAATAGTAAAAATAAAAATATACATTCTTGTCAAATAGATTAATTGAATAAAAATATACATTCCTGTCAAATTAAAATAGTTGAAACAAAAATTCACATTTTGTCAAAATATATTAGTTGAAACAAAATATACATTTTTGCTAGATTAGAATTGTTAAACAAAAAATGAACATTTTGTCAAATTAGATTAGTTGAAACAAAAACATTCATTTTTGTCAAATAGTTTTGTTGAAAAAAAAATATTCATTTTTGTCAAAGTAGTTTAGTTGAACAAAAATATTCATTTTTGTCAAAGTAGTTTAGTTAAACAAAAATATTCATTTTTTTCAAAGTAGTTTAGTGGAAACAAAAATATTCATTTTTGCCAAAGTAGATTAGTTGAAACAAAATATTCATTTTTGTCAAGATAGTTTAGTTGAAACAAAGATATACATTTTTGTCAAATTAGAATTGTTGAAAAAAATGTACATTTTTGCCAAAATATATTAGTTGAAACAAAAAATTACATTTTGTCAAAATATGATGGGTGATGACAAAAATTACATTTTTGTTAAGTAGATTTGAGTTATAACAAAAATAACATTTTTTGTTAAAGAGATTTGTGTTTGAGCTACAATATTAATTTTTCCAAATTAGAATTGTCAACATAAATGCCACCATCACTTATATTCCATTTTGTTAAATTAGAGTTGTTAACAAAATGAAATTATCACTTTTTATTCTTTTTGTTATACTAGAATTGTTAACAAAATAAAATTATCACTTTTAATAATTTTGTTGAAATTGAATTGTCAACAATAATGAAAATATCATTTTAATTATTTTGTTGAAATAGAATTGTCAACAAAATGAACGAATCACTTTTTAATCATTTTGTTGAAATAGAATAGTCATCAAAAATGAATGAATCATTTTTTTTTTATCGTTTTGTTGAAATAGAATTGTCAACAAAATGAAATTATCACTTTTTGTTCTTTTTGTTGAAATAGAATTGTCAACAAAAATGAATGAATCATTTTTTAATCATTTTGTTGAAATAGAATTGTCAACAGAATGAAATTATCACTTTTGTTCTTTTTGTTGAAATAGAATTGTCAACAAAACTGAATGTATCACCTTTTAGGCATTTTGTTGAAATAGAAATTGTATGTTGATTAAAGAATCATTTTTATTGGCACAACATACATTAGAATTTGTATGTTGATTAAAGAATCATTTTTACTGCCACAACATACATTAGAGTTTGTATGTTGATTAAAGAATCATTTTTATTGTCACAACATACATTAGAATTTGTATGCAAATTAAAAGGATCATTTTTATTGTAAAATTATACAATAGAATTTGTATGTAAGTTAAAGGATCATTTTTATTTTAAAATTATACAATAGGGTTTGTACGCAAGTTAAAGGGTCATTTTTATTGTAAAATTATATAATAGAATTTGTATGTAAATTAAAATGACATTTTTATTGTAAAATTATACAATAGAATTTGTATGCAAATCAAGGTGACATTTTTATTGTTAAATTATACATTAGCATTTGTGTACAAAGTAAAGAGGTATTTTATATGTTATGTTATACATTGAAACTATATATACAAGTAAAACATTTCTTTTAATTTGTTAAAATTTAAAATAGAAATTGCATATAAGTAATAAAAATTGTCTTTTTATTTGTCATTAGCAAAAATGTCGTGTAAATAAAATACATATTTATTTGACATTATGAACATGTAGATGTGTTGTGCCAATAAAACATTATTTTATTTGGCGTGTTAAACACATTAGTGGAATCGTCGAATGGTTTATATTTATATATAAGATGTGTTGTGCCAATAAAACATTCTTTTATTTGGCGTGTTAAACACATTAGTGGAATCGTCGAATGGTTTATATTTATATATAATTTTATAAATAAATATAGATTAAAATTAAACGAATCGCGCACGGTAGTTCGCGTTTCGGAGTCGTAACTTTAAAACGATTATATCGAAAAATCCGACCGTCGGATTTTCCCAAAACTGGAACCGTTAGGACCGCTTTGGGAAGATCTTTCCAATGATATAAATTTTGTTAAAATCCAACATTTAGATTTTGAAATATGTGTAAATCAAATTTTGATAAAAACAGCGTCAGGGCCGCCTATTGACCCGAAGCGTCGTTAAATTAAATTGGGCTATTTTTATATAAATAAAAATAGCGATAAATCGTTATAAAATTATATAAACGATATGAAATGGTTTAAATTGTATATATGCGAGAATTATTTGAAAAGACTGAGTTCAATCTCATTTCAAATAATTATACAACGATTTAAATCGAAGATATTGAAGACGGTGATTGAAGACCGACGATCTTCACATCGAATGGATGACTACTGATGCCCGGCATTGGGTAGCTCCCAGTAAAGTGTTAAAGTGGTAGTTGTCCGGATAAGCGAGCACCTCTCTTCCGTATTGGACATACGGAACGAGGAATAAGGTGTCTCCGGTTTCGTTCAGACCCAGAACGGACTTGTAAATGGATGTGTGTTTGACGTTGAATTTCATTCTATGTGAATTGATTTCTATTTAATATATATCTTATTGGTGGCGGAGAATTTATTCTCTTGCTTAACACCCTTCTCTGAGATGCATGAGCTCAGAGGTTATATATTGGTAGTTATCGATCGCATGGCATGAATTGTCAATTGTGCATGCCAAGATGCAATTGATCGTGGCTTTTGTTGAAAAACAAAGTCTTGTGGTTGATGATCAAAGCACATTGGGCGTAGTTTGTGTGTAGTGTTACTTCGCGAGCCTCACACCCCGGTAAGAGTCAAAAACGGGACAAGGAACGCAGAGAGTGCACACGTTTCTTTCTAGCTAGAAGTGGAGACAGGGTTGTGCAAGCCCTGACATTTTTACTTATGTAGACGATGGATTATGAGGCCTCGGTTATATTGGTCGATAGTGACCAATTTATAGGTTCAATAGGACCGGGAAACGTGTGTTCAAGCATAACTAATCCACTAAGGTATATTTGTGGACCGGCCCTGCAGGATCTAAGGGTTCACTGCGGGGAATACTGAGACATTTTCTAGAGTCTCTCGAATCGGTAAGGAGATCGTCCCTAGCCTTGACTCATGATGGAAACCCAACTTCCAATACGACATTACGATTTTGATTGTAAACCTATATATGGCGACATAGTATATGGTAGCTATGTCGTCTAGGATTGATACATTTACTTTGAAGTATTTTAAAACTGATTAGACCCTAATAATAATATTAAAATATTATTTTCTACATATCAAGCATGTTTGATCATTGTAAGGTAAAACTCTATCCTCCGGTTTGCTTACATTGTGTGATGGGGCTTGAGTCTTATAATGATTTCATTTTTCTAAAAAGCATTGCATTGTTTTGAATAAAAAATTATTTAATTTATGCACTGGCAATCCAATGGAGTAAACCCGTTCCGCGTTAGCGATGTGGTCCTGTGATTAGCCATATTGTTAGATAAGTTAGAAAAGATTTCTCATACCAGTCCCATGACTGACTCGTAATTTGTTTACTTTGCAAACTCGGGTGCCCTCTTTTCCACACGGGCAGTCGAGTGGCCTATTTTGCAGATATATTGAGCAAAATTCTAGATTGAAGTTTAAAGCTGTGTACAGAGCATTGATAGTCTTCCGCTGCATTGTATTAAGTTCTTATGTAAATTATCTTCCGTTATTGTATTACTATTTATCGATGTACTCTGATATATTCTGTACTCTAATGTTGCATTATTATGATGTAATAAAAGTCTAATGTTATTTTTCCGATGTGTTGTATGCCCAGAGTTAGTGCATTCGAGAATTTTCAACTTTTGGATCAGACCTTTATGGTTTATGGTCGATTCAAAGGGCTGGGATTTTTGGGTCATTACAAATATATCCAAGGCGCCTCGCATTCCAACAACCACGTAGGTAAAAATATAAAAATGTCAGGGCGTGCAAAACCCTGACACCACCTCTAGCTAGAAAGAAACGCATGTTCTCCCTGGATCCTTTCCCATTTCTGGTTCATACCGGGGTGTGAGGCTCGCGAATTAACGCTATACACAATGCGGCGCTGTATTAAAGCTATGCTTTGATCATCAACCACAAGACACTGCTTTTCAACAGAAGCCTTGATCATTTGCCACTCAGGCATGCTACATAGCAATTTACGCTATGCGACTGATGTTTATCATATACAAACTCTAAGCTAGTACGTCTCAAAGAAGGGTGTTAAGCAAGAGAATAAATTCTCCGCCACCAAACAGATGTATATTAGATAGAGATCAGTCTATCATAGAGTAAAATCCAGTGTCAAACACACGATCCATTTATAAGTTCGTTCTGGGTCTGAACGAAACCGGAGGCACCTTATTCCTCGTCCTATATGTCTAATACAGGAGAGAGGCCCTCGCATATCTGGTCGATCTCCAAGTACGTCTGGATGATCAACACTTATTACCTCGTCTTGGGTGTACAGCCCAATCAAGACATCAGTAATCATCCAAACGATGTAAAGATCTCAGGTCTTCAACCACCGTCTTCATCGTCGACTAATCGTCGTATCAGTTATTCAGAATGAGATGAACCCAGTCTTTCCGAATATATCGCGTATTTTATAAACTAGTGTTACACAAACACAACATACACCTCATTCCAATCCAGAATATTCTTTTATTCAAATATTATTTTCACAATTTAAACCATATTAAGGTTTTCCAAACTAGTCGGGATTAGCAAACCTTACCGAAGTAATCATTCGTTATATTTCCCAATCCGAACCTATTCATCCCATGGAACAAAACTGGTAATACTCCATATCTAACACCACAGTGTTATCGGTAAAAATTAATTACCGTTTCACGTTCAAATCTAATTAAAGGTTTAACTATCGCTTGGAGCAAAATTGGTGATACTCCATTCTCGATCATTTCTCAAATTTGACAATTTAAATTATCAAATCCTCATTCCAATCTAATTAAAGATTCATTAAAACTCCGCTTAGTTTTAATCTTCCCAAAAATCAATATTAATGATTATTTAACTTTGGGAAATCATATCATGTCTTTAACTGGGTTAAAGAACCAATGTCATTTAGGTTAACAATAAATCCAAAATCACATTCCATTAATTATGGAATTTTCACGGAAAACAAATCAATATATAATCGATATCAATTTCCGTATCCGACTAATAATATAAATGGAATAACGGCAAAGCCTTTTAAATTCCATATATATCAACAGTCTTCCTCTACAGAAGTTCACTTCGATTATTGCCAAATTGAAATCCATTCAATTCCAATATGTTAAATTGGAAAACTTTACTTTGGAAATTTTCCATTAAATCTTAATAAAAAGATTTATAAATTCCAAATCACATTTCTTTGTTATTCGGGTTAAAGAACAAATGTCGTTAAAAACACAGTTCACAATAAACCCAATTCACATTCCATTTTCAGTTCCCATTAAATGTTAATTAATTGGTAATTCTTCTTTAAATCTTAATTAAAAGATTTATTCTCTTTACACAGGGTTTAAGAATAGTGTTATTTAAGACACCGTTCACGACAAACCCAAAATCCCATTTGATATTAAGTACAAGGCTCTGAATAGAAAATATATCGGCTTATATTCAATATCAAATTCTGAAACCAACAAATATCGTATTGGAAATAACGATATAAAATATATCTTCCAAATTTCTATAAACATATCCGTATAATCACAAAATCAAATACTGAAACATTCCGAAGATTATTTCCATTCCAAACCATTCCAATTTATTTATTGGGAAATTCTGGTTATTTTAAAACCATTTCAAATCCAATTAGTTTATTTAAAAATATTGGATTATAATTCTAGTTAATAACTAGTTCATTTCGATAAAAATATATTTCTATCTTTCCATATATGGAATTTTTCATCGCAACTCTTTCTAAATCATTTATTATGATTTTACACCAATTATTAATAATTTTATCAAGGCCTATAAAGTCGATTTCCATGAACGTCCATCAAACTACACTTACAACGACCTTTTCCAAATTTGATTTGGACATAATTCCAAATCCAACTGTTAGATTTCAAATTTCTTATATTCGCTAGAAAGCTCTTTTCTATATGAACCCAACTGTTCCGGTTTCAGGGGAATCTGACGGTCGGATCTCCCGTAATGTCCATTCGAGGTCAATGGTCGAAATTCGTGAACTATCGCGGCGCGATGCGTTCTATTCAGGCCATTAAATATATATAATTTATATTTCATCGATTTCCATTTAAAACGTATTTTATAAATCGTTTTAAATTCGTTTTAAAAACGATTTGAGCTTCATATTCAATTTTTCATCGAATTTGAATCTTTCTTAATAAATTCGTTTTAAATTCGTTTTAAAACGATTACAATTTCATTTCAAATTTCAAATCAAATTTGAATATTCCATACATTTTAATATTAAAATGATAATATTGTCAAAATATCAAATTTTGAAACCTCATTTCGATATTCATTATAAAATGAATAAAATGGACAAAATTCCCGTTCGTTTTAAAATGGCGTTTAACTACTTAACACGACTTCACATTTCAATATTCACTGAATATTATTTTAAAATATTCGTTAATTCTGACTGGAATCAGACACAGTCAATTACCATATACTTTTATTTATATGGATTTCATACACATGTACACAACAATAATCAAACACATTCAACCATCATTCAGAGTGCATTCCACAACTGTGTAAGCGTTAAGTATAAATCATTAATGCTTACCATAGCCTGTCAACCAATTGATTGACATACAACTAAACAATTTGGATTAGTGTATGTCAAATATCATCCCAATACCCGTGTGGGGTTTCAGTCAACACATACATGTTTTTTTGTGCAGTTGGGAGATGTATAAAATAAATCATCCCAATCAATATCAGTCAAATGGGTGTGCATAAACAAATTGTCCGATTTTTAAATGAATATTTATTTTATTCATATATCCGTTAAAAATTATATTTTTAACGATAAATATTTTATTCAACACATGAACCTTTTATTCCATTCCATATCACAATCTCAATCAATTTTCACAACACAATGAAATCAAACAAGTCGTCCATAGTCTGTGGACGACGGGTGCCGGGTGCTGCTAAGCACCATCTGCATCCTAGTATATATTTTAACTAGAAAATAAAAATAAGGTGAGAAGTTCTCACCTTGGATTCCACTCCTCCATTCCTTATTGTCGCTCAGATTCACTGTTCTGAATCTAACGCAATCTGTTTCACAAAATTTATATTAGAAATCATATTTTTAATCAACGATATTTATATTTAAAAATCAGCTTTTTATTTCAATGCAATTTATATTACAAAGATCACATTTTTATATCGATGTATTCAGTATAAAAATCATATTTTTATATCACTTTTTATATAATAAAAATCGTATTTTTATACTGATGTTTATATTATAAAAATCATATTTTTACATAGCTAAAAATCATATTTTTTTATCGCTAAAAATTATATTTTTATATACATAAAAACCGCATCTTTACATAATTAAAAATCATATCTTTCACTAACTAAAAATCATATCTTTCGCTAATTAAAAATCTTATCTTTCGCTAATTAAAAATATTATCTTTCTAAGCTAATTAAAAATCTTTTCTTTCTAAGCTAATTAAAAATCCTTTTTTTCTAAGTTAATTAAAAATCTTTTTTTAAACCAACCACTTTAAATAAATAAAGGAATAAAGACTTACAGGTGAAATGGGATAAGGGGGTTGCGGTACGGGGCCTATAGCGGTGGCAGGGGTGTTGACGGTCGGGGTGGCTCAGGGGTGGTCGGCGGTGGACCAAGAGGCAACTAACGACGTCAATTTTTGTTGGCTTGGGGACTACGGCGAGGGTGGCTTGGGGGTTAGGGTTTCAAGAGGAGGAGAGAGAGGGTAGGGCGCTGAGGCGACGGCGAGTTCAGGCGAGGCGGCGCGGTGGACCTCCAATGGGCAGCGGTGTCAGTGGCGACGTAGGAAGGTAGCGCAGGTTTTCCTGCTCCAGCGTTTTTCTTCTAAACCTAATTTTCTTTTGACCGTTGACCTCAAAGAGCGAAGGGGGACGTTATAATTTATGTATTTAATTAAATCCAAAAAGCCAACTTTATTATTTGAACTACAAATCGAACCCAACGACTATCGTTCCTAGCAAAATACCCCCATTACGGACATAATGGGATATGTCCGGTAAGCCAATTCGACTGTTACGATTAGTTTTCGCTTAAATTAAAATATATAACATTCAATATTCAATTTGAACGTGCATTTCAACTTACCGGGGTTATATACTGACTTCAAAAATTCTAGAAAAAATATTTCTAACTTTGTATTGACGATATGGTCCTAACGAAACTAAATTCGTTGAATTTGAAGACCGTTTGAAAAATGGTCATTTTTCATTCAATTAAATTCAAACTGAAATTGCCAAACTCGTTTAAATCCTCCACGCTCACATATTGATTCCAAAAATTATGAAAATTGGAATCCAGCAATAATTTGACATTCCAGATCAAACAAAAGTGGTCTCGTCAAAAACGGAGGTCGTTTGCAAAATCACTATTTTAAGGGTTATATTTCCATAGCGACTATTCTGAATTTTCAACTGGGCATAATATTTTATTCTCGCTATGAAATCTAGATTTTTCAGATTCGTTGGAAAGATATTTTCACACAGATTAAAATATTTCTAGTTTCACTAAAATCCGGTTTATTTTGAATCATGTACATTCAATTGAAATTTGAAATCGATTTTCAAACTACCACGCCATTTTCAATTCCTTTTATAATTAAAATAAATATTTATATTCTAATTTCGATTTAAATAAATTTATACGTTCTAATTCTATTCAAAATAAATTTCTCATCATTATTATTTAAAATAAATCATTTTAAATATTCAAAATTCATTAAAATTGCCAAAATAAAAAAAATTAAATTGGTTCTGATTTTTCAGGTTGTTACAGTTGTGATATCGGATTGGTCGTACACCAGCTCAATCGGCCTACACTATACTACCGATCGGTCGGTTACATACAAGTGCAAAAGCAACGCGTATGGACCAAAGTGCAGCTGTAACATATTGGCATGAATCATTAAAGTATTCCAGGACTGCATGGATGTGCAAAGTGACACATGGCAGGACATAAAACTGTCAGAGCTTTAATATACAACATGCTTGAGGATTGGTTGCTGACGTACATGCTAATACACATGTTAAATATGCAGCATACATGAGATATTAAGTATGTATTAATATACATGTTGGTATGAGTGGTATGCTGCACATGAATGAAGGTGCGTACTAATGCAAAGACATCCGTGAATGCTACATCAGCAAGGAATGACAAAATGTGTTGATGCCTAATCAGATGCGAAGTGTTTATTTTGGACGGTTCCGCTTAATTCAATATATGAAACATAAAGTACATAGTATAAAAGATGTGCAAGAATCAAAGTTACCATCAACCACTAACTATGGAACGGGGCATCAAGGCGTGGATATATGAGACTAAAACATATCAGGGTTCAAAAACTCTCATATACGAAATTTTATATGGATCAACTTCGTGCCGTTGAGAAGTGTTCTCACAGTATATCATTTATAATGCCACTTTAATGGACTCATGTTAATCTACGCATGAAGACTCATGGCATATATAGGTCGTTTCCATGTGAAAGTGATCATGTCAAAGGTCAAAACAACACCGATCAGTTAGCTTCTTCAGGTACCGGTTGGTATGTAAAAATACAAAACAATGGCATTTTGCCAAATATAGATCCCATAAATATGTTTATATGAAAAAGTGGAACGCACATGGTGAACCAAAAGGGCGGCAGCACTAGAAGACAACAGTGGCATGGTTGTAATTCGTGAAAGGAGGTATATAATAGGAAAATTCACGTACATGGGATTGTTTTCGTAAACAATAACTAAAATAGACATGATAATAACAGATATAGACCGGTTTCGGTGAACAGGTTTACTGAAGGCATGTTTTGGAAACATGCCTTCAGTAAAATATGAAGGCGTGTTAAAACATGCATTCAGTAGAAACCTGCACATAATAACCCACCCGAGACCCATACCTTCCCCATTCCTCTTCACTTTTCACCTTTCCTCTCTCATTTTTACCTTCACCCAGCTCTGAAAAAAAACCCCAAATCAACTTCAATTTCACCCGTTTTTCATCCAATCCGGTCTAAAAAGATTACAATGGCTAGCACATCCGGCGTACAACACGAAATCGGTAAAGTTCTAAACCCTACCTTTCAATTTCGAAAATTAGGTCATATCGTTGATTTGGGGTTCCTAGTAAGAAATATGTACGTTGTTATGTCGATTGTTCATATTATCGATTTGGGTATTTTAGTGTGTACATTGTTTACATTATTGATTTGGGGTTTTTGGTTGCACGATGATTATTGGATGTTATGTCTTGGACGTAGTATGAATTGAGGTATTGCAGTTAATTACGCATGAAGTTGCGTGCTTTTGGGTTGGTTAATAAACTTATTTGTTTGAAGTTAGCATCGTCGAAACACGATTTTGACGACTCAATTAAGCTGTGTACTTTGTACTGTGTAGATGTTGCCGTAGATAAATTTCCTTGTTTATGAAGTTGAATAGAAAATTATAGCATGTTGTAGAAAAATATACTTATATAAATGTATGTAAAAGTTAATCCTACACTTTTGCAGAGTATTATGAGATGGAGCCCGGACTAGTAGATCCGAGCGTGTTATGTATGCAGCCGCAACATAGGACATCTCGAATATCGTTCGTACGTAGGTAGCAATTTGTTACTATTTTCATATTTTGATGTTTAGTTTTTTCCTACATTAGATGCCAAACCCCTATTTTTTTATGTATTAAATTTCCAGAGTGTCGGTACTGAGTTTGTCATAGATAACTCGTCATCACTTTCGAAAGTGACGTCCGAGGATCCTCGCGTACTTGACGAGATCCAAAGGGCTGGATTCATGCATATTTTTCGCTTAGGTTACATCCAACTCGATCATTGCCTTGTCGGTGCTTTAGTAGATAGATGGAGGCCCGAGACATCCACGTTTCACCTACCAGTCGGTGAAATGATTATCACCTTGGCAGATGTGGCTGTTTTGCTAGGATTGCCTATTAAAGGCAATGATGTTGCATATGATGGTGCGGGATATGATTATTTGTAGCTATCTCGCGACCTACTTGGGCTGGATCCACCAGGCAATCAAGTTAGGGGTGGCGTGTCCGTTAATATCAGATGGTTTCGTAATCAGTTGACAGATGAAATTTCTGCAGATGCAACCAGTTAGAGGTTGAGCAACGGGCTCGTTGCATTTTACTACACATTAATTTTTGCAGAATGATGGTCGATTATGCCAAGACCCGTATAGATTTGATATGGCTACTGTTTTTAGCTGATATCAGGCAGTGCGCTACATATTCCTGGGGTTGTGCAATGTTGGCCTATGCATATCAGGAATTGTCTAAGGTCGCACTGCAACAGTATAACTGTATTGCCAGTTGTCCGATACTAGTTCAGGTATGAACCGAATTTTTATAATTTACTGTTATACAATGTGATGCATCATTCTCTTGTATTAATAGTATATTTTTGTGTACATAGTTTTGGTCCTGGACCTATCTTCCCTTCGGAAGATTAGCAGTGACGCCTGATCCTATCGACCCATCGATGCCACTTTGAGCTAGGTATACTTAATATTTGATCGTTTATTTTATTAAACACAACCCATACCATTTCCATTATATGTACCTTTTAATATCGTGTAACAGGTGGGTTAGGAGAAAGAGTACATGACATACACCGTGACGAGAGTTGGCATTTTACCGCAATGAGCTGGACGTCCTTACAGACGAAAAGTTTACATGATATCCGTACACTAATAAGGTACTTACCCCACTACCAGTCATGTGCAGAGCTCATAGGTACCTTTGGACGGCAAGAGTACCTATGATAGCCTACACCTCCACTGCTTGGAACCTTCCCGATATGGTTATGGGACAGTTCGGCCTGAGGCAACATATACCACATGATGCACCTCCTTACATTGCGGGTTACAGTGCGCAGGACTTTCACACCTTTCATGCTATGTGGAATGACCACGAGAATTGTATTGAGTTCGAGAGGGAGCCCACCATATCCATGGCGCAGCACATGAGGTGGCATTGGAACATAACACGACGCTACGTCCTTAATCCTAGAGTAGATTCTGCGTTACCACCGTATATTCCTAGAGCACCACTAGAGAGGAACGTGGTAAGTTGATGTGTGTACTATTAAATACAATCAGTTTCATTTATTCATTGTATCAAATTTTCTTTTAAATTTGCAGGTTGCTAGTATTAATCGTGCATGGGACGAGGTAGAAAAGCTCAGACAGAGGCAGACGAACGACGAGGGAAGGACAATATGCACGAACATACAAAAGATTTTAGATGTGATTTTGTGCAGGAACAAGCTAGATCGGTCGAAACCACCATCTCCTCCACCTCCTCCTCCTCCTCCTACAGATTCTCCTTCTCCTCCTCCAGCAGCACATGAGGAAATTGCGCATGGCCCATCGCAACCAGCACCTACACTACACCGTTCTAGAAGTTCACGATGCACTAGGAGCTGTAGCGGCAGTGGTTCGTCTTCAACTTCCACACCACTAGTCAGGCGGCCGAGGCGATAGTGCACATTTGATTTGTCGTATTAGTAGTGTATGTCTAATTAATTGGATAGTAATCTTTGTGTAATTACTTATTATGTTTTGGTACGTTTATTTAGTTCTTATCTTTGGATAAAACTACCGTATGTATAATTATTTGGTACGTTCGGTTATTTGTCATTCGGTTTCCTTTTGTTCTTTGGGTTTTTTTTCGTGCTGAGATGAGAATAGACGGAATAGGGTAAGCGAAGTTGGCTGGGGTTATACTGTTTGTGTACTGAAGGCGAGTTTTGGAAACTTGCCTTCGTATTATACTGAAGGCGAGTTTCCAAAACTCCCCTTCAGTACACAAACATGTCTATATCCGTAAATACTTTTATAACATGGCTATTTCAGTTATTGTTTTGTGAAACAAGCCTACATGGGTGAATTATCCTATAAAATATGGTTCAGTCAGTGAAGAATATCATAACTGATCGGTAGCCTCATATCATAACCGATCGGTGGCCTCATGTGATGACCGATCGGTACCCCACCGATCAGTACCCTACCGATCGGTACCCTAATGACAGTTGTACACAGCTGTACCCTATGGCAGTTTCTTAAATACTGATAAATACCGATCGGTACCCTGCAACCATAATTTCAGATTTGCCACTACCTCCAAATGACGCATATAAATACCCCACTTCACCATTCAAAGGACTGATTTTTCCACCCCGAAGGGCTGCCAAAATCATTTCTCCACCACACTCAAGCAATTCAAGCTCCATTAATGGCTTCTCACGCTTGCTCCACCATTCTCCATTAACATATGGATCAAGTCACCTCCTTCTTCCGTTAGAGATCATTCAAAGCTCAATCCAAGTGCTCCGTCTCCATTCATTCTCTTCCAAGCCGAGACCCGCCATCTCCAAGCTGAGATCCACCATCTCCAAACAGAGATCATCTTCCTCCATCATCTCTATCCTTCGATCCACCATGGAATCCGCTAAAATTATCTAAATGTTCGTGAGCTCATAGATCTGTCTTCACACTCCTTGCATTTAAAGAGATCTCATCCATCCCTCCGTGAATCCAAGCGAATCAAAGGCGAAGAGGAAAAGTGAATAGAAGTAATCATTGTAAATGCGAGAAATGAATATGATGAATCAAATCATGTATTTTGTGACTTCAAATATCATAATGGAAACCCTTTTCAAAGTGGACGTTGGTTTAAATTGACCGAACCACTATAAAAATTCTTTGTTCTTTATTTTTTGCTCTTTATTTTGTGTTCGTGGCCCCATTTTCCATTGTATACGTTTTAGGTGAAGTACTTCAAGAGTACCTTTGGTGTTTGGTCAATTTTTGACTTAAACACATAGTAAGGATTTTGATAAAATGAAAACTGATATTGATAAATTTGACAAAGAGAAGGATAATTTAGAAAAAATTAGTACCTGCATCTAAACATACTAGGAATGAACATGGACTTGGATATACCCTAAGGCTAAGTCAAAGAAAAATAATACTCAATGTATTAAGTTTGTTAAGGATAACAAGTTCAAACCTAAACCTAGGAAATTAAATTTAAATATTCTAAATAGTTTCATTAACTTATGGGTTCCAAAAATGTTGGATAATACTGAGAAAGAAAAATATATTGATAATTTTATTGATAAATTTTATTTATCAAATAATTATATTTTGATCAGGCATTCAAACTCTTCACAGATTTGGCATCCCAAAACCTAACCCTATGGACCTTAAAGGAAAAAGCGTACCAGTATGCATATTTTATAATTTTTCAAGTACCAAATAGAAAAGCATATGGCAAATTAAACCTTGAATAAATACGAAAAGGATTTGTTAATTGGCATCAGCAAAGTCGTTAACTCTATAACTCATCTATTTATTTAATTTATTTCATGTTCTTTTTTGGTTTCCCTGCTGTGTTTTATTTATATGCATATGAGAACTCTACATATTATCTAGAAGTAAATTAAACATTTTTTTTTTACACTTTTTGTTGATGATAAAGGGGGAGAAAAGGTATAAATATACTAGACAAAATGATAGGGGGAGTGCATAGAATTAGGGGGAGTGAAATATGAAAAGTGTTATATTTTATCTGATTAACATAGAAATGTGTTTATTTTATACTCTTATATCATATCTTTTGTATAACAATAAATATTACTTGGGTATTATTTTGTCACTTTTACAGATATGTCAACTAAGCCGCGCACAGTTAGAAAAACAGAAAATAAAGATCAAAATGTTGTGTATATACATATGAAGATTTGCAGATGATGACTTAGCATTATGGTTCTTTGGAGTTTAAGATATGTTCATGTTTGGTTGAATAAATCTTTTGAAATCTAATCTCCCGTCAATTAGTCACATACCAAACAAGGAAGATATAGAAGGAATAACTGCTAATCAAGAGGCCCAGATATTCCCAAAGATACTCACAAGATATTATCAAGATTATTCCCTCAAAACAAGTCAAGAAAAGGGCATAAGATCTGATAAAACAAACCTTGAGTAAATGGGCCCATATGTGCATAGTTTGGATTAGGGTTTTAGGTTGGCTAATCTATCCTATAAATACCCATGTAATCTCATTGTAAACTTTTTATCCTGGAATCAATAAAGTTTTCTTCTTTTTCTCTTTTCGGCATTTTTATTTTTCTTAGCAATTAGTGTTGTCTACACAATTAGATTTGGTAAAGCGTTATTTGTATTTTGCACTTATTTTCATTAGTGATTGACCGTCTGATTAGATTTAGTGGTAATCCTATTTTTTTTTTCCGTTTGTTATTTAATTTCTTCAAATTTGTTTTCTGACTGTTATTTAATTTCTGCTTTTAATTGCTTCCCTAGGTTAAATTGGATTTGATTAGATTCAGATCTGATTCATTGTTTTATTTGCTTTTCAATTAAAAATTGTGATTTGATCGTCGGTTCAATTAGATTTGTTCTGAATCAAATTATAGTTTCAATTTTTATTGTTTTTCAACCCAATCTCCTAGTTTTTTCTAACTCGCCTAAGAAATATATAAATAATAAAATTTAATATTCCTCCCTGTGTTCGACCTGCATATTACATGATCTATGCGTTTACAGTTATTATTACAAAATTCGCGCTTTTCTATTCCATAGGAAAGCATCGAGCAAGTTTTTGGCGCCATTGTCGGGGAGGCAACAATTAAATTTTATTATTTATTTAATTTCTGATTCATGTTAGTTTTTAATTATTTATTTTTTTTCTTTTGTTTTCTTGTATATATAGAAAAAAATCTTGATTGGTTAGATTTGGTATTATTCAGTGATATTGTAATCTTTCTAAACAAAGAGAAAAAAAAATCTTGCTAATTTTTATTCCAATTTCTTTTCCTTTCTTCATCAATTTGTTTCCCCCTTTTCAATTTTTTTTCCTTTTTCATTTTCCCCCTCTTCTACTGTTATAACAATTAAAAAAAACTTGCAATTTTTTATTTGATTTCTTTCCAATTACAATTTTTTTCCCTTGCTACAAAATCATCTCTTCCTCAAATCAACGCGTGATCATCTTCAAATCTTGTCCACAGCCATTCTTATTTGCATAGCTCACAAATTCTTCCATACCCTTTCCTTTATACACAACCAACCTCCTTAATCTCCGACAATCTCAAACCAACTTGCAGAATCAATCCCGTTCATTATTCACTGCTAAACCGCGTACAATACCCCTCACCAATGCAATCATTTCACCGATCACACAAATAACCACAAACCACATATCAATACCACAGTCCATCTTCCATAAATCATCAATTCACAACCACATCCACCTACTCAGTCCACGACCATCCTTACACCGTTCATCATCTCTGCTGAACTCCATACTCCACGTTCAAACCGCACAAGTCACAGACTCCTTTCAAATTCACGGCACTTTCATCCGCACAACCAAGCCAAGGCCGTGTCCATGTTCGTTATCTACCATCTTCCACACCATCACGTTCAACACAACAAGATCACATTTGACACAACAAGCCTAGCATCCCAAACAACTCACGAAAACAATGACTGAGTTCTTCTTTGAAACAATCCACTCAAAGGTCACCGTGACCTACTCATTACCGCATACCCAATCGTCTATTTCAGCACAAGAACCAAATTCAAGACCCTCGAGTACCATCGCAACAAACAAACCTGATCTGAAATCTTCAGAACCGCTCAACACCATTGTAACAAGACCCGAAACGCCCTCTCCAATTCACCAAATTGAACCAAATGCTCACGCAAGGAAGTATATGCGTGGAGCTAAGAGGGGAAAGACAACAACTTTAAAATCTTAGACCACAAAATGGGAATGGCCTTACAGAAGTGAATTTCCTCAAATCACCTAGACCATGCGTATAAATATGTCCCAATTTCTCCTAGGTCCAACAATAAATATAAGCATATGACTAAATAATGGAAATATCATCTGACACATATTCTGCAAGGTTATGGTATGGAACAATATACGCAGCAAACCAACCCGTGCTCCGCCTCCCAATCATCTCGCTCCTCATCGCAACCCACATCATCAGCAGCCTTCGATTCGAAAACCCCACATCGCGATTCACATTGCGAAACCCAATTCGAACAACCAAATTCGATCTCCAAAATACCTAGTTCGAAACCCAACACCCATTTCGAAGAAAAAAAGGCAACCGGATCTGAAATTCAAACAACAATCTTAGTCGATCGATTTCAAATTCACATCGATTTCAGAAGAAAAAAAATAAAGGAGGCCGAGTTTTCTGGTTTGAGCATAAGGAATTTGGGATTGTTTTCCTTTTATTGAGGGAGTCTATTTATTTCGGGAGTGATTTCTAAGGTTTGTTTCCCAAAATAGGAAAGGACGTGCTAATTTTCCTTCCCATATTCCATAAGTTGGGACTTTTTCTATTTTTTTGGGAGAGAAACCAGAGTTGAGTGATTCAAATATTGAGGGTGTAGCTTGAAATTGATCTGTGAGTTATCCTATCTGCGTGATTTGTTTCCAGATATAAAAAGGGGTCGTGAGATTTTTATTTTTGTTTGGTTGATTGCAATTTTGGTTTTTAAGGAATTAGTGCTGCGTTTCCAAAAAAAACAATTTTTTTCTTAGAGTTAACAGTTTTATTTTCTTTTTTGCTTTCTTAGGCTTAATTTTATTTTTCTTTTGTTTTTAATTATTTTTATTTTTGTTTGTTCTATTTGCTTTTATTTTAAAAAAAAATCAAAGAGAAGAATCAAATCAATTCAAAGGCCAAATCGAACAAGGAATACAAGGGTTCAAGCTACTCAAATGTTATGGACGGACAACCATACCCCACTGTAAATTTCTTTTTAAATCTACAGGTGCTCTACGGCAAAGAAAAATATTTAGACATTGCTTGTAAAAAAAATTGCAGGAGCAGCGGCTTGCTTGTACAATATTTTAAATTTCTGCAGTTAATATTGTCTGATTTTTGTGGTTGACTGATATTTCCATAACTAAAACCTTCATTCTCATTGTTTTTCAACAATTAAAATAGATGTTACAAAATAATATAATTGAAAAGTGGTGCTTTGTGAAGTTGATTGTCTCGTATAATTGGATCGCGGATATATAATAGTTCAATTATTGAACTATTAGCAAAAGAGGTTGCATACTACCCGTAAAACAATGATCGTATCCCTTAGTATTTATACTATACGTGAAGGATCATAAGACCTTCTTCCCACTTCTAATTGAGTCAGTTAATTAATAGAGCACAACTTAGTATTTTATACTATTTTGAAGTGAGAATATTTTCTGTCTTGTCTTGGCTTCATTAAAATGTCTGATTCAAAAAAATCCCTTAGAGAATTGTGTGATAATAACCTGAGAAGATGCTCCCTAGAAGAGTATGAGTATGAATTACAACTCATGAGGCAAAATTTTCCGAAATTTCGTGAGCCCAATGCCAACAATTTTCAAATTTCTCCAACTGACCAACATTTTCAAAATCATAGAAATGATCGAAATTACGATTTCAATTCAAATTTCAATAATTTCGATTATGGGCTACATCCACATCCACATCAGAATAGATTTGAATCATAATATAACTTTGATCCACATCGATATGGGGTTGTAAACCAAAATTTTCAAAATTATAGCCCATATTAACATCTTGAAAATAACCAAAATCACTCAAATTTTAACAGTTTTGGTTAAGAACATAATTTTTATGATCAAAATGATTTCCAATATCATTGTCATTTTTCTGAATATTCAAACAAACATAACAATTGAAATAATATTGATCGTGAAATTGATGTGGACTATAATTTTAAGAATCAAAGAATCCAAAATGAGATCTCTAAAATCAATGATTTTGAGGAATATCATCTTAACATTTTTAGAGAGAGGGAAGAAAGGCTAGATAAAAAGATGGATGAACTTCTTTGTTTAATGACATCTTTTGCAGAACAACGCGAGCAACAAAATCAAATTCACACATGTGATAAATCAGAAAATAATCCAATTTTTGCTATAGTGAAAATTTTCAAATAACAACTTTGGAAATTGAGAATAACGATCTAAATGAAATTGTTCAAAATTCAACAAGTGATTTGGATTTAAGCTCTTTTCGGGAAAAATATTTAAGCTCGGATTTGATCTTTCTTTTTCAGACTGCGAGAAACTTGAAATTTTATAAATCGAACAAAATAAAAATGTTGAATTTTTTGAAAACTCAAAATTGTGAAGGATTTTAATGAACATGAATTTTTTGGATTGTATGAGGATGAAAGCTACAATTTGGTCAACCCAGTCACCAATCTTAGGCCCGGAAGAACGATTGAAAATAATGTCAGTCGATAATCCTTTGATTCTAACCTCAAATCAAAATCTTGACGCTCTTCCGATGGTAACCAAGGCCAATTCGTCTGAACCTTCCAAATCTCCATCTTCTTCAAATGTTGGCAATCCCAACATCTCTTCTTTTGATGTCGACAACCCCGATAATATCTCTTCTTTGAATGTTGGCAATCCCAACAACCCATCTTCTATACCTTTACCTCTTTCACTTTTCATGTCAACACCTTTTCCTTCGAATGACCAAGATTCTAAAACACGAGAAGTCGACATGATAGAAACCATTGTTGATGACACGATAGATTTACCATTTCAGAAAGTCTCTCATACTTCAATAGAATTGTCCACGATGTCTTTCAAAGAACTTTTTGAAGATGAACTTAAACTTCTAAATGACGAGAATAAATATATGGAACGTCTCAAATATAATCCTAATTCCATACCATCGAATGAAATTGTGAGTGAAAACTTAAATTTATGGGATTATGATAATTTTCATCTGAATGGTATAAATCAATGTCACAACCAAATTTGCACAGGGAAGATTTTGAATTCAAAAGTTATTAACATGCCTCTTTTACCACATAAATCAGATACGAAATCATCGTACATCACTTTCGATTGAGGGAAGTATAGGGGGAAAAGAAAATCCCATTTTTCACATAACACTCATCATCGTCATAGATTTCATTTTGCATATGATTTTCATTCACATATAGTGGCTAAACTTCATTTCATTTTACAAATAATTTTGCAACTCATTCACCTTTGAGTAAGTTCTTGCAAATTTAGGAAACGTTTACAGTGTGGACACTGTTTTTTCCAAGTTGGGGGGGGGGGGGAGGGTCTTCATTGCATCCTTTTTATTTTTCCCTTTTTCTTTTTCATTTTCAAACATTTAGATGGGACCATCATAAATTTTAGATCGTAGTAACATACCAATTTTTTTTGTTGAAAATACGACTCATTTTAGATTGATACAACAAAATAATTAGTCAGTTGGTAGTATTTTTTTTCTCTCAACTAAGATCGAATAAGAAATATAATGAAAAGTTGAATTTTGAGGGATAATGGTGTAACCGGTACATAGGGTAATTCTTAGGTGATGGCCACGAAGTCTATTCTAAAATGTAGTCTTTGTTTAATGAGACGAGGACTTAAAATACTTATATTGGCTTTTTGAATCTTTAAAACTATGTTGTGTTAAGTTGAATTCGTGTAACTCTCTCTTGTTCTTATATTTTCAATAATAATAATAATATTAATCCAAGGGTATCCAACATTGCTTGTAAATCTAGCGTTAGTGTGCAAACCCGCCAAGCTTTATCCTACATGTTGTTGACAAAGTCAGCGTTGGTATATCTTGGTCTCATTTTATGAGTTGGACACCTAAGGATTATCGACATCTTGTTGACAAAGTCAGCGTTGGCCTGCACAATCCGCCGAGCTCTGTCATAACTCTCTATCAGTCCACAAGGCAGTGCATGGGTGGTATACCTTGGTCTTTACGTTAGGTGTATGTAATTAATTATAAAGCATCATTTTTGTAGAGATAGAGAATAAGCAATGATGTCCATACACTTCTTGACCTTACTGATTTGACTAGTCATACACAAGGAAATTAGAATACCCCTTTACAAACTGTGACAAGCAAACTAAGAATTTATTTCATGGCTGGACTATGTGATCGACCGAACCAACTGGCCAAACTAGAGTTTAAATATTGAAAACTTGAATAATGTTGAACAATTGTGACATGTTGAGGTATTTAAAATACAATCAACTGACTAGAAATTGTTAACTTAATTTGTTGTACCATTTCCTGAAACAAGTCATGGTTTCATTTTTTTTTTCATTTGCATAAGTCCTCTGCATTCATATAGTTATATTAGAGCCATATCATACTACATTTGGATTTTGTGGGTAGTATTCGCTGAAAACCCTCACGAGACACCACTCGTGCTACTAAGGACACCTACAGGTTTAACGACTTGTTGCATACGCTCAATGCAATCGTGTTTCCAACGAAAGTGTGGCTTATCTAGTTAATTTTTTATTTTTGTTTTACTTGAGGACGATTAAAAGATAAATGTGAGGGTATTTGATTAACATAGAAATGTGTTTATTTTATACTCTTATATCTTATCTTTTGTATATAAATAAATTTTACTTGGATATTATTTTGTCACTTTTACATATATGCCAACTAAGCCACACACAGTCAGAAAAACATAAAATAAATATCAAAATGTTGTGTATATACACATGAAGATTTGCAAATGAAGACTTAGCATTGTGTTGCTTTGGAGTTCAAGAATGTTCACATTTGGTTGAATAAATCTTATGAAATCTTATCTCCCATCAATTAGTCACGTGCCAAATAAGGAAGATATGGGAGGAATAATTGCTAATCAAGAGGCCCAGATATTTCCAAAGATACTCACAAGATATTCTCAAGATTATTTCCTCAAAACAAGTCAAGAAAAGGGCATAAGATATGATAAAACAATCCTTGTGTAAATAGACTCATATATGCATAGATTGGATTAGTATTTTAGGTTGGCTAATCTATCCTATAAATACCCATGTAATCTCATTGTAAACTTTTTATCCTAGAACCAATAAAGTTTTCTTCTTTTTCACTTTTCTGCATTTTTATTTTTCTTAGCAATTAGTGTTGTCTACACAATTAGATTTGGTAGAGCGCTATTTGTATTTTTCACTTATTTTCATTAGTGATTGACCGTCTGATTAGATTCAGCGGTAATCCTATTTTTTTTTTTGTTATTTATTTTCTGCAATTGTATTTTCTTCTTTTTAATCACTTCCATAGGTTAAATTGGATTTGATTAGATTTAGATCTGGTTCATAGTTTTATTTTCTTTTCAATTAAAAATTGTGATTTGATCATCGATTCAATTAGATATTTTATAAATCAAATTACAGTTTCAAATTTTATTGTTTTTCAACTCAATCTCCAAGTTTTGTCTAACTCGCCCAAGAAATATATAAATAATAAAATTTAAAATTCCTCCCTGTGTTCGACCTGCATATTACATGATATGTGCGCTTGCAGTTATTATTACAAAATTCGCTCTTTCATATTCCATAGGAAAGCGTCGATCATTATCTATCGAATATTTATATGGTTGTCATCATCAAAAAGGGGGAGATTGTTAATACCCTAGATATTGATTTTGAAGACAATAACTATATAAACATTACTGCTAACATATCTTTGAGTTGTGCAGTTATATCAGATATATTATGAAGTCATTTATAGAGATAAACAAGAGAACAAAAGAAGAATTACAAAAGAAGATTATTCAGAGCAATGGAAGAATAACAAAGGAAGGATAATCAGAACAATTGAAGACTAAAGCCTAATAGTGAAGAATATTGAACAACAGAGGTGTTTGATGTGATGAGGAATTGGTTAAAACTTAGAATATCTTGTTGAAGATCCCGTTACAATTATACTTGAAGACAATCGGCCATTGACCTCAACTGAATCACAAAAACACACAAATATAAGGTAACTTGAAATGCTGAAAATCAGAAATACATTAAAAACACTTATAAGTGTTGCTACAACATATATGTCGACATATATGTTGTTGTATGTCAACATATAATGGGTTTTTTTAGTTTATCGAGTTTCAGATGAAGAGTTATTTCCCTCCATCCCTTCACCAAAAGACGCATCCTTTCAACGACTATTTAATGGCTTCTGAAAACGAATTTTAACACCAACTTTTCACATTTTCTTCTAATCCTTCTTCTCCATATATTTTCTATACAAATCCATTGAATACTATTTAATTATTCTTGCAAATACGCTCTCTTTCACTCTAGTTCTTCATTGATTTGCAAGGCACACAATATAAGAGTGTTATACTTGAATTCACATCATTCTCACTCAGATTTCATCCTATTTCCTCAAAGAATTCAAAGATATATTGTCATTAGAGGTCTATAGGATCACTGTACTAAATATGCAATAATTTGTATTCAAGTTACGACTACTTGCCATTGTTTTTGTTGCTGATAAGGAGAAGGTGTATCTTATAGCCTGTGAAATCAAGATTGTAAAGTTGTTCTTGCCACCTGTGGAAAGCAAGCGATTATAGTGAAATTTTGCACGGTGAGGTGTAGGACTGGATGTAGGAATGGTTAATCCGAAGCAGTATAAAAATCCCGGTGTTATTTACTTTACTGCATTTTATTTTATTACTTGTTTATTTTTGTTTGAATTTGAATAGATATAGTATTAAATTCATAAGATAGTTTACAGATACAAATATACTCTTACCCCCTCTAGTGTCTAAATAGCCTTAAGATCCATTAACGTTGTTATAGACACCCCAATCCTCAACATGAATAATATCAAAAATAATAATTTCTACTTGATTAAAAGGGGTCCCTTCTATATTGGATTAGTTAGAAATTCTTGGGTATATCAAAGGTCCTTCCTCCCAAAAGGGAAAAGGGATAAACCTAGTGCATCATGAGCCTGGCTCCAGGCCTGGGTTATATCCCAGGCGCCTTCTAAAGGGAGGAGGGTAAGTCATCATCCACACCTAAGGGTTAAGTTGATGCACCGAAGCCCTTAACTGTACTTGAAGGCCAGGTTAAGGGACCCTATGGAGGAGGGATGGGGAAGCCCGAAGACATGTGTCCAGCTCCGAAAGAAGCATGCTCTGCCTCTGATTCTTACATGATCAAGCCTTGCCTCTATTTTGATATAAACAGGTCCTGCCTCTTTTTATGTCTAGTCCCATTGAAGGGATCAATAGCCTAAAAGGAACACTAAATGCTAGGCCTCTACTTTAAAAAAGACTATAATGGCCAAAAGTATACCAAAACCGAAAGCGTTTTCATAACCAAATCGGAAGAGGACACCTCATGTTTTCTTTAGAAAGCATAAGGTAGCTCCTTTAAAACCAAAAAAGGATATTCTGGACCTTTAAGGCTATCAATACCCGAATTTGGGTTTACTAAGCTGAAAGGGGCTCCACCTACTTCTAGAAAATAATCTTTGGACTTCAAATATCCTATTACCCGAATCTGGGTTTCGTAAGCCGAAAAAGGCTCCACCTACTTCTAGAAAATAATCTTTAGACTTCCATAATCCTATTATCCGAATCTGTGTCCTGGTCTTTATAAACCATATAAGGCTTTGTAGATTCTCAAAAGAACGTTTATAAACCTCCATTATTTCACCATCTAAATGTTGGTTAAGTTCTTAAAGCTTACAGGGACCTCCTCTTGCTGATGCCAAAAGTAGTTCCGTCTGGGAAATAAGTTTCTAGTTAGGACTCCAATACTGGAGAAGGTTGCTCGAGCATGACCTAGAAAGACTTTTGTTTTCTCTTTGGAAACAAAGGCTTCTTTTTGGATTCTTATGAATATCAAAGTGCAGTAGTAACTAGAGAAGGTTTTGACCTCACTCCACTTTCAAAATAGATGATCCCAGATAATGTCATATAAATGCTCAAGTAAATGGCATCAATTTCCATTCAAAAGCCATGAATAGATTATATGTCTAAACCTAATATCTTAGGTCTTCTAAGATAATTATAACTTCAAATTTTCCATAATAATTAATGAGGGAACATTATGAAGGTAAAATTCCTGAACAATCATTTAAAATTAATAAAATACCTGGAAACACGCTGGAAAATGAAAATTAACGCCTCTTTAAATTTATTCTCCGGCTGCGTCGTCGTCTAAAGATTCAATTTGAAGGAAAAGGGAATTCTCATACACCTTGTTAACTCCCGAAAGGGACTTGGTAACCCTCTGACGTCCCGTGTCATATGTCCTAAAAAAAGAATTTTGTACTTAGGCTCTTTAATATGGTCAACTATAAACACTTTGGATATTCACTTTTATAGCTCCTTAAAATAGCTTTTAAATTAGAACTTTACAACAGCAATAAGAGATTTCATTTAAATCTTTCTAAGGAATTCACCAAACATCGAAATTTAACCACATGACGAGATGCTACGGAGGATGCTTGAAGAGTATAATTTGAAATGCTACCCCAGAAATCAAAAGACTTGCAAAAAGATTCACTATTTCTCAAAATAAGTTTTAACTTACTAAAAGCATCAGCATTCCTCACTAAAAGCTACATTTTCTTTTTACTCTCACTTAATGTTTGGTTGGTACTAAAATCTTACCCGCTTTGGAAAATGTTTTCTCTTTTCGTGCCAGAATCTTTTACATCTGGTATTTCATAAAACAGGCGAAAATGAAAAGGTAAGAAGTGAATCCTAAGGGAATCATCTTGCCTAAAATAAGCAATTCTTAATTTCCGCAGTGGTGAGTGAAGGCTTTGTCGAATATTTTACTTTAACTAGACCATTAACAAAGGTAAAAGGATTTGATGGCAAGGAAACCATTTTAGATCAAAAAGATAAAATATTTTACGAAGTTGTACAAAAAGAGGGACGCTTTTTATAAGCATCTTCAAACATGGAAATAAATTCTTTAAATTTTATTTCTTAACATATATCGAGGGGCCAAGACAAATTAAAGGCCTGTTTAGCTTTCGTAAGGAGTTTTTGTAAAAAGGATATCGGAGATACAACCAATGGAAACCTTTCCAAAGGTTCCTTCCTTAACTTAAAAAATCCTGAACAAAAATCTTAAGTGGTGGAACTTGTTGGGATTTAAATCAAGATATCCATGATTATACCACTAAAATTACAATCTGGTTCACATTAATACAATATAAGGATTTATACAAGTCACAATATGAAAAAATATTTGCAGTCAGATATGGAGATTTATCGAACGACAGTCGAAGAAAGGCTAATTGTTGAATTCTTGCTTTCGCATAAAAAGCAAATAACAAATTTGGAGTAATGACTCTTAAGACTCCAAGAAATTTGGCAAAACACCTTCCTATGAAGTTCATGAGAAAAGCCTGGAACGTCGCCCTTAAAAACAATCAGAAAAGAAAATTATGATACTGTTCAGAATTTTAAAAAGCATAACTAACTACATTACTATAAGTTTATAAGCTAAGCAGGTTGAAGGCATAGACCGAAAAGTGTTGATAAAGAAACGTAAATAATTAAATAATGGATACATTAGTCAAAGACTAAGTGAGGCCGAACCAAAGGCCATTCCTTTAGCATTAGAACGACAAGGCTTTAAAGATTGGAACTAACATAGGGCCCTTCGATGGTAGAATAAATCTCAAAATCCTCCCTTGTTGGAATAAGAGGAGGGAAAATGTTGAGAAACCAACTATCTCCATGATACCAAAGGAAAAAAAATTCAAGGCTAGCCTCGTAACCTGGAATGACTACTGGCCTTGTAGGAAAGCTGAAGATCATAAATTTTAAAAGGAAAGAGCAACCAAAAAGAGAAATCAAGAAGAAAGGACTCTAAGCCCGATCACCAAAAATCTTCAACATTACTTTTTTAACTAACCAGTTTCAGTAATGAAGATTCACAAAAAAAATCACCATACATGATGGAAAAGGGAAAGAAAATAAATCTATGCTTTAAAGATCATAACAACAGAAGGAGTGAAAGTCACATGGTGAGAAGGAATCTCGAGTAATCACGAAAGGGAATCCAATAAAAGTAGAAGTTTGTATTTCCAGTCTTAGCAACACTATTTCCTAACAAATATGAAAAGGAATTTGTCTCAACTAGTAGGGACTAAGCCAAGAGAATCGTCACACTTTAAAGGCTAGTTCCTTTTCCAATTGGTAGGAAGCAACGACACCAAGAGTGAAAAGGGAGTACTAAAAGTGGTGGAAGGACATCCAACCAAAGATGAAGATTATAACTCCAGAATTTGGTGGAACCACTTAATAAAATTTTGTTAAATCACCTAGCCCCCACCACCCCCCCTGGAAGCTTAACCAAAAAAGGGCTCCCAGAATGGGGCCAAACGCTTTATCGAATTTGCAGGAGACAAAAACATAAGGGAAAATGTAAAGATTCCCGAAGAGCAGAGAAGACACCTGATGAAGAAGACCAACCGGTAGAAGGCAGCAGCAACTAAAGGAATCCTCTAAATTCCAAAAAGATATAAACTCCATAAAATTTTAATTATGGAGAGGAAGTTTCTTGAAGTACAAGGAGAAAAGAACAAAGAAGAAGGATGAGACAATTTATAAAGAAGCATCTCTGACGTGAGATCATTGGATCAGACTCATAAAGCTAGATAGCAATGTTAAAAAAGGCGGGAAAATTAAGCATGAACAAATGACAGTTGGAGCAATTAATCATCACAGTCTGAAAGGAAGCTTGCAAATAAAAAGAAAAGGAAAGAAAAAAATACAACGTGCACAGAAGAAGAGACAAAAGAAATGAAGCGACAACTTTTCATCAAATCCCAACCATTCAGAAAGGAGTATAGAAAGAAGAAATGATGACATATGCATAAAAGTCTGGACCAATTGACTTGAGAAGTTAAGAACACTTCTTTACTATGGGAAAGCAAATGTTAGCACAAAAAATAACCAAGAAATATCGAGAATAAGAACCGAGGTGAAGGAGCGTGAGAGCAAGCGGAACTTTGAAGGAAGTAATGCTAAGCTTCTGGTAATGTTCTTTTGAAATGTGAGAATGAAGAAAAGTGTAATTTCTTTTCAGACCAGAAAGCCCCTTTCAGTTTTAACTGAAATGGCATTAACTTCAGGCTTGTTGACCCTGAAAGAAAGAATAATGGAAGTAAGCCAAGTACAAGGCATCAGAAGAAATAAAGAAGGAACTAAGAACCATAAACAAGTAAATTTGTAATGGACAATAGCCTTAGGTCATATTCCGGAAGGCTCATCCTCTTTAAACGAAGGCATTAGCAAAACAAGCCCATCCGCTGAGGATGTCGGAAGGAAAATATATTCCAAAATACGCAACAAAATCAAGTGGAAAGGGAAAGTGCAGAAGAGAAACCCTTCGAAAGGGTTGAATGCCAGAGAAAGAGCCCTCGAACTTAAAAAGAAGATTGACCGTGTCAGAGAAAATACTTATTTGAAGATAACTGTCACTGCAAGCGAAGAGTCCGCATACACATATGCCTCTCGCAACTACATGTTGAAAATATTGATGAAACGAGTAAGCTATGTCAGAGACGCCTTCGTATGGCCCACAGGAAATCCTCCAAAGGGGTGACTGGACGATACCCTTGAAGCCGAAGGGAAACCAATTTGCACATATAAAAAGAACCCTAGGAGACTAAGATCGGGACATTCAGTTGATTCCCAAAATTTGTACTCATAAACACGAGATGAAACACTAATTTATATATAAATTTAAGGGAAATGAGTTGGAAATATTGCACATATTCAATAAAGAGGTGATATAAGGCGATTAAGATAATTATGAGAAATCTTGTTCAATTAAGTATATTATTGTCTTAATTCGCTAACATTGCATGTACAATGTATGGGTTGTATAGATAATTAGAATCTTGTTTATGCCTTTACCCATGACTGCCATTAGGATCCTTAGACCATAGTGATAACGACCATCCTTATTCTACTAGCTATAACGGTATTCCAAAATTGTGTTAGGATTTCTTTATTAATGACCTATCAGATCCATATGGTTGTCTGAGGTTATGATTATATTCCTACTGCCCAATTAGGTCTTCGATAACTAATGGAAACCTACCTTCAACGGTTATTTAAGAAGGTCCAATCCCTCTGGAACCATTCTACTACTCCTTGAACTCTCAGAAAGTTTGATCAGGAGCTGCAGAAACCATGTCCATCACCAAAAGGGTCCTATGGAAAGGAACCTAACAACCAACCTTCATCCGAAAACCCAAGGGTGTTACTCAGACACACCAAGATGAAGCTTTGAGGAAATGATGCTTTACAAGAGGATATGTCATCTACTTAGAAAATTAAGAGAAACTCATGATTAGCTTTGCTTTCTATGGGGAATTTACTTTCGATATCCTACGGAAGCATTTTTACGAGAGCTTAGAAAGTAACACTCAAACCTAATTCATTCCTTCTATAAACTGGAAATTCTACGGTCAAACTCGGTTTTTGGGGTGTTAACCATTAATTTGGCTAATAGTAACAAATAGGGATCTTTTATACCATCAACAGTTGCAATCTATTAAATAATAGTAAAGCAGAAGAATTTCAAGCTCTTTCATTGATTCTCTCAATTCTCTCAATTCCCCTTAATTCTCTCATTTATCTCAATTCTCCTTAAATCTTAAAAGATACTTTTATTAAATCAAAATAATACACAATATAAATCTACGTTATCATTAAAGCTCTTTCCTTGATTTTCTATATTATCTTTATCCACCTTAAAAATTTAGAGATATTTTGCGTTACATTTAAAATTTAATCCTACAAACAAACCTAATTACTCTGTAATATAATCTATACTACCGTAGAAGCCACCAGTTATTTTGTCAGCTCAAAATTCGCGTTTCAACTTTTTTTTTCCTTTTTTGCGCTTCTTTCTATCGTCCCTCTTCTTCTTCTTCCACAAATTAATTCCATCTTATTTACGAAGCAGAAAAGGATCAACTAGGAAAGTTCAGATAGTTTCATTTAAAGAGATCATCTGGGCTTAATTTATCATTCAAGCAAATATCCTCTTCTTTGTCATTCTCTGAACTTTTATACTCTGATCCCTCTTTTCCACAATGATTCTAGGGTCAAACCAAAACCCTAAATCTGAACCAGTTGACTTCTGCTTCAGTCCGCGCAACCTGACCCTAATTCGCCATCTCCCCTTCAAGATCTCATTTTCAGCTACATGTGCAGAAACCCCAAATTTCCATTCTGGCATAAAGGCAAGGAAGTGGCGCTGTTGTCATCTTTTCGCAAGTACGGAGTTGCGTACATATGGTAAGTACTTTATTTTTGTTATATTGGTTTTAATTTTGGCTTTCTGATTTTGATGAAATTTTGACTGTCTATGCAATACTACTCTACTCTATTAATGCATTCCAAGGTGATTTGGTTTCTTTCCTGTTATCAAATTACTCAAATAAAGTCATCTAAAGCTCCTTCTTCATGCAACTCCAATTAGTAGAACGTCCATCAGTGGAACTACGTTAAAGATAAGTATTTAGCTATAAAGTTTTACGATTGTCTTATTGTTTTATATGCCTTCTGGGTCCCGTGATGTTATAATAAATCTTCTTTCAGTTAATTTAACCATAAACTGTCTGGAATTTCACTTAAAGACTAAAAGCTCAGGTAAAGCTTTAATGGTGAGTCTAACTGTTCTGGAAAGCTATTTATCATAATATTATTATACCACCAGATTATCTTCAACTTACATGACTGTGATTGCTTTTGGAAATATCAGGTTTTTCAAATTTTTATTTACAGATGTGTCCATGAGATGCTACGTAGACCAAGCTTTTTTAAGTATTATAATTTGTTAGTATTAGTTGCATCTTATTACATTATAAGTTTGTCTACTCCAGATGTCCGTCAAGCTCTTCTCCCATTAGAGCAACTTCTTCCCTTTGCCATATGCTTTCTGAATATGTAAGTTCCTTCACATTAATTTTTTATTTATTAACTTCATATTTTTGACTATTTTTCTTTCGTTACCTCTGTACTTAAGTTTATGTCCCTAACTTATTTCAGACACCAATTTCTTTAGGCACTACATATAACATTTACGTGAGAATTCCTTTTTAAGAACTTATAATTACTATTGTGATTCTTGGTTAGGTATGTGTTATATAACTGGATGTATAAAATGGTTGCTTAATTTGATCCTAACATGTCTAGAATAGAAAACCAATTTTTACCGCCTACCATCTGCTAAATATATCACTACTGACTTGCACTGAATGACTTCCTCTGTATGGGAGATGCTTTTTCTTGGATGATATGGTTGTGTCTTATGATGGTCAGTTTATTTATGTAAATTTATATAAGTTGTGTTATGCACACAATCTGAGTGTAGGTTTTTGCTGGTTTAAACTGCTTGCATCTTTGGATATTGCTTATATCGCCACCAGTGGGATATGTCAACTGCCTTAATTATTATTATTATTATTATTATATATATATATATATATATATATATATATATATTGGGAAAGTCTAAAAGGACACAAAATTTTGACACAAATTTAAACACACAAAATCTGAGTCATTGGATCTCCCTCTGAATTACACTTCACACATAAAGACAAACAATTTTTGTGGTCCAGATTTTGTTTACATACTTTTGTGTCTAATTTTGTGTCTTTATAGTCGCTCTCATATATATGTATATGTATATATATATATATATATATATATATATATATATATATATATATATATATATATATAATCGGTTGTGTAGCTTCACGCTACCCAACCGTCTTCTTCTTAAAAAAAATATTACTACTGCTGCCATCTTCGTTTTGCTTGATAGAATAACAGTGGGATAAGATTCTTTGTGATGGTTGCATGTTTATGTTTTGGTATGTACAATTTATGATATGTGTAAATTTTGATTGAAATCAACAATTTTATTTCTAATTATGATCCACTTAACCTCACTCCAATTATGACTTAACAGTAAAATATGTCATTTATAACTTTGTGTTGTTTTAGGCTTATGGAGGCTGAGTTGTTTATATCGATGTAAAAATTTGGACATCTTTATTAATTTGTAACAGTTATCTTAATTTATGTTTTGTTCATTCATAGTCTTATGCCTGTAAACAACAATACATATGTAATGAATTGGTTTTTTTTTTTTTTTTTTTTTTTTTTTTTTTTTTTTGTATGTTCATATATTGTTGTTATTGCTCCAGGCACATCCATGCATTTTTGTTAGTTCATTTCTTCTTTTCGATCTAATTTGGAAATAGCAGGTTGTTACAGGATTGCAAAAAATAAATTTGTTACCTTCTACCTAATTCTTGACTAATATTTTAAGTGACCAAAATCCAGTTAGATGTCGCGGGAAGAAGTTTGAGGCTTGCTAATTTTATTATTTATCTATAGATGATTTTAACACATAAATGGATTACAAGATGCTCACTATTCATGTTAATTTTCTTGCTAATTCTGATTAGGAAAAACGATCAAGCACCCTAGAACATTTAACACGAACTTTTGGAGCATTCATGTGATAATGGAATGTTTCAGCTAACAATCAAGGTAAGTGTACAAAATGTGTTAGATTTGTTATTTTTACACTATACACACTAGGTTTAACTACATTTACAACCAAGTAAAACAAAAAAACCAAGCTCCAATCATATGACACTACTTATTCTTCAAAGAAATATAAATTACAAACACATATCATGTATAAACAACAACAATTATTATATTATATTTATTTTGCCGAATTACTATGTGTTTTATAATAAAGTTTCAATTTTAACATCAAAATTTTAAAATCTATATTTTATAACATTATCGTGTGCAACGCAAGGGTTACACACTCGTTACGATCGAAGTTAATAATGGCGACTGTCATAATTTTTGCATCTCTAGCTAAAACCGTAATAATAATATTTATCATGTTCTTTTGTTTCAAATTCATTTCAACCATTCAATTTCTTTGTCCTCGTTTACTTAGAAAATGAAACAGATTGGACAAATCTGAATCTGAGCGTTAGCTATAACAGAGTTGAATTGCTTTGTCCGCATTTCCCATGTTCTTTTGTTTCAAATTCATCTCCACCATTCAAATTTTGAATCATTCCGTTAATTGGTATTATAGCGAGCACAAATTAACAATTATATCATATGATTGTGACTTGGGAAGCTGAGATTAAACTGAAAACATAAATAGAGAAATTAAACTTGGTTACAGATGACTACTCTGATTCAATTAACAGGAAGACACATTGAGAAAGAAGAAACAGTTTTCAGAAGCTGCCATTGTTCAAGAGGATTCGAAATACAAAAATTTCACAAATAAATCCTTTTTACTTTGTCATTTCGCAAAATTGACTATCCATTTACCCTATACTAAAACAAATTACAAAGGTCGCATCATCACATTAAACACGGCATACCAAGTACCAGTTGGAACCTTAAAACTGTTCGTATTTACGAGTCCGATTGCTAGCCAAAGCGCAGCAGGCAATCACAAACAAGAAAACAAGGAACGCTAGCAGAAGACCATCAATCACCCCTGTGATCCCCAGCGTTATCCTCGCGTCCCGTAAGAATCCAGCCTTGCAAGTTTCACACTCATTGCACATAACATCAGCGTCGTTCTTCCAGGTCCTACAGTCTCCGTCCCCTCCCTCGCCCCCTTCCCAGTAGGTAGCATTCACATACCTGAACCCACATTCCTTTGGCGGCGTGCAGCATGCAGTCTGCATGCATGTACAATGTGGACATCAATGTCTGATTCAAATTTAAATTCGAATTGAAGAAATTTGAATACCTGGATCATGGTTAAATGCTCCATAAAGTCCTCCTCGGAATTGGTGTGGTTTCCTCCCACCACGGTTTTACACATCTGCGTTTTCTTTAGGCAGGTCTCGGTCTCGGTCCAGTCTTTGAGGACGGCTATTTTGACCAGGCTAGTGGAGTTGTGGGAGATGGTGCTTTGGTTGACGGAGGTGATGATGGAAATGGCGGAGGCAGAGAAGGCGGAGATGATGAGGAGGAACATTAAGATGATGTAGACGACCATGAAGACGTCGATGCGGCAGCAGGTGCCGAGCATGCCGATGATCGAGAGGATTAGGAGGCAGGCGCCAATCAGGATGATGGACCACGGGATGATTTGCTGGCATTCATCAAGGGCGGATTGGCGCATGTAAAGACCGCCGGACATGACAGGGAAGGCGACCAGGAGGGCCAGGAGGTTTGTAAAGAACACCAGTTTATTGCTACAGTGGACCATTTTGGAGAGGAAGGTGGTCCTGATCGATCCTCTCCTCAAATCCTTTTCTCTCTTTGTTTCTGGTTTGGATAAATTTCTTCTCTTTTCTTTTCAAGAGGTTGCAAGTAAACCGGAGACAGTTGTGGCGGTGCATCTTTGTTTGTCCCAAGTCAGTTATTTATTCGGTGATTTTGTTTTATTTAAAATGCTAATTTTGTAATAAGTTAATCTTGCTCGTTGGAAATTGAAGTATTTTCAGTCTAACATAGAAAGGTTTCCATCGTAGTCGGATCATAAGGCAAAACATGATGATTCATGATCGAAGATTTGGATGTTTGGATCTATGCAGATCTCGAAACCGCATGGATCTGGGATAGCCAAAATAGAAAAAATTTATGCACTTAGCTGTATGAGAACTTGAGCTTTGCAAATCAAATTGCTATTCCATTCTCTGCTCTTTTGATATGTATTATCCTTCTATTGCTCTAAACTTTGATCTTTTCAATTCAGCGGTCATTCAATTGGGTACCGGCTGACGATCAATTTAGTTCTTATACCACTTGTTCTTTCTATCGCTCGTTTGAGTTTGATACCGACTACTCCGTTAAATTGCGTTTTTCCGTGGTAGGAGAATGTGTGTCTTGACTTATTAACACTTGATTATGAGTTCGTTCAATTTCTACCAATAGTTTCAAACTCACTTGCTATGTAGTATATTATATACTGTATACTTACATACAAGTATATTATATACTATATGCTAGGGATGAGCAGAAAAACCGATTACAAACCGATACCGAACCGAAACCGCAAAAAACCGATGAAAACCGCATCTTAAAAAACCGCACTAAAGTAAAACCGCAAAACCGATGAAACCGCACCATTAGTATGGTCCGGTTTCGGTTTCTATCCTTTTTCAAACCGCAAAACCGAAACCGCACCGAATATTATTTATATATAAATTTTAATGTTACCTTGTATTTTTTGTGTACATGCATTAACATATGTGAAGTATTGTGCGTGTTTTTACAGTGGTGCATGCATTTGTATGTAGATGTGTGCTCTCATTTTTGTTGCTTTTATGCTGCAAGTCAGGGTAAAGGAGGAGGGTTGTGATAGGCTTGGCGAGCCAACGTAAAAACTTAGCCACTCTTATGGATATGGAACCTTATGATAAATCGTTGGGGCGTAACCCTCTTAGCGACGCGCTATATCGAGGCTCGGATATGGTGTTAAATATGCAAGGGCTGGGCCGCCATTCTCTTAGTGGCGCGCTACACCGACGCCCCGGTGTGGTGATAAGTGAGCAAGTGTCCTCGCATTTTTCTCGGCGGATGCGAGGGGCAAGGAAGCTAGTCGACGATAGTAGGGTTCGGTTAGGTAGTTGGAATGTAGGGTCCTTAACAGGAAAATTAAGAGAGATAGTGGATACTTTGATTAGGAAACGGGTTAACATCTTGTGCGTTCAAGAGACTAAATGGGTGGGTCAGAAGGTGAAGGAGGTGGAGAACACTGACTTCAAATTGTGGTACACGGGAGAAGTACGTAACAAGAATGGGGTAGGCATATTGATTGACAAGAACCTTCAGAACAATGTGGTTGACGTCAGAAGACGAGGGGATAGGATCATCCTAGTTAAGCTAGTAGTTGGCGAGGCAGTTTTGAATGTCATTAGCGCATATGCCCCACAGGTAGGTCTAAGTGAAGAAGCCAAAAGGAAGTTCTGGGAAGACTTGGATGTCATGGTTAGGAATGTGCATAGCAGCGAGAAACTTTTTATAGGAGGAGACTTCAATGGCCATGTTGGCTCATCTAGCGGGGGTTTTGAGCGAGTGCATGGTGGTTTTGGATTTGACAGTAGGAACCAAGAGGGTGAAGATATTTTGAATTTCGCTCTCTCTTTTGATCTCATGATTGCTAATACCTTCTTTAGAAAGAGGCAATCACATCTGATCACCTTTAGTAGTGGCCAACAGGCTAGCCAGATTGACCTTGTCCTAACTAGAAGAAATAGTAAACGAGATTGTGTTGATTGCAAGGTCATACCTGGAGAATGTGTCGTCTCACAACACCAGCTGTTGGTATGCGTGTTTCGTCTTCGGGTGGTGAAGGATAAGAGAGCGAAGATGGTGAGACCAGAGACTTTCCAATTAACATAGGGTTACATCAAGGTTCGGCTTTGAGCCCCTATATTTTTGCATTAGTGATGGATGAAATCACAAAAGATATACAAAGGGAGATTCCCTGGTGTATGCTCTTTGCCGATGATGTTGTGTTGATTGATGAAAGTTGAATAGGGGTTAATCGACAACTGGAGTTGTGGAGAGAGACCTTGGAATCAAAGGGTTTCAGGCTTAGCAGAACTAAAACAGAGTATATGAAGTGTGAGTTTAGCAATGTCAGGTCAGATGACGGAGATGTTACCCTGGCCGGTAGAGTAGTACCCAAGAAGGAATCGTTTCGATACTTAGGATCTATGTTGCAGTTTGATGGAGAGATTGATAAGGATGTTAGTTTTAGAATTCAAGCAGGATGGGTGAAATGGCGACTAGCATCTGGCATTCTTTGTGATCGGAAGATTGCTCAGAAGCTTAAAGGAAAGTTCTATAGGACAACAATCAGACCTGCAATGTAATATGGTGCAGAATGCTGGCCTACTAAGAGGCAACACGTCCAGAAGATAAGTATAGCAGAGATGCGAATGCTGCGTTGGAGCTGTGGGCATACCAGACGAGATCGGATTAGAAATGAGGATATTCGGGAAAAACTTGGAGTTGCACCTATTGAAGAGAAGTTAGTCCAATACCGCTTGAGATGGTTTGGACATATCCAACGTAGACCATACGATGCACCTGTACGCGCTGGAATTCTAGGTCGCGCCGAAGGCCCAAAGAGAGGTAGAGGTCGACCTAAAATGACATGGGAGGAGATAATAAAGAGAGATTTAAGTAACTGGAGTTTATCGGAAGAGCTGGTAGTTGATAGGAGTGCATGGAAATTGGCAACCCATGTACCGGAACCATAGTTTTTTTTTTCACGTTTACTGAACCTTTTTACTTTTTATTTACTATTTTAGATTTTATTTCACTTTTATTGAACATTTTTACTTCTTATTAGTATTATTATTTAAAAAAAACCTTTTATCGGACGACTTTTATTTAATTGGTTATTTTAAACCCTTTTATATATATATATATATATATTATTATCATCATTATTAATTTTATTTTATTTTAATTTTTGGGTTCCATATCTAGCCAACCCCAACTTGTTTGGGATATATGGCTTTGTTGTTGTTTTTGTATGCTGCAAGTGTGCAAGTATCAATTCTTTATTATAATCTGCATGTTTAATTACTAAATCAACATGAAGATTACAATAACGAATTACAGTGGGAGTGGCTCCATCCTAGACCATAACACTGATAGCATTTCAGTAAGTAAATATGAGACTGATACAGGTTATATTTTTAGGCAAATATTGATTGTTGCGAATGAGTTGTGTTTATATATGCTAGCGTTATGTTCATGCTGTTGTTGTGTGGGTTTTTGTGTGGTGCATGATTTTGTATGTAGTAAAGCATGAGTTTCCTGTGCGTGTATATAATGGTGTTGTTTTGTATGAGCAGGTTAGGGAACAATGCTTTTTTTTTTGGTCAAACGGTTTTGGAACCGAAACCGCACTTTTAAAACCGAAACCGCACTTTTAAAACTGAAACCGCACCAACGGTTTTTGGTCTGGTTCCGGTTCCTACTTTTAGAAACCGCACCCTAGCGGTTCCGGGTGCGGTTTTAAGCCAAAACCGCACCAAACCGCACCATGCTCATCCCTACTATATACTTACATATAAAAGTATCAATTTTAAGACACTTTGTTCAAGCATGTTAAGATATTTGGATATTGTGCACCGAGTCAAGGATTTATTTTCTGTCTTGTAGCATCTACCACTTGATACGTAGTATGTTATATATTATCTAAAACTTGTAAATAGAGTACCAGTTATTATTATTATTTTTTAGAAAAAAATCTTTGTTTCATACAAATATTCTTTTTTAAGAATTATTGTCACAATTCAGAAGGATTGGATTTTCAATTGTTGTCATTACTGCTAGCTCTAGTATTAGTTCGTGCATTTATACTGACTCCATTGTGGCATCTTTCAAGTGCATACTCAATCCGCAGCAACATCTTGCTTCAAACTTTTTCCACGGACCCCTCCATTGACGTGAATACAAACTCGTATGTTGGTTTACTGCCATTCTGTCACTTTAGAAGGTTGAGTCCAGATACTTATTTACAAGATAGACAGATGTTCGTTCACAAATCCATGTATTTCGTTGATAACTGGGGGTATATTCTAACAGCATTCCAACGGTTTTCATTAAATATTCCTTGGATACCTACTTTCTTCAACAATTATAATAGAAATATCCAGTTTAACATGAATAACATACATGATTGATCTTACTTAAGAAACCATTCTCACAAGCTCGTTTTCTCATTAATACACTAGTGACTGATCCGTGTTTCACACATAGACAACGGTTGTAGTCATTATTTTTGGTTGTCATACCAATAGTGCAAGCACAAGAATAATGATATTTTTTAAATTTGATGCTCACATAATTTCAATTCAATAACAGAGAAAATATTATGGGACATGAGTATGCTCTAAATTATTCGAGTTGGACACTCATTAGCGAGTAAGTTGATTATCAAATCAAAATCACATAGTACAAAAAAAGTACTTACTATTGGTTTCAGAGAGAATCATAACCATTTAGTAATGTATTGGACGACCTCAGCAGTCGTAACAATGTGCTTTAGAGCATCTTCAATAGTGGTCCATTATTACGTTTTTGTAAGAATTGCACTCAAACATGCCTCCAACAGAGTACAACATTCTGAATTGGTCCAGAATTCGGTATTTTTTATTACAAAATGTAATCAAGCTGGGCAGCTGTTCAACAGGCGCCCCAATGCTGGGTGCCTGTTGAACAGTTGCCCATCATTATATACCCGTTGCATAACGGTTACATTTCCAACATGTCTGAGGAATAAAGAGAATATTCAGAAGCTAGGAAGAGAGAAATTTTATGGCGTAGACGTGAAGAGGATGATTAGTTGTATTTGCATTTATATTCATAATTTTAAATAGTATGTTGTTGCATTGTAAGTACGGTACTTTTAAATGAAAATAACATGATGCATAAACATACATTGATACATAAACATACACCGATAAGTCTACTAACAGAAAATAACTGATACATAAGAGTACACTGGTAAGTCTAATAACATCAAATAACATCAGTTAATATGTGGAGATCCATAATCGATCATCTCCTCGTCATCTTCACCATCATCGTCATCGCTATCATCGTTTACGTCATCGAAATCTTGTGGCTCGTGAGGCTATTGCAGCTGCTGAAACTGCTGTATCTGAGTCCGGTAGAGTGAACGCTCGTGGGGCAACACGAGACCAATACGAATCAGAATGTCCAGGTACAGTAAAATGTCCACCATTTATCCACCCCGATGCCCTCAATCCAGAAAAATAAGTCGTGCCAATACGTTTAGCTCCACACATGTCATCCAATGCAAGTGGGTCAGATGGAATACGCGTTACACCATACAACTGCAGCCAACACCGCTCTCCAAGAAACCATATGAAAGGACCATTAGGGCCTGAAAACAAACTCTACCTCTAGAGAGTCGAAAGTGGGAAGTGAGAGGGTACTGATCGTTAGGATCCATAAACTCAATATACTCGTGCCATGGACATGTGATAATATTACCATGGAGACGAATATACATCTGTTGCCTAGCCCCCATTAACTCATTGTGTACTCCCTGTGCAACATGAGGCAAATGCATGATAGTCGCCCAACACCGAAATCAAGGAAAATATATATATTGAGTGGTATCTCATGGATTAGTTGTGGATGCATGGTAGCCATATACTCATAGTACCAAAACGGGAGAATGTACCAAAAACCATATACCGCCTTAGACTGCTGCAATGCGAATGTGTCCAACGCTAAATAAAGATAACCCAATATGGCACTTCTATAATCATATCTATGAAGCTCGTCAACATCCTGTAACCTAGCCAAATAACCGAGTCTAATCGTGTTCTTGTTATTTAAAAAAATGTGGAACCAAACAAATATAATATGAACGCACGAATAACTGAAGTATGTATCTCCTCATCAACCCTATGATTTGCGATATAGCTCTATAAGCATGGAAGTGCGACAGATCCTCATCTAACGTCCTCTACACGAAACTGGGGTAGGCAACTCGAAAAAGACTCAAAATCCTCAAATGAGCTATCAAATGGAACAGACATAAGGTCTGGTCGGCCAATCTCTATACCCGTAAGCATATAAAAATCTAATGGTGTGATTCCTAACTTAAATTCGGGAAAATAAAATGTGTGGATAGTAGGCCACCATCTCTCAGTGAGTGCCAATACAACACAACGGTTTACGTGTGGAAAATGACATAACTGTAGAAAACCACCAAATGGTGATGCCAGTAGTCTTGCTCTAATCACATTAGGCAATGTATCAAAATATTTCGTAACACACTTATGCTAACTACCTCGCATAGTAATGTGACCAACCTAAATAAACAATTATTTAGCATTAACAGTAAGGTACTTGTTTTTACACAACACAATTTCTAACATAATTAGTAATAATGTTGTTATGAAATAAAAATTTAGTGGCGTCGCTAAGGTTGTAGTGAGATGATGCGAGAAAGGGGATGGTAGCTCATGAAGCACCCGTAGATCATTTGCAGTCGTGTCCGGATTAGGAGGATTATGTACTGGTGCAACATCGTCATTATCTGTGTATCGTACGATACATCGAACAAACTTTACAGCTCGTTTTGGCGGCATTTCAGGGTATTTTCTATTTAAAGAAGAAGAGGAAGGAAGATGTGAAAAGTTTGGAATGAATAAAAATGTGGGGCAGCGCCCATATGTAGGCGCCGAAAGTAGGGCGCTTGTTGAACAGGCGCCCTACTTTTTTTTGTGGGGCGCCTGTTGAACAGGCGCCCTATGTTCGGGCCCTTGTTCAACAGACGCCCTACCCTGAATTCTATTGGGGTCCGCACACGATTAAATTTTGTAATTGCCCTATTTTAAAGAATTGATCTCCAAACCGTTGGAGATGCTCTTATAACTGTCTGAAATATCATTCAAGTTGATATTGGCTTAAAATGCAGTACAGCTGCGAATCGAGGCACATAATTTTTCTAGCAAAAATAAAGATGTAGCCAATGTTATCATAACCGAACCGCAGGCCAAACCGTGCTGTCCTAAGGTTTAAGGTTTTGAAAGTTGAACCGGTTGGACCGCTAAAACCATGCATTTTTATTTTTCAACAAATTTGTAGATTTAAAATGTAAATTATTGAGTTATTAAACATGAAATGTCTGTTTGTTATATATAAAAAATAATTGGAGCAAACACAAAAGAAAGCAAGAAATAGGGCTGAAGCGTAAAACTGCTACAATTCCACGCTTTGTACTCTTCGTTTCTCCTTCTTCTTTCAGAAAACTCATTCCCCAATTCAAAATCAAAGTCACTACACTTCAACCCCTCAAATAAATTAGGAATTAAAATTAGAATCAACGGTTCTCTTGAAAATGAAGCGGTTCTAGCGGTTTGACCTCGATTTAGAGCATTCTCGGTTTTGGAGACCTCCGGGCCGTGGTGGCCAACGGCTAGCGGTGTTGACGATCTGAGCGTCAGCCCGGTCCAGTCTTCATAACACTGGATATAGAACTTAAGAAGGAAACCAAAATGGTGTCTAAATTTGTAGTAGGCTTCCAGAATTGTTACTTGATACATTATGTTGTTGTGGTTCATAAGAAAAGTGGTATCAAGTACAGGAATACGTTTAGCGGTAATCATCTTTTAAATCCAAATTGCAAATCATCCAAAGCACATTGTCTAATGGATTAAGATTTAGCTTTATTGTAGATCAGTTCACTATTTGTACTATTAAAAGCGGGAAATTAACATACCAACAAGTATAAAAAATGCAATACAACAACTAAAAAGTTGCGGCGATTTATCGGAACAAAATTTAAAAAAATGGAATTTTGATACTTGTCTTGTCAATTTCCTTAAAAAAAAATATTTGTAAAGTTTTCCAAGACACTACAAAATATTTCTACACACATTGTAACACTACAAAAATCAGATTTATTAGAGACACTATTATTTTGTCTCTAAACCAAAGATTTTGTCTCTAAATTTGTGGCGACCCGTCATGCCGTCTGATCCGAGCCAATTGTTAAACCTACTTAAAATGATCAACAAGACGTATCATTTGGGATTACAACTAATGAGAACTGAATAAAATAATTTTTACATTATTATAACAATAAATTTTTCATCGGAGTACAATAAAAAATGCATCGCACATCGGAAATAATAATATTAGAGTATGACATGTACATAACGGAAATATAAACTTAGCGGAAATCTTTGGACTTAGCTTTAGCTTCAACCCAGCACCTTCTCTATAAAATATCTGCAAACCAAAACTATCAGCCAACACGTATGGAAAATATGAGCACTCAGAGTTTAGGTGGAAAACGATAAACTTAGGATCAGTCATGGGACTGGTGTGAGAATTAAAACAGTTATTAATCCTTATTTTAACATAAGGTAAATCACATGATCACGCCGTATAACATAGAACAAGATTTCTTCACATGAATACCAATCATAATGACTCACAATGTGTTTTGAAAATGAAGCTATTATAAGATTCAAGTCTCATCACAAAATGTAATGCAAACCATAGGAAAGCGTTTAACCTTATAATAACAAAACATGCTTGATATGTGAAATTCTCTTAGTTATTAGTAGCGCGCACAATGTCGAAATCAATTTTGAAAGTAAACATATAAATCTTAGCTTGCATAATGCCTCATCCCATTATGTTGGCTCTTAGGTTACATCTGAAAACGCAAAGCTCGTATTGGAAGTTGGATTCCATCAATGACCAAAGCAAAGGATCTTCTTAATCGTTCGGAGCACCTCTAGCAAGATATCCCAGGTCTCACATGCATGTGATCCTTTGGATCGGCAAAGCCGGCCCAACTATACCCGGTGAGTTCGGTTTATTCCTGAACATAACGTATCCCGGTCGTATTTGACCGTCATCTTGGGCGCCTTAGTCCATCATCCGTATAAGTAAACTTGTCAGTAGTTCATACCATAACATCACTTTTTAGCTAGAAGGAAATGTATGTCCTTATATTTTTTGTCCATTACCATGTTTTCAGCAATTCACGGGCTGTGAGGCTCTAAGTTACGTTTCAACACAAAGCTACGCTACATTAGCCTGCTTGATCATCATCCACAAAGCTCTGCTTTTCAACAAAAAGCTTTGATCAGCTCAGCACTTAGCATGTCACATTGTCAATTCACAACATATAATCATTGTCTATTAATATATAATTCTATGAGTGCAGAAGTCTCAGAGGAGTATGTTAAGCTAAGAGAATAAATAATCTACCACCAACTGATATAACATCAATAGAAACCAATTGGTTATGTCGTAAAATACAACATTAGACACACATTCATTTACAAAGTCTGTTCTAGGTCTGAACGAAACCGAAAACACCTTCATCGTCGTCCAATAAAGGAGAGAGACCCTTCCAAATCCGGATAATCCCTAAGTATGTCTGGATGACTGCCACTTATAACCTCGTCTTGGGTGTACCTTCCAATCCAGACATTAGCAATAGTCCAAACAATGTGAAGATCCCTGATCTTCAACCACCGTCTTCAGTATTTCTAATACTTGTTGTATAGTTATTCAAAATGGGTCGAAACCCAGTCTTTCTGAAATAACTAGAGCATCTTTCAAACCAATTTTGATATATAAAATATCGTGGGTCTCATTCTATTTCAGAATATTTTTTTACTCAAATCATTCTTTAAATTGAGAATTACTCCCTTAAATCTTATCAAAGATTTACATTATTTAAACTCTTCTTTAAATCTTTCCTTGGAAATCGTTCCAATATATTATAAAAATCTCACTTCACACATCTAATTCAAACCGAGTTTTATACGCTTATTGAGATTATCGAATCTCACAAAATGGGTGATTTCTCCAATTATTATCCAATTCCCATCCTATTCATCCCATGGAGCAAGACTGATAGTACTCCATATCTAATACCCATCGTATTTTGGTAAGTTTAATTACTTTTTTCATTTCAAATCAAATCAAAGATTAAATCTTGTCATTACGTGAAAACACGCTTACTCAAATCCAAATCATTCATTTATCATTATAATGGTAAATCATTTTAGCTTTCCCAAATCATATTTTGGGCGCATAATCGTACTTGTGATTTCTTATTCATATCGTTAGGGATAACCATTCATTAACTAGAATTGGTTCTCGATTGCATAATGCTAAGAAGATAATCTATCATGTGTATAACCCCAAAGGTCAAAATCAACATCAGATCAAACACCTAGAAGATCACCTATCTCAACGATAAACATCGAGTTCCATAATAAGCATACTTAGGTTTATAACTCAATGTCACATTTTTAAGCTAAATCGATGTTCAATATATTATAAAATTCCTTTTATTTTTTTAGATAAAGCGTTATGGTTTATAAATGATTCCATAGCGATTTTTTGAAAATTTGATTTGGACATAACATATAATATCCAAGATGAAAACTTGATTTTTCACTTTCGTTAGGAAGATATAGTTAAATACATTCTAATGTTTCTTTTTTCAACGAATTCAGACTCATATTGAAACATGTATATTCATTTAAAGTTCAAAACATAATATTACGAACCATCGCGCCGTTATAAGCCTGTTTTAAATTATATTATAAATTTTACGTTCAAACGTTAAATTAAATAAATTTTAAGTCGTTAGTTCTTAAAATAATTCGTTTTAAATATTTTTAAATATTTCTTAATAAAATCTAGGTCGTTACAAAATTATATCTGAAACCAACTTGAGATAAATAATATAATCTCTAAAACAAGCCTCTAAATAAACAGAGACAAAAAGTATTCGTCTCTAAATCAATGACCTCGCTAATGGTCTCAAATAAATATGTAAACTAGAAACTAGTTAAAGACAATTTTGTGAGTCTTTTGTATTATAATAAAGACCGCACTGAAGGTTTCAAATCAAACATTAATGCAATCGTTATCATAAACCAGTTAATGCAACAAACTAAACATAATCTTATTTCGGTATCATCACGCGTCAGTGATATAGACAAAGGATAATTGATCATATGCAAGATAATAGACAATTACTACTGTAAAGGAAAACCTACTGCAACATATGAAAAATCATGAATCTAAAATTAAAAATAAAGAGCAAAATCTTAAAGCTAGCTGAAATAATGAACACAAAGCAATAGACAAAAGCAGAATATATCTAGGCAATGCCCAGGTATACATAAGGAAGACAAAAGTTCAATTGAGAATAGATCATAATAATAAACAAAATTTATTACAATATCTAGCAACAAATATGAATTTTTATGACATAGCAACTTTGAAATCGTGCACAGATTCAAACATAACCAAAGCAGCAGATATGGACACAAACTCCTCTATGTCGCACCTGAATTACGGAAATGTAAATGCTACCACAAAGGTTAAAGACAAAATAAAAGCAAATATGAAAAATAATATAGGGAATGCTTTAGCAAGGGTTAATGATAATAATATCACCTAGGAGTTGAAAGCAGAGAGAAGAGAAGCAACACAGTTAAAATTCCAAAGGATACAAATGAATAATGTACGAGTCAAATTAAACAAGAATACTTTGCAGCTTACTGAATTCAAAAGCATTCATGATGCTGTAAATTAAACAATTATACTTTATATATTATTGCTTTTTTGTTAGTAGGAATTAAATGTTGAAACAATCGTATAGATTCTTTCAACTAGACAACACTTTTTCAATATGCTTTATGCATTCTAAAATAAAACCAAATGCATTCATAGAATGCAAATTTCTATCATAACACAAACTGAAATGTAAAATTAAGAACACTGTAAAATATAACAAGTAGGAAACTGGAAAAGAGCTAAAATATTCTACAGATTGAGATTTTTTTGATTTCTAATACATAACGAGGCGAATCGAACCTGGATTGACCGTGTTATCAACTTTAAATTTGTCTATCGCTTTTTATTGAATATGTAATGAACATAATATAATTTCCATAGAAAGCATGCTAATTAGTTGAGGTACAAGTCTGTCAACTGATAATCAGTAAAACCATTTATCACCAATAGTAAATGTTGGGAAACAATTGCTGAGTCATGTACTTTGTCGCTTTCTTGAAGACGATTCGGCGATCTGGTCGGTGGTGCAAAACCAGTTCGTACTTCCGCCACCGGCTCTAGGATAAAACAGCCTCTGTAAAATGAATAACTGATTTGCTTTGCACAAACAAATCAGTGCAGATTTGCACGTTCGAATTTAACTGCTCGAAAATGTCTGAAAGAATATATTTTTTTAAATTGCGGAGGAAGAGAAAACAGCTTTTTTTTTTGTGTCCTAATCTCGTCTTCAACTGATGATAATATATAAACGGGATTAGGGCTGAACGAAAATACTGGTCAGTGGAGGAAAATAGGATCTGCGAAATACTTGGTCAAAAGTTTACCGCTTCATAATAAAAGTCGGCTCAGAAATATTTTTGTATTTAAAAACTGGTTCGAAAAATGCAGTGTTTTCTGGACCAAAAAAATATAAGTGTCTACACCACATAGCCAAGGCCCAAGGCCCAAGCCCAATCCCGAACCGAGCCGGGCCGGGTCGGGTCAAGTCGGTCGGTCGGTCGCGCGCGTTTGTGGTGATCATGATGCATGGTCTCCCTCCTCACAACAAAGCATGCATTGGGAGCCCAAGGCCCCAACATGACTTCTTAGAAACAAGTATAAATACTTGCATCTTTCTTATAATCCCATGATGTGGGACTATTCACAAATAGGAGGCATCATAAACTTATTTCATATTTTAAATAATTCATAAAATTTCCAACAATCCCCTACTTGAATTTTTTAAAATATTATCGAGCAGTTTCTAAAAACGTAAGACTGTGCATAAACAAAGGTGTCATCTGACTTGAACCTTTGCGTAGTGAATAAGATTCAGTTTTTACTAGAGTGACACGTAGTCTTGAACTCTATTCCTGACATCAAACCACACAAAGTTTTTTCTATAGTGCAATCAAATAAGCCCGTGCGTTTATGGCCATGCACGTCTATCCCAGTTTAGTGAACGCTCTAGAAGTTTTGCCCAAAACTCCATAGGAAACGGCCACATTTCCACATTCACATAGGTGAGTCTATCAAGAGTACTCCTGAAGGTAGGTACTCCACTCCAAATAGAGTATAGATCCCATTAAGAGTTTCTATTAACTCATCCTCTATCACTTCAGGAATACATGCTTCTTAGTTTTTTTCATATAGCATGTTCAACTTCTATCACTATACAACTTGTTTTTACCCATTGAACCTATTTCTTGGGATCTCCAGTCATTTAGGTCGGGTTACCATTGTGCGTGACTCAACAATCTAAGGGAAATAGTCCCATTCTTTTAGAAGAATTGTGGACTTGCTCTCTTGACAGTCCTTTCGTCAAAGGATCAGCCAAATTTTCTTCACTACGTACGTAATCCACTCTAACGGTACCTGTGGAAAGCAGTTCTCTAACCGTGCTGTGCTTACGACGTATTTGTCGTCTCTTACCGTTATAATAACGGTTCTGAACTTTTGCAATAGCCGCCGTACTATCGCAATGTATCAACACAGCCGGTATCAGTTTTTCCCATAAGGGAATCTCAGCTAGCAGGTTTCTCAAATACTCTGCCTCTTCACTAGCTGTGGCTAGTGCTATCATCTCAGACTCCATAGTAGACTGAGCCAAAATAGTCTGTTTCTTGGATTTCCAAGAAACAGCTCCTCCAGCGATGCTAAATATATAGCCACTGGTCGCTTTAGAGTCATCAGATAAGGTATTCCAGTCTACGTCAGAATATCCTTCAAGTACAGCTGGAAACCTCTCATAATGTAATCCAAGGTTCAGGGTTCGTTTAAGGTATCTCATGACCCTTTCAATAGCATGCCAATGCTCTATACTAGGTCTACTGGTAAACCTGCACAATAATCCCATGACATAGGCAATGTCGGGTCTAGTACAATCAGTGGCATACCGAAGGCTTCCAATGATGCTCGCATACTCAGACTGTCTTACACCTTCACCAGTGTTCTTAAATAACTTTACACTTGGATCGTATGGTGTACATGCAGGTTTACAGTCAAAGTAATTATATTTCTTTAGTATCTTCTCAATGTAATGAGACTGATCCAAAGAAATTCCCTTTTCTGACCTAGTAATTTTAATACCAAGGATTACACTCGCCTCACCTAGATCTTTCATGTCAAAATTGGCACTTAATAAGGATTTGACTGAATTTATGGCATGAAGTTTGACCCAAAGATGAGTAGGTCATCTACATAAAGGCATATAATAGTGCAAATGTCATTCTCAAATTTGTAATAAATGCATTTGTCACTTTCATTAACTTTAAAATCATTTGAAATGATTAAGTTATCAAATTTTTCATGCCATTGTTTAGGTGCTTGTTTTAAACCATATAATGATTTATCTAATTTGCATACTTTATGTTCTTGACCATGTACTACAAATCCTTCAGGATGGTCCATGTAAATTTCTTCGTCTAATTCACCGTTCAAAAAAGCGGTTTTAACATCCACTTGGTGTATTAGTAAATTATGAATGGAAGCAAGTGAGATTAATACTCGAATGGATGTTATTCTAGTTACAGGTGAAAAAGTATCGAAGAAATCTATATTTTCTTTTTGTCTAAAACCTTTAGCTACTATTCGTGCTTTGTATTTATCTATAGTACCATCAAGTTTTAGTTTCTTTTTAAGTACCCATTTACAGCCTATAGATTTATAACCACGGGGTAAATCTGCCAAATGCCAAGTCTTATTGGATTCAAGAGAATCCATCTCATCATTTATAGCCTCTCGCCAGAAATCGACATCTAATGAAGATAAGGCCTCTTGGAGGTTTAAGGGATCCTCCTCTATAGTAAAAGCGCTAAAATCCGAACCAAAATCTTTTACGGTTCTTGCTCTTTTACTTCTTCTAGGTTCAGCTTCAGAAATTTTATTAAGTTCTGTTCTAATAGGCGTACTTAATGTGCCCCCACTATTCCTTAATTTAAAAGGAAATTTAGTTTCATAAAAATCGGCATCATTTGATACAATTATGTTATGTGCATTTATATCATAAAATCATATGCTTTGTTATTAATAGCATAGCCTACAAATACACATTCATATGCTCTACTTGCCAATTTTATTCTCTTAGGGTCTGGAATGCGAACATATGCTAGACAACCCCAAGTTCTAAAGTATGAGACATTGGGTTTATGATTCTTTAAATTTTCATAAGGTGAAATTTTATTCTTAGATTTAGGGATTCTATTTAAAACATAACATACAGTCAATAAAATATCCCTCCACCAATGTTTTGCTGCACCAGAATTTAGTAGGATGGCAACTACTAATTCGGTAAAAGTCCTATTTTTTCTTTCAGCTTTACCGTTCATTTCAGGTGAATAGGGTGCAGGTCTCTCATGTACAATACCATGTAATTTATAGACGTCCAGAATTGAATTAGATTCATATTTTGTTCCTCTATCACTACGAAATCTCTTGATTTTCCTATTTGTTTGATTCTCAATCTCAGTTTTGAATGTTTTAAACATGTCAAAAGCATCACTTTTATTTTTCATAAGACAAACATATGTGAAATCAGAACAATCATCGATAAAAGTGATAAACTAACGATGTCCATGTCTAGTCAATGTGCCATCAAGTTCACATATGTCAGAATGAATCAAGTCTAAGGTTTCAGATTCTCTATCAACAGATTTATGAGGTTTCTTTGTGATTTTTGCTTGTGTACAGAATTCACATTTATCAGATTCAGATTCTTCTATCTTAGGTATCATATATAGAGTGCTTATGTTATGAATTATCCGTTTATTAACATGACATAATCTAGAGTGCCAAATATTAAAATCACACAACATATAAGCAGAATTATTCACTTTATTAGATTCAACATTTAATTTGAACATTCCCTCACAAGCATAACCCTTTCTTACAAAGTTTTCCTTATACCAAATCAGCCCCAATAAATTGAGTAAACCCTGCCTTATTAAGGAGATAGCCAGACACCAGATTCTTCCTCATCTCTGGAGTATGCAAAACATCTTTGAGGATCACAGTCTTTCCAGAGGTAAACTTGATCTCAACGTTTCCAATCCCTGCAACTTTAGTGGTGTGAGAATCTCCCAGCAACACTTTCTGATCATCAGCAGCCGTGTATGTGGAAAACATAGCACGATCATAGCAGACATGGCGAGAAGCACCAGTGTCTACCCACCAACCCTCTGATCCACCAACAAGGTGAATCTCAGTTATCATAGCCATAAGAGTCTCCTCCTCAGTCAAGTTATCCTGTGCTACAGAGCTAGGCTTGTTCCGACACTTTCGTGCCACATGACCTGGTTTTCCACAGTTGTAACATAGAAACAACTGTCCAGAGTCATTCTTTTGGGCTGATTTTTGTTGTCCTTTTGGGTTTCCTTGCGGATTCCCATTCTGTTTGTTGCGTCTGTTTTGATTCTTAAAAGACTTCTGGTTTGGTTTCAGAACTGCGGGTTTGGTCTTTTTAGTGTTGTTGTTTGAAACAAACAACACTTCCTCTTTCTGGTCCTGTTTGCGTGCCGCCTCCTCAATGCGAAGACGAGTGATCAAACTCTCTAAGGAAAATTCCTTAGTCTCATGCCGTAAGAAATTTTTAAAGTCTTTCCAACCTGGGGGCAGTTTGTCAATAATAACAACAATTTGAAACTGTTCATCCAAAACCATACCTTCGGAGATGATCTCATGAGCTATTTTCTGCAACTCATGAGACTGCATCTCTACTGACCTATCGTCTGTCATCTGGTACTTGAGATAGCGGCTTACAGCATACTTCTTTGCCCCTGCCTCCTCTGTATCGTATTTCTTCTGCAGTGCTTCCCAGATCTGCTTTGCTGTCTTGTCCTCTGAGTTATAGTAATCATACAGATCATCGCTCAATCCGATCAGAATAAAATTCTTGCACAGATAATCATATTCAATCCAGGTCTGCAACTGCCTCGATTGTTCAGTCCAGGATGTCATTTGCGCTTCATCAGCTCCGTCAGTCTTGTCTGGCAGCTGCGGTTTGTCGGTGGTAAGAGCAGTAGCCACCTTCCTCATCGTCAGGTAGAACTCCATTTTCTGACGCCATCGTTTGAAGTGCAGACCTTCGAAACGAAACGAGGCAGCGGTCACCAATGGGATCTGGAATGCAGAGGAAGGAGCAACATCATCTATGGTTGTTGTCGAAGCCATTGTTTCTGATCGTCTTCAAACTGTTGGGAAACAATGGCTGAGTCACGTACTTTGTCGCTTTCTTGAAGACGATTCGGCGATCTGGTCAGTGGTGCAAAACCAGTTCGTACTTCCGTCGCCGCCTCTAGGATAAAACAGCCTCTGTAAAATGAATAACTGATTTGCTTTGCATAAACAAATCAGTGCAGATTTGCACGTTCGAAATTAAATACTCGAAAATGTCTGAAAGAAATTTTTTTTTTTAATTGCGGAGGAAGAGAAAACAGCTTTTTTTTCTGTGTCCCAATCTCGTCTACAACTAATGATAATATATAGACGGGATTAGGGCTGAACGAAAATACTGGTCAGTGGAGGAAAATAGGATCTGCAAAATACTTGGTCAAAAGTTTACCGCTTCATAATAAAAGTCGGCTCAGAAATATTTTTGTATTTAAAAAACTGGTTCGAAAAATGCAGTGTTTTCTGGACCAAAAAAATATAAGTGTCTACACTACATAGCCAAGGCCCAAGGCCCAAGCCCAATCCCGAACTGAGCCGAGCCGGGCCGGGTCGGGTCGAGTCGAGTCCAGTCGGTCGGTCGGTCGCGCGCGTGTGTGGTGGTCATGATGCATGGTCTCCCTCCTCACAACAAAGCATGCATTGGGAGCCCAAGGCCCCAACATGACTTCTTAGAAACAAGTATAAATACTTGCATCTTTCTTATAATCCCATGATGTGGGACTATTCACAAATAGGAGGCATCATAAACTTATTTCATATTTTAAATAATTCATAAAATTTCCAACAGTAAATTAAAATAAGTTCGCACAAAATAACTAGCACAACCAAAAGGACTGAGACATCGAACCATGGTTTCACTGGCTACTAATTCGAGAAAAAAGAGTATATTTCCGGAAGGAGCAGTTTGATTAGATTTATGAGAAGGATTTTATCAAACGGGATTAGGTTTTTAGTTTTTGATGGAGAATAAGAAAAGGGGATTGTTAAAGGGACTCACTTTTGGTTAAGAGAAGGACAATTTTAAGGGGACTCCACTTTACAAAAAAATTGTTAAGGGGGATTTGGTTTTTTTATTTTAGAAAAACCATGGACTAAACTACCCCTCGTCACATCATACAATTCACTCTCGTGTTTTTTTTTGATCGAAACATACAATTAAGGTTTGCATAATAATAACCCATAGTTCACGATTTAGAGCAGTATTTTATTTTCGTGTTTTCAGAGTACAAGAAAATGATTCATAGAAATTATGAGGACAACAATGATACTTCAATAGCTAAGTACAGAATATTTAGTAAAATGATGCTCACTTGAAATATGCCATAAAATCAAAAACGGCTGTCGAGTTCTAGAAATGTTTCCTTCATGTTTCCATCTTCAATGTGTATTTTTACTTAGTAGAATATAAAAATGATGTGCGCTAAATCAATGCATGGACTGTATGATTTGTTAGACATGTACAGGACTTTGTATTCTTTTTTTGGAAAATTAATGAAAATTATAAACCTCTTTATATACCAATTTATATTTGATAAATTTTATCATTTACATTTCATGGTTGCAATGTAAAGTAAATATTTTCTACATATGGTTGCAATGAAATCTTCAAATTCGGCCAACACATGCCATGTTTTACCGTTTAATTTAATTTAGCAGTTCAATGCTCTAGTACATAGCCACCGCATTTTTTTATATTCCGCGCTGATTTGCATACGCACGAATACAATTTCTTACCATTTCCAAGGCGCAAAACATTTGTATCTCAATTAATATTCCGATTATAAAGATTCGATTAGCTTTGTTCATCAATATTTAAGTATTTTAAATTGAACCATCGAATTCCAAAATGATATTCATTAACTTACCTGATCCGATATCTTCTGATCACCCACACAACTTTTTTATGTCTCCATCATGTTAACTATATCCCCTTTTTTATTTCATTAAATTGTGTTCATTAATTAGGGTTTAGGTTTCAAAGTTTATATTAAATAAGATTATGAGGTTAACATTGGAATTTTTAATTAAATGTTAAGGGGAGGCTAATTTTTTGGTCCTCCTCTTAACAATTAAACAATAATTAAAAAATTGCCCTCCCTTAAAAAAATGTGTAGTCCCTTTAACAATCCCCTAAGAAAATGCGTGCAACAATTTTTTAGGGGACCATTTTCCAGAACGTAAGTGGTTGATGGCTCAGATTAGAAGCAATAAAAGGACCCATAAATTAGAAATTTTGATGTCAAGACCCACGAACGACTGTCGTTTCCGTCATTTATTGACTAGCACTAACAAAAGTATTTTCTTTCAAATTAGACCTCACCTAGAGACAAAAATATTTTTAGTCTCTCAAAATTGTCTTAAATCTTTTTTTTTTTGGCATAGCTGACTAGTTTTTATAGTGATCCATAACATTTTTTTACTATAATCAATAATAAAAATACAAATAAGTACAGGTGACTATGGTTAACAGTCAGCTAATTCGGTTTTCAAGGTGGATTGCCCACTGCTTACGGAGTTTCGTCTACTCTGCCTATCAAGCTTACAACACTGGAGCTAGCTAAATTACTAGACTACAATTACATCCTCATATAATGTGACGACCCCAAACCCCGTACTGAAGGTGGCAAGGGTAATCTTTGGAATATAACACATAAACAGATAATAGCAGAACATAATTAAATAAATACAACAGATAAAGAACAAATAATACACTGGATAGAGACAATCATCGGAGTTACACAGTATGCAGGATCATACTTAGTACAAATACAGTTCAGCTATACATATATGTCTACAGCGGAAAACAAACATAATATGCACAATAGGAGCTGAACAGCATAAAATAGATAAATGATAGAATCCATCTTCAGCTGCAGCTATCCAGAAAGAGCCTGCTGAAACCTGAACACAAGACTGCCCATGTAGAAAAAGGGGCACCTGAGTTTGCAAGTGAAACAAACTACGAGTCAGTCATGGGACTGGTATGAGAAATCTACTTAACACATTATACAATTGGCTAATCACAGGACCACGCCACTTTCGCGGAACGGGTTTACTCCATTGGATTGTCAGTGCTTTAAAACAAATAATTCTTTTAAACATCGCAATGCTTTTTATAAAAATGAAGTCATTATAAGACTCAGTTCCTATCACACAATGCAACGCAAACCGGAGGATAGAGCTTTACCTTATAATGGCCAAAATATGCTTGATACGAATAAAACAAAAGCATTTGACATTATTACTAGTGTTTACATGTTTCAAAAACAATTTCGAATCATAACTATCAATCATAGACGGCATGTGTACCATATATCATGCCGCTATATATATACACACACACACACACACACAATCAAAACCGCACAGTCACGTATTTGGAAATTGTATTTCCATCATGAATCAAGGCAAAAGATAGTCCTTACCGACTTCGAGACTGTCTAGCCCGAGTCTCAGGATCAGAGCTCGAGTGACCCATAGATCGTCAGGGCCGGTCCACCGATGTGGATTAAAATTCCTGTACACTGCGTTTCCCCGCCCTTTGCGGCGTAAGTGAGCCAACGAATGACTCCATCGGTCCCGGATCGACCGATATAACCGTGGCGCCTCGCAATAGCAACAACCACATAGGTGAAAATAATATAAATGTCAGCCAGTTCAAGCACCGACACCACCTCTCGCTAGAAGGAAACGCATGCCCTCCCTGATGTCCTCTCCCGTTTCTGGTTCATACCGGGGTGTGAGGCTCGCGAATTGACGTTATACACAAAGCTATGCCACACAGGCCCTGCTTTGATCATCACCACAAGACTTTGCTTTTCAACAGAAGCCTTGAGCACTGCATCTTAGCATGCCACACAGGCAATTCACGCCGTGTAACTGATGGCTATCAATCACACAGAATGAATTCTAATGTCAGACACACAGTCCATTTACAAGTCCGTTCTGGGTCTGAACGAAACCGGGGTCACTATATACCTTGCATACCCATCGATCTCCACGTACGTCTGGTCGATCATCACTCATTATCCATATTTTGGGATGCCTCCCAATCAGGACATCAGTTACCATCTAGACGAGGTGAAGACCTCCGGTCTTCAACCACCGTTTTCATCTTCGACTTCTAATCGTCGATTCAGTTATTCAGAATGGGATAAACCCGGTCTTTCTGAGCAACTCGCGTATATAATAAAAAGTGCTACACAAACACAACATACGCCTCATTTCTATTTATTAGTCACTAACCGTAAATCAGTAAGAGAACGATTTCCCAAGTATTAACCCCGAAGGCCGAAACCAACATCAGATCAAAACCCAGGAAACCATTCGACTTAGCTAACCTTCAGTTAATTTCTAAACTTCACATTCCATATTGTTTATAATATTTTATAACGATTTATCGCTATTTTTATTTATTTAAAAATAGCTAATTTATTCAAACGACGCTTCAGGCCATAATGCGGCCGTGGCGCTGTTTTCCTTCAGATTTGATTTACACATATATGAAAATCTAACCGTTGGATCTTCACAAAATTTATATCATTAGAAAGATCTTTTCAAAACGAATCCAACGGTTCCAGTTTTGGGAAAATCCGACGGTCGGATCTCCCGGTACAGTCGTTTGAAGTTTCGATTTCAAAATACGAACTGCAGCGTCGTGATTTGATTCAATTTAATTATATATATATATAAATATATAATGGTTTCTGGCGCTGTTTTTCTTCAGATTTGAATTAAACATTCCAGACAATCCAACCATTGGATCTTTACAAAGTTGGTGTCGTTGGAAAGATATTTCCAAAGCGAACCCAATGGTTTCGGTTTCGGGAAAATCCAATGGTCGGATCTCCCGCACTAATCGTTTGAAATCACGGTTTCAAAATACGAACTGCAGCTTCGTTATCGATATATTTTAATTATATATATATATACATATATATATAATCGATTCTTCGATTTCAAAACTATATGCTTTTCATACATTTGATAAAAATGATATTTTTATCTATCAGACATTCACTTCGACACTTCAATATTTTTAACAATTCATGTATATAGTAAAAATGTGATTTTTATTATAAAACGATTTATTTCAAAACACGACTATGATTTATTTCAAAACACGACTATTTTATATAGTTTCATATAGATGATAAAAATATGATTTTTATTATAAACAATTTATTTTAAAACACGAATACCATTCAACACATGAATTTCTATTCAACGAATGAATTTCTATTCAACACATGAATGTTTCCTATAGTTTGTATATATATAGTAAAAATGTGATTTTTATTGCAAAATAATTTATTTCAAAACACTACTATTTTATATAGTTCATATAGATGATAAAAATAGGATTTTTATTATAAAACAATTTATTTCAAACACGAATACCATTCAACACATGAATTTCTATTCAACGAATGAATTTCTATTCAACACATGAATGTTTTCTATAGTTTGTATATATATATATATATAGTAAAAATGTGATTTTTATTGCAGAATAATTTATTTCAAAACACTACTATTTTATATAGTTCATATAGATGATAAAAATAGGATTTTTATTATAAAACAATTTATTTCAAACACGAATACCATTCAACACATGAATTTCTATTCAACGAATGAATTTCTATTCAACACATGAATGTGTTTTATAGTTTGTATATATATAGTAAAAATGTGATTTTTATTGCAAAATAATTTATTTCAAAACACTACTATTTTATGTAGTTCATATAGATGATAAAAATAGGATTTTTATTATAAAACAATTTATTTCAAACACGAATATCATTCAACACATGAATTTCTATTCAACACATGATTGTTTTCTATAGTTTGTATATATATAGTAAAAATGTGATTTTTATTGCAAAATAATTTATTTCAAAACACTACTATTTTATATAGTTCATATAGACGATAAAAATAGGATTTTTATTATAAAACAATTTATTTCAAACACGAATCAACACATGAACGGTTTCAACATATGAAAATAATTTCAACAAATGAAAATAATTCTAACACATGAATATTTCAGAAAATTTCGGCAGCATAACGGCAGGATAGTTAAAACCCGGGTCGTCCCTAGTATGGCTCGTCGCTCTACCTTAAATCCTCGCAGCTTTTGACAATGGGGATTTCATGCATCTGGTTCGCATGCAGGCGGCATGTATATTTTTTTTCTTTCTTTTCCACAAACTAATCCTATGTGGTTTCAACCAAATAATCCTCAACCACAAATGGGTATTTTTCAACCACAAACAATTTTGATCAACCGTTCGCTATCAATCAATTTTCACACCAATCACAACCAATAAATATCGTCCATGGTTTGTGGACGAGGGGCATATACATACATACATACATATATATTTATTTATTTATTTATTTATATAAGCATTTCACTTCTATTCAACACATATATAATTTTTACAACGCATATATAACTTATACATCGAACGTACAACTTATACAACGCTTATACATGTGGTGTACAACGCTTATATAACTCATACATCGACAATATAATTTATACATCGTCATTTTCCATATCGTTTATAATTCAAAAATCTCACTTTGGGTTCCACTCCACCAAAAATAGCAGAAGGCTCAGAAAAATATGCGGTCTCTTCTAGAATGTAGAAGACGTCCACATGAGTCCACTGTCTCTTGTTTCACTGAATTTCGTCAAGAAACGAAAAAGATATGATTTTTACAGTGAAATCAAAAATAGTAGCGCTTTAAACTGCTATAATATAGTTTATTTTAAAATAGCCGTTACCTTTTTCGATTTGTTCAAAACTAGATTTTGATCCCACGCCAAATCCGTTCAATTTGAAGACGATCCACCAGCACCACTTGGAAGAGCCTGGAGTGGCACTCCGTTCGAGGGTAGCACGGTGGAGTTCGATCGCCTATCAGAGGAGCACGGCGACGCGATTCGCGGTGACTTCGAGGGGCTCGATCTCCCTGATGGCTGAACGATGGAGGGCACCACCTATATTGATTTGAAGCTGGAAGAGAGCTCTTCAAAATCCCCAACAGGAGAAGGGTCTAATTCGTAGTGTATCAGCTGGAAAAGAGGAGAGAAGGAAAGAAGGGGGGTCGCCGTTAATCGTGAGGAGGTCGGGGAGAGAGAAAGTGAGTTGGCCCAATGATATTTTTCTTTGATTTATATATTTTTAAATTCCGAAAATACCCCCTTTCACACACGAACCCCAATTCAAACCCAACGACTGTCGTCCCTAGCGTTTCACCCCCATTCCGAACACAATGGGATATGTTTCGTAGGCCCATTCGATTGTTTCAGTCAGTTTTCCTTTAAATTAAAATATAAAACAATAAATATTTAATTTGAACGTACACTTCAATTTGCCGGGGCCACATACTAATTCTAAATATCGCGGAAAAATAAATCTAGCTATGTTTTGATGATACGGTCCCAACAAAACTAGTTTTGCCGAATTCTGAGACCGTTTGAAAAATGGCCCTTTTCGGTTCGATCCAATTTAACTGTAATTGACCAAAACACGTTTTCCTTTGCCACACTCACATATTAACGTCAAAAATTATGAATTTTGAAACCTAGCAATAATTTGACATCCCAGATCCAACAAAAGTGGTTTCGTCGAATTCTGAGGTCGTTTGCAAAATGGCCATTTTCACGGGTTATATAAACTCTATAGCAATCTTTCTGAAAATTCATTTGGCCATAACTTTTGCTTCCTGCTATGAAACTTCGATTTTTCAGATTCGTTAGAAAGATATTCACTAACAAATTTAAATATTTTTGGTTTCACTCTAATCCGTTTTGTTTTGCACCCAGCACAGCCAGTCAAAGTTTGAAATGAAAATTTGAAACTGCCGCGCCATTTCAGGCCTTGTTTATAATTAGAAATAATTATAATCCTTTTCAATGTCGATCCAAACTTACTTTTCATCATTATTATTTAAAATATTTATTTTAAATATTTAAAATCCACTAAAATAGCCAATTTAAAAATTTAAAATTGGTTCAGATTTTCCGGGTCGTTACAATGTCCCTCACTTAAAACTTTTCGTCCCCGAAAAGGAACAAAGTCGAAAGTGGTTTGATTAATCAACTCTACGTCCAATCTGGCTTCCATTCTCCAACTTTTCAGTTTCTGAGAATTTTCAAATTCTTCAAAAATTTGGCTAACACCCGGAATTTTCAAAAAAATTCGCCATAAGCTCCTTTGTACGGGGAGGGGTTTGTAAATTTATTGGGTCGTATTAGGTACCCAATAAATCCTATAAAGAATACACATATAGTGATATATTCTGGTGTTTACAGGGGAGCGTGTATAGATAATAACTCCAGAGAATAAATTCTCGTCACCCTGTCAAAGCCTAAGGGAGTGTGTTTTTTTAATTGCTCCAGAGAATAAATTCTCGTCACCTCGTCCCGTGTGGGAAATAAATAATCCATGTGCCGTATCTAATAACTAGAGAGACGTGATTATTGTCAACTCCAGACCCGTGTGGGGTTTTTATTAATCTTGGCAATTTATCGTTACAATTTATATGGTCCATATCAGTCATCAGTTCAACATGTAATATATAGTCATCGCCATACAAGCCTCTCGCTCGTATGGTAAATCTTCAACCTCGTCACACAAGCTCCAAATGCTTATGTGGTATGTGATGAAGTATGCCTATCTTCCAGAAGTATGCCATGTAGCGTAGTTCAAAATTAATTGTTACTATCTTATGGCGAAGTCTATTATTTCACATAGAATAACCAGCACTCCGCATCCAATGGCATTCACAGGAGTTGATATAATAATAAAATTGTGCATCCAACTCATTAAGGTTTACCTATTTGTCGGGCACGCAAATAAATTCTTTACTCAACAACTAATCCATTTACCTGTTCAAACATATATAATTCACATGTATATATTTCTACCTATTTTTTAAATCAGTTCAATGTGTGATTTAATCGAATAAATTCTACCATTCATTCTCATATTGATTTAATTAACTATTGTTCTAATAATTTAATTAACCAAACCTCCTATCACACAACACAAACAACAATTAATTTGTTTTTAAAATTTCAAAATCATACAAATTAATTCATACACTCTTTTTAAATTAATCAGACTATAGAACTAAAAGTGCACATCCACGGAAAGAAAATAACAACAAAGTAGTGAACTAAATGGTAATGCAAAGTATGGTAAATGTACCTTGCACCGGAGTCAATCAGAGATATCCACTCGATACTTAGGGTATGCTTTCTAAATGCTCTCCTCAGTTTCCCAAGTACAATCTCGCGGATCTCCACTCCATTGCACTTTGACTAAGTGAACCTTCTTATTCCTCAGTTCTTTGGTTTCTTTGCCGATAATCTTTAGCGGCTCTCTTCTCACAGCTAATTCTGGAGTAATTTCAATATCCTGTTGCGCTGCTTCTTCCACGATCAAGTCTGGATCATGAACGTGGTTTCGAAGTTGAGATATGTGAAATACATCATGTACTCCAGGCAACCAATCCGGCAATTGAATTCTATAGGCCAGAGTTCCAATCCGTTCAAGAATAGGGAATGGACCAATAAATCTAGGCGCCAACTTCCCAGTTTTGCCAAATCGAATCACTCCTCTCATCGGAGAAACCTTTATATAGACATAATCACCAATAAAAAAAGCCAAATCCCTTCTTCTCGAATCAGCATAGCTCTTCTGTCGGCTTTGAGCGACGAGTAAGTGTTTCTTAACGAAATCGACTTTGTCTGCGACTTCATGGATCATATCAGGTCCCAATACAAGCCTATTACCATTTTCGACCCAACAAGCAGGAGATCGGCATGGTCTACCATACAATGCTTCGAATGGCGATATTGTCAGGCTCGCTTGGTAGTTGTTGTTATATGAGAATTCAGCCAAATGTAAATGGTCTTACCATGATCCACCGAAATCTAGAACACAAGCCCACAATAAATCTTCTAGTATACTATTCACCCTCTCAGTCTGACCATCTGTCTGAGGATGATAAGCGGTGCTCAAGTTCAGCTTCGTTCCCAATTCTACTTGAAATGCCTCCCAGAATTTGCTAGTAAATATTGGATCTCTATCACTAACTATACTGATCGGCACTCCGTGTAGTCTAACAATTTCCTTGAAATAAATCTGCGCCAGACTCTGAGCAGTTCTGTTCGATCTGACAGGTATGAAATGGGCGGTCTTCATGAAGCGATCTACGATCACCCAAATACTGTCATTTCCTTTCCTGGTTCTGGATAAACCATCTATGAAGTCCATGGAAATATGTTCCTACTTCCAACCTGCAACGTCCAGCGGTTGCAACAATCCAGCCAGTTTCTGTCGGTCGCTTTTGACTAATTGGCAAGTAGGGCATCGACTAACATACAAAGAAATGTCTCTCTTCATCGACCTCCACCAAAAAGTGCGTTTAATGTCATTACACATTTTGCTTACTCCTGGATGGATACTAAGTTTTGACTTATGGCATTCATCCAGTACTTCCTTTCGGAGCTCAGAAATGTTAGGAACACAGATTCGACCTTTTAGCCTTAGAATCCCTTCATTATCAACCTAAAAACTCGAGGGCTCGCCTTTCTGAATTATCTCTCTGATCTTCTGAATGAAGTGATCATCCTTTGAAGAGCAGATATTTTATCAATCAATGAAGTTGTAATGATAAAACTGGCGATCATTACATTCTTTCAGCTTAACGCATTGGCCACGACATTGGCTTTGCCTGGAATGTATAGAATCTCAAAATCGTATGCTGCAAGGAACTTTAGCCAACGTTGCTACCTCAGATTCAAGTCTTTCTGGGTGAACAGATACTTTAACGACTGGTGATCTGTAAACAGTTCGAATTTCTCGCCCAAAAGATAGTGTCTCCAGATTTTCAAAGCAAATACTATAGCCAACAATTCAAGATCATGAGTAACGTAATTCTTTTCATGTGGCTTCAGCTGCAGCTTGCATAAGCAACAACTTGACCTCTTTGCATTAATACTGCACCAAGGCCTTCTCTAGAGGCATCTATCCAGACTTTCAAATCCTGATTGCCATCAATAATTATTAACACTGGGGTCGTTGCTAACCTTAGCTTTAGCTCCTCAAAAGCCACTTCACATTCTGGAGTCCACTTGAATTTTGAGTGCTTCTTTGTACGCTTTGTCAAGTAACTAGATATCTTCGAAAAATCTTTAACGAACTTCTGGTAATAACTAGCCAATCCAAGAAAACTTCGAACTTCTGTGGGAGTACTGGGCTCTTTCCAATTTTGAATAGCTGTGATTTTACTTGGATCCATAGCAATTCCTTCTTTCGATACGACGTGGCCAAGAAACTTTACTTCATCTTGCCAAAATATACATTTGGACAGTTTAGCTTTCAATACATTCCTTCTCAGAATTTCCAGAACTTATTCCAACTGTTTTTTATGTTCGGCCTTTGACTTAGAGAAGATTAGAATATCATCAATAAAAACCAGGACAAACTTATTCAAAACTCCTCTGAACACTCGATTCATCAAATCGATGAAGTATGCTGGAGCGTTACATAAGCCGAACGGCATTACTAACCACTCATAGAATAAGTCTGGACCTCTGAATGCTGTCATAGGAACACATTCTTCGGGAATACGTAGCTGATGGAAGCCTGTAGCTAGGTCCATCCTTGAAAATACTTGTGCTCCATTCAGACGATCCAATAAATCATCGATTCGCGGCAACGGATATTTATTCTTTATGGTCTGCTTGTTTAAATCACGATAATCCACACATAGCCGTAGAGTACCATCAGACTTTGGGACAAACACCACTGCTGCTCCCCAATCAGAGAAACTAGGCCTGATCAGACCCTTCCATACAAGCTGTTGAGTTTGATTGTCTAGTTCTTCCTTCTCCTTTAGGGTCATTCTCCGAATGGCATGCACTACTGGCCTTGCATTCGGAATTAAGGCGATTTTGAAATCAATTTTTCTCTGCAGAGGTAGACTAACGACTTCTTCGAACACATCTGCATAATTCTTTATGACATGAATATCTTTGATGAGGTCTGGTATATTCTCTGTGACTACAGGGATATTTTCTATTTGAGCAGGAGAAACATCCAAAGCTGCCCAGAAGTCTTTTCTATTTGAATTCAGGCCTTCACATGGTATGGTTATATAATTCCCTGATTTAATCTTTGCCCTAACAACTCTCTCGGCGCATCTAACCTCTGCTTCATATTTGGTCAACCAGTCTAACCCCATGATAAGATCAAATTCTGTAAAATTCACGGCGATAGTGATGGTAGGGAACTTACAACAGGAAAAAGAGACAGGTACCGCACAAACCCAACTGAGATCGAGGGAACCCCCAACCGGATTATGGACTGTGATGGGTTCTTTGAGCCTTTTCAAATTCAAGTCTAGCTTCTTAACTACATTCTTTGCAATAAAGCTTCGTGACGCACCTGTGTCAAACAGTACTTTAACTGGAATATTTTTGACATTAAGCGTGCCTTCCAAAACATCAGCCCTTTCTTGAGCAGACGAAGATGCAGGCACTTCTGCCACTTCATTTACATGTACTACTTCAGGTTTTCTGAATAGCGGGCAGACCTTTGAAAGATGACCGGCCTGATGGCATTGACTGCACTTTCTATTCTCTTGAAACTTCTTACCGGATTTAGATTCATCCTTCTTTCGTTTCTTCGAGGGTTTACAATTCCTGGTCAAATGCCCTTGTTTCTTGCAGTTAGAGCATGTGACCGTCGTTACTGGTTCTTTCCCAGATCTGGCCCTTTTCCGATGACTTTAGGCTTATACTGACCTCAGACATCGTACTGGCCTCAGGACGATCAGTTTCAGACTCACCTTTATTACTAGAACTGACTTCCTCTTCATAATGTAACATACCTTTCTTGTCGAGATCCTCATACTGGTAAGCCATGTATATCATTTCAGAAAAAGGAAGCTTCACATTCCTCATTACACTATTCTGATATTTTCTTTGCAGGTCATGAATAAACCACAAATTCTTCCTCTTTGGGTCTTTAATCAGATGAGGGGCAAAATGAGAGAGTTCGTTGAATTTCTTATGATATTCTGGAATGGTCATATCTCCTTGTATCAGATAAGAGAATTCATCACATAACCGCTCAGTTGCTTCAGGAGGAGTAAATCTTTCTAGGAAAATCACTTTAAATCTATCCCATGTGATATCACCCTCTGGATTATTCTCAATTACTGAATCCCACCAGAACAAGGCTTCGTCTTTGAGTGCCTAAGATGCCAGTAATCTTTTCTGGTCATCCCTCAGCTTTAAACCGTTAAAGATCTTCTCAGCAGAACGAATCTAGGCTTGAGTTTTCATAATAGATTCTTCGCCCGAGAACGGTATTCCACCCATATTTCGATACTTAATCAATAGGGCCTCAATATCTGGTTCTGCATTCCTTTTGATTCTGACACTCATTTTCTAGTACTTCTGCAAATAGCAGATCAAGTGTCAGGTCAACAGAAAAGATATTTTAAAACATAGAAACATATGCTTGAATGTAAATGTGTCTACCGAGGTGTATTTCATTCTGCTTTACTCACACTAGGATATTACTGATCCTATCTGTAATGAGTTATTCATCCTAGAACACTACTGGTTCTATTTCTGACGAGTTCGTTAATATGTTATATTCCAGCACCAAGCTTAACCAAAGCTCTGATACCAAGCTGTGACGAACCCAAACCCCGTACTGACGGTGACAAGGGTAATCTTTGGAATATAACACATAAACAGATAATAGCAGAACAAAATTAAATAAATACACCAGATAAAGAACAAATAATACACTGGATAGAGATAATCATCAGAGTTACACAGTATACAGGATCATACTTAGTACAAATACAGTTCATCTATACATATATGTCTACAGGGGAAAAAAAACATAATATGTACAATAGGAGCTGAACAGCATAAAATAGATAAATGATAGAATCCATCTTCAGCTCCAGCTATCCAGAAAGAGCCTGCTGAAACCTGAACACAAGGCTGCCCGTGTAGAAAAAGGGGCACCCGAGTTTGCAAGTGAAAAATACTACGAGTCAGTCATGGGACTGGTATGAGAAATCTACTTAACACATTATACAATTGTCTAATCACAGGACCACGCCACTTTCGCGGAACGGGCTTACTCCATTGGATTGCCAGTGCTTTAAAACAAATAATTCTTTTAAACATCGCAATGCTTTTTATAAAAATGAAGCCATTACAAGACTCAGTTCCCGTCACACAATGCAACGCAAACCGGAGGATAGAGTTTTACTTTATAATGGCCAAAATATGCTTGATACGAATAAAACAAAAGCATTTGATATTATTACTAGTGTTTACATGTTTCAAAAATAATTTCGAATCATAACTATCAATCATAGACGGCATGGGTACCATATATCATGTCGCTATATATATACAATCAAAACCGCACAGTCACGTATTTGGAAATTGGATTTCCGTCATGAACCAAGGAAAAAGATAGTCCTTACCAACTTCGAGACTGTCTAGCCCGAGTCTCAGGATCAGAGCTCGAGTGACCCTTGGATCGTCAGGGCCGGTCCACCGATGTGGATTAAAATTCCTGAACACTGCGTTTCCCCGCCCTATGGGGCGTAAGTGAGCCAACGAATGACTCCATTGGTCCCGGATCGACCGATATAATCGAGGCGCCTCGCAACAGCAACGACCACATAGGTGAAAATAATATAAATGCCAGCCAGTTCAAGCACCGACACCACCTCTAGCTAGAAGGAAACGCATGCCCTCCCTAATGTCCTCTCCCGTTTCTGGTTCATACCGGGGTGTGAGGCTCGCGAATTCACGTTATACACAAAGCTATGCCACACATGCCGTGCTTTGATCATCACCACAAGACTTTGCTTTTCAACAGAAGCCTTGATCACTGCATCTTAGCATGCCACACAGGCAATTCAAGCCATGTAACTGATGGCTATCAATCAACAGAATGAATTCCAATGTCAGACACAGTCTATTTACAAGTCCATTCTGGGTCTGAACAAAACCGGAGGCACTATATACCTCGCATACCCATCGATCTCCACGTACGTCTGGACGATCACCACTCATTATCCATATTTCAGGATGCCTCCCAATCAGGACATCAGTTACAATCTGGACGAGGTGAAGACCTCCGGTCTTCAACCACCGTTTTCATCTTCGACTTCTTATCATCGATTCAGTTATTTAGAATGGGATAAACCCAGTCTTTCTGGGCAACTCGCGTATATAATAAAAAATGCTACACAAACACAACATTTGCCTCATTTCTATTTATTAGTCACTAACCGTAAATCAGTAAGAGAACGATTTCCCAAGTATTAACCCCGAAGGCCGAAACCAACAATAGATCAAAACCCAGGAAACCATTCGACTTAGCTAACCTTCAGTTAATTTCTAAACTTCACATTCCATATTGTTTATAATATTTTATAACGATTTATCGCTATTTTTATTCATTTAAAAATAGCTAATTTATTCAAACGACGCTTTAGGCCATAACGCGGCTGTGGCGCTGTTTTCATTCAGATTTGATTTACACATATCTGAAAATCTAACCGTTGGATCTTCACAAAATTTATATCATTAGAAATATCTTTTCAAAACGAATCCAAAGGTTCCAGTTTTGGGGAAATCCGACGGTCGGATCTCCCGGTACAATCGTTTGAAGTTTCGATTTCAAAATACGAACTGCAGCGTCGTGGTTCGATTCAATTTAATTATATTTATATATATATATAATCGTTTCTGGCGCTGTTTTTATTCAGTTTTGAATTAAACATTCCAGACAATCCAACAGTTGGATCTTTACAAAGTTGGTGTCGTTGGAAAAATATTTCCAAAGCGAACCCAACGGTTTTCGGAAAATCCGATGGTCGGATCTCCCGCACTAATCGTTTGAAATCACGGTTTCAAAATACGAACTACAGCTTCGTTATTCGATATATTTTAATTATATTTATATATATATATATAAATATAATCGAAACTTTGATTTCAAAACTATATGCTTTTCATACATTTGATAAAAATGATATTTTATCTAACAGACATTCACTTCGACACTTCACTATTTTTAACAATTCATGTATATAGTAAAAATGTGATTTTTATTGTAAAACGATTTATTTCAAAACACGACTATTTTATATAGTTTCATATAGATGATAAAAATATGATTTTTATTATAAACAATTTATTTTAAAACACGAATACCATTCAACACATGAATTTCTATTCAACAAATGAATTTCTATTCAACACATGAATGTTTCCTATAGTTTGTATATACATAGTAAAAATGTGATTTTTATTGCAAAATAATTTATTTCAAAATACTACTATTTTATATAGTTCATATAGGTGATAAAAATAGGATTTTTATTATAAAACAATTTATTTCAAACACGAATACCATTCAACACATGAATTTCTATTCAACGAATGAATTTCTATTCAACATATGAATGTTTTCTATAGTTTGTATATATATATATATATATATATATATATATATATATATAGTAAAAATGTGATTTTTATTGCAAAATAATTTGTTTCAAAACACTACTATTTTATATAGTTCATATAGATGATAAAAATAGGATTTTTATTATAAAACAATTTATTTCAAACACGAATACCATTCAACACATGAATTTCTATTCAACAAATGAATTTCTATTCAACACATGAATGTTTTCTATAGTTTGTATATATATAGTAAAAATGTGGTTTTTATTGCAAAATAATTTATTTCAAAACACTACTAGTTTATATAGTTCATATAGATGATAAAAAAATGATTTTTATTATAAAACAATTTATTTCAAACACGAATACCATTCAACACATGAATTTCTATTCAACGAATGAATTTCTATTCAACACATGAATGTTTTCTATAGTTTGTATATATATAACAAAAATGTGATTTTTATTGCAAAATAATTTATTTCAAAACACTACTATTTTATATAGTTCATATAGATGATAAAAATAGGATTTTTATTATAAAACAATTTATTTCAAACACGAATACCATTCAACACATGAATTTCTGTTCAACACATGAACGGTTTCAACATATGAAAATAATTTCAACAAATGAAAATAATTTTTAACTCATGAATATTTCAGAAAATTTCGGCAGCATAACGGCAGGGTAGTTAAAACCGGGGCCGTCCCTAGTACGGCTCCTCGCTCTACCTTAAAGCCTCGCAGCTTTTGACAATGGGGATTTCATGCATCTTGTTCGCACACAGGCGGCATGTATATATTTTTTTCTTTCTTTTCCATAGACTAATCCTATGTGGTTTCAACCAAATAATCCTCAACCACAAACGGGTATTTTTCAACCACAATCAATCAATTTCAGCCACAAACAATTTTAATCAACCATTCATCAATTTTCACACCAATCACAACCAATAAATATCGTCCATGGTTTGTGGACGAGGGGCGTATACATATATATATAAATTTTTGTATAAGCATTTCACTTCTATTCAACACATATATAATTTTTACAACGCATATATAACTTATACATCGAACGTACAACTTATACAACGCTAATACATGTGGTGTACAACGCTTATATAACTCATACATCGACTATATAATTTATACATCGTCGTTTTCCATATCGTTTATAATTCAGAAATCTCACTTTGGGTTCCACTCCACCAAAAATAATAGAAGGATCAAAAAAATATGCGGTCTCTTCTAGAATGTAGAAGACGTCCACACCAGTCCACTATCTCTTGTTTCACTGAATTTCGTCAAGAAACGAAAAAGATATGATTTTTATAGTGAAATCAAAAACCGTAGAGCTTTAAACTACTATAATATAGTTTATTTTAAAATAGCCGTTACCTTTTTCGATATGTTCAAAACTAGGTTTTGATCCTACGCCAAATTCGTTCAATTTGAAGACGATCCACCAGCACCACGTGGAAGAGCCTGGAGTTGCGCTCCGTTCGAGGGTAGCACGGTGGAGTTCGATCGCCTATCGGAGGAGCACGGCGACGCGATTCGCGGTGACTTCGAGGGGCTCGATCTCCCTGATGGCTGAACGATGGAGGGCGCCACCTATATGGATTTGAAGCTGGAAGAGAGCTCTTCAAAATCCCCAACAGGAGCAGGGTCTAATTCGTAGTGTATCGGCTGGAAAAGAGGAGAGAAGGAAAGAAGGGGGCCGCCGTTTATCGTGAGGAGGTCGGGGAGAGAGAAAGTGAGTTGGCCCAATGAGATTTTTCTTTAATTTATATATTTTTAAATTCCGAAAATACCCCCTTTCACACACGAACCCCAATCCAAACCCAACGACTGTCGTCCCTAGCGTTTCACCCCCATTCCGAACACAATTGGATATGTTTCGTAGGCCCATTCGATCGTTTCAGTCTGTTTTCCTCCAAATTAAAATATAAAACATTAAATATTTAATTTGAACGTACACTTCAATTTGCCGGGGCCACATACTGATTTTAAAAATTCTCGAAAAATAAATCTAGCTATGTTTTGACGATACGGTCCCAACAAAACTAGTTTCGCCGAATTCTGAGACCGTTTGAAAAATGGCCATTTTCGGGTCGATCCAATTTAACTGTAATTGACCAAAACACGTTTTCCTTTGCCACGCTCACATATTAACTTCAAAAATTATGAATTTTGAAACCTAGCAATAAATTGACATCCCGGATCCAACAAATGTGGTTTTATCAAATTCTGAGGTCGTTTGCAAAATGGCCATTTTCACGGGCTATATAAACTCTATAGCGACCTTTCTGAAAATTCATTTGGCCATAATTTTTTATTCCCGCTATGAAACTTCGATTTTTCAGATTCGTTAGAAAGATATTCACTAACAGATTTAAATATTTTTGGTTTCACTCAAATCCGTTTTGTTTAGCACCCGGCACAGTCAGTCAAAGTTTGAAATGAAAATTTGAAACTGCTGCACCATTTCAGGCCTTGTTTATAATTAGAAATAATTATATTCCTTTTCAATGTCGATTCAAACTTACTTTTCATCATTATTATTTAAAATATTTAAAATCCACTAAAATAGCCAATTTAAATTTTTTAAATTGGTTCAGATTTTACGGGTCGTTACATATAACCTAACTGACCACACAGGGAGAGTACATTACATACTACAATCGTAGTGCATTACATTTGAATACTAGTGAACAGAAAACTGTTTTAAAATAAAGTATAGGGTATTCAACAAATTTATCATCACAGGACAATGTACAAACAATATGGCAGAATAGTGCATTCTTTAACGGCCCATACTTATGCTTGTTCCATTGTCTTGGGCTCCACACCACAGAAAGGTGCGGTACCATGCACGGTTAACAAGGTGATTTGACATAGCGAAATAACTTCACCTACCAGCAAACATATCTCAATCCATGAGAAAATAAGCTCACAGGGTACGATGGAATCACATGAAAGGTAACATGCCTTGCATATATCAACATTGAAGACCAACAGGAAGCAAACATGGATCGCTGAAACTCACACACCACCGAAGCCATGGCTTTCGCCATTGAGCAAGGTCAGCAATGTAGCAGCGCAAGGACTAAAATACTGATATGACTCAACAAAATTGCATATTAAACTGAGCCACATACACACTTAAAACTGCCAAATATTCTAGAGACACGAAAATTTGATCCAACAAAAAAAAACCGTTGTTCCTTGCAAACCCAAAAGCTAAAAGAAGACAAACACCATGTATTCTTACCAGCAACGTTAGACGTTCTATTCATAGCCAAAACAGATTGTCAGCTATGAGTTGCTTTAGGAAGAAAAGCCATCGGTGTTACCATCTCTAACTAGAAGGCAACGCAAGGGCCCAGGAGCATCATCGAAAATTAATCAAGGGAAACATGAAGGACACGATAGTAGATAAGCGTAACGATGAGCAGACTAACCGAAACTCCAAAAGAGAATCTAGAACTGACAGTCCCAAACTGCGTAAGCTTCAATACCCGTCTTGCTGAAGCAGCAACCCAAATAATCGGGGCTCGGGAGCAACTGGAAAAAAGAATACACGATGGGACAATCAGATCTTAGAAGCAATATGTAAAAAGGAGCTAATGGTTGGTGGAAAAGCTTGCTACTATGGACACAGAAGAAAGCTAGGGAGTGAGGAAGAAAGTGAAGGAGACGATGAAGAAAGATTTAGAGAAAATGAAGAGAAATGAGAATTGATGCGGAAGAAAGGAGGGCAGAGGCCTTAGTCCCCATGGCCGAAAGTAGACAAGGTTTTTTGTTTGTTTTGTTAGTATGATTAAAAAAAAAATATAATAAATCTTTTTTCCTTGTAGTGTAATGAGTATGTCAACTCTGTGATTTATAACAGAGGCAGCAGTGGTTTTGAAGAAGAGAGACGGAAGAGAAAAAAATCGAATTGAAAATGTGATCAGTATTCTCCCTTATTTATATTTTCTTCTTCACCCCTTCGAACAGTCACGTAATCTCTGGCAGATCGCAAGGTCGCACCCGCCCGCCTTTTTCCGTTGTTGTTTGAAAACCGAAACCGGCCTAGCTTTTAAAGCAAAAGTTCGGATAATATTAGACCCGAGCCCAGTTCGGTCGGATGACAGCAACTACGAAATGCGCGTTTATGGTAGTGATGCATGACTCCTCTCCTTACAACAAAGAAAACATTAGAGTGCCCTAAGGCCCCAACCTCCTCATGAAGAGGCTATTTATATGCTTGAATCTTGTTGTTCATTTTGGCGATGCGGGATTATATATTTTTCATTCAACATGTTACTTCAACAATCCCCCACTGAATGATAAATATACATTTTCCCCATAGAAAATGAAATATCACAGAGTACATATGGAATAATGCCTTATCGTGGATAATTAGATATTTCACTCTGAACTTTCTCTAGTTAAAACTTGTAGCATCTACTTGGCATATCAGTGAATTATTTCATCTTGAACCGTCAGCCTCTATTATATATCCATATAATGAACTTTACGAAGCAGTGAACCCCAAACTCCCGCAGTACGAAAGCAAGGATAATCATTGGAATATAACACATAAACAATAACAACAGAACATAAATATAGCATTACACCAGATAATGTACATCAGAGTTACACTGGAAATAATATATCATCAGAGTTACACAGCATAACAGGATCATACTTAGTACAAAATACAGTTTCAGCTTTAATATAAATGTTTGCAATGGGATCAACATAATATATTAAATAATGTATGAATTGCAAAATAGAAATGATAGGATCCATCTTCAGCTCCATAGCTATCTAGAATGAGTCTGTTAAACCTGAATACAAGGCTGCCCATGTGGAAAAGAGGGCATCCGAGTTTGCAAAGTGAAACAAACTATGAGTCAATCATGGGACTGGTATGAGAAATCTTACTTAACCTATTTAATAATAAGGCTAATTACAAGACCATGTCGCTAACGCAGAACTGGTTTACTCCATTGGATTGCCAATGCATAAATAAAGTAAATCGTTAAACAACGCAAGGCTTTTTTGGAAAAATGAAACCATTATAAGACTCAAGTCCCATCACACAATGCAACGCAAATCGGAGGATAGAGTTTTACCTTATAATGGTCAAAAATGCTTGATATGATAAAACGAATTTGATATTATTATTAGTGTATATATGTTTCAAAAACAATTTGAATCATAATGTATCAATCATAGACGACATAGTACCCCATCCTACTATGTCGCCATATATAGGTTTACAATCAAAATTGCATGGTGTCGTATTGGAAGTTGGATTTCCATCATGAACCAAGGCAAGGGATCATCCTTACCGAATTCGAGACTCTCTAGCCCGAGCCTCAGGCAAGTACTCAGTCAAGCCTTAGGAGCCACAGGGCCGGTCCACACATATATTAGTGGATTATATATAATTCCTGAACAATAAGTCTCCCCGCCCTATGGGGCGTAAAATAGAGCCACTAGGGACTCAAATCAAAGGTACCTCACTTTCCATCATTCACATAGGTAGAAAAATGCCAGGGCTTGCAAAACGCTGACACCACTTCTACCTAGAAAGAAACGCATGTTCTCCCTGGATCCTCCCCCCGTTTCTGGTTCATACCGAGGTGTGAGGATCGCGAAGTAACGCTACACACAAAGCTATGCCGAAATAAGCTATGCTTTGATCATCAACCACAATGCTCTACTTTTCAACAAAAGCCTTGATCATTTGCATCTTGGCATGCCACATTGACAATCCATGCCATGCGATCGATAATTACCAATATATAACCTCTGAGCTCGTATGTCTCAGAGAAGGGTGTTAAGCAAGAGAATAAATTCTCCGCCACCAATAGATATATATTAAGTAGAAATCAATTTAATTTACACGGAATGAAATCCAATGTCAGACACATATCCATTTACAAGTCCATTTTGGGTCTTAACGAAACCGAAGACACCTTATTCCTCGTCCCGTATGTCCAATACGGAAGAGAGGTGCTCGCATATCTGGGAAATCAGCAAGTTCGTCCGGGTAACTAACACTTTAACCCTTTCCTAGGAGCGACCCAGTGTCGGGCATCTGTAGCCGTCCATTCGATGTGAAGATCGTCGGTCTTCAATCACCGTCTTCAATATCTTCGATTTAAGTCGTCGTATAATTATTTGAAATGAGATTGAACTCGGTCTTTTCAAATAATTCTCGCACATATATAATTTTAAACCATTTCATATCATTAATATTATTTTATAATGATTTATCCTTATTTTTATTTATATAAAAATAGCCCAATTTAATTTAACGACGCTTCGGGTCAATAGGCGGCCCTGGCGCTGTTTTTATCAAAATTTGATTTAGACATATCTCGAAATCTAACCGTTGGATTTTAACAAAATTTATATAGAAAGATCTTCCCAAAGCGGTCCTGACGGTTCCAGTTTTGGGAAAATCCGACAATCAGAGGTATAATCGTTTAAATTTACGATTCCAGAACATGAACTGCCGCGCGCGATTTGTTTAATTTTAATTTTAATTTATATATACAATTATATATAAATTTAAAACCATTTGGCGATTTCACTAACGTGCTTAACACACCCAATAAAAGAATGTTTTAGTTTGCCTAACCATTTTAACATATTTTGTAATGTCAAATAAAATGTCTTTATTTGCATGACATTTGCTAATGACAAATAAAAGATAAACTTTTATTGTCATTACTTGTATGCAATTTCTATATTTGGGTTTAACAAATAAAGAAAATATTTTATTTGTGTATATATATATATATATATATATATATATATATATAATTTCAATGTACAATGTAACATATGACATGTTCACCTCAAATTTGCTTACAAATTATAATATATGCATTGATAATAAAAAAAGATATTTTAACTTGCATACAAATTCTAGTGTATGCATTTTAAATAAAAGTGATTCTTTGAATTGCATACAAATTATGATGTATGCAATTTCTATATAAAAAAAAGATATCATATCTTGCATACAAATTCTAGTGTATGCATTTAAATAAAAAAGATTCTTTGAGTTGCATACAAATCCTAATGTATGCAATTTCTATAAAATGATGTTTTATCTTTTGTTGACAATTCTATTTCAACAAACACGATTAAAAGTGATTCATTTTATTTTGTTAATAATTTTGATTTAACAAAATGAAATATAAGTGATGGTGGTACTTATGTTGATAATACTAGTTTGAAAAAATTAATAGTTTTGCTCAAACTCAAATCCCTTTAACCAAAAATGTTATTTTTGTTATAACTCAAATCTTGTCTAACAAAAATATAATTTTTGTTTACTCTAATCTTATTTACAAAAATGTTAATTTTTGTTTCACCCATTTTTAGTTGACAAAAATGTATACTTTTGTTCTCACCCTTTTTAATGAACAAAAATGTATATTTTTGTTTTCAATCTTTTTAACGAACAAACATGTTTTATTCCTTTTAATGAACAAAAGTGTACATTTTTGTTTAATCCTTTTTAAAGAACAAAAATGTCTCATTCTTTTTAATGAACAAAAATGTATATTTTTGTTTAATCCTTTTTAATGAACAAAAATGTATATTTTTGTTTTCAACCTTTTTAATGAACAAACATGTTTCATTCTTTTTAATGAATAAAGTGTATATTTTTATTTAATCCTTTTAATGAACAAAAATGTCTCATTCTTTTTAATGAACAAAAATGTATATTTTTGTTTAATCCTTTTTAATGAACAAAAATGTATATTTTTGTTTAATCCTTTTTAATGAACAAACGTGTTTCATTCTTTTTAATGAACAAAAGTGTACATTTTGTTTAATCCTTTTTAATGAACAAAAATGTCTCATTCTTTTTAATGAACAAAAATGCATATTTTTGTTTTCAACCTTTTTAATGAACAAATATGTTTCATTCTTTTTAATGAACAAAAGTGTACATTTTTGTTTAATCCTTTTTAATGAACAAAAATGTCTCATTCTTTTTAATGAACAAAAATGTATATTTTTGTTTAATCCTTTTTAATGAACAAAAATGTCTCATTCTTTTTAATGAACAAAAATGTATATTTTTGTTTAATCCTTTTTAATGAACAAAAATGTATATTTTTGTTTAATCCTTTTTAATGAACAAACATGTTCCATTCTTTTTAATGAACAAAAGTGTACATTTTTGTTTAATCCTTTTTAATTAACAAAAATGTATATTTTTGTCTAACGATCATATTTTTACAAAAATGGATAATTTGTTCAACAATTCTAATTTGTTTCAATTTCGTTTTCAACTACATTGTTTGACAAAAATGAATGTTTTTGTTTTCAACTAATCTATTGGACAAAAATGTTCATTTTTGCTTCAATTAATCTTTTGACAAAAATATATAATTTGCTTAAACTAATCTACTCTGACGAAAAGGCTCATTTTTGTTTCAATTAATCTTTTTGACAAAGATGTATACTTTGACTCGCTAATCTATTTTGTCAAAAATGACGGTTTTATTTCACCAATTCTAATTTGACAAAAATGTACATTTTTGTCTCAACTCAACTGATAAACTAAAAGTGATGATTTTTGTTTTCAACTAATCTAATAAACAAAATGCTAAATTTTGTTTAGCTATTTTCTAATTAACATAATTGTCAAATTTTAAATCAACAAATCTAATAAACATAACATGAGGGTTTATTTCACTATTTTTCTAATCAATATACTTGTTAATTTTTGCATTAACAAACCTAATGAACATAACATGATGATTCATTTCACTATTTTATCTAATTAACATAATTATTGATTTTTGCATTAACAAATCTAATGAGCATAACATGATGATCATTTCACTATTTTTTCTTATTAACATAATTGTTAATTTTTGAAGATCTACATAACACAACAATCATCAATCAAATCACGTATGACAATTCACAGAAATATTACAGCGTATGATTTAACAACATCAGTACTAGATACGTATCATGATTAAATAATTTAAATTATATAAAAAGTGAAAAAAGAAATAGAGTCTCTCACAGTCAGTTTAATTCTGAATGATACAGATCTGAAATTTTGGTACAAATTTTGATCTGCTATGAATCCGTACAAATCAGTTTAGAAATGCAGATCTAAGACTCACGATCGCAACGTTTCTGAAATCGTTCAATTCTGATTCAGTATGAGCGAGATATGATTTATTTTGTGTAGTTAACATTTGAATTAATTAATTGATTAAATAAATAAAATAAAAAACCCCTTTCTTCTTCAATATAACTCAGGCCGATGGGTTTCGCAACTTCTTCGAACCTAAGGTTCAGGTTTGCACGCGGATCGAGTCACATGGAGATGATCAGCGAACGTAGCGAGGAAGGGGAGAGGATGGCGCGCCCGACGGTGGTGCTTGGTCACCTGCGATGCTGACCTAGCGGCGCGGCGGCGGTTTGTTCGGCGTGGGTTTGAGGGTGCGGTCCTCGAAGTATATGCCACCAGAGGAGGATCAAACCGTACTGGTCTCAAAAGGACGAGAAATACTTTTATTTCTGCTTTGGATTGAGGTCCAAATTCGAATTGGATTAAGAGGAAATAAGGATTGAAATCTGGAGAGAATCGGCCATTGAACAATGAAATACGGTGGCTACAGAATTTGATTAGGGTTTAGTACAGTATCTCGTATTTATGTCGTATTTCTATTTATTTTTATTTTTATTTTATTCCATTTAATTTCAAAATAATTCCTGTATCGCTCCTAACTCCAAATCAGACCCAACGAGTATCACCCTAGCTAAATATTTCCATTTCGGACACAATGGGATATGTCCTGTAAGCCAAATCAACAGTTTCGATACGTTTTTCTTTAAATTAAATATATATCAATATGTTTTTAATTTAAACAGACATTTTAATTTACTAGGGCAATATACTGACTCCAAAAATTCTAGAAAAATTATATCTAGCTTTGTTTTGATGATATGGTCTCAACAAAACTGATTTTGTCAAAAACGAAGGTCGTTTGTAAAATGACTATTAATAGCTTTAATATTATTTAAAACTGGAATTTTTAAATTCTAGCACATTTTTCAACAAAATTTCTTAAAATAAAATTTTTAAATTGGTTCTGATTTTCCGGATTATTACAGTGTTATAGATAATTTAAGTCTTTAATATTCTTATAAAGCTGACCCAACTCACACTAACATAGGTGATCGAAATCATTATGGGTATCCTACATGTACCCAACTTGTTATTTTCAAGACATGGTCATCATTAAAAAACATAGTTTTAATCTTGTAATATTTCTATAGGCATGCATTCATATTGTGCACTATAGGAATAGAGTAGGACTATGCCCAAACAAATGAATTGCATCTTGAGTTTTTCAGAACTGGTTTGTTTATTGATCCTCGTCCGTGGGATCTCTAGTCGCTAATGCGCAGTAAATTTTTTCTTTTGATAAACCTTTAGTAAATGGATGCGTTAGGTTACCATTCTCTCTCACATCATCTATGGATATAGTTCTATTTGACAGAAACTGCCTAACTGTGTTATGGCTTCTACGAATGTGTCATGACTTTCCATTATACATAAAGTTTTGCGCTCTATTTAATGCTACTTAGTTATCACAGTGTATACATATGGTCAAGACAAGTTTATGCCAAAATGGAATATCTTCTAAAAATGACGAAGTCATTTTTCTTCTCCCCGTGCTTTATCTAAAGTGATAAACTTTGATTCTATAGCGTATCGAGCTATGCATGTTTGTTTAGTAGACTTCCATGACATTGTTGCTGATGCAAAGTGAAGACATAACTACTAGTTGATTTTGATTCCTCTGAATCAGCAATCAAGTTTGCATCACTATGTATGTCTAAGACGGTAGAATAATTTCCGTAATGTAAGGAAAAATCTATGGTAATTTTTAAATATCCTAGCACTATCATTAGTGCTTTCCAGTGTTCGTTTCCTAGATTGCTTGTATAACTGCTCAATCGACCTACTACATAAGCGGTATCTGGTCTTGTGCAATTCATGAGATACATTAAACATCCTATTATAGGAGACTATTCCAGTTGCATTACACTCTCATTAGTGTTTTTATGTAGCACTTTTGATGGATTAAAAGGTTTTGTACTCCATTAATTCCAAAATTTTGGAATCTTTTTGTAACAACCCGGAACTGAGCCAATTCAAAAATTTTAATTTGGCTATTTTAGTGGATTTAAATATTTAAAATAAATTATTTTAAATAATAGCAATGAAAAGTATGTTTGAATCGATGTTTGAAAATAAATGTAATTATTTTTAATTATAAACAAGGCCCGAAATGGCGCGGTAGTTTCAGAATTTCAATTCAAACTTTGACTGACTGTACCGGGTGCAAAATAAAACGGATTTTAGTGAAACTAAAAATATTTAAATCTGTTAGTGAATATCTTTCTAACGAATCTGAAAAATCAAAGTTTCGTAGCGGGAATCAAAAGTTATGGCCAAATGAATTTTCAGAAAGGTCGCTACAGAAATTATATAGCCCTTGAAAATAGGCATTTTGCAAACGACCTCAGAATTCGACAAAACCACTTTTGTTGGATCCAGGATGTCAAATTATTGATAGGTTTCAAATTTCATAATTTTTGAAGTTAGTATGTGAGGGTGGCAAAGGAAAATGTGTTCGGTCGATTTGTGTTAAATTGGATCGACCAAAAAAGGGCCATTTTTCAAACGGTCTCAAAATTCGACGAAACTAGTTTTGTTGGGACCGTATCGTCAAAACATAGCCAGATTTATTATTCTGGAATTTTTGGGATTTATTTTTGGATTTTTTCTGAAATGTACGTTCAAATCGAATATTGAATGTTCTATATTTTAATTTGAAAGGAAACTGATTGAAACAGTCGAATGGGCCTACAAAATATATCCTATTGTGTTCGGAATGGGAGTATTTAGCTAGGGACGATAGTCGTTGGGTTTGGATTGGAGCTAGTATGTGAAGAGGGGTATTTTTGAAATTTTAAAAATATAAATAAAATAAAAATCCCTTAGGCCAATCACTTTCTTCCATCTCAGCTTCTCTCCCTCGTAACCCTATATCGAGCGGCGGCTACCACCTGCCACCTTCCCTCTTTGATTCCGGCCAAACCGTGCATCAAAACCCTACGCCCCAGTTGAACTTTTTGAAGATCCCACTCTCCTCTCCAAATCCATACCAATTGCTGAATTTTTCATTGAGTATTTCGTTCGTTTGAAGCCTCAAAAGTCCAGCCATTTCAAGCTCGATCCTGCCTCCGCTGCCGCACCGAGTTGAGCGCAACCGCCCTCAAAACGCGAGCCCTTCGGAGCTCTTTCAGGTGGCAGTGGCTAATCTTCCCATCGCACGACGGATTTCGTCAAAATCCCGACCCTAGTTTCGAACCAAACAGAAAGGTAACAGCCTTTATTTTATTTTATTGTTTATAACACTTTAAAGCGCTACGGTTTATGATTTTACAATAAAAATCATATCTTTCTCGTTTGTTGTCGAAATCCAGTGAAACAAGAGATAGTGGACTCGTGCGGACGTCTTCTACATTCTAGAAGAGACCGGATATTTTTCTGAGCCTTCTACAATTTTTGGTGGAGTGGAACCCAATGTGAGATTTCTGAATTATAAACGATATGGAAACAACGATGTATAAATTATATAGTCGAAGTATGAATTATATGAGCATTGTACACCTTATGTATAAGCGTTGTATAAGTTGTATGTTCGATGTATAAGTTATATATGCGTTGAAATAAATTGAAATGATATTGAAATGAAATTGAAATGTAGTTATATACGTATATATATATATATATATATATACTCCCCTCGTCCACAGACCATGGACGATATATAATGGTTGTGATATTGTTTAGATTATTGGTTGATGTGAAAATTTGGTGAATATCATGAATGGTTGATTTGAAATGATTGATTGTGGTTGAAATCCCAATATGATTAGTATATGGGAAAATTCTTCTGCGTACGAACTAGATATTGAAAATCCCCATTGTCAAAAGCTGCGAGGCTTTAAGGTAGAGCGAGGACCCGTGCTAGGGACGGTGCCGGTTTTAACTACCCTGCCGTTATGCTGCCAAAATTTTCAATAATATTCATGTGTTAGAATTATTTTCATGTGTTGAAACTATATTCATGTGTTGAATAGAAATTCATGTGTTGAATAGAAATTCATGTGTTGAATGAAGTTCATGTGTTGAATAAATTCTTTGAAAGATAAAAATAAAATTTTTATTATATATATGAACTATAGAAAAATTGATGTGTTGAATAAAAGACTAAAACGATAAAAATCATACTTTTATCGTATGTGAGAAGTAGAGAACATTCATGTGTTGAATATATAGATTGAACAATAAAATCTACATTTTATTGTGAATATGAATGCTAAAAATATTCATGTGTTGAATAAATATTTTTGATGATAAAAATATCATTTTTATCATGTAAACGACTTGCTAAAAATACACCAGTGTTGAAATAAATATTTGTTTGCTATGAATATTATTTTTAACTGGTGTATGAACTAAATAAAATAGTCATGAGTTGAAAAATGTTTTTGTTCGCAAAATATGAAGTGTTAAAAATGGTGATGTGTTGAAATAAATATCTGTTGGATAAAAATATCATTTTTATCAAATATATGAAGTGAATATGGTTTTGAAATCGAAGAATGAATTATATTTACATATATATAAATATATATATATATATATAAAATAAATCGAATAACGAAGCTGAAGTTCGTATTTTAAAACCGTGATTTCAAACGATTAGTGTGGGAGATCCGACCATCGGATTTTCCCGAAACCGAAACAGTCAGGTTCGCTTTGGAAATATCTTTCAACGACACCCACGTTGTGAAGATCCAACGGTTGGATTGTCTGGAATGTTTAATTCAAATCTGAAGAAAAACAGCGCCAAAATCGATTATATTTATGTATATATAAATATAATTAAATTAAATCGAATAACGATGCTGCAGTTCGTATTTTGAAATCGTAACTTCGAACGATTGTACCGGGAGATCCGACCGTCGGATTTTCCCAAAACTAAAACCGTTGGATTCGTTTTGAAAAAATCTTTCTAATGATATAAAATTTGTGAAGAACCAACGGTTAGATTTTTAGATATGTGTAAATCAAATATGAAAAAAAACAGCGCCACGGCCGCGTTATGGCCTGAAGCGTCATTTGAATGAATTGGCTATTTTTAATGAATAAAAATAGCGATAAATCGTTATAAAATATTATAAACGATATATAATGGAAATAAACCGAATTTACCCGGTTTATTGGATATTTGATGGTTGAATGTGTTTGGCATGAAAATTACAATTAAGAACAGAATTATTGATATCGAATAATTTAACCATTGAAATGAATTGATTTAAATTCTAAATATATGTGAATTATTTGAAAATGCCGAGTTAAATCTCATTTCAAATAATTGATCGGCGATAAGAAGTCGATGATGAAGACGGTGGTTGAAGACCGGAGATCTTCACCTCGGTTGGATGATAACTGATGTCTTGAGTGGGAAGCATCCCGAAATATAGATAATAAGTGGTGATCGTCCAGACGTACTTGGAGATCAATGGATATGCGAGGTATATGGTGCCTCCGGTTTCGTTCAGACCCAGAATGAACTTGTAAATGGACTGTGTGTCTGACATTGGATTTTGTTCTGTGCTGATTGATCTCTATTAAATATATATCTGTTTGGCGGCGAATAATTTATTCTCTTGCTTAACGCCCTTCTCTGAGACGTATGAGCTCAGAGGTTATATATCGATAAAAATCAGTCACATGGAGTGAATTGCCTGTATGGCATGCCTAAGTGGCAGAATATCAAGGCTTCTGTTGAAAAGCAAAGTCTTGTTGATGATCAAAGCACGGCCTGTGTGGCATAGCTTTGTGTATAGTGTTGATTCGCGAGCCTTACACCCCGGTATGAGCCAGAAACGGGAGAGGACCTCAAGGAGGACATGTGTTTCCTTCTTGCTAGGGTGGTGTCTGTGACCTACCAACTCTGATATTTATATTATTTTCACCTGTGTGGTTGTTGTTGTTGCGAGGCGCCTCAGATATATCGGTGACTATGTGGAGCCGATGGAGTCATTTGGCTCATTTACACCCCAAAGGGTGGGGAAACGCAGTGTTCAGGCATTTTTATCCACATCGGTGGACTGGCCCTGACGATCAAAGAGCTCACCTATGTATGGGTCCTGAGGCTCGACCTAGAGAGTCTCGAAGCCGGTAAGGACTATCTTTTGCCTTGGTTCATGACAGAAATCCAATTTCCAAATACGACACCGTGCGGTTTTGATTGTATACCTATATATGGCGACATAGTGGTATGTGGCATTAATATCGTCTATGATTGATACTTATGATTTGAAATTGTTTTTGAAACGTATAAACACTAGTAATAATATCAAATGCTTTTGTTTTATTCGTATCAAGCATATTTTGGCCATTATAAGGTAAAACTCTATCCTCCGGTTTGCGTTGCATTGTGTGATGGGAACCGAGTCTTATAATGGCTTCATTTTTATAAAGCATTGCGATGTTTAAAAGGTTTACTTGTTTTTAAAGCATTGGCAATCCAATGGAGTAAACCCTTCTGCGAAAGTGGCGTGGTCTTGTGATTGGCCATATTATAAAATATGTTAAGTAGATTTCTCATACCAGTCCTATGACTGACTCGTAGTTTGTTTCACTTGCAAACTCAGGTGCCCCTTTTTCTACACGGGCAGCCTTGTATTCAGGTTTTAGCAGGCTCTTTCTAGATAGCTAGAGCTGAAGATGGATTCTACCATTTATCTCTTTTTATGTTGTTCAGCTCCTATTGTACATATCATGTTTTGTTTTCCGCTGTAGACATTTATCTATAGCTGAACTGTATTTTGCACTAAGTATGAACCTGTATACTGTGTAATTCTGATGATTATATTTATCCAGTGTATTATTTGTACATTATCTGGTGTATTCATTTATTTCTGTTCTGCTGTTATCTGTTTATGTGTTATATTCCAAAGATTACCCTTGCCACCGTCGTACGGGGTTTTGGGGTCGTCACACTTTCAGTTACTTTGTCTACATAGTGTAACTGAGATAATTCAGTTCCATTAAGTGTTTTTATTATTTTGATTCCCAAAATAATGACTGCAACTCCTAAGTCTTTCATATCAGAAATTTTTATTAACATTTTCTTTACGGTGTCTATGGCTTTAATGTTAAGACCAAAGATTATCATATCATCTACATATATACGAGTCATGATGTGTGACTGTCCAACTTGTTTATAATAAACACATCTATCACATTTATTTATACAAAAATCATTCTTCGTTATGACAATATCAAATTTTGCATGCCATTATATTGGAGCTTGTTTTAGTCCATATAATGATTTGACTAATTTACATACTTTTTTTCATTGGAAATAAAACCTTCAGGCTGCTCCGTGTAGATCTTCTCATCGAGATCTCCATTTCAGAATGTTGTCTTTACATCCATTTGATGAGTTTCTAGATTATAGATGGATGAAATTGCTGTTAACATTCTTATAGAGGTTATTCGGGTAACCGGTGAATAAGTATTAAAGAAGTTTGCACCTTCTTTTTAACGATATAATTTGGCTACTAATCTGGCTTTATATTTGTCGATAGAGCCATGTTCTTTCATTTTATCCTTAAAAATCCATTTACAGCCAAAGGGTTTTATTCCAGATGGAATATCAACTATCTCTCAAGTTTTATTACTTAGAATTGAATCAATTTCATTTTTGATTGCTTCTTTCCAGTATGAAGATTCTGAAGATGATATTGCTTCCTTGTACGTTTGAGGTCCGTGTTCTAACATATATGTTAAAAATTCCGAACCAAGCATCATGGAAGTTCTATCCCGTACCTTCTTCTAGTTCAATATCCTCAATTTCACGTTGAGTTTCATCCTCGTTTGACTTGCTCGATTCTTCTATTGTCCTTTTAGGGACATTATTTCCTTTATTCCGTTTGTGCGGAAACATATCTTCAAAGAATGAGGCATCTCTTGACTCAATGATTGTATTTACATTGATATCAGCTATATATCAGACATGAATACCAAAAATATGTAGGCACTACTATTTTGAGCTGAAACGACCCAAACTTCCCCAATCCCAAAAGAGATGGAGGAGCAAGGATTGCTTTGAGAACACGACGCATCATAACACAAACACTAGAACATTTCATTGCTATTACAACAATTTATATCAGAGTACAAGAATATCAGAGTACGAATAAATAATATTACACAGTGGAAAAATAATATCAGAGATTAAAAATATGCATATCAACGGAAATAAAAAGCTATAAATACAGTGCATAGCAAAAATACATCAACTATCACAACTGAAAGAAATACACGAATGCAAAGCTTTCCGAATATAGCTCTAGCTAGAAACCAGGATCCTGTTAAATAGAAATCCGCAAAACCAAAACTACTGGCTGTCCGTTTGGAAAATATGGGCACCCAGAGTTTAGGCGAAAACAATAAACTCCAGGTCAGTCATGGGACTTGAAACGACCCGCAAATCCGTACCCTTTGAGTTGACTAATAACACCACATGTCCAACTCAAATTGCACAGGAATACGAATCATTATTAGAAAGAAGTTAGAGGGTGAGGAATAGAAAGAAAGAAATATTAGAATAGAAGAAAACGAAGATCACAAACTCACAGCGGAACGAATAAAATATATTAGATAACATACTTTTGAAATATAAAACGATAACTGTATATATACATACCATCATCAGAGCACACAGTGATCCGTGGAACAGTTATAAACACCTGTTTCCAGATACAACAAAATACACAGCGGAAAGTATGATAGTCTATAGCTAACAGGTGAAGCCTCCTGCTTCAATCTTCTCCAGGTGAATCTGAAAAAAAATCCCGACTACTTGACTGCCCGTACAAATTTGGGCACCCAAGAGTTTAGGGAAAACAAACAAAATAAACTCTGGGTCAGTCATGGGACTGGTGTGAGTAAACTCCAACCATTGGTTTAACTTTCAAAAAAATCCTTTCAAAAGAGATGATAATCGTAAGACCGATCCACACATAAACACGGATGGTTTTTACCTTACGATAACCCAAAACACTTTGGAAATCATATATTATCAGATATTATAATAATGTCTAATCACAAGTAATTAAAATATAGTAGAACGCTTGCATCTCACGCTCTACATATATAGTATACAAATCAAACTCGCGGGCACTTATTGGAAATTGGATTCCAACTTGACAAGGTATGGGACCACCTTCCGAAAGTGTATCTCTAGAGGCAAATACACTGGGTTCAATAAGAACGTCTTGCAACCCGGCCCACACATGACCGACCACTCATTTCGCTTGAGTGTATCGAATGTATACCACCGACGGTTGGGATCAGCAACCGCCTCCCGATAAGGGACAGCATCGATAGATTTAAGAACAAAAGGAATTTCTCTAGATAGATGGGCATACATCCTAATGGGTGCGACCCACATAGCCATGCTGCCTGCCCGATTTTTGTCCAATTCCGGGTTGATGAGGCTTGAGGTTTGAATTATCTTCCAGAACATCTGGCCATCATTCACTTTGAATGCCACATCGTCAGATCCATCGGAAATCACTAATTGATTCCCACAAAAATACTCAGATTGTTAGGCTAAAGAAGTTTCCCTTTTATGCCACCAACTTCGTACGTTTGAAGGAATCAACGTACGTAACCCCCTTTGGAAATACTCTGTCAGACACTCGTCCATACAAGTTGTCCTGGGTCTGGACAAACCGAAGGCACTAACCCGTAAACAGGATAGCCCTTACATAAATCCGTCTTCAATTTTCTTCAGCATAAGTTGCTTCATAACGCTTACGCCAATACGGAGTGGTTTTCAGATATCAAATCTGATCCCGGTCTCTCTATATTGATAACGGAGGTATATATATAAAAATAAAACTTTGATAGTCGGTGATTTAACTATCAAAGAAACATCCATACAATCAACGGTCCTATTTCCAAATGGAAATTCTATCAATCAAGCATCAACCAACACTGGGCCCTTTTTATATTAGTCCTTTATTACATTATCATTTCCAATTCCCATTTTCCACCTTTCGTGTTCTTTTAAAGCTCTATTTTCTCTCTCGATCATTGGAAAACATTTCCAATATTATAATTCCTTTGTTGAGAAAATATCCCTTATTCCGGTTAGAAAACATTTCTAAATCCTTTGAATTAACTGATGTTATAAACATCGTTATTATAACTCAAATCATAAATCATTCGTTAACTAACGATATCACTAACCAACCCTTGCTATCGAGTCTTAACCATTCCTCCGTCAATAATGCAGCTAGTCAAGTTGGGGTATAATTACCTCTTAGACCTTAACTGAACGACATTCTTAACTTTGAAAATAGTCAGAGCTCAAAATTTAAACCAAACATTGCTTACGCGATTCTCGGATTTGATCTGCGAACACACCTTCTTTATAAAAATATTGATTATAACGGTAGCGTTATAATTGCTATCTTCAAATGTTTGGTTTATAAAACATTGCTTTCAACAACAGCGTTAAAACCGCTGTCTAGCATTATAGAACACTTATCATAACCATAGCATTAAAATTGCTATTAAAACAGTTATTATAACGGCAGCATTAAAATTGCTATTTAGATTTACCAAGACATTTATTATAACGGCAGCGTCTAAAATTGCTGTATAGATTTACAACATCTATTATAACAACAGCGCTAAAATCGCTGTTTAGTTTTATAAAAGCATTCCTTACAAAGACAGCGTTATAATCGCTGTTTAAAATTATAAAAGCATTTCTTATAACAACAGCGTTATGATTGCTGTTTTGAATAAAATACCGTGTGCGACGCACACGCTTCCATTGTTGTTTTGAATAAAATACTGTGTGCGACGCACACGCTTCCGTTGTTCATTTATAAACTCTGTTTATTTTAAACAATTCAAGTTCTCCTTTAAACATATTTATAAACTATACATTTTCCTAACCACTTAATTCGATTTCTATAAATCCCCTTTTTATATACATTTTATTTGCAAAATATTTCCTTGTTTTAAACTATTATTCTTTTACTTTAAGCATTTGAAAATCTTTCTTTAAACTTTCCTCTGTAATTTGCTAAATTCGGATCCATTTCCAAATATTGGTTTCAAAACCGATACTCACTTTCAAATATACATTCATATTTGAACTCACCTTTTAATTTATCCAATGGTTAATGATCCACTTAACTTATATCTTTATTTATAACATTTTTCTTGGTTTACCCAATGGAATAGGTTTCCATTTGCAACTCAATGGAAAAGAAATTATTTCTAATTTGGAAATAAACTCTGCTTTTAAATTCTAACTTCCTTTTTCACATTCGATGATATTTTACGGTATCTAAAATACCAGGTTCCTAAGGCCAGGGTAAATCAAACACACAAATTCAACCATGGATAATGTAGCATAACATATATCACCATCAAATAAAACAGTAAATAAAATGTTGAGGGATCCAGTTGGATCCCTCCAACCTGTTTCCCTGCATCCACAGATGTTAGTAACATCAAAAATATTATTTCACATCAAAATGAAATATCAGAACTAATGATCAATTAATGGTGTAATCCTATCAACCAATTCAACCAAATTTACCAACTATTCAACCAATCAATCATTGCACATTATAAAAATATTTAAAACTCGTTTATATATTAAAATATAAACGAGAGGAAGTAAGTGAGTTTACTCACATCGGTTGACAGTTGACGGCTCTTCTTTGGGTTTCATTTAAAATCAAACAAGCGTTTGATTTGATCACGAAATTTCAGTAGCTCGTTCTCCGTCACCATTGTTCATCGATGTATCCTCCTTCATTCCAATTCTAATATGACCACTTTGTCAAAATTTCATTTTAATTTCGTTGATTGCCTAATACTGTCGCACTAACCCATCATGAACCCCTGTAGAAAATGGCCGCATTTCCTATTATTGCTCCTCCGTCCAAACAATTGTCAGCACCTCAAACTTCTAAAAAAAAAAAAAGAACTGGACTTGTCAAATCCCTCACTGCTCCCTTGTTCTACAATTCACGAAACACCCAGCGTCCCCCTTTCAATCATTTACCAGCGGCGCACAAGATCACTGAAGTCCGCCTCGACTTCGCCGTTGTGATGCCGGCATCTTCCACTACCCACATCACGTTTCTCCTAACCCAGACATGTTCGCACCCTCTTAATGAGGTCCCTTCTCCCATACATAACATAAAGTCTCAGCACAGCAAACACTCCATGGATCACCGCATCCACCAACTTCCACTCTTTCATAGTTACCATCTTTTAAGTATATTAAATCTTCCTTCCCATATTTAACCAAACAATCACTCCTTCATGCTACTTACAGCGAACAAATCCAACCCGACTCCATCGCCAAAGAGACTCGCGACATCAGCAAGCATAGCAACCTCCAACAGTACATCTACCGAACTCCATTTGACTTCACCATCGATGCGTCTCCTTCCTTCACCATCACGGTGCCATCGGATTTCGACTACTGAACCCCCTAGGACGGTGTGCCTTCTCTTTTGTAAACCCCCTTCAAACGCGGTGGCTTCAAGATCTCAATCCCGCCAAAAACTCCAAGGACCAGCACCTTAACTCGCTAGATCTAGGTCAAATTACCCAACCTGACAACAAACAAAGACTGGTAATCGGAAGCTTGGCTCTAGACAAGCAGATTTCATGTTTGCAACCCCTATCGCTCTAGCTTGGACCAATCTGAAATTTTGGGAAGAAACGAAAAATGGTTTTTGTTTATTTTATTTTTTTGTATTTTTCTTTCTTAAGGCGAAAAAGAAAGAAAGTACCAGTATTTAAAGAGGATATAGCTTGGATAGCACGGCTTCGGTTGGTTTGTCACGCAAGTATTTTAGTCAGCGTGGCAGGCACGGTGTTTGGGAAACCTTGGCAAACACGGTGTTGAAAAATCTTGGCAAACACGCAGTTTGAAATGTAAAGTGTAAGGTAAAATTCATTTTCCTTAGCCTGCCGTTTCAGAGTAGGTATGAAGATTTTTAAGCTAGGCATGTGCATTCATTTATTGTTATAGCAATAGGTCTGTGCCTATGTGAGAGATTTGCATTTTTAAAAGATCTGGGCACCGTTTTAAAGATATTATTATTTTATATTATAACAAAACTTCGCAGTGAAGTATCAAGTAGAACTAATCACAGTCGACTTCTGTTTACTGATGTAAAAGCTGATCTTGGTGTAAAAAGTTATTCTGAATCCAATGGGACAAGTTTCGTAGAATTCCGACATCGTATGAAAAAATTTCCTTTATAAAACCAGAAATCAACACGCGTTTAAAATTTTCACGATCACCCGATAAATCAAAACAACTTGAAACTGCGAACACCGACAATAACTTTTCGATACGAACCCAACGTCACTAGTTTCGTCGCATCCTGAGACTGTTGCCTCGGTAGACTGTTTTTGGCGCGTACCGCACTGCCCTTCTGAACACCAAATTTGCCGATCTCTAAAAATAACAAACTATATACCTACCTTGACTATATCCGACGCTACGAATTCACCGGAACTGGTTTCGTGGCCTGATTCGATCGTCTATTCAAGTTACACTCTAATATCCCTTTATTCAGTTGAATTAATTTAATTGCACTGAACGAGCGTTTACGGCTACCGTGGTCACATACGACATCGGTTTGCCACGCAATTTAACACCGTACAATAATTTAACGATACGGTCCCAATGAAACTGATTTCGTCGAAAACAGAGTCCGTTTGCAAAACGGCTATTTTAAAGGCCTATATTTAAATGGCGATTTCCATAGCGACTATTTCAAATTTTGATTTGACCATAACTAACCAATTATAACACGAAATCTAGATTTTTCTCTTTCATTTGAAAATTATAATAAATATGACTCCAACGTATCTTGTTTCACAGAAATCCGATTTATAACGAGTTCTGTATACTCAGTTGAAGTTCAAAACTCTATATTACGAACTGCCGCGCGATTTCGAGCTCGTTTTATAATTATATTATAAATTAACGTTCAAACTTCGTTTTATAAATAAATTCATTATAAATCCCTATATATAATTCAAATAAAATATTTAAACCAATTTAAATATTCAGAATTTAACGGCTGAAAATCCGGGTCGTTACATTCCTTCCCCCTTAAAATAATTTCGTCCTCGAAATTGCTAAGGTAGGAAAAGATACTACGTACCCTATTAACTAGGTCCAATAATCCTTTTTGTTCACTTCTTAACTTCAGTTTAACTGGACCATTTTATTTCAATTAAAATATTCATTTATTCCTACTAACGAAAAAAAAAAATTCTGTAAATTTTCTAACACTTTAAATTCTGAAAAATTTCGGCAGCATCTCCTCTGCACGGTTCAATCGGTACAACCACAACTCGCCTTTCTAGGCTTTTTCCAATCCAAAAGAAAATCAAAAAGCCAATCGGCTTGCCTTATAGGCTCATAAAATCATCAACTCAAACAATATTGTAAACATGTACCTTTTTGTCGGGCATAATTCTATCTCTTGCACTTTCTTCCATTCTGCTCAGCATACATATATCCCTTTCCAGTTGGTTTCAAATCAATCCAACCTTTGATCTTTAACTTCTAATTGGATCACTTCTTTTCACTAATCCAAACTGAGTTCTATTTCCCAAAGTCAACCCTCTTATTCTGCTTGGGCTCAAAAATAACTTAACTCCAATTAACGACATACAATATAAGTATTCAACTTGTTTAGTATAAGTCGAATCTATTTTAATATTTCGAATTTCAACATTTCTATACTTAATTTCATTCGGGATTATTTCTAATTCAATCCAGTTTTATTTAACTTAAGTTAAATCCCAATTCATTTGATACATTTTGACCCATTTCAATATATTCAACTTTTACAGGTTAAACAAATTTCAGAATTCAAATTCCCGGGTTTTATTTCAAATTAGTTTGAAATCATATATATTTATATACATATATTGATAATCAAATCAATTCAAAACATTTGAATTTCTAAATCATCATTTCCTTTTCAAACAAAATTTTTCATTCTCAAATTACTATGGTAGCAATCCGGCAATTAGAAACTCGAAAATGAATACTGATAATGCTGCAGTCCATTATCAGAATTATTTCCTTGCCACTGAAGTGATTTCAGTGCTTAATCACTTTAAAAATCCATTTAAACCACTCTTATTCATAAATGCTTCAATGTAATATTATATTACTTTTAAAAATACTTTAGAAAATATTTCTAAACAACCGGGATTTAAAATTCCAAATTTTGGTTCGAATTTAATCTTGGTTTATCTCTGTTATATAACCATTTCAATGTTTTATAGTTCCATTTGATTGTAATAACAATCAACACATTCAATAATTTCAAAAAATTATTCCTTTTATATCAAATATATCTTTTGGGCAAAATTATATCATTTGCCCATCTTTAAAACAATATTATGTCGAATTGTCTTGTTCGAGAGTTTAGAAACACCTATCGATACAGTTGTACATCCTGTATCGACCAGAATTCATAAACCACTCAATAAACCAGTCAACACAATATAAAACAATTTTTATATAAAATCTACAAATACGCGCTCATATATATACACTCAAACTCAATCTAGGGTATTACTAACCCCATCTCTATTGAGTTACGCCACAGAGCCAAGGTAATCACTTAACCTTCAGCTCTGATACCAACTGAAACGACCCGCAAATCCGTACCCTTGAGTTGACTAATAACACCACATGTCCAACTCAAATTGCACAGGAATACGAATCATTATTAGAAAGAAGTTAGAGGGTGAGAAATAGAAAGAAAGAAATATTAGAATAGAAGAAAACGAAGATCACAAACTCACAGCGGAATGAATAAAATATATTAGATAACATACTTTTGAAATATAAAACGATAACTGTATATATACATACCATCATCAGAGCACACAGTGATCCGTGGAACAGTTATAAACACCTGTTTCCAGATACAACAAAATACACAGCGGAAAGTATGATAGTCTATAGCTAACAGGTGAAGCCTCCTGCTTCAATCTTCTCCAGGTGAATCTGAAAAAAAATCCCGACTACTTGACTGCCCGTACAAATTTGGGCACCCAAGAGTTTAGGGAAAACAAACAAAATAAACTCTGGGTCAGTCATGGGACTAGTGTGAGTAAACTCCAACCATTGGTTTAACTTTCAAAAAAATCCTTTCAAAAGAGATGATAATCGTAAGACCGATCCACACATAAACACGGATGGTTTTTACCTTACGATAACCCAAAACACTTTGGAAATCATATATTATCTGATATTATAATAATGTCTAATCACAAGTAATTAAAATATAGTAGAACGCTTGCATCTCACGCTCTACATATATAGTATACAAATCAAACTCGCGGGCACTTATTGGAAATTGGATTCCAACTTGACAAGGTATGGGACCACCTTCCGAACGTGTATCTCTAGAGGCAAATACACTGGGTTCAACAAGAACGTCTTGCAACCCGGCCCACACATGACCGACCACTCATTTTGCTTGAGTGTATCGAATGTATACCACCGACGGTTGGGATCAGCAACCGCCTCTCGATAAGGGACAGCATCGATAGATTTAAGAACAAAAGGAATTTCTCTAGATAGATGGTCATACATCCTAATGGGTGCGACCCACATAGCCATGCTGCCTGCCCGATTTTTGTCCAATTCCGGGTTGATGAGGCTTGAGGTTTGAATTATCTTCCAGAACATCTGGCCATCATTCACTTTGAATGCCACATCATCAGATCCATCGGAAATCACTAATTGATTCCCACAAAAATACTCAGATTGTTAGGCTAAAGAAGTTTCCCTTCTATGCCACCAACTTCGTACGTTTGAAGGAATCAACGTACGTAACCCCCTTTGGAAATACTCTGTCAGACACTCGTCCATACAAGTTGTCCTGGGTCTGGACAAACCGAAGGCACTAACCCGTAAACAGGATAGCCCTTACATAACTCCGTCTTCAATTTTCTTCAGCATCAGTTGCTTCATAACGCTTACGCCAATACGGAGTGGTTTTCAGATATCAAATCTGATCCCGGTCTCTCTATATTGATAACGGAGGTATATATATAAAAATAAAACTTTGATAGTCGGTGATTTAACTATCAAAGAAACATCCATACAATCAACGGTCCTATTTCCAAATGGAAATTCTATCAATCAAGCATCAACCAACACTGGGCCCTTTTTATATTAGTCCTTTATTACATTATCATTTCCAATTCCCATTTTCCACCTTTCGTGTTCTTTTAAAGCTCTATTTTCTCTCTCGATCATTGGAAAACATTTCCAATATTATAATTCCTTTATTGAGAAAATATCCCTTATTCCGGTTAGAAAACATTTCTAAATCCTTTGAATTAACTGATGTTATAAACATCGTTATTATAACTCAAATCATAAATCATTCGTTAACTAACGATATCACTAACCAACCCTTGCTATCGAGTCTTAACCATTCCTCCGTCAATAATGCAGCTAGTCAAGTTGGGGTATAATTACCTCTCAGACCTTAACAGAACGACATTCTTAACTTTGAAAATAGTCAGAGCTCAAAATTTAAACCAAACATTGCTTACGCGATTCTCGGATTTGTTCTGCGAACACACCTTCTTTATAAAAATATTGATTATAACGGTAGCGTTATAATTGCTATCTTCAAATGTTTGGTTTATAAAACACTTCTTTCAACAACAGCGTTAAAACCGCTGTCTAGCATTATAGAACACTTATCATAACCATAGCATTAAAATTGCTATTAAAACAGTTATTATAACGGCAGCATTAAAATTGCTATTTAGATTTACCAAGACATTTATTATAACGGCAGCGTCTAAAATTGCTGTATAGATTTACAACATCTATTATAACAACAGCGCTAAAATCGCTGTTTAGTTTTATAAAAGCATTCCTTACAAAGACAGCGTTATAATCGCTGTTTAAAATTATAAAAGCATTTCTTATAACAACAGCGTTATGATTGCTGTTTTGAATAAAATACCGTGTGCGACGCACACGCTTCCATTGTTGTTTTGAATAAAATACCGTGTGCGACGCACACGCTTCCGTTGTTCATTTATAAACTCTGTTTATTTTAAACAATTCAAGTTCTCCTTTAAACATATTTATAAACTATACATTTTCCTAACCACTTAATTCGATTTCTATAAATCCCCTTTTTATATACATTTTATTTGTAAAATATTTCCTTGTTTTAAACTATTATTCTTTTACTTTAAGCATTTGAAAATCTTTCTTTAAACTTTCCTCTGTAATTTGCTAAATTCGGATCCATTTCCAAATATTGGTTTCAAAACCGATACTCACTTTCAAATATACATTCATATTTGAACTCACCTTTTAATTTATCCAATGGTTAATGATCCACTTAACTTATATCTTTATTTATAACATTTTTCTTGGTTTACCAAATGGAATAGGTTTCCATTTGCAACTCAATGGAAAAGAAATTATTTCTAATTTGGAAATAAACTCTGCTTTAAAATTCTAATTTCCTTTTTCACATTCGATGATATTTTACGGTATCTAAAATACCAGGTTCCTAAGGCCAGGGTAAATCAAACACACAAATTCAACCATGGATAATGTAGCATAACATATATCACCATCAAATAAAACAGTAAATAAAATGTTGAGGGATCTAGTTGGATCCCTCCAACCTGTTTCCCTGCATCCACAGATGTTAGTAACATCAAAAATATTATTTCACATCAAAATGAAATATCAGAACTAATGATCAATTAATGGTGTAATCCTATCAACCAATTCAACCAAATTTACCAACTATTCAACCAATCAATCATTGCACATTATAAAAATATTTAAAACTCGTTTATATATTAAAATATAAACGAGAGGAAGTAAGTGAGTTTACTCACATCGGTTGACAGTTGACGGCTCTTCTTTGGGTTTCATTTAAAATCAAACAAGCGTTTGATTTGATCACGAAATTTCAGTAGCTCGTTCTCCGTCACCACTGTTCATCGATGTAGCCTCCTTCGTTCCAATTCTAATATGACCACTTTGTCAAATTTTCATTTTAATTTCATTGATTGCCTAATACTGTCGCACTAACCCATCATGAACCCCTGTAGAAAATGGCCGCATTTCCTATTATTGCTCCTCCGTCCAAACAATTGTCAGCACCTCAAACTTCTAAAAAAAAAAGAACTGGACTTGTCAAATCCCTCACTGCTCCCTTGTTCTACAATTCACGAAACACCCAGCGTCCCCCTTTCAATCATTTACCAGCGGCGCACAAGATCACTGAAGTCCGCCTCGACTTCGCCGTTGTGATGCCGGCATCTTCCACTACCCACATCACGTTTCTCCTAACCCAGACATGTTCGCACCCTCTTAATGAGGTCCCTTCTCCCATACATAACATAAAGTCTCAGCACAGCAAACACTCCATGGATCACCGCATCCACCAACTTCCACTCTTTCATAGTTACCATCTTTTAAGTATATTAAATCTTCCTTCCCATATTTAACCAAACAATCACTCCTTCATGCTACTTACAGCGAACAACTCCAACCCGACTCCATCGCCAAAGAGACTCGCGACATCAGCAAGCATATCAACCTCCAACAGTACATCTACCGAACTCCATTTGACTTCACCATCGATGCGTCTCCTTCCTTCACCATCACGGTGCCATCGGATTTCGACTACTGAACCCCCTAGGACGGTGTGCCTTCTCTTCTGTAAACCCCCTTCAAACGCGGTGGCTTCAGGATCTCAATCCCGCCAAAAACTCCAAGGACCAGCACCTTAACTCGCTAGATCTAGGTCAAATTACCCAACCTGACAACAAACAAAGACTGGTAATCGGAAGCTTGGCTCTAGACAAGCAAATTTCATGTTTGCAACCCCTATCGCTCTAGCTTGGACCAATCTGAAATTTTGGGAAAAACGAAAAATGGTTTTTGTTTATTTTATTTTTTTGTATTTTTCTTTCTTAAGGCGAAAAAGAAAGAAAGTACCAGTATTTAAAGAGGATATAGCTTGGATAGCACGGCTTCGGTTGGTTTGTCACGCAAGTATTTTAGTCAGCGTGGCAGGCACGGTGTTTGGGAAACCTTGGCAAACACGGTGTTGAAAAATCTTGGCAAACACGCAGTTTGAAATGTAAAGTGTAAGGTAAAATTCATTTTCCTTAGCCTGCCGTTTCAGAGTAGGTATGAAGATTTTTAAGCTAGGCATGTGCATTCATTTATTGTTATAGCAATAGGTCTGTGCCTATGTGAGAGATTTGCATTTTTAAAAGATCTGGGCACCGTTTTAAAGATATTATTATTTTATATTATAACGAAACTTCGCAGTGAAGTATCAAGTAGAACTAATCACAGTCGACTTCTGTTTACTGATGTAAAAGCTGATCTTGGTGTAAAAAGTTATTCTGAATCCAATGGGACAAGTTTCGTCGAATTCCGACATCGTATGAAAAAATTTCTTTTATAAAACCAGAAATCAACACGCGTTTAAAATTTTCACGATCACCCGATAAATCAAAACAACTTGAAACTGCGAACACCGACAATAACTTTTCAATACGAACCCAACGGCACTAGTTTCGTCGCATTCTGAGACTGTTGCCCCGGTAGACTGTTTTTGGCGCGTACCGCACTGCCCTTCTGAACACCAAATTTGCCGATCTCTAAAAATAACAAACTATATACCTACCTTGACTATATCCGACGCTACGAATTCACCGGAACTGGTTTCGTGGCCTGATTCGATCGTCTGTTCAAGTTACACTCTAATATCCCTTTATTCAGTTGAATTAATTTAATTGCACTGAACGAGCGTTTACGGCTACCGTGGTCACATACGACATCGGTTTGCCACGCAATTTAACACCGTACAATAATTTAACGATACGGTCCCAATGAAACTGATTTCGTCGAAAACAGAGTCCGTTTGCAAAACGGCTATTTTAAAGGCCTATATTTAAATGGCGATTTCCATAGCGACTATTTCAAATTTTGATTTGACCATAACTAACCAATTATAACACGAAATCTAGATTTTTCTCTTTCATATGAAAATTATAATAAATATGACTCCAACGTATCTTGTTTCACAGAAATCCGATTTATAACGAGTTCTGTATACTCAGTTGAAGTTCAAAACTCTATATTACGAACTGCCGCGCGATTTCGAGCTCGTTTTATAATTATATTATAAATTAACGTTCAAACTTCGTTTTATAAATAAATTCATTATAAATCCCTATATATAATTCAGATAAAATATTTAAACCAATTTAAATATTCAGAATTTAACGGCTGAAAATCCGGGTCGTTACAGGACTGGTGTGAGAACTTAAATCAGTTATTAAACTTTAATTTAGAATAGGGTAAATCACAGAACCGCGTCATATGTTACGGAATGGGTTCACTCCCATGAATACTTTGAAATAAAAACAATTTATAAACAACGCAATGCTTTTCGAAAAATGAAGCTATTATAAGACTCAGGTCCCATCACACAATACAACGGAAGTCGGGGGATAGAGTTTTGCCTTATAGTAGCCAAACATGTTTGGTACGTTTTAAAACAAATCATTTTGATATTACTATAAGTGCATAGTGTCAAACAACTTCAAATATAAATGTATCAATCATAGGAGACATAGGTACCATATATTACGCTTCCATACATGGGTTTACAGCTAAAACTAAAAAGTCGCGTATTGGAAATTGGATTCCATCTATCAGTCATGGCAAGGGATGGCTCCTTTTCGATTCGAGACACTCTAGAAAATGCCTCAATATCACACCTACGAGCAACCCTTGGATCTTCAGGACCGATCCTCCTTTACTTTAGAGGATTAATTATCCATGAACACGCGTTTCCCGTTCCTATCGAACCTATCTCTAAGCCAGTAGCGACTCAATATCCGAAGCGCCTTGCAATCCATCATCCACATAAGTAAAAATGTCTGGGCTCCATACCATGAGACCACTTCCAGCTAGAAAGAAACGTCATGCACACCCTGTAGTCACTATCCCGTTTTGACTCATAGCAGGTGTGAGGCTCGCGAATTAACGTTATACACAAAGCTATGCTAATTAAAGCCGTGCTTTGATCATCATCCACAAGACTCTGCTTTTCAACAGAAGCCTTGATCATTGCATCTTAGCATGCCACATTGACAATTCATGTCATACGACTGATGTCTACAATATATAACCTCTAGGCTCATACGTCTCAGAGAAGGGTGTTAAGCAAAAGAATAAATTCTCCGCCACAAAACAGATATATATTTAATTGAAATCAATCAACAAAGAATAAAATCCAATGTCATACACACATCCATTTACAATTCCATTTTGGGACTGAGCGAAACCGGAGGCACCTTATTCCTCGTCCCATATGTCCAATACAGGAGGGGTCCTTGCCTATCCGAACAATCAACAAGTGCGTTCGTACAACTACCATTATAACCCATTCAAGGAAGCAACTCCAATCAAAGGCATCAGTAGAAATCCATTCGATGTGAAAATTGTTAGTCTTGCACCACCTTCAATACCTTTGACTTTTAATCGTCGTAACAGTTATTCAGAATGGGTTAAACCCTGGTCTTTCAAAATAACTCGCGTATTTTATAATCAAGTGATATATAAACACATCATACACCTCATTTAAATTCAGAATATTCTTTTATTCAAATATTCATATCTATGGGGAATGGTTCTCGTTAATCTTATCAAAGATAATTTATTTTAAACTTATGGTTTACTCTTCCTTTAAAACCATATAATTCATATTGAAATATTCTGAAGATTATTTCCATTAAAATCAGTTCCAATTCATACGTTGGAAAATTTTGGTTATTAAAACCATTATAATTCTTTTTCAGTTCTTTACTCTAGTTGATAAACAACTTATTCAGATAAAAATATATTTTATCTTTACAGACGTGGACTATTACATCCAAATTCTTTCAAATCATTTATTATTATTTTACATAATTTATTTAGATTTTTAATAATTTTAATAAGGCCCTTATAGTCGGTTTCCAATATCAGCCACCGAACTGCATCCATAGCGACCTTTTCTAAAATTGATTTGGACATATTTTAAAGTCCAACTGTTCAAATTTAAATCTCATATATTCATTTGAAAGATCTTTTCGATACAATGCACGTCGCATTCTATTCAAGCCATTAAATATATATATATATATATACATATAATATCGTCGATTTCCATTTTAAAACGTATTTTATAAATCATTTATAAATTCATTTTAAAACGATTTCAACTTTATTTTCAAAATTAAATTAAAATTGAATATATTATACCATTATAATATTAAAATAATAATATTTTCAAATTATCTGATTTTGGAATCTATTTCCTTTCCGATATTCATTATAAAATAAATAAAATCAACAGAAAATTCAATTTGCGTTAAAATGGCGTACATCTACTTAACTCAGCTTCATATATTTCAACAATTTCGTGTGCATCCAAAATCGAATATCAAAATCATATTTTGATCATTTGCTGAATATTAATTTAAAATATTCATTTATAAATTATAATTATTAATCGAAACACTTTAAAACCATATTTATAAATTATATAGAATATATAAATATCTTTGAAAGCACGAGATTTTGAGTCTCGCGTGTCTACCATTTCACCATCAAGGCATCTTGAAAGTGAATCGTATTCCATGAATATGATATATATCTAGTGTGATATATGGAATATATGGACAAAGGTGGATCTTTTTACTTTAAATGTTTTGAAAAAAAATCGCCATTATAATGACGCTATTTGTAGAACAGGAGTAATGTCTATGCATTACCCCTCTGCTGAGTTGGCCTGCGCCATAAACAACAACTTTACCCAACAATATATATACCACTATCCTTTCATCACCCATATTCATTTTAATTTTGAATTGGAATGAAACTCAATCAATATCCATATAAATAAATTTATATGGATTCCATACGTCACATGTATTCAGAATAGTGATAAGCAGCTATCAAACATTCAATTCACATCCAAAGTGCAATTTACAAGTGTATAAACATTGAATAATTAAATAAAACATCCTGTCAATCAATCAATCGACATACAACTAAATATTAGGACTAGTGCATGTCAAATATCATCCCAATACCCGTGTGGGGTTTTCAAACAATAACAGTCTATTTAAATGAATCATTGCTTAATAAATTTAACCAATTCTAATTCGGTTTGAATTTTTTTTCTACTTAACCAATTTTACTTAGACAAGTAATGAAAATTAACAATTCAAATAATAAATGAATATTTATATCCTATTTAAACAACCACAAAGTGTCTATCTACATTGTTTGAAATAGGAGTGTCGTATATTCAAACAACGCTTGCAATTGAGTCGTGAATAGTTCATGTGTTGAACTCAAGCAATGTCACATACAACAGATAAAAATCAACAATGACACTTTATATATTTTCAATTATAGAATAAATAAATAATTGTACTAATATTTTAGTGAAAGAATTCTCACATTGATTTCCACTCCGTCATTCTTTGACTGATGATTGTTTTAATAAAATTAAACCAGACATTTAATTTTATCAAAAACTACAGCAACTTTTATTTCCGTTCTGGCCAGTTCTGAAATGAAATGTTCGATCCCACGATCGCAATGCAACTGAAATCGTCGAATTTCTACCTCGTATGAAAAAGATATAGCATTTTATACATTGCATTACATAATTATACATTAAATATAATTAATTAATTTAATTACCTCATTAGGAAAATTAATCCCTCTTCCATCGGCCTTTCTTCCAGACGCAACTGAAACCCGTAATCGCGCTTCCTTCCTCCCTTGCGCACGAAAATCCAGGCCCCTGGAACCTAATCCAAGAGTGCCACATCAAAGGCCTTCGCACCTCCTTCCACGCCGTGCATCACGTTGAACTCGGTGGGGGGCCCTCATGCGTGAAAACGCATGTAAATGCGGCAGCTTCGGGCCATGATTTCTAGAGAAATACTACATGATAATTGATCATGTCTATATATAATCGAAGTTCGTAGAAATCTCCACCATTTTTGCTTTGGAAACATCAGCTAATTCGAATTGGATTTGGAGAATCTGGGGTTTGAAATCGGGATGATTTCGGTTGTCCATCCCTTGTGGCGGCTACGTTATGAAAGGGGGGTTAGGGTTTAAATGATTATATATATATAACTATTTTAATTCCAAAAATACATGTTTTTGCATTCGAACTCCAAATCAAACCCAACGACTGTCGTTTCCTGCTAAATACGCCCATTCTGGACACAATGGGATATTTTTCATAAGCCCATTCGATTGTTTTGATCAGTTTTTATCAAAATTAAAATATAAATTAACATAACATTCAATATTGTATTCCAACGTACATTTTAATTTATCATGGACGCATACTAACTCCAAAAATAACGAATATTGAAATCAAGCTTTGTTTTGACGATACAGTCCTAACAAAATTAGTTTCATCAAATTTGGGGGCCGTTTGAAAAATGGCCTTTTTCTAGTCGATTAAGTTTAAACTAAAATTACGGAACACGTTTAAATTTACCACTCTCACATATTAATTCCAAAAGTTATGAATTTTTAAAGATGATAATAATTTGACATTCCGGGTCCAACAAAAGTGGTTTCGTCGAAAACGGAGGTCATTTGCAAAATGGCTATTTTTAAGGGCTTATATATATTAAAATATATATAAATTCTCTACCGACTATTCTGAATTTTAAACTGGACATAACTTACAATTTATAAAGTGAAATCTTAGTTTCTTACATTCGTTAAAAAATTACAGTTCAAAATATTCCAACGTTTCTTGTTTCAAAATTCTTATTTATATTGAATTCTGGACATTCGTTTAAAATTAAAAATCTAATTTTCAAACTACCGCACCATTTCGAGTTCGTTTTAATTAAATTCTAAATTTATAAATTCTAACTTTGATTTAAATAAATTTTAAATCATTAGTTCTCAAAATAAATTATTTTAAACCCTTAAAATCCATTTTAAATCAATTAAAAATAAAATTTTAAATTGGTTCCAAAATTCGGGTTTTTACAATCTCCCGTACTAAAAATCTTTTCATCCCCAAAAAGGAAGAAGGAACTGAAGGACGTTTACTAAACCAACTTCACCTTCATTCTGGCTTGAGTTCTTCAAATTTTCAATTTTTAAGAACTTTCTAATTTCTCAAAAATTTAGCTAACACCCTAAATTTTTGAATTTTTTTGCCATAACCTCCTTTGTACGGGGAGAGTTTGAAAATTTTATTGGGCCGTATTTGGCACCCAATAAATCAATAAAAAGCATACACAATTTTTGTGACCTATCTATGCCCAAAGGAGACGTGTAAAAAGTCAAAATCTCTTACCTTGCCCCCGTGTTGGAAACAAAATAATCCATGTGCCTTAATTAAGAACAAGAAAGACGTGAATTTTTTTCATCTCCAGACCTGTGTAAGGTTTTTATTAAATCCTATCCCGAGCACCTTTATATGTTTAATAAGTCCATAATCAGTCTTCTGTTCAACCTGTAATTCGGTCATCGCCATACAAGCATCTCGCCCGTATGGTAATCCAAACCTCGTCACATAAGCGCCAAATGCTTATAGGGAATATGATATGCTATGCCATCTATAGTCAGTCTTCGGTTCAACCTATAATTCGGTCATCGCCATACAAGCATCTCGCCCGTATGGTAATCCAAACCTCGTCATATAAGCACCAAATGCTTATATGGAATATGATATGCTGTCTTCATGGAGTATGTCGTGCAGGGGCAGTTCATAATTTATTGTTGCTATCCTATGGTGTACGTTGTATTTCACACAGAGCAACCATCACAGCGCATCCAAATTCATTCACAGTAGTTTATAATAAATAAAATTGCGCAACCAACTCATTAAGGTGCACCTATTTGTCGGGCACGCAATTTATTTCTTTACTCAATGCAAAGCCATTAACCTGCTCAACATATGTATATATATATGTAAACATTTCCAATTCTAACTAAACTTGTAATTCAGTTTGATTTAACTCAATTAAATTAAATAATAAGTGTTTTCGTATATTCAATGTCCAAATTGCCAAAGATAACGTCTAATTTATTTAAATCAGACGTCATAAGTAAGCCAAAAAAATCAAACAATCATAGAAACAATTAATTGATTATTTATCTTTCTAAAAATATAACTTTTATACTCAAAATATAATTTCTAAGATCGGATTATATAATAATCACAAATATGTTACATATAAATATATCACTCTCAACTCATTCTAGGGCATTACTAACCCCATCTCTAATGAGTTTCTCATTTTAGGATGCTACTGATCCTATCTCCTATGGATATCCTTAAATAGAATGTTAATAATTCTATCTCTGATGAATTCTCTCGTTTGGTTCTAATGTGTCTTGTTCTCTAGCTTGCAAACCAAAGCTCTGATACCATAATGAAACGACCCAAACTTCCCTAATCCCTAAACAGACGAAGGAGCCCGGATTTTTTTGAGAACATGATGCATCAAAACACAAATACTAGAATATTTCATTGCTATTACATCAATTTACATCAGAGTACTGGAATATCATAGTACGAATAAATAATATTACACAACGGAAAAATAATATTACGCAACGGAAAAATAATATCAAAGATAAAAAAATATACATAGCAGTGGAAATAGAAATGTATAAATACAATGCACAGCGGAAATACATCAACTACCATAACTGAAAGAAATACACGGATGCAAAGCCTTCCGAATATAGCTCCATCTGTAAACCAGGATCCTGTTAAATAGAAATCTGCAAAACCAAAACTACTGACTGCCCATGTGGAAAATATGGGCACCCAGAGTTTAGGAGAAAACATTAAACTTCAGGTCAGTCATGGGACTAGTGTAAGAAATTAAAACAGTTATTAAAATTTAACTTAAAATAGGGTAAATCACGGGACCATGCCATACGACTGACGTCTACTAATATATAACCTCTCAGCTCATACGTCTCAGAGAAGGGTGTTAAGCAAAAGAATAAATTCTCCGCCACCAAACATATATATATTTAATAGAAATCAATCAACACAGAATAAAATCCAATGTCAGACACATATCCATTTACAAGTCCATTCTGAGTCTGAACGAAACCGGAGGAACCTTATTCCTCGTCCCAAATGTCCAATACAGGAGAGAGGTCCTCGCATATCCGAACAATCAACAAGTACGTCCGGACAACTACCACTGTAACCCTTTCAAGGAAGCAACTCCAATCAAAGGCATCAGTAGAAATCCATTCGACGTGAAGATTGTCTATCTTGCACCGTCTCCAATACCTTCGACTTTTAATCGTCGTAACAGTTGTTTAGAATGAGCTAAACCCTGGTCTTTCAAAATAACTCGCGTATTTTATAATCAAGTGATATATAAACACATCATATGCCTCATTCCAAACCAGAATATTCTTTTATTCAAATATTCATATCTATGGGGAAAGGTTCCGTTAATTTTATCAAAGATAAATTACTTTAAAGCTATGGTTTAATCTTCCATTAAAAACCATTGCAAAAGAATTTACATTATCCTTTAACAATTCTAAACCAAATTAAGGTTTATAAAACTAGTCGGGATTATCGAGCCTTACTGAAGTAATCATTTATTATTTTATTATTTCCAGTCCCAATCTATTCATCCCATGGAGCAAAATTGGTAGTACTCCATTTCTAACGCCCACCATTTTATCGGTAAATTTAATTACCATTTCACATTCAAATCTAATTAAAGATTTAACTATCGCATGGAGTAAAACAGGTGGTACACCATCTTGAAACATTCCTTGAATTTGGTAAATTTAATTACCATTTAACTTTCAATCTAATTAAATATTCATTAAACTCCATTTAGTTTTAATCGTCTAAAAATCATTACTTAATGATTATTCAACCTTTTGAAATTAACCTTGCCTTTAACTGGGTAAAAGAACCAATGTCATTTAAAACACAGTTCACGATAAACCCAAATCATCTTCCATCAAAATGGAATCTTCATAGAAATCATAATAGTATATAATCGATATAAATTTCCATATCAAATCAATACTATAAATGGAATAGCGACAAAGCCTTTTAAATTCCATAAATAGTAACGGTCTTCATTTACAGAAGCTCATCTCGATTATTACCAAACCGAATTCCATTCAATTCCAATTTTATATATTAAATTAGAAAACTATACTTTGGAAAATTTCCATTAAATCTTAATAAAAAGATTTATAAATTCCAAATCATATATTCACTGTTAATTGGGATAAAGAACAAATGTTATTTAAAACATTATTTATGACAAATCCAAAAACCAATTTGATATCAAATACAAGGCTCTGAATAGAAATAATATCGGCTTATATTCAGTATCAAATTCTAAAACCATAGGATATCGTATTAGGATTAACGATATCTATATCTTCCAAATTCCTCAATATTATCTGTATAATCAAGGAATCCAATATCGAAATATTCTGAAAGTTATTTCCATTCAAATTCGTTCTAATTCATATGTTGGAAAATTCTAGTTATTAAAACCATTATAATTCTTTTTCAGTTCTTTACTCTAGTTGATAAACAACTTATTCAGATAAAAATACATTTTATCTTTACAGATGTGGAATATTTCATCCAAATTCTTTCCAAATCATTTATTATGATTTTACGTAATTTATTTAGATTTTAAATAATTTTAATAAGGCCCTTATAGTCGGTTTCCAATATCAGCCACCGAACTGCAACCATAGCGAACTTTTCTAAAATTGATTTGGATGCATTTTAAAGTCTAGCTGTTAAAATTTAAATCTCATATATTCATTTGAAAGATCTTTTCAATACGAACCCAACGGTTCTGCTTTTAGGAGAATCCGACGGTCGGATCTCCCGTTATGCCAATTCAAAGTTAATGGTTGAAATTCGCGAACGGTCACTACATGGCGCGTTCTATTCAAGCTATTAAATATATATATAATATATATCGCTGATTTCCATTTTAAAACGTATTTTATAAATCATTTATAAATTCATTTTAAAACGATTTCAAATTCATTTTCAAATTTAAATCAAAATTGAATATTCTATATCATTATAATATCAAAATGATAATATTTTCAAAATATCTGATTTTGGAATCCATTTCCTTTTCGATATTCATTACAAAATAAATAAAATCAACAGAAAATTCTGTTCGCATTAAAATGGCGTATATCTACTTAACTCAGCTTCATATATTTCAACATTTTCGTATCCATCCAAAATCGGACATCAACGTCATTTTTTGATCCATTGCCGAATATTAATTTAAAATATTCATATATAACTTATAATTATAAATTGAAACAATTTAAAACCATTTTTATAAATTATATAGAATATATAATTATCATTGAAACCTCATTTCAGTCTTTTCACTTTCAAATGTTTTCAAAAAAGTTCGCCATTATAACGAAACTATTTGCAGAACTGGTGTAATGTCTATGCATTACCTCTCTCCTGACTTGGCTCACGCCATAAACAACTATTTTACCCAACAATATATATATATATATATATATATATGTATATATATACCACTATCCTTTCATCACCCAAATTCATTTTAATTTCGGATTGGAATGAAACTCAATCAATATCCATATAAATAAATTTATATGGATTCCATACATCGCATGTATTCAAAATAGTGATAAACAGCTATCAAACATTCATTTCACATCCAGAGTGCAATTTACAACTGTATAAGCATTAGATAATTAAATAACACTTATAACAGCTTGTCAATCAATCGATCGACATATAACTAAATATTGGAATTAGTGTATGTCAAATATCATCACAACACCCGTGTGGGGTTTTCAAACAACAACAGTCTATTTAAATAAATCATTGCTTAATAAATTTAACCAATTCTAATTCGGTTTGAATTTTTTTTTCTACTTAACCAATTTTACTTAGACAAGTAGTGAAAATTTACTATTCAAATAATAAATGGATATTTATATCCCATTTCAACAACCACAAAGTGTCTATCCACATTGTTTGAAATACGAGTGTCGTATATTCAAACAACGCTTCTTGTGCAAAATGAGTCGTGAATAGTTCATGTGTTGAACTCAAGCAATGCCATATACAACAATGATAATTTATATATTTTCAGTTACAGAATAAATAACTGTACAAATATTTTAGTGAGAGAATTCTCACTTTGAATTCCACTCCATCATTCTTTAACTGATGATTGTTTTAATAAAATTAAACCGAACATCTAATTTTATCAAAAACTGCAACAACTTCTGTTTCCGCTCTGGTCAATTCTGAAATATAATGTTCGATCCCACGATCGCAACACAACGGAAATCATCAGATATCGACCTCGTATGAAAAAGACATAACATTTTATACATTACATTATATAACTATAAATTAAATATAAATAATTAATTTAATTACTTCATTAGGGAAATTAATCCCTCTTCCATCGGCCTTTCTTCCAGATGCAACTGAAACCCATCATTGCGCTTCCTTCCTCCCTTCTGCATGAAAATCCAAGCCCCCGACACCTGCCAAGAGCACCACATCGAATGTCTTCGCACCTCCTTCCACCGCCGTGCATCACGTTGAACTCAGTAGGGCCCTCTTGCGTGAAAACGCGTGTAAACGCGGCGACTTCAAGCCATGATTTCAAGAGAAATACTACACGATAATTGATCATGTCTATATAGAATCGAAGTTAGTAGAAATCTCCACCATTTTTGCTTTGGAAACATCAACTAATTCGAATTGGATTTGGAGAAATTGGGGTTTGAAATCTGGATGATTTCGGCTTTCCATCCCTTGTGGCGACTGCGTTATGAAAGGGGGGTTAGGGTTTAAGTGAATATATATATAATTATTTTAATTTCAAAAATATCTGTTTTTGCATTCGAACTCCAAATCAAACCCAATGACTATCGTTCCTTGTTAAATACCCCCATTCCGAACACAATGGGATATGCTTTGTAAACCCATTCGACTGTTTTGACTAGTTTTTATCAAAAATAAAATATAAATTAATATAACGTTCAATATTAAATTCCAACGTACATTTTAATTTACCAAGGCCACATACTGACTATAAAAATTATGAATATTGAAATCTAGCTATGTTTTGATGTACGACCCTAACAAAATTAGTTTCGTCAAATTTGGAGGCCGTTCTAAAAATGGTATTTTTCTAGTCGATTAAATTTAAACTGAAATTATAAAACACGTTTAAATTTATCACGCTCACATATTAATTCCAAAAATTATGAAATTTTAAAGATGACAATAATTTGACATTCCGGATCCAACAAAAGTTTTTTCGTCGAAAACGGAGGTCATTGCAAAATGGCTATTTTTAAGGGCTTATATGTATTAATATATATATATATATATATATATATATATATATATATATTCCACAGCGACTATTGTAAATTTTCAACTGGACATAACTGACAATTTATAAAGTGAAATCTCAGTTTCTTACATTCATTAGAAAATCATAGTTCAAAATATTCCAACATTTCTTGTTTCATCCAATTCTGATTTATATTGAATTCTAGACATTCATTTGAAATTAAAAATCGAATTTTCAAACTACCGCGTCATTTCGAGTTCATTTTAATTAAATTCTACATTTATATGTTCTAACTTCGATTTAAATAAATTTTAAATCATTAGTTCTCAAAATAAATCATTTTAAATCCTTAAAATCCATTAAATCAATTAAAAATAGAATTTTAAATTGGTTCCAAAATCCGGGTTGTTACATGAGCTTTCCGTAGATAGTAATTGTTAGGGACTGAGATGTTGATGATGATGGTTTGATGACAACAACCTAGTTTTAACTATTATTGTTACAAAATACATACTAACACTTTTATTTAAAAATATATATAAATGTATATGCAGGAATTCAAAACCGGTATTGATTTGAAGAATGTAGAATTTAAAGGTTCAAGATCAAAGATTTCAAACAAGAAGAATTATTCAATATTGAAGACTCATGAGCAACAAGAGTTCAAAAGTTCAAGAAAATAGGATAAGTTATAGAGTCTAAATTTTATTATTAAAACTCCGTTATAACACTAAATCTCTTTTTCAAATCTCTTATCATTTTTAACTTATTTTAAATCTTCCTATTTTTAAATTTGATTTCAAAATTACTTCCTACATTATATAAGTATCTTTTAATATTTTTTGGATTTTAAATTTAACTCCTAATTTAAATATTCTAGATTTTACTACCCATATTTTAAGTTTTTATTATATATGATTACTTAAGTTTTAATATTATTACTTTCTTATATTTGTAGATTTGTATATTAAGTTTTTAAGTTTCTTATTTATCTATAGCTTTGAATAATAAGTTTTAAAGTTTTTATATTTATACTTATAATATTAAATTAATTTTATATCACTTTTGTAAATAATAATTAAATGTTTTTAATTTATATTTAATTCTATTATAATATTTTATTATATAGAAAAATAATATGTTTAAACTCCAGAATTACCTAGATTTATTTCAACATCTTTACGTTATTTTCAAAAGAGTTAATTTTTTTTTAAGGGATGCCGACATGGGGTACTAAGGATGCCGACATGGTTACCGTTATTTTCAATTTTCGAATTTCAAAACTTGTGTCTATTGGTTTAATTTTTTTTTGAAAGGTTATGACTGTTGGAAAACTATAAATAGGCTTCTAAATTCGAATTTTCATAACTGCTTTCATTATTTTTCTTCTCATCTTTCTTCTCTCCATTTCTACTCTTACTTTTCTAAATTCTATAATCAAACTCCACCAAATTTCAAAGAGAATCAAACCAATTCAATTCGAGATTGATTCTCTATCAAACTCTCTTAAGATTTCAAGTGTTATTCAGAGTTATAGAGGTTTCTGCAATCAAATATTGCAAGAGCAAGTTCTATCGAGTCTTCCTTTAAAAATCCGAGATTGAAATGGTGTGGTTCACTACAACGAAAAAAGGTAATTTGGAAAAGTGAATAAACATTGTTAAAATGCTTTAACAACATTTTCTCTAATATTGTAATATGCATAGTTGCATAAGAAAAAATTTGCAACACATTCTCAATCTTGTATCAACCGTTGTAAATAATATGTTTACAACACTTATGTACCATAGCATAATTCTCATATATCAATTTGATGACTTTATAGGATGGTTTTTAAATGTTGTAAAATATGGCTTTTACAATGCACTGTAAGCGTCAAGGAAATTTTTCCTACATTGATCACAAAACGTTGTGTTTTGTTAGTTTAGCGTTTTCAATGTCTTGTAAATAAATATTTAAAACATCGCTAAAACATTTTAGAAGGTAGCATATCTAACATTTATAATAAGTTATGTTTGGATTTTTTTACAACAATTTTATAACATTACAAAAGTAGCAAACATAGAGTTCGTTATTTCAATCATACATAACATACGTTATAGATATAATTTTAACAACTTTTCATAATTATTATAGTAAACAATGTTTATAAATTACAACACTTCATGGAAGTCATGCATAAAACCATCAAAAATTTCTGTACAATAATTTACAAACATAAACTATATGCATAAATATTATTATAATCGCAAACGAGTATGACCTAATGTCCAGATTTATTTGAAAACAATATTGATTATATAAATTTATTTTTTAGGAATCTGATTTCTCAAGCATTGGCTCAGGTTGAGTTTCTGCATAAACATGTGCAATGAATTTTGGCTCTTTTGCTGCAACATCTGCATATTTAAGGACAACTTCTCTTGGGTCTTCATCCATCCAAGTTTCCCTAATTAACCCATCTTGCTGTGATATCTATGAACTAGAGTATTAGATTACATTCCTTTGACACAGAAAAGATGGATAGAATCAAAGATCCATACAATAGTCCGATATATAAAACGGAAATTTAGTTACTAAGAGCAACTCCAACAAAGTGTTAGATTTCACATTTTGTGAAATGCACACCTAAAAAGCTATGCAATAGAGTTTCAAAAACCCCAAAGTTTGGATTTCAGGGGCATTCGTTCAGGAATTTGCAAACTCTTCAAGCGCTTATTGAACAAACACCTGAAACCAGACAGCTACTCAACAAACGCCTAAAGTAAAGTGTCTGTTGAGCAGGCACTTGTTTCCAGACGTTCGCTTAACAAACGCCTTAATTCAAATGGAATTATTATTCTAGGCGTTTGTTCAACAAACGCCTGAATTCAGTGCTATTTTTTCAACCAACTCTTTTTCCTTAGTAGTTATTGTTTAGTTGATGCTATTATTTCTAACGGAATTGTATTATTTCTAAACAAAAATGAATACGTAGTAAGCAACTTATTTAGTTGGTGCTATCATTGAGAAATCAGTAGTTGTATGTTACAACGAATCTCAGTAGTTATTGTATTATCCACATTGACAAAGCAGTTGAGAAACAGAGCTATAACTATACAAAAACAATTAACAGTTACAGTATAAAATTAGAAACACTTAAACAACGAAAGCAATAGCAGCTAAGGATACATAGTTTCATCGACTTCCAACAAAGTTCCAAAGATGGTCTATTAGATCATTTTGAAGTCTTCGACAAATGTGAGCTAGGACATTTGGCTTTCCACATGAAACTCAAGCTCTATTTTGCTTCAAATCATATTTTCGTGCCAAACAACAGGCGTTAAAGTAGCTCTCTCATAATTGAAATCATCTTCCATGTCTCTTTCATCCTCTGTAATCATGTTATGTAAAATAATACAAGTGTACATTATCCTAGTCATTTTAACTGGTGACCAAAGTCTGCGTTGATTACTAACTATGGAAAATATGGATTGAAGAACGCCAAATGCTCTTTCAACGTCCTTTCTTTGTCCTTCTTGCATTGCTGCAAACCTCGATTGTTTATTGTTTTATGGGTTTGGAATTGTCTTGACAATGGTACTACATTTTGAGTATATACCGTTGCCTAGATAGTATTCATGGTCGTACGCGTTACCCTCTAAAATAAAAGTACATGGAGTTGGTCTACCATTTGCCAAATCATTAAACAACGTTGAACATACAATTACGTTTAAATCATTATTCGAACCCGACTTTCCAAAAAATGTATGCCATATCCTAAGTCGTACGACGCTACAACTTTGAGAATAATAGTTGACGTACGGGACTTACCGTGATATGCTCTTGCATACGCTTTTAGACAATTCTTCCACTCCCAATACATGTAGTCTAAACTACCTAACATTTCAAGCTATCCACTACTTCCATGTATATTCATTAACATTGCTATATCGGCTTCGTTTGGTCTACGTAAGTACTAATTGCCATAAATGTCTACGATAGCTTGGCAAAAATTGTCCAAAAGCTCTAACACTGTGCTTTCCACCACTTTTAAGTTTTCATCTTGAGCGTCAGTCAGACCTCTATATGCTATCATACATAGAGCAACTTCCATCTTTTGAATTCCAGTGAGGTCCATCGTATAAGATGCATTGCGTTTGTAGATAAAGTATGAGTCATGCTGTTGGATACACTATAGGATTGGAAGGAGTAAAGGTCGCCTCATGTGGAATCTCCTCCTAAAATCTTCATCCGTGTACATTGGATTTGGAAAAAATTAGTCCATAAGTCTTTCGTTGTGCCATAAATGGCATTAGATTTATATCGATGGCCTTCAATAGAACCATCATATTTCCTGCTAGATTCTCCATCAACATGTTGATGTAGTGCAGCTATTAGCTCCTTCTATCGACAAAAATGACCCTCTATCACAATATCAAATTCTTTGTCGCTATAATCGAGAAAGATATACTCTTCAATGAACATTTTAAAATTTTGAAGTTTTGGAGTTGATAAGGTACTGAATATAATGGATTTCGTTTGAGTAATAGATGTTGTAAGCCTTCTCGTTATTATATACAGTTTTTCTTGCAACAAAGAAGGCCATGTGGCTATAAAGAAGTCCAAGTGGTTGCAGTGCAGTTTCAAAATCAAGGCCACTATAGCCATGTTACACTGTCTTTCTTGGATACCACACTTGCATGCCTACAAAGAAGGCCAAGTGGCTGCAGTGTAGTGTCAAAATCAAGGCCATTGTAGCCACATTACACTGTGTTTCTTAGATACCACACTTGCATGCCTAAAAAAGGGCCATGTGGTTGCAGTGTAGTGTCAAAATTAAGGCCACTGTAGCTACGTTACAGTGTCTTTCTTGGATACCACACTTACATGCCTACAAAGAAGGCCAAATGGCTACAGTGTAGTACCAAAATCAAGGCCACTATAGCCACGTTGCCCTGTCTTTCTAGGACACCACACTCACATGCCTATGAAGAAGGCCAAGTGACTGCAGTATAGTGTTAAAATCAAGGTCACTATGGCCATGTTTCCTTGTCTTTCTTGGATCGATTCTCCACTGACAGAAATGGGAGTCCAATATGCACTTGAGATGCAAGATGAGGAAAATTTCTTGAACAGATTGAATAAAGCAATTAAGAATGAAATGCTTGTTGGGTGCTATCTTTACCTCGCAATCGAGTATTTTCTTTGTTGTATTAGTAGTTCTGTGGTATGCTTTGTTGTCTCCTTTTTCTGATTGAAGTAGGTTGTGTTATCACCTTTATATGATTAAGTTTGGTGATAGGTTATATTCTATCATCCATTTTATACTAACTTGTGTTGTATCGTCCATTTTATATGATTAAGGTCATTAGGTAGTGGTAGTTTAATAATTAAAATCCCATTAAGTTTATAAATTAAATAGTTATGCTTCATAAACGAGTCGGGTCATCCTTTGTTTATTAAACGATGTTTGATCATATAATTTATATCTAATTAAAAATGAACTCATAATGTCGAGGTAGTTCGTAGTTTTACGTTTGGAACTTTTAATGAATGTACAATATTCAATATAATTCGGAATCCTTTGAAACAAGAATCGTTCAAATTTGATTATTATTTTTTAGTGGAAGAGAAAAATCAAGTTTTCATATTGTTGATTTTGACTTATGTCCAAATCAATTTTTTAGAAAGTCATTATGGAATCGTTTTTTAAACCATAATGTTTATTTATTTAAAATTTAAAATAAATATAAAGAAGATGACCCCTGCTAATTTACTTAAATAAACGCACTTAAGATAAATAAAAGGAGGATGACCCCTACTAACGATACAATCACGATACAACTAAGATAAATAAAATGATACAACTAAGGTAATAAAGGTAGCATAAATCTAAAACAATTTCAAATTAAAACCATTTCGAAGGCGGTAATTTGCCTGCATATAATCATTGAGTTGAGTGCAAAGCCTCCTTGTCTCTTCTTCTAACTCTAAAGCATAAGTAATGGCCCTAGTTGGGAAACATTCATTTATCCACTGTCCAAATTCACATCCATTTGGTTGTAGCAGGCAACGGTAGTATCAGCGACCAACATCATTTCCACGCCTGACGACTAAGAGTGGTGCTTCAAAACCAAAAAAGCATACAACATTCACATATTGAACCTCTTTGATATCAATGACATTTTGGGAAGGAGGAATTAAACTTTGTGACATTTGGGTGCATTGAGGAGCTGGTTGTTGTTGGTGAACTATCTACATCTGTTGCATCCCTACCTCAAGCTCTCTCTGCCGCACTTCTTCATAGTATCGCTCTTCCATTTCAACATACCATGAAGTTGGTTCACTGGGTGAAGACGGATTAGGATTTGATGGACCATACAGAAGGTCAGTGTCCTTATATGAGCTTGGATATTCAATCAGTATTTTTTAGTTGATTTAAATTTGTGTATCGGTTCACCTCAAAGTCACTGGAATTTATATCCCCAAAACAATGAATCCTCAACCATTGTTAAAAACGTCAGTGATAGAGAATCTCCACTGTACACTGTAGCCATGTTGACCATCATACATAATAAGTAAAGGAAACAATGATGCCCAGTTTTGTATTAAAGGAACCTCTATTACACACTGTAGCCACGTTGTTGACCAGACACAATATTTTTATGGAATTAATGATTAAAGGAATCTTCACTAGTACCACTAGCTACAGTCGTGGAATGCTACAGTCATGTAAGTTGGACCCACCAGCCGTTTGTTAATTTTAAGATAGATAAGATTTAAATTCTGAAATATTTAGTGGACCATTGTCATTGATACAATATTGCAAGTGTCATAGTCATGTCACTATTAAATTAGTTGACATGATTGAACACTGCGCAATAGAACATATTAACTGTTCGCAACAATAATGTGGGGATGACCTAAGTCATATAACTCCTTTAATACTTTATTCTTTATGTTTCTGAATCCTCCTTTAATTGGAATTACTTTGGAGTCAATGAATAATTATTAATATCATAGATGATTAGGATAAGTATCATAGAAAATACTTGAAATGCATACAACAGAAGCAATTAAATCTTAATCAGATCCAAAGCGTGTTAGCCAGCCGTAATGAACTTTATAAGCTTCATGACCAATGAATTTTGTTTCGTATTCTAATATGTAACGTGAATCGAAAGTGAAACTATTTACTTTAAATACATCCTCATCTTCAACTAGCTCGATAATCTCGCGGTAATGAAGACGAGCTTGCCAAAAAAGTGCTATGCTTTTATGAATTTCTATAGTAGACCTCCTCGAGGGGCATTCGGGATGGTTGTTGTAAGCATCTTGGATCAAGTTCAAAAACATTTCTGTGACGACCCGCAACTTACCCGTAAAGGAAAGCGTCGGATAGTTCGAGAACAAACCACAACAGAACGCATACAGAAGAACATTTCATTGCTTATAACAACAATGCATCAGATTACAAGAATATACAGAGTATAAACGAATATTACACAGAAATGTCAGAGATTTAAATTACATTTAAATACATCGCAGCGGAAAATAATACAATACACAACTAGAAGAGATATACGGATACAAAGCTTTCCGGATATCGTTCCAGCTGTAAACCAGGATCCTGTGAATATAAATCTGCAAAACCAAAACTACTAGCTGCCCGTGTCAAAATAAGGGCACCCAGAGTTTAGGTTAAAACAATAAACTCCAGGTCAGTCATGGGACTGGTGTGAGAACTAAAACAGTTAATCTTTATATTTTAAAGCTAGGCAAATCAAGGGACCACGCCGTATAACACGGAACGGGTTTCCTCCCAAGAACACCAGTGCATAAAACAAACAGCGCAATGCTAAATAAAGAAAAATGAAGCTGTTATAAGACCCAGGTCCCATCACACAATGCAACGCAGTCGAGGATAGGGTTTTCCCTTATAACAGCCAAAGAATGCTTGATACGTTTAAAACCAAATCATTTGATACTATTATAAGTGCATAGTGCATAAAACAACTTCAAATCATAAGTATCAATCATAGGCGGCATAAGCGCCCCATCCCACTATGTCGCCATAAATAGGATTACAAATAAAACCGCAAAGTCACGTATTTGGAAATTGGATTTCCATCTATGAACCGAGGCAAAAGATAGTCCTCAACCGATTCGAGACGCTCTAGCCCGTGTCTCAGGATCAGAGCTCGAGTGACCCTTGGATCGTCAGGGCCGGTCCACCGATGTGGATTAAAATGCCTGAACACTGCGTTTCCCCACCCTTTGGGGTGTCAATGAGCCAACAAATGACTCCATCGGTTCGAGAACGACCGATCAATCCGAGGCGCCTCGCAACAGCAACAACCACATAAGTCAAACTCGTCAGGGCGTGTAAAACCACTGACGCCACTTTTTAGCTAGAAGGAAACGCATGCCCTCCCTGAGGTCCGTCTCCCGTTTTTGGTTCATACCTGGTGTGAAACACGCGAGGTAAACGTTACACAAAGCTACGCCACAAAGGCCGTGCTTTGATCATCAACCACAAGACTTTGCTTTTCAACAGAAGCCTTGATCATTTGCATCTTAGCATGCCACACAGGCAAACCATCCTATGCAACCGATATCAGTCGCACAGAATGAAATCCGATGTCAGACACACAGTCCATTTACAAGTCCGTTCTGGGTCTGAACGAAACCGAAGGCACCTAGTACCCCGCATATCCATCGATCTCCAAGTACGTCTGGACGATCACTAACTGTTTCCATCTTCTTGGGTGTACAGCCCAATCAAGATCATCAGTTACCACCCAAACGACGTGAAGACTTCCGGTCTTCGACCATCGTCTTCATCTTCGACTTATCGTCGTATCAGTTATTCAGAAAGGGATAAACCCGGTCTTCCCGAATAACTCGCGTATATTTTATAAAAGTGTTACACAAACACAACATACGCCTCATTCCAATTCATTAGTCACTAACCGTAAATTAATCAAGAGAATAATTCCCCAAATATTAACCCCGAAGGCCGAAACCAACATCAGATCAATATCCAGAAAACCCTTCTGCTTGGCTAACCGACAGTTAGTTTCTAAATTTCACGTTCAAATCTAATTAAAGATTTAACTATCGCCTGGAGCAAAACTGGTGATACTCCATTCTCGATCTTTTCAATCTAATTAAAGATTCATTAAAACTCCACTTAGTTTTAATCTTCGACTGGGTTAAAGAATCAGTGTCATTTAAAACACGGTTCACGATAAACCCAAATCACATTCCATTAATTATCGGGTTAAAGAACAAGTGTTATTTAAAACACTGTTCACGATAAACCCAAAAATCAATATCGATTCAATTCCAATTAAATATCATTTAATTGGTACACTTCATTAAATCTAAATAAAAAGATTTAATCTTTTCTCAACTGGGTTCAAGAACAGTGTTAGTGAAGACACCATTCACGACAAACCCAAATCACATTCGATTAATTATCGGGTTAAAGAACAAGTGTTATTTAAAACATTGTTCACGATAAACCCAAAAATCAATATCGATTCAATTCCAATTAAATATCATTTAATTGGTACACTTCATTAAATCTAAATAAAAAGATTTAATCTTTTCTCAACTGGGTTCAAGAACAGTGTTAGTGAAGACACCATTCACGACAAACCCAAATCACATTCGATTAATTATCGGGTTAAAGAACAAGTGTTATTTAAAACACTGTTCACGATAAACCCAAAAATCAATATCAATTCAATTCCAATTAAATATCATTTAATTGGTACACTTCATTAAATCTAAATAAAAAGATTTAATCTTTTCTCAACTGGGTTCAAGAACAGTGTTAGTGAAGACACCATTCACGACAAACCCAAATCCCATTTGATATTCAATATAAGGCTCTGAATAGAAAATATATCGGCTTATATTCAATATCAAATTCTACGATTAACAAATGTCGTATTGGAAATAACGATATAAATATATATCTTTCAAATTTCCGTAACAACATCCGTATAATCACAAATTCCAACATCGAAATATTCCGAAGACAATTTCGATTCAAATCCACTCCAATGCAATCATTGGAAATTTTGGTTATTTTCTAAACCCTTTTCAAATTCAATTCATTTATTTAAAAATAAATAGAATTATAATTCTAGTTCAAAACTAGTTCATTTCGATAAAAATCTATTTTTATCTTTTCAAATAGGGAGTTTTTCATCCCAATTCTTTCTAAATCATTTCTTATGATTTTACACAAATTATTACTATTTTTAATAATTTTATCAAGGCCCGTACAGTCGATTTCCATCAACGGCCATCGAACTGCACTTACAGCGACCTTTTTCGAATTTGATTTGGACATAATTCCAAATCCAACCGTTAGATTTCAAATTTCTAACCTTCATTAGAAAGCTCTTTTCGATACGAACCCAACGGTTCCGGTTTTAGGAGAATCCGACGGTCGGATCTCCCGTAATGTCCGTTTGAAATAAATGGTCGAAATTCGCGAACTGCCGCGGCGCGACACGTTCTATTCAGGCCATTATATTATATATAATATATATTATATATATTTCGTCGATTTCTATTTAAAACGAATTATATAAATAGTTTTAAAATCGTTTCAAAAGCTATTTCAACTTTCTTTTCAATTCAAATCAAAATTGAATTCTTCTTTATAAATTCGTTTTAAAATTCATTTCTATTCAATTCAAATTTCAATTCAATTTGAATTCATTTCAATTCACTTTCGATTCAATTTGAATTCGTTTTCAATTCAATTCATTTCGAAATCGTTTTCAATTCAATTCATTTCGAAATCGTTTTCAATTCAATTCATTTCGAAATCGTTTTCAATTCTATTCATTTCGAAATCGTTTTCAATTCAATTCATTTCGAAATCGTTTTCAATTCAATTCATTTCGAAATCGTTTTCAATTCAATTCATTTCAAAATCGTTTTCAATTCAATTCATTTCGAAATCGTTTTCAATTCAATTCATTTCGAAATCGTTTTCAATTCAATTCATTTCGAAATCGTTTTCAATTCAATTCATTTCAAAATATTCGATTTCGAAATCACGTTTCAATATTCATTTTAAAATGAATAAAATCGATATAAATATCGTTCACGTCAAAATGGCGTCAATCTAATCAACACGGCTTCATAAATTTCTATTTTCAAATATTCTATTTCAAATATTTCTATTTCAAATATTTCTATTTCAAATATTTCTTTTTTTTCGAAATTGGAATGAGGCCCAATCAATTACCATATAATGTTAATTATATGGATTTTCTACAACACATGTATATATCAACAACGATGAATAATCAACCATCAACCAAAGTGCACTACACTGTATAAGCATCAAATATAGACATTTAACGCTTATAGCAGCTTGTCAATCAATCGATCGACATATTTAATCAATCAGGATGAGTGAACTTCAAATTTCATCCTAACACCCGTGTGGGGTTTCAAACAATCAAACACATATTTTATTTGTGTAGTTAGGCGATGTGTAAAATTTATCGACCCAATCAACGTCATTCAAATAGGTGTACATAAACAAACCGTCTGGTTTGTAAATGAATATTTATTTATTCACATTCACGTTAAAAATTATATTTTTAACGATAACACATTTTATTTTAACATATGAATTTCTATTCAGTTCATTTGTTAAATAAAATGCTATTTTTATTTTTCTAACTTATTTTAGAAAATTTCGGCGGCATAACGGCACGATACTAGAAACGGGACAAGGCCTAGCCTTATCCCCGGTCTAGTGAAGGCCCACGCCATTCACACATCAATCAAATCAATTCGTTATGCAAACCACAAACTTTGGAGTAAGGGTCTAACCTAGCCTTACTCCTTCGCCTTATAACGGCGCACGTCTAATCCTAACCAATTTATCGATTCGATTTTTCACACCACAAACCACATTCAAACCAATATCTCAATCAATCACCAAACATCCAAACAAACAAGTCCATGGTCTGTGGACGATTGTGTCGGGTGCTACTAAGCACCGTCTGCATCCTAGTATATATATATAACTAGAAATAAAATAGAAAGGTGAGAAATTCTCACATATAGCTATCCTAGCTCCACGGCACTTCCTTTGCAGAAGTCTTCGTCGTTTCGCCTTTTTGTCACCTTCGTTGCTGCTTTCACTACATATGTAAAAATCGAATTTTTATTTCAAAGTTCAATATATAAAAATCGAATTTTTATTTCAAAGTTCAATATATAAAAATCGAATTTTTATTTCAAAGTTCAATATATAAAAATCGAATTTTTACTTCGCTATTCAATTTATAAAAATCGAATTTTTACTTCAAAGTTCAATTTATAAAAATCGAATTTTTACTTCGCTATTCAATTTATAAAAATCGAATTTTTACTTCGCTATTCAATTTATAAAAATCGAATTTTTACTTCGCTATTCAATTTATAAAAATCGAATTTTTACTTCGCTATTCAATTTATAAAAATCGAATTTTTACTTCGCTATTCAATTTATAAAAATCGAATTTTTACTTCAAAGTTCAATTTATAAAAATCGAATTTTTACTTCAAAGTTCAATATATAAAAATCGAATTTTTATTTCGATGTGATATATAAAAATCATATATTTAAAAATTCCGCCTTTATAAAAATAAAGTTTTCAACTTTTCAATTTAAAGTTCTCGCCTTTCTAAAATAAAGTTTTCATCTTTCTAAAAACTAAGTTGTTATCTTTATAAAAACAAAGTTGTTATCTTTATAAAACAAAGTTGTTATCTTTATTTTTAAAACAACATATATTTTCAAAACAATTTCATATATGTTTTCTAAACAATCTTTTTCTATTAAAAGATTAAACCTTTTTGCTTTTAACTTAAAATTTAAATTCAGTTTTATCTTAAAATAAAATTCAGTTTTTATACTTAATATATAAATCAGTTTTAAACTAAATAAAAAAAACAGTTTTCAAAATAAATAAATAAAAACAGGTTTCAAGTAAATAAAAAAAACAGTTTTTGCAATATATAAAAACAGTTTTAACAAAATAAAATTCTTTAAACAAATAAGAAAACTTACAGGGGGGGGTCTTCATCGCCGAACAGCAGCCAAAAAAGGGGGGGGGGCTTCGTCGCCGAACCGCAGCCAAAAAAGGGGGGCTTCGTCGCCGAACCGCAGCCAAAAAAAGGGGGGGGGGGGCTTCGTCGATTACCAGTGGAGGAGGAGGAGAGTAGGGGGAGGAGCGGGGCGGTACTCTGGTCGGAGGGGGAGGGGGTTCGGCGAAGCTTCGCCGCCGGCGAGCTGGGTTCGAGCGTGAGGGCGCTCGTTTTTTTTTTTCTTTTTTTTTTAATGAATCGATCTGTTGAAAAAAAAAAGGGGGAGGGGCCTGAGCGGGTTTAAAGGGGGGGGGAGAGATTTTCTTTTTTTTTTATTTTTTATTTTATTTTATTTTGTTAATATTTAATTATTAAAAAGTTGACTTTCACATATGATCTCGAAACGAGGCCCACCGCCTGTCGCCCATAGCGTTTTACCCCCGTTCCGAACACAATGGGATATGTATCGCAAGCTGATTCGACTGTTTGAATCAGTTTCCGTTGAATTTACATTTAAATCGCTATATTGAATTTTAAACGTACATTTCAAATTACTGGGGTCACATACTAATTAGAAAAATTCCAGAAAAATATTTTCTAGCTTCGTATTGACGATACGGTCCTAACAAAACTAGTTTCGTTGAATTCTGAGACCGTTGGAAAAATGACCAATTTCCAGTCGATTAAAATCAACTAAAACTGGTCAAACGCGTTTTCCTTTGCCACGCTCACATATTGATTCGAAAAATTATGAAATTTGAAACCTAGCAATAACTTAACATCACGGACCCAACAAAACTGGTTTCGTCGAAATCCGAGGTCGTTTGCAAAATTGCTATTTTTAAGGGCCTTATATATATAAAAATATATATAAATTCCACAGCGACTATTTCTAATTTTAAACTGGACATATCTTATCATTTCTAAGATGAAATCTCAGTTTGTTAACTTCGTTACAAAGATATAGTTATACAGATTCAAATATTTCTTGTTTCGTTCAATTCTGACTTATATTGAATTCTGTATATTCATTTGAAATTAGAAATCGAATTTTCGAACTACCGCGCCATTTTCAATTCCTTTTATAATTATATATAAATATTTATATTCTAACGACGACGTATATAAATATATACGTTCGAATATATTCAAAATAAATTTCTCGTTGATTTTATTTAAAATAATCTATTTTAAATATTCAAAATTCGCTAAAATTGCCAAAATAAAAAATTTTAAACTGGCCCAGATTTTCCGGGTTGTTACAATCTCCCCCACTTAAAACTTTTCGTCCCCGAAAAGGAACAAAGTCGAAAGTGGTTTGATAATTCAACTCTACGCTCGTCCTGGCTTCCATTCTCTAACTCTTTAGTTTCTGAGAATTTTCAAAATTTCAAAAATTTGGCTAACACCCTAAATTTTCGAAAAATTTCGCCATAACCTCCCCTGCACCGGGAGCATCGGGGAATTTCAAATAGCTTCCCCGGTCCTTCAGATCTCAAAAAGAAAAAGAAAAAGCCAAGCGGCTAGCCAATAGGCTCACAAAATCATCATCACCCAAACAAAACAGGAAATTATGTAGTAAACATGTACCTATTTGTCGGGCAAACAAATTTTATTCTCTGCTCTAGCCTCCTTGCTATGACCTGTTCAAAGATATATATGTATATGCAAGCAGATGCGACCAAATTCCAATACAATTCAATATTTGGTTGAATTAGGCAAAATGGTTAAAATTAGCTAACAAATAGGCAAACAACACAAACATCAATCAATTAGTGGATTAGAGTTTTTAAATTCATAATTTTGATACATATACAAAAAATCATGTTTTGATGCCAAATCACAACAATGTATTCTAGCTATATATAAGTTTTGGTTCTCACACCAGCCAATAGGAAATATATAGAAATCTCACTTTCGTCACTCGAATATAAATACTGATGATGAGGCCTCATCATCTGAATCATCTCCGGGCGACTAGAGTGTGATGCTATATCTACCCAATATATTAAGACTTTGAATACACGCGGATCAGACGTATACGCAAAATCTATATATATTGGATTGTCCATATTCAAAGTAAATAAATATTCAAATACGTTTAAAACGATTTAAATTTTCAAAACAAAATTGTTTTCACTTTAAAAATTATACTCTTCACACTCGTTCTAGGATACTACTGATCCTATCTCTAACGAGTCATTCCCGTTGGATATTACTAATCCAATATCTGATGAATTCTTTCGTAGGGTTCTAATGTGTCTTGTTCTCTAGCTTTGTAAACCAAAGCTCTGATACCAACTGTGACGACCCGCAACTTCCCCGTAAAGGAAAGCGTCGGATAGTTCGAGAACAAACCACAACAGAACGCATACAGAAGAACATTTCATTGCTTATAACAACAATGCATCAGATTACAAGAATATACAGAGTATAAACGAATATTACACAGAAATGTCAGAGATTTAAATTACATTTAAATACATCGCAGCGGAAAATAATACAATACACAACTAGAAGAGATATACGGATACAAAGCTTTCCGGATATCGTTCCAGCTGTAAACCAGGATCCTGTGAATATAAATCTGCAAAACCAAAACTACTAGCTGCCCGTGTCAAAATAAGGGCACCCAGAGTTTAGGTTAAAACAATAAACTCCAGGTCAGTCATGGGACTGGCGTGAGAACTAAAACAGTTAATCTTTATATTTTAAAGCTAGGCAAATCAAGGGACCACGCCGTATAACACGGAACGGGTTTCCTCCCAAGAACACCAGTGCATAAAACAAACAGCGCAATGCTAAATAAAGAAAAATGAAGCTGTTATAAGACCCAGGTCCCATCACACAATGCAACGCAGTCGAGGATAGGGTTTTCCCTTATAACAGCCAAAGAATGCTTGATACGTTTAAAACCAAATCATTTGATACTATTATAAGTGCATAGTGCATAAAACAACTTCAAATCATAAGTATCAATCATAGGCGGCATAAGCGCCCCATCCCACTATGTCGCCATAAATAGGATTACAAATAAAACCGCAAAGTCACGTATTTGGAAATTGGATTTCCATCTATGAACCGAGGCAAAAGATAGTCCTCAACCGATTCGAGACGCTCTAGCCCGTGTCTCAGGATCAGAGCTCGAGTGACCCTTGGATCGTCAGGGCCGGTCCACCGATGTGGATTAAAATGCCTGAACACTGCGTTTCCCCACCCTTTGGGGTGTCAATGAGCCAACAAATGACTCCATCGGTTCGAGAACGACCGATCAATCCGAGGCGCCTCGCAACAGCAACAACCACATAAGTCAAACTCGTCAGGGCGTGTAAAACCACTGACGCCACTTTTTAGCTAGAAGGAAACGCATGCCCTCCCTGAGGTCCGTCTCCCGTTTTTGGTTCATACCTGGTGTGAAACACGCGAGGTAAACGTTACACAAAGCTACGCCACAAAGGCCGTGCTTTGATCATCAACCACAAGACTTTGCTTTTCAACAGAAGCCTTGATCATTTGCATCTTAGCATGCCACACAGGCAAACCATCCTATGCAACCGATATCAGTCGCACAGAATGAAATCCGATGTCAGACACACAGTCCATTTACAAGTCCGTTCTGGGTCTGAACGAAACCGAAGGCACCTAGTACCCCGCATATCCATCGATCTCCAAGTACGTCTGGACGATCACTAACTGTTTCCATCTTCTTGGGTGTACAGCCCAATCAAGATCATCAGTTACCACCCAAACGACGTGAAGACTTCCGGTCTTCGACCATCGTCTTCATCTTCGACTTATCGTCGTATCAGTTATTCAGAAAGGGATAAACCCGGTCTTCCCGAATAACTCGCGTATATTTTATAAAAGTGTTACACAAACACAACATACGCCTCATTCCAATTCATTAGTCACTAACCGTAAATTAATCAAGAGAATAATTCCCCAAATATTAACCCCGAAGGCCGAAACCAACATCAGATCAATATCCAGAAAACCCTTCTGCTTGGCTAACCGACAGTTAGTTTCTAAATTTCACGTTCAAATCTAATTAAAGATTTAACTATCGCCTGGAGCAAAACTGGTGATACTCCATTCTCGATCTTTTCAATCTAATTAAAGATTCATTAAAACTCCACTTAGTTTTAATCTTCGACTGGGTTAAAGAATCAGTGTCATTTAAAACACGGTTCACGATAAACCCAAATCACATTCCATTAATTATCGGGTTAAAGAACAAGTGTTATTTAAAACACTGTTCACGATAAACCCAAAAATCAATATCGATTCAATTCCAATTAAATATCATTTAATTGGTACACTTCATTAAATCTAAATAAAAAGATTTAATCTTTTCTCAACTGGGTTCAAGAACAGTGTTAGTGAAGACACCATTCACGACAAACCCAAATCACATTCGATTAATTATCGGGTTAAAGAACAAGTGTTATTTAAAACACTGTTCACGATAAACCCAAAAATCAATATCGATTCAATTCCAATTAAATATCATTTAATTGGTACACTTCATTAAATCTAAATAAAAAGATTTAATCTTTTCTCAACTGGGTTCAAGAACAGTGTTAGTGAAGACACCATTCACGACAAACCCAAATCACATTCGATTAATTATCGGGTTAAAGAACAAGTGTTATTTAAAACACTGTTCACGATAAACCCAAAAATCAATATCAATTCAATTCCAATTAAATATCATTTAATTGGTACACTTCATTAAATCTAAATAAAAAGATTTAATCTTTTCTCAACTGGGTTCAAGAACAGTGTTAGTGAAGACACCATTCACGACAAACCCAAATCCCATTTGATATTCAATATAAGGCTCTGAATAGAAAATATATCGGCTTATATTCAATATCAAATTCTACGATTAACAAATGTCGTATTGGAAATAACGATATAAATATATATCTTTCAAATTTCCGTAACAACATCCGTATAATCACAAATTCCAACATCGAAATATTCCGAAGACAATTTCGATTCAAATCCACTCCAATGCAATCATTGGAAATTTTGGTTATTTTCTAAACCCTTTTCAAATTCAATTCATTTATTTAAAAATAAATAGAATTATAATTCTAGTTCAAAACTAGTTCATTTCGATAAAAATCTATTTTTATCTTTTCAAATAGGGAGTTTTTCATCCCAATTCTTTCTAAATCATTTCTTATGATTTTACACAAATTATTACTATTTTTAATAATTTTATCAAGGCCCGTACAGTCGATTTCCATCAACGGCCATCGAACTGCACTTACAGCGACCTTTTTCGAATTTGATTTGGACATAATTCCAAATCCAACCGTTAGATTTCAAATTTCTAACCTTCATTAGAAAGCTCTTTTCGATACGAACCCAACGGTTCCGGTTTTAGGAGAATCCGACGGTCGGATCTCCCGTAATGTCCGTTTGAAATAAATGGTCGAAATTCGCGAACTGCCGCGGCGCGACGCGTTCTATTCAGGCCATTATATTATATATAATATATATTATATATATTTCGTCGATTTCTATTTAAAACGAATTATATAAATAGTTTTAAAATCGTTTCAAAAGCTATTTCAACTTTCTTTTCAATTCAAATCAAAATTGAATTCTTCTTTATAAATTCGTTTTAAAATTCATTTCTATTCAATTCAAATTTCAATTCAATTTGAATTCATTTCAATTCACTTTCGATTCAATTTGAATTCGTTTTCAATTCAATTCATTTCGAAATCGTTTTCAATTCAATTCATTTCGAAATCGTTTTCAATTCAATTCATTTCGAAATCGTTTTCAATTCTATTCATTTCGAAATCGTTTTCAATTCAATTCATTTCGAAATCGTTTTCAATTCAATTCATTTCGAAATCGTTTTCAATTCAATTCATTTCAAAATCGTTTTCAATTCAATTCATTTCGAAATCGTTTTCAATTCAATTCATTTCGAAATCGTTTTCAATTCAATTCATTTCGAAATCGTTTTCAATTCAATTCATTTCAAAATATTCGATTTCGAAATCACGTTTCAATATTCATTTTAAAATGAATAAAATCGATATAAATATCGTTCACGTCAAAATGGCGTCAATCTAATCAACACGGCTTCATAAATTTCTATTTTCAAATATTCTATTTCAAATATTTCTATTTCAAATATTTCTATTTCAAATATTTCTTTTTTTTCGAAATTGGAATGAGGCCCAATCAATTACCATATAATGTTAATTATATGGATTTTCTACAACACATGTATATATCAACAACGATGAATAATCAACCATCAACCAAAGTGCACTACACTGTATAAGCATCAAATATAGACATTTAACGCTTATAGCAGCTTGTCAATCAATCGATCGACATATTTAATCAATCAGGATGAGTGAACTTCAAATTTCATCCTAACACCCGTGTGGGGTTTCAAACAATCAAACACATATTTTATTTGTGTAGTTAGGCGATGTGTAAAATTTATCGACCCAATCAACGTCATTCAAATAGGTGTACATAAACAAACCGTCTGGTTTGTAAATGAATATTTATTTATTCACATTCACGTTAAAAATTATATTTTTAACGATAACACATTTTATTTTAACATATGAATTTCTATTCAGTTCATTTGTTAAATAAAATGCTATTTTTATTTTTCTAACTTATTTTAGAAAATTTCGGCGGCATAACGGCACGATACTAGAAACGGGACAAGGCCTAGCCTTATCCCCGGTCTAGTGAAGGCCCACGCCATTCACACATCAATCAAATCAATTCGTTATGCAAACCACAAACTTTGGAGTAAGGGTCTAACCTAGCCTTACTCCTTCGCCTTATAACGGCGCACGTCTAATCCTAACCAATTTATCGATTCGATTTTTCACACCACAAACCACATTCAAACCAATATCTCAATCAATCACCAAACATCCAAACAAACAAGTCCATGGTCTGTGGACGATTGTGTCGGGTGCTACTAAGCACCGTCTGCATCCTAGTATATATATATAACTAGAAATAAAATAGAAAGGTGAGAAATTCTCACATATAGCTATCCTAGCTCCACGGCACTTCCTTTGCAGAAGTCTTCGTCGTTTCGCCTTTTTGTCACCTTCGTTGCTGCTTTCACTACATATGTAAAAATCGAATTTTTATTTCAAAGTTCAATATATAAAAATCGAATTTTTATTTCAAAGTTCAATATATAAAAATCGAATTTTTATTTCAAAGTTCAATATATAAAAATCGAATTTTTACTTCGCTATTCAATTTATAAAAATCGAATTTTTACTTCAAAGTTCAATTTATAAAAATCGAATTTTTACTTCGCTATTCAATTTATAAAAATCGAATTTTTACTTCGCTATTCAATTTATAAAAATCGAATTTTTACTTCGCTATTCAATTTATAAAAATCGAATTTTTACTTCGCTATTCAATTTATAAAAATCGAATTTTTACTTCGCTATTCAATTTATAAAAATCGAATTTTTACTTCAAAGTTCAATTTATAAAAATCGAATTTTTACTTCAAAGTTCAATATATAAAAATCGAATTTTTATTTCGATGTGATATATAAAAATCATATATTTAAAAATTCCGCCTTTATAAAAATAAAGTTTTCAACTTTTCAATTTAAAGTTCTCGCCTTTCTAAAATAAAGTTTTCATCTTTCTAAAAACTAAGTTGTTATCTTTATAAAAACAAAGTTGTTATCTTTATAAAACAAAGTTGTTATCTTTATTTTTAAAACAACATATATTTTCAAAACAATTTCATATATGTTTTCTAAACAATCTTTTTCTATTAAAAGATTAAACCTTTTTGCTTTTAACTTAAAATTAAAATTCAGTTTTATCTTAAAATAAAATTCAGTTTTTATACTTAATATATAAATCAGTTTTAAACTAAATAAAAAAAACAGTTTTCAAAATAAATAAATAAAAACAGGTTTCAAGTAAATAAAAAAAACAGTTTTTGCAATATATAAAAACAGTTTTAACAAAATAAAATTCTTTAAACAAATAAGAAAACTTACAGGGGGGGGTCTTCATCGCCGAACAGCAGCCAAAAAAGGGGGGGGGCTTCGTCGCCGAACCGCAGCCAAAAAAGGGGGGCTTCGTCGCCGAACCGCAGCCAAAAAAAGGGGGGGGGGCTTCGTCGATTACCAGTGGAGGAGGAGGAGAGTAGGGGGAGGAGCGGGGCGGTACTCTGGTCGGAGGGGGAGGGGGTTCGGCGAAGCTTCGCCGCCGGCGAGCTGGGTTCGAGCGTGAGGGCGCTCGTTTTTTTTTTCTTTTTTTTTTAATGAATCGATCTGTTGAAAAAAAAAAGGGGGAGGGGCCTGAGCGGGTTTAAAGGGGGGGGGAGAGATTTTCTTTTTTTTTTTATTTTTTATTTTATTTTATTTTGTTAATATTTAATTATTAAAAAGTTGACTTTCACATATGATCTCGAAACGAGGCCCACCGCCTGTCGCCCATAGCGTTTTACCCCCGTTCCGAACACAATGGGATATGTATCGCAAGCTGATTCGACTGTTTGAATCAGTTTCCGTTGAATTTACATTTAAATCGCTATATTGAATTTTAAACGTACATTTCAAATTACTGGGGTCACATACTAATTAGAAAAATTCCAGAAAAATATTTTCTAGCTTCGTATTGACGATACGGTCCTAACAAAACTAGTTTCGTTGAATTCTGAGACCGTTGGAAAAATGACCAATTTCCAGTCGATTAAAATCAACTGAAACTGGTCAAACGCGTTTTCCTTTGCCACGCTCACATATTGATTCGAAAAATTATGAAATTTGAAACCTAGCAATAACTTAACATCACGGACCCAACAAAACTGGTTTCGTCGAAATCCGAGGTCGTTTGCAAAATTGCTATTTTTAAGGGCCTTATATATATAAAAATATATATAAATTCCACAGCGACTATTTCTAATTTTAAACTGGACATATCTTATCATTTCTAAGATGAAATCTCAGTTTGTTAACTTCGTTACAAAGATATAGTTATACAGATTCAAATATTTCTTGTTTCGTTCAATTCTGACTTATATTGAATTCTGTATATTCATTTGAAATTAGAAATCGAATTTTCGAACTACCGCGCCATTTTCAATTCCTTTTATAATTATATATAAATATTTATATTCTAACGACGACGTATATAAATATATACGTTCGAATATATTCAAAATAAATTTCTCGTTGATTTTATTTAAAATAATCTATTTTAAATATTCAAAATTCGCTAAAATTGCCAAAATAAAAAATTTTAAACTGGCCCAGATTTTCCGGGTTGTTACAATTTCATGGCTTACTCCCCGCTATTTTACAGCTTAATTTCTTATCTTTTATTAAACTCGATATAAGCTTCCATAAGTATAAGTAACTCAGCTAAAGACCATTTACTGTTTGACATTCCCTCTATGCATAAAACAAGAAGTTTATAAATGTATAAACTTAAATAAATGGCCCAATGCGATTGATATAGGTGGAAAGCCTAGGAGTTTGTTCAACAAATTCCTAGGTTTAGACATTTTTTGAACAAACGCCCTCTCTCTTATAGATGCAGGCATTTGTTCAACAAACGCCCAATAATTTTAACTTTTTCAGGCGTTTGTTCAACAAGCTTCTAATTCCCAAGCAATTGTTGAACAAATGCATATTCCCAAAACTATTGAGAAATCTTTGATTCCAACAATTTAAGATGTGGAAAATCGAAAATCCGCATCATGAACTGTTGGAGACGCTCTAAGGGTAGCAAATTACCATAGGTTGTCTTTTACAAAAATAAGACAGTTCTTACTTTTGCAAAAGCCAATGGTATTTTTGTGGAAACAAAGACATAACCCTACGGTATACTTTGCCTATATACACTCACACATGCACACGCACATGTACACATGCACAAGCGCGTGCGCACACACACACACACATAAACATATATATATATATACACACACACACACACACACGCACACATATATATTAAACAAAACTAGTATATCTTGAGAAGGCACTAGGTCAATAAAATATGTAACGACCCGGGGAAAAACTCGACACTCGAATTTTTGACAACAATACATAATTCCGTATTATTTTCCAAAAACCCAAGTATCGAATCCCAGATTGTTATTAGAAAGAAATTAGAGGGTGAGAATAGAAAGAAAGAATATTAGAATAGAAGAAAGAAGAAGAAATACCACATCAGAATCTCACAGCGGAACATATAAAATATAATATAACAAATCTCTTTATACAAAAGAACTGTATATACATACCAATCATCAGAGTACAATATATATCAGTCACAGCGGAAAATAACTTTATATAACTAGCGGGGAAGCCGCCTGCTTCCAGCTCCTGGAACTCCAAGCGAAAACCTAACCTGGAACATACTCGATCTGACCCGAGCACATTTGAAGAAAAGCAAAATACACCGGGTCAGTCTGGAATACTTTCAGTGGTAAATTCACAGAACACACCACTTGTTTAACTTTGGGAAAATCCTTTCTGAAATCAAAGGATAATAGTAAGACCAGCCCACACATAAATACAGACGGTTTTTACCTTACTATAACCCAAAACGTTTTTGAAATCATAACTTATTATGATATTATCATAATGTCTAAATACAAGTAAACATCAATCTAGCGGAACGCTTGCATCTCACACTCCATATATATAGTATACAAACCAAAACCGCGGGCGCTTATTGGATATTGGATTCCAACCTTGACAGGGTATGGGACCACCTGCCAATGGTGTATCTCTAGAGGCGAATACACTGGGTTCAACAAGAACGTCTTGCAACCAGATCCACACATGACCGACCACTCATTTCGCTTGAGTGTGTAACACCCCACCTCCGTTAAGGTCACTCACAAAGGGAATGCCTTAACTTTGGTGGAGCATTTTAGTAGACAGAACAGAAACTTACAAGACAGATAAAACAGTACATGAAAAATTTTAACTTTATTACAGCGGAAATAGAAATTAATATGGTTACATCCTTTCAATTTCAGAATTCAAGTACAAAATATCAGTCTTGTACAAAAGCCTTCAAAATGCATAGTTTAAAATCATAATCCCCATGGAACGGAAGCTATACAGAGCCAAGCCATACTTTAAGCACTTCAAGCAAAGAGAAATCTGGATCAAGCTAAAGTATTTCCCTCCTTGGATAACCTGGGGGGGAAACGGAGGAAAGGAGGCGAAACAACAAGGGTCAGACAAAAAGTCTGGCAAGTCCAGTGACTTTCAGCATATGAACAGATAATAATAATATGATATGAACATAAAACTGGATGTGAGATAACTATAACAGATGTAGCAGATATAACAGAAAAACAGAATGATATAAACTATTGTTTTACACTTCTCTGCACTAATACTAGTATAGCAGAATTAGGTGTCACCCTAATGTCTAAATTGAAGTAGGAACGGGTACAGAATACTTTAACAGAAACAGAATGCTATTAATGGGCCTTTACTACCCGATCAGAAACAGATAGAAGAAGAAACAGATTTATCCCTATGGAGACAGAATGTGGAATTAGGTGTACACTAGTAATGGGCCTTTACCACCCGAACAGACGGTACCACACAGAAACAGACAGGTGTTACCACCCAACAGAAACAGACGGTACCAACAGAAACAGACAAAACTAAGCGTACCCTAAAACCCTACCCCAAGCGATCGGCTCCCTAATACATAAATATCCTGTGTCGGCCCCACAGTAGGGTGTATCACTCCCTAAAGTGACAACCAATTGGCACAGACCTATTTATAGATGTCACGCCGTCTTACATCCTCAGAGGCAGACCGGGATCCATGCACGCACATGACCCGGTTGGAACGCACCATCAACACCCCTCGCCATTATCAGAATGAACCACTTATAATTAGTTCAGTAAGCGTGCCCGGACCCTACCTACTGTTGGGTCAAAGTTTTGATACCAGAAAGGGTTACTGACTAATATGGGTCCCAAACAACAGATGACACAAGTAATTCCCCTCCTAACCTTGTGTCCCCAGACTAACAGATTTCAGATTAACTTGTTTACAAGTTCAGACATACAGAATTCAGGTTTACTAATTCACAAATTAAGTTAACAAGTTTTCAGACTAACAGGTCAGATGTACAGATTTTTCAGATTTGTCTAACTTTGTATTGGGCCTACAGATTCATGGACGGGTTTTACTACATCTATTAATCCCTTTGGTTTAACCCTATTTTCCCCAATACGTTTTAGACGTCATTCTTATCTTAGATTTTGCATTAATTAATTATTAATGCACAGACCTCTCACATTAGGTCGGTCGCTTGTGGCCGCTGGATATGCCGGGCGGTTCCGGGCAAACTTCTGCCACAAGCCAGACCTAACCTCGTGTCTTACGCATGTTATGACTAACTTCTCACATTAGAACCTATTGTTTGCGGCCACTGGATGTGCCAGGCGGTTCCGGGCAGATTTACGCCGCAAACTCATTCTAACCTCGAGTTAGCCATGTTTATCTTTGCGGCCAATTAATTAATAATTTACCGTTTATGCGCACGCCCAATATATATGCCAATTCAGATTATATCAATAACAGGATGATTATATCAACATAGCAGATAACAGATTTTATATGACTTAACGGATTTAACAGATTTAGCAACTTAGCAGATTTTGGCATATAACAGGTTAGGCATTTCAACCGACAAATTTAACAGATTAGGCATTTCAATCTAATTAGCAGTCTAGGCAATATAACAAAACTAGTAGTTTAGGCAACTTGACAAATTAGCAGATTTAGCAAATTTAATATTTCTAAAAGTTCTATTTACATGCCTTGCCCAATCATAAATTGGCCTAAATTCATATGCCTACATAATTGTCATGATTCACAACATATACTCCATGTTTGCATAAGCGCAGAATATGGACATAATTTGCCATATAACATATGTTCCAATTTTTGTTAAACTAGCATCTTACAGCAGATTCACATATAAATTATACCAAATATAACCATTAATTTCAATGCATGCCATATATCCAAAAATCCCTATTTGGGTGTAATCACCATAATAGATATCCTAATTAATGTAAATCTTTACACCTAAGTTTCCATATCTTCTTCTTTTTAAGTCATGAATCATTATGCAAACTATACCCAACAATCTAAATCTTTAAATCATATCTTCTAAAAAAAATCAAATCTTGACTTTTATATGCATTTTGTCCAAAGTCTCAAATCATATGTAATCTTACAGCGGTTCCTCTTCTTCTTTTATCACAGAATATGCATAGGTCTAAAACTAGTTTATAACATATGCTTATTTTTCTAATTAATTACAGATCTAAATAACATATGTTTATTTCTCTAATTAGTTACAAATTTAAATTACAACATACTCTATGCATGCAATATATAAATTACATGTTCATAGCCAAATTTATACATCCAATCCCAAGTCACATGTCCAATATATTTTATGCTTCAAATCTAAAGTCATACGTTCAATTCAGTCTTGTCAAATTTCGCATCATTCATTAATTGTCCCAAATTTTGTGTTCAAACGTTAATCTCTTTATGAGATTGGGCACAGGCTCGTGGTAGCCTGGCTATAGAAACAGAAAAGAAGAAAGGAATACAGAACAGTCACAGAAAACAGATCCAACAGAAGAGAATATATATATACAACCTCAAACTCAGTTTTAAATGCATATCAAAATTATAATTAACGTTTATAGCAGAGAATAACTGTACTTGCCTTGATTGGATTAAAGAAAGAACTTTAACTTGTTGTAGAATCTTTGCATAATCTCTAGTTTGAATTGAGTTGCTTAGGCTGATGTTGATTATCTTCTAGTTTTAATTCCAGCAGAGCAGAGACGCCATTTTTATTAGAAGAAGAGAGCAATGGAGGCTAGAGAATTGTGTAAGAAACCTAGGTAGAGTCTAGGGTCATTTTATAGAGTTTATGAACTGATTAGGACCATCGATGTTGCTTGGATTGATCGTAGCCATTCATTCGCAAGAGGGACCAATTAGAGCCTGCCACCTAGCCCTAATGACAAAGCAGACTACAGAAAATCGACCAACATAGAATAGGCCAGCCAGGGTGGACTGGGTTCGACCTGGGTCTAGACCAGGTCGACAGCCCTGTCGACAGCCCTGTCGACCTGGTTAGACCAGGTTGACAGCCCAGTCGACCTGGGTGTTTTAGGCGGGAGTTTTCCCGCCTTGGCCAATTGGGCCCGGTTTTAATTTTTAAACTGTTTTATTCTGTTCGAATTTTAAACTTAATTCAGAAACTTCCGAAGGCCATATCTTCTTCATACGGACTCCGTTTTTCGAAAACTCGGACTCTATTTCGCGTATTTTTCCGAGACGAACGCAATGGTGTATCCCGTTTCCCTTAGTTCTTTGATTTCAAATTAATTATACTTTAGTTTGTTAATTCCACAGTTATAGAATACACGGGGTGTTACATTCTCCCCCACTTAAAAGGATTTCGTCCCCGAAATCTTCAAGTTAAGAAGAATGTGTCCTACCATCCAATCACCCATCTACTCAACCATCATCCACAAGCATCCATTGTCCTTAGAAAACTTCTAATGTTGTATGAACATATGCAAAAGTGTGTGTATATGTTCCTTATCTAATGCAAAGATCAGGCGGTCTACTGATTCAGTTGACCTCCTTAATGCGAATTATGTCAGTGCCATGAGTCCAACATGTATGCAATAGAATTCTGATGATATACATTATTTCTATATGAGTGCACAACCATTCACTCAAATGCAACATCCATGTGCTGAATCAACCATTTTGCATCCACAAGAATTGAAAAATGCTCACCCATCCATATGCAATATGAGAGTGTTTTCGAGCCGATCTAGTGCCTAGTGTGTGTATATGCATCCACGGGCAACCACTTGCATCCACTTGCAACCATCAAACATAACATGTCTCAAACACATGTTTACACCCATTAGTTTCTACCTAAAGTTCAAATATTCGATCGATAGGATACAGTCGAATGATGGAAGCGAGTACAGATAGAACGAAAATTTGGTTCCTATTAGACATGGGTCCTAAGTATCGGCCCCAAAGACCGAAACCAATATCAAATTGACACCCCACGAAAACTCAGAATGTATGCGTCATACTTGACGCCTAACACAGATATCCCTCAAACCCCAGTCTCAAACAGATGATCCATAACCCTTATGGGTCTGAGTCTATAGCGGAATTCAGAAATAATACTAGCATTAAAGTGCAGAGTATCGATTACAAAACCAAATTACCAAAATCAGAAAAGTCACAATCAGATAAAGAAATTAAACCTACTATAGAAATTTTCCTATTTCTATCCTAGCCACTAGCCTCAAGAGTGTTCGCCTGCCCTCCTTGTCCTCGTCTCTTCGGGCAGTCCCTAGTGAAGTGTCCCATCTCCCCACAGTTGAAGCAAGCGCCCTTCCTTTTTCTGCAATCCTTGTTCAGATGAGTTGAGCTCCCACAAGTAAAGCACTTTTTCCCCTTCTTATCTTCAGACTTCTCATCCTTCTTCTGTGTTTCCTTTTTGGGCCCCGCTTTCTTATTCTGTGTTTCTTCCTTCTTTGTCTCTTTCGGGCCCTTGTCTTCCTCGTGCAGTAGTGCCATGTCCACCAATTTCTCGTAAGTCGCTCCCATAGGTACGTGGGTCATGGCTAAGCTGTGCAGTGGCTCATTCAATCCTTTAACAAAGCGGAGAGCCTTTTTATGCTGAGTGTTGACTAAATCCAATCCGAACCTAGCTAGTTGGTTGAACTGGTTGAAGTATTCCTTGACCGTCATACTTCCTTGCTTAAGAGATAAGAACTTTTCCAGTTGTAAACTTCGTTCAGCTTGCGAGAGGAATTTTGTCTCAAACCTTGTTCTGAAATCCATCCATGTCTCAACCGGCCTCTCGGCGTTAGTGACTTCCCACCAGTAGGAAGCTTCGTCTTTGAGCAGCCATACTGTCAACTGTACCTTCTGCCTATCGTCCACCTCGAAGATAACGAATAGATCCTCAGTTTCTTTGAGCCAATTCCTTGCTTCTACGAATGATTCAGTTCCTTTGAAATCCTTCCCACCCATGGCCCTAAAATCTCTACAGATTTTTGAGAAAGCAATTGCACGAGGAGGGGGTGGAGGAGGGGGATCATTTGCTGGACCTGCAGCGGCGGTCCTAGCCTCAAGATATTGACGAAACCAACCGGGTACATGAACACCCTCTGGTATCTCAGATGCTTCAGACATGCTGGAACGAAAAAGGAAAGGTTCAATACAAAAAGGACTGAAAGAAAGATACATGGCTCTTGGGGATCATGTTTTTAAAAATAAGCTTTAATTTTGAAAATACTCCATTTTAAAACCTTTTTGAAAATAGTTTTCAAAAACTTTTATCTAATCTGGTAACCTTTAGCTCTGATACCAAGTGTAACACCCCACCTCCGTTAAGGTCACTCACAAAGGGAATGCCTTAACTTTGGTGGAGCATTTTAGTAGACAGAACAGAAACTTACAAGACAGATAAAACAGTACTTGAAAATTTTTAACTTTATTACAGCGGAAACAGAAATTAATATGGTTACATCCTTTCAATTTCAGAATTCAAGTACAAAATATCAGTCTTGTACAAAAGCCTTCAAAATGCATAGTTTAAAATCATAATCCCCATGGAACGGAAGCTATACAGAGCCAAGCCATACTTTAAGCACTTCAAGCAAAGAGAAATCTGGATCAAACTAAAGTATTTCCCTCCTTGGATAACCTGGGGGGGAAACGGAGGAAAGGAGGCGAAACAACAAGGGTCAGACAAAAAGTCCGGCAAGTCCAGTGACTTTCAGCATATGAACAGATGATAATAATATGATATGAACATAAAACTGGATGTGAGATAACTATAACAGATGTAGCAGATATAACAGAAAAACAGAATGATATAAACTATTGTTTTACACTTCTCTGCACTAATACTAGTATAGCAGAATTAGGTGTCACCCTAATGTCTAAATTGAAGTAGGAACGGGTACAGAATACTTTAACAGAAACAGAATGCTAATAATGGGCCTTTACTACCCGATCAGAAACAGACAGAAGAAGAAACAGATTTATCCCTATGGAGACAGAATGTGGAATTAGGTGTACACTAGTAATGGGCCTTTACCACCCGAACAGACGGTACCACACAGAAACAGACAGGTGGTACCACCCAACAGAAACAGACGGTACCAACAGAAACAGACAAAACTAAGCGTACCCTAAAACCCTACCCCAAGCGATTGGCTCCCTAATACATAAATATCCTGTGTCGGCCCCACAGTAGGGTGTATCACTCCCTAAAGTGACAACCAATTGGCACAGACCTATTTACAGATGTCACGGCGTCTTACATCCTCAGAGGCAGACCGGGATCCATGCACGCACATGACCCGGTTGGAACGCACCATCAACACCCCTCGCCATTATCAGAATGAACCACTTATAATTAGTTCAGTAAGCGTGCCCGGACCCTACCTACTGTTGGGTCAAAGTTTTGATACCAGAAAGGGTTACTGACTAATATGGGTCCCAAACAACAGATGACACAAGTAATTCCCCTCCTAACCTTGTGTCCCCAGACTAACAGATTTCAGATTAACTTGTTTACAAGTTCAGACATACAGAATTCAGGTTTACTAATTCACAAATTAAGTTAACAAGTTTTCAGACTAACAGGTCAGATGTACAGATTTTTCAGATTTGTCTAACTTTGTATTGGGCCCACAGATTCATGGACGGGTTTTAATACATCTATTAATCCCTTTGGTTTAACCCTATTTTCCCCAATACGTTTTAGACGTCATTCTTATCTTAGATTTTGCATTAATTAATTATTAATGCACAGACCTCTCACATTAGGTCGGTAGCTTGTGGCCGCTGGATATGCCGGGCGGTTCCGGGCAGACTTCTGCCACAAGCCAGACCCAACCTCGTGTTTTACGCATGTTATGACTAACTTCTCACATTAGAACCTATTGTTTGCAGCCACTGGATGTGCCGGGCGGTTCCGGGCAGATTTACGCCGCAAAATCATTCTAACCTCGAGTTAGCCATGTTTATCTTTGCGGCCAATTAATTAATAATTTACCGTTTATGCGCACGCCCAATATATATGCCAATTCAGATTATATCAATAACAGGATGATTATATCAACATAGCAGATAACAGATTTTATATGACTTAACGGATTTAACAGATTTAGCAACTTAGCAGATTTTGGCATATAACAGGTTAGGCATTTCAACCGACAAATTTAACAGATTAGGCATTTCAATCTAATTAGCAGTCTAGGCAATATAACAAAACTAGTAGTTTAGGCAACTTGACAAATTAGCAGATTTAGCAAATTTAATATTTCTAAAAGTTCTATTTACATGCCTTGCCCAATCATAAATTGGCCTAAATTCATATGCCTACATAATTGTCATGATTCACAACATATACTCCATGTTTGCATAAGCGCAGAATATGGACATAATTTGCCATATAACATATGTTCCAATTTTTGTTAAACTAGCATCTTACAGCAGATTCACATATAAATTATACCAAATATAACCATTAATTTCAATGCATGCCATATATCCAAAAATCCCTATTTGGGTGTAATCACCATAATAGATATCCTAATTAATGTAAATCTTTACACCTAAGTTTCCATATCTTCTTCTTTTTAAGTCATGAATCATTATGCAAACTATACCCAACAATCTAAATCTTTAAATCATATCTTCTAAAAAAATCAAATCTTGACTTTTATATGCATTTTGTCCAAAGTCTCAAATCATATGTAATCTTACAGCGGTTCCTCTTCTTCTTTTATCACAGAATATGCATAGGTCTAAAACTAGTTTATAACATATGCTTGTTTTTCTAATTAATTACAGATCTAAATAACATATGTTTATTTCTCTAATTAGTTACAAATCTAAATTACAACATACTCTATGCATGCAATATATAAATTACATGTTCACAGCCAAATTTATACATCCAATCCCAAGTCACATGTCCAATATATTTTATGCTTCAAATCTAAAGTCATACGTTCAATTCAGTCTTGTCAAATTTCGCATCATTCATTAATTGTCCCAAATTTTGCGTTCATACGTTAATCTCTTTATGAGATTGGGCACAGGCTCGTGGTAGCCTGGCTATAGAAACAGAAAAGAAGAAAGGAATACAGAACAGTCACAGAAAACAGATCCAACAGAAGAGAATATATATACACAACCTCAAACTCAGTTTTAAATGCATATCAAAATTATAATTAACGTTTATAGCGGAGAATAACTGTACTTGCCTTGATTGGATTAAAGAACTTTAACTTGTTGTAGAATCTTTGCATAATCTCTAGTTTGAATTGAGTTGCTTAGGCTGATGTTGATTATCTTCTAGTTTTAATTCCAGCAGAGCAGAGACGCCATTTTTATTAGAAGAAGAGAGCAATGGAGGCTAGAGAATTGTGTAAGAAACCTAGGTAGAGTCTAGGGTCATTTTATAGAGTTTATGAACTGATTAGGACCATCGATGTTGCTTGGATTGATCGTAGCCATTCATTCGCAAGAGGGACCAATTAGAGCCTGCCACCTAGCCCTAATGACAAAGCAGACCACAGAAAATCGACCAACATAGAATAGGCCAGCCAGGGTGGACTGGGTTCAACCTGGGTCTGGACCAGGTCGACAGCCCTGTCGACAGCCCTGTCGACCTGGTTAGACCAGGTCGACAGCCCAGTCGACCTAGGTGTCTTAGGCGGGAGTTTTCCCGCCTTAGCCAATTGGGCCCGGTTTTAATTTTTAAACTGTTTTATTCTGTTCGAATTTTAAACTTAATTCAGAAACTTCCGAAGGCCATATCTTCTTCATACGGACTCCGTTTTTCGAAAACTCGGACTCTATTTCGCGTATTTTTCCGAGACGAACGCAATGGCGTATCCCGTTTCCCTTAGTTCTTTGATTTCAAATTAATTATACTTTAATTTGTTAATTCCACAGTTATAGAATACACGGGGTGTTACAGAGTGTATCGAATGTATATCACCGACGGTTGGGATCAGCAACCGCCTCCCGAAAAGGGACAACATCGAATATAGATTAAAGAAGCAAAAATGGAATTTCTCTAGATAGGTGATTATACACCCTAATGGGAGCGACCCACATAGCCATGCTTCCTGCCCGATTTTTGTCATTTCCCGATTGATGAGGCTCGAGGCTAGAATTTATCTTTAGAATATCAGGTCACCATTCACTTTGAATGCCACATCGTCAGATCCGCCAGGTATCACTAATTGACGTCCACAAAAGTACTCTGCATTCAGCTAAGAGAAGGTGTACGGCCTTCTCTTCCATCAACAGAAATACGTTTGAAGAAATCAACGTACGTGACCCCTTTGGAAATACTTTGTCAGACACTCGTCCATACAAGTCATCCAGGAACAGGATGAACCGAAGGCACTCTCCTATTGCACATCATATAGGAATCACCCCAAGGATCAGTAGCGAGAAGTCCTTGTAATCCGTAGATTCCAACTACGACAGAATCACAGTTTATCTCTGCTTGTAAGGCAGAGAATCTTAGTGGTTCTTCCGTTTATGAAAATCTACGGTCTTCAATGCTCCATCTCGATCTTCTTCTAATATCATGTATTTGTCGATTGGAATGGTTTTTAAAAATAAATTCGATCTCGGTCTTTCCATACCAACAATCGTATTGGTCAGGTTTGACAGTCGGTGATTTAACTATCAAATAACAAATGTGTGAATGAAATGAGTTGCTGATTCAATACTTGGCACTGCTTGGCCTCTTAAAAATATATTTAACAAAATAGTTAATAAACTTCTAACCTTCCAATATATTGGAAACATTTCACTTAATTTCATTACAATATAACAAAACTATTTTAAATGTTTTATAAGCATATATATATATATATAAATATATATATATATATATAGATTATTTCCTTCATAAATATCGAGGTATTTCTTCAAAAACCTTATCCCATTTTCTTATATTCAATCATCTCAATATATACATATACATATATATATATATATATATATATATATACTTAATGGTATGAAACAAATTACCAATTCTAATATGGTTTAGGTAAATGTCGACTATATAATTTAAACCAAACTTTCATATTTATATTGAAACCACTATTGTAGTTATATTTATAATCAAAAATCTCGCACTTATGTTCATTACATCTCGTATGGAATACCATACTTATTTCAACACCTTTTATTCATTTCAAACCAATACTATTCCTCGACAATAATGAAGCCGTTCAAGTTGGAGTATTTTATTTACCTCTCAGATCTTGATCGACAACGTTCGTTTCTCAGAATAATATCAGTTCGTCACTTAACCACTGATATTAAAATCTGATTTATCACCTTGATTTCAAATCTGGTTCTATAAATCGTTGCTTATATTTGAAATCTTCGTTCAATAATACGCTTACTTAATTCATTTAATTAAGTAAATGTCCACAACAACACCACCTTTTACTTACTTTATTATTCTCGCTAATACTTTTTAATTAATAATAAAAATCACTCGTCGAATAATCTATTCCCATTTACACGGGCATTCTTATCATAAATTTTATCTTGGATTGAAAACCCACTTTTCCACTTTCTTTCAAATAAGACCGTTTTACTTGGATTTTACTTTCAAAAACATTTGCCAATATTTATCACGAACCAAAGTATGTATTTCCCTTGTTTTTGAAATCCTTATTTCAATCCCCTCATTTCGCTTAATTTAATTCTGTAACATTTTCTCATCAATTTGGTTTAAAAAACATTTTCTTAAAACCTCGCTTTGATTTCTTTATAAAAATCCATTTACCATTCTTCCGCAACTTAGCTTAGATTTCATTTTAAAACCATTAATAAATTTCAATCCCTTACTAATCCATTTACTATTTACCTTGAAAATTCTATTTTTGAATTCACTTCACTTAATTAATTTAAAATCACTAATTAATTGTAAAAAAACAATTATTCTATTTTTCTCCAACCCTTATGTAAATCTTTGGGTTTCCGCTACCTTTGACTTGCATAAACCATTTCAATAATTTGTCTTATAAACTCGATTAAATTATTTATTTATAACTTTCTACTTTAATTATTTATATAAAATGACTGAAGAACTTCAGTTTAGTTATAAAATAATTTATAACTTTAAAAACTGCGTCAATTCACCGAATGGTAAACGGACGTCTGAAACAACACATTTTAGGCCATTCACTGCCAATTACCAAATAAACACTGTAGGTTGATTTTAAACACAACACAAGTGAATATTTATTCAACCATTAGGTTCAAACAGGTTTTTCTACCATACGGGGTTCAATCAGTTCAAATATCAATGGTATAAAACAAACAAACAACATATATAATATTTGAGGAATCCGGTCGGATCCCTCCAACCTGTTCTTCCATGCACCACAGCTCGTTATACATTTGATAATAATATATGAAATAAATTTCATATGATCTATAAATTTAAAACAATGAAATATAAATAACAGCAACAGATCAAATAGTAATCAGCCAATAGCAACCAATCAATCAATTTATACTTTTAACTGGTAAATTATATTTTAATATGAATTTACCACATCACAGGATTCCAGAAGGTGTGAGAATTAACTCACCAGGTTACTCGGTTGGCGGTTGACGTGTTTGATCCTTTTAATCTTGAACGGACGTTCAAAATTAACTGAAATTTCAACTGCGCCAGATCAGTGCCTAGTCAGTGCCATCACATAAGCCTAGTCCCTGCGATCCCAATGGATATTGTATCGTCAGATTTTGTTAACGTATGAGGAAGTTATGCTAGTTAAAAGTTTGAATATATATACGATTATATAACTAACTAATTTATATATTAATTAATTAAATAATTTAAAACTAATTACCTATAATTACCTCCTAATCACGGTTTAGCCACGTCATCAGCGTATGAAATCAAATGCGTATTCTCCCCTGGAAGGCCTGAAACCCGATGCCTCCCTTCATCATCTCCGAACCATCCTTCCACATAAAACACGAGCCAAAAAAAACTCCACCGCTGATCAACCTCTGCCACCTGACATCGACGCGACCCCACCATCACCACCCCAGCAACCTCCAGCGTCGACGCCTGAAACGACGGACCTCGACATGCCTCCTACCACCGTGAAAAGAGCCATGAACTGATTCCGTTTATCTCGAGATAATCGCCGCCTCGAGCCACCATCGGTAACCAGACCACTACCGGTCGACCCACCACGCCACCCTCTTCGTTTGACTTCAGACCAGCGACACCCACGACCACCAGATCTGCCGGAAAACCACCAATTCCGACCGTTACTCCCAAAACCGAGCCCCCAAAACTGTTCTTAGTTCAACTCCTCGCCCCGACCTCCTCGGATGACCGTTGAACCTCAGACCGGTGCCAACGTGATGCTGAAACTCCCCTCTTGAATTCCCCCAAGGTCCCATCACCTCAAATCATCCCAATCGTTGTAATTTTGGCCAAGAATGAAAACTGTTTTTTCTCAATTTTCGTGAAATTCAGACCATCACAGGTGACCGTTCACCCCCAACTTTTGTCAGCTACTAGCCCTCGACCCGATTTATAACTTTGCATCAGGTTCCCATGGTCGATTCATCCCAGAATGGAAGATATAAATTAATTTATAAAGAGGGGCTTATTTGGAAAATATGATGAACGGAAATTTTGGCTTAGCTGAAAATTCTGATTTTAGGTGTTTATATAATGTGGAAGTAATATATTTTATGTTGACGTGACCAGTGACACTGACTAATGATTTTTATTTCGTGCTTATCGCTATTTTAAACATCGTTTATTCGCTTCTATGCTCACATACAAACCTCGTTCGAGATGCAAATGGACGGCAAAGTATGATTTGACGATACGGTCCTAATGAAACTTGTTTCATCGAATTTCGAGTCTGTTTGCTCAAACGGCCCTCGTCCACGTTCAAATGGTCGTTTTTATTTGTATTTTATTTTGCCATGCTTACAAAATAACCTCGATTGGCGCGCAACTTGAAATCTAGCAATAATTTACTGTTGCGGTCCCAATAAAATTCATTTGATCGAAAACAAAGGTCGTTCGAATAAAGGCCCTTTTATAACTGCTTAATTCAAAGAAAACAAACCAATTTTAAAATACTTCAATATAATAATATTACAATATTATTATTGGCCATACCCAACCAGAATATCGTATACTACCACAATAAAATAGCTCGGGTTGAGTTTAAAGCCAAATCGAAATTATAAATATTTAAAAACTCTATTTCTAATATAAATGAACGTTATAATTTATAAAGGTATTCCACAATGACTATTTCAAATTTGATTTGGACATAAAAAAAAATCTACGCTATGAAAACTGGATTTTTCTTCTCTATTAGAAAGATATTATCCAACAGATTCCAACGTTTCTTGTTTCGGGAAAATACGTCTTATTTTGGATCCTGTACAGCCGTTTAAAGTTCAAAACGCCAATTCACGAACTACCGCGCCGCTGCAGCTCGTTTTATAATTAAATTATAAATTAAACGTTATAACGTCGTTCTATAAACGAAATCGTTATTATGATTAAATATAAACCACATTAAAACCATTTTAAATCGCCCGTTCATGTTATACTTCAAATTCAACATTTTCCCAATATTCTGGAAATAAAATATTATTATATTATTAATATAATTTAAATATTTAAAATAAAATGGTCAAACTCAATTATATAAACCCAAATCAATATTTTAAATAAATAAAATATTCCAAATAAACGGTCAGAAAATACGGGACATTACATTCCTTCCCCCTTAAAATAATTTTGTCCTCGAAATTGCTAAAAGGTAGAAAGAACATTACAACCCATTATCTTTGTAAAAATAATAAACTTAAAACTCGATTTTATTTCCAAAACTAATCTGATCGGCCGTAAAACTAAATTAATTCAAATAAAAGAATTTTCTAAAAATCTTCAAAAAAATTCTAACACCTTAAATTTTGGAAAAAAATTGGCAGAGTCTTCCCGGCACGAAGGACATCTGCAATATCGCAGGTTCAAGAAATAAATATATCTCGACTCTCATGGTCGGAAGAATTCAAAATCCAAACTCAAAACCTAATTAAAACCAAAATTTCATATTTGCGTTGGCGTACCTTTTTGCGAGCGTTATTATGTGATAAGCGATATATTATATACGAACTTGCCTAGTTATAATGCAGCTCTCCTCAAACTGGATTCGATTAACTCCAGAATTTTCTCTCTAGGATGGATTTTAAAGCTAAATTGGCACTTCTGCATCTGTTTCTCAACTCAAATGAATTCATCAGTCATCACAACAATGCCAGTTATATTAAAAACATCCATACCATTCATATCAACCCATTTTACACCCAATTTAATCCACACGAGGTTATAATTATTTATAATCCCTTCATTTATTTCTTTAATTATCCATTCAAATTTATTTATCTGGATTGATTTATTCGAATTATTTAATTCATATTGGTTTTCAACCAAGTCGATTCATGTTCAGGTTTATCCATGAGATCGAGCACACTATCCAAACATATCACACAATAAACATTAACAAATCCAAATAATTTGCCCATATTATAATAATTCATGAAAATTATTATTTTTATTATTTATAAAAGATATTGGGCAAAAATAATTTCAAAAAATAATTTTAATATCAAATTTACAAATACGCACTCTCGTACATATACACAAACTCAATCTAGGGCATTACTAACCCCAACTCTATCGATTCACGCCACAGAGCCAAGGTTATCACTAAACCAATAGCTCTGATACCACTGTAACGACTCGAGGAAAAACTCGACGCTCGAATTTTTGACAACAATACATCAATCCGTATTATTTGCCAAAAACCCAAGTATCGAATCCCAGATTGTTATTAGAATGAAATTAGAGGGTGAGAATACAAAGAAAGAATATTAGAATAGAAGAAAGAAGAAGAAACACCGCATCAGAATCTCACAGCGGAACAGATAAAATATAATATAACAAATCTCTTTATACAAAAGAACTGTATATACATACCAATCATCAGAGTACAACATATATCAGCCACAGTGGAAAATAACTTTATATAACTAACGGTGAAGCCGCCGGCTTCCAGCTCCTCTAATTCCAAGTGAAAACCTAACCTGAAACATACTCGGTCTGACCCGGGCACATTTGAAGAAAAGCAAAATACACCGGGTCAGTCTGGAATACTTTCTGTGATAAATTCACAGAACACACCACTTGTTTAACTTTGGGAAAATCCTTTCTGAAATCAAAGGATAATAGTAAGACTAGCCCACACATAAATATGGATGGTTTTTACCTTACTATAACCAAAAATGTTTTTGAAATCATAACTTATTCTGATATTATCATAATGTCTAAATACAAGTAAATATCAATCTAGCGGAACGCTTGCATCTCACGCTCCACATATATAGTATACAAACCAAAACCGCGGGCACTTATTGGATATTGGATTCCAACCTTGACAGGGTATGGGACCACCTTCCAATGGTGTATCTCTAGAGGTGAATACACTGGGTTCAACAAGAACGTCTTGCAACCCGACCCACACATGACCGACCACTCATTTCGCTTGAGTGTATCGAATGTATATCACCGACGGTTGGGATCAGCAACCGCCTCCCGAAAAGGGACAGCATCGAATATAGATTAAAGAAGCAAAAATGGAATTTCTCTAGATAGGTGATTATACATCCTAATGGGAGCGACCCACATAGCCATGCTTCCTGCCCGATTTTTGTCATTTCCCGGTTGATGAGGCTCGAGGCTAGAATTTATCTTTAGAATATCTGGTCACCATTCACTTTGAATGCCACATCGTCAGATCCGCCAGATATCACTGATTGACGTCCACAAAAATACTCTGTGGTCAGCTAAGAGAAGGTGTACAACCTTCTCTGCCATCTACAGAAATACGTTTGAAGAAATCAACGTACGTGACCCCTTTGGAAATACTCTGTCAGACACTCGTCCATACAAGTCATCCAGGAACAGGATAAACCGAAGGCACTCTCCTACTGCATTTCATATAGGAATCACCCCAAGGATCTGTAGCGAGAAGTCCTTGCAATCCGTAGATTCCAACTACGACAGAATCACAGTTTATCTCTGCTTGCAAGGCAGAGAATCTTAGTGGTTCTTCCGTTTATGAAGATCTACGGTCTTCAATGCTCCATCTCGATCTTCTTCTAATATCTTCATGTATTTGTTGGTTGGAATGGTTTTCAAAAATAAATTCAATCCCGGTCTTTCCATACCAACAATCGTATTGGTTAGGTTTGATAGTCGGTGATTTAACTATCAAATAACAAATGTGTGAATGAAACGAGTTGCTGATTCAGTACTTGGCACTGCTTGGCCTCTTAAAAATATATTTAACAAAATAGTTAATAAACTTCTAACCTTCCAATATATTGGAAACATTTCACTTAATTTCATTACAATATAACAAAACTATTTTAATATTTTATAACCATATATATATATATATATATTATTTCCTTCGTAAATATCGAGGTATTTCTTCAAAACCCTTATCCCATTTTCTTATATTCAATCATCTCGATATATACATATACATATATATATATATATATACTTAATGGTATAAAGCAAATTACAAATTCTAATACGGTTAAGGTAAATGTCGACTATATAATTTAAACCAAACATTCATATTTATATTGAAACCACTATTGTAGTAATATTTATAATCAAAAATCTCGCACTTATGTTCATTACATCTCGTATGGAATACCATACTAATTTCAACACCTTTTATTCGTTTCAAACCAATACTATTCCTTGACAATAATGAAGCCGTTCAAGTTGGAGTATTTTATTTACCTCTCAGACCTTGATCGACAACGTTCTTATCTCAGAATAATATCAGTTCGTCACTTAACCACTGATATTAAAATCTCATTTATCACCTTGATTTCAAATCTGGTTTTATAAATCGTTTCTTATATTTGAAATCTTCGTTCAATAATACGCTTACTTAATTCATTTAATTAAATAAATGTCCACAACAACAACACCTTTTACTTACTTTATTATTCTCGCTAAAACATTTTGATTCTAATAAAAATCATTCGTCGAATAATCTATTCCCATTTGCACGGGCATTTTTATCATAAACTTTATCTTGGATTGAAAACCCACTTTTCCACTTTCTTTCAAATAAGACCTTTCTACTTGGATTTTATTTTCAAAAACATTTGCCAATATTTATCACGAACCAAAGGTATGTATTTCCCTTGTTTTTGAAATCCTTATTTCAATCCCCTCATTTCGCTTAATTTAATTCTCTAACATTTTCTCATAATTTGATTTAAAAGTCTTTTTTTTAAAACCTCGCTTTGATTTCTTTATAAAAATCTATTTACCATCCTTCCGCAACTTAGCTTAGATTTCGTTTTAAAACCATTAATACATTTCAATCCCTTACTAATTCATTTACTATTTACCTTGAAAATTCTATTTTTGAATTCACTTAATTAATTTAAAATCACTAATTAATTGTAAAAAAAACAATTATTCTATTTTTCTCCAACCCGTATGTAAATCTTTGGGTTTCTGCTACCTTTGACTTGCATAAACCATTTCAATAATGTCTCTTATAAACTCGATTAAATTATTTATTTATGAATTTCTACTTTAATTATTTATATAAAATGACTGAAGAACTTCAGTTTAGTTATAAAATAATTTATAACTTTAAAAACTGCGTCAATTCACCGAACGATAAATGGACGTCTGAAACAACACATTTTAGGCCATTCACTGCCAATTACCAAATCAACACTGTCGGTTGATTTTAAACACAACACTGGTGAATATTTATTCAACCATCAGGTTCAAACAAGTTTCTCTACCATATGGGGTTCAATCAATTCAAATATCAATGGCATAAAACAAACAAACAACATATATAATATTTGAGGAATCCGGTCGGATCCCTCCAACATGTTCTTCCCTGCACCACAGCTCGTTATACATTTGATAATAATATATGAAATAAATTTCATATGATCTATAAATTTAAAACGATGAAATATAAATAACAGCAACCGATCAAACAGTAATCAGCCAATAACAACCAATCAACCAATTTATACTTTTAAGTGGTAAATTATATTTTAATATGAATTTACCACATCACAGGATTCCAGAAGGTGTGAGAATTAACTCACCAGGTAATTCGGTTGGCGGTTGACGTGTTTGTTCCTTTTAATCTTGAACAGACGTTCAAAATTAACTGAAATTTCAACCACGTCAGATCAGTGCCTAGTTAGTGCCATCACATAGGACTCGTCCCTGCGATCCCAACGGATCCAGTTTCGTCAGATTTTGGTAACGTATGTGGAAGTTATGCTAGTTTAAAGTTTGAATATATATACATACGATTATATAAATAACTAATTTATATATTAATTAAATAATTTAAAACTAATTACCTGCACTTACCTCCTAATCACGGTTTAGCCACGTCATCGGCGTATGAAATCAAACGCGTTTTCTCTCCCTGGAAGGCCTGAAACCCGATGCCTCCCTTCATCATCTCCGAACCATCCTTGCACATAAAACACGAGCCCAAAAAAAACTCCACCGCTGATCAACCTCTGACACCGATGGGACACCACCTCAGCAACCTCCAGCGTCGACGCCTGAAACGGCGGACCTCGACATGCCTCCTACCACCGTGAAAAGGGCCATGAACTGATTCCGTTTATATCGAGATAACCGCCGCCTCGAGCCACCATCGGTGACCGGACCACCACCGGTCGACCCACCACGCCACCCTCTTCGTTCGACTTCAGACCAGCGACACCCACGACCACCAGATCCGCCGGAAAACCACCAATTCCGACCGTTACTCCCAAAACCGGGCCCCCAAAACTGTTCTCAGTTCAACTCCTCGCCCCGACCTCCTCGGACCACCATTGAACCTCAGACCGGTGCCAACATGACGCTGAAACTCCCCTCTTCAATTCCCCCAAGGTCCCATCACCTCAAATCAACCCAATCGTTGTAATTTTGGCCATGAACCAAAACTATTTTTTCTCGGTTTTCATGAAATTCCGGCTACCACAGGTGACTGTTCACCCCCAACTTTTGTCAGCTACTAGCCCTCGACCCGATCTACATCTTTGCTTCAGGTTCCCATGGTCGATTCATCCCAGAATGGAAGATATAAATTAATTTGTAAAGAGGGGCTTATTTGCAAAATATGATGAATGGAAATTTTGGCTTGGCTGAAAATTCTGATTTTAGGTGTTTATATAATGTGGAAATAATATATTTTATGTTGACGTGACCAATGACGCTGACTAACGATTTTTATTTCGTGCTTATCGCTATTTTAAACATCGCTTATTCGCTGCTGTGCTTACATACAAACCCCGTTCGAGATGCGAATGGACGACATAGTATAATTTGATGATACGGTCCTAATGAAACCTTTTTCATCGAATTCCGAGTCCATTTGCTCAAACGGCCCTCGTTCACGTTCAAATGGTCGTTTTTATTTGTATTTTATTTTGCCACGCTTACAAAATAACCCCGATTGGTGCGCAACTTGAAATCTAGCAATAATTTACTATTGCGGTCCTAATAAAATTTGTTTCATTGAAAACGAAGGTCGTTTGAATAAAGGCCCTTTTATGACTGCTCAATTCAAAGAAAATAAACCAATTTTAAAATACTTCAATATAATAATATTAAAATATTATTATTGGCTATACCTGACCAGAATATCGTATACTACCACAATAAAATAGCCCGGGTTGAGTTTGAAGCCAAATCGATATTATAAATATTTAAAAACCCTATTTCTAATATAAATGAACGTTATAATTTATAAAGGAATTCCACAACGACTATTTCAAAATTTGATTTGGACATAAAACAAAATCTACGCTATGAAAACTGGATTTTTATTCTCCATTAGAAAGATATTATCCAACAAATTCTGACGTTTCTTGTTTCGGGAAATCCGACATATTTTGGATCCTATATAGCCATTTAAATTTCAAAACGCCAATTTACGAACTACCGTGCCGCTGCAGCTCGTTTTATAATTAAATTATAAATTAAACATTATAACGTCGTTTTATAAACGAAATCGTTATTATAATTAAATATAAACCACATTAAAACCATTTTAAATCGTCCGTTCATGTTATACTTCAAATTCAACATTTTCCCAATATTCTGGAAACAAAATATTATTATATTATTAATATAATTTAAATATTTAAATTAAAATGGTCAAATCGATTATATAAACCCAGATCAATATTTTAAATAAAATATTCCAAATAAACGGTCAGAAAATACAAGACATTACAAATTACCTTCCGTTGTATTCAGTATCTTCCACCTTGCCCAGGACCTATCATTGGAAGCTCATGCTCGTGTGATTTCATGGGATCCTTTAATGAATTTTCTCTTTCACATTTATGGTTAGATTGTTCTCTAAATATAGGCAATGCATAAGGGTTATGAATAATTGGATGAACTTTAAAGTCTTCGGTAAACTTCTTTAGTGGGGCTCAAGCAACACATACAAGAGCTCCACTTTGATTGATAAATGGATCATAAAGGATGTGTGTTCCCCCTTCTTTTATACCTTCCATGGTTGCAAAAACCTTCTGAGTTAAAAAAATTACCTAAAACCTTAGTGCCATGTTAGTTTGTTGAAAAAGATGCGATAACATGATTATTGATTAACTATTTGTACATGCATAGCCAAAAAACAAAATGAGATCACTAAGAACTGAAACAATTAGCTGTATAGATGAAGAAATATAAAAATAGATGAGCTGCAACTAGACATGTTGACCGGAACCGGCTGGAAGACAAATACACTACAAGATATGCTTACCACAGAGAAATAAAATTTTATATCCGAAATTTCAACATATAAAAGGAATCAAAGTAGCAGTAAATGACATAGAGAACCTCAAGCAACACAGCAGAATAGGCAAAAGGTATATTGTTACATTTTTTCCCCTGATTTTGAGATGTCAATAGTACTTAAATGATTACATAAATAATTGTGACGCATTTGCATAAAATCATCTGAAGCTTAGCCATACATTAAGTAATGTTTTCCAGAAAGTCCACAAATCATTTAGTGTCATGCTTGTATTCGTTGGGTTAATGGTTTATCCAAAATATGATTCCAAAATAAGCAGAAGTGCAAGCTACAAGCATAAATTAAGGTTGCAATTTAAGGAAAAGTCTGTTTAAACATGAAAAATTAGACATAAATTGATAGACACAGAATCTCCGCCATCAGATTGGCCCACTAATTTTCACTTCTCACGTAAAGACAAACAAATCTGATGACTCAGGTTTTATGTTTCCTATTTTGTGTCTAGTTTTGTGCATAAATAGACGCCCCTTTTAATTAAACATAAAATTTGGTATATAGATGAAATACTTGAAACCATTACTACCACAAATTTTAGAAACAAAGCACATTAAAATTTAATTGATACAGCTTTTGCACGTGTTAATAAATAAATGATCAATGAAGCAAGCAAAATTAGAATCACACACAAGATTTAACGTGGAAAAACCCTTTTAGGGAAAAAACCACGGGAGAAAGGCAAACTTTATTAATTAATTGATGGAGTTTTACAAGCTGCTTGCATAAAACCATAGCAATCCAAGTTTATATTCTACTTTCATGCAGCCAAGTAAGGAGAGAAAGAGAAAATTAAGGATCTCCTTTATCCTTTAAATGAGGTTGCTGAAAATATCTCAATCATGAGAGTAAATTAAGGATCTCCTTTATCCTTTAAATGAGGTTGCTGAAAATATCTCAATCATGAGAGTAAATTAAGGATCTAGATAAGATCCTTTAGGTGACATCAGCTGGACCAATTCTAATGAGAATTTCGGATCACAAATTAACAATCTCCACCTTGAGACGAATTCTCATCTTGAAGTAACAAATGAACTACAAAAAATGAACTCCTTCAACAAATAATTATTTGACTTGCTCCAATAGTCCCTAAAGACTATACTGTAACACCAACCAAGCTTGAGCAAAGCTCAAACTTAGTAATTGGAACTGGCTTTGTCATCATGTCAGCGGGATTGTCATGAGTACTTATCTTGCAAACTTTAACACCACCTTTAGTAATAACATCTCGAATGTAGTGATACCTAACATCTATATGTTCAGTTCTCTCATGAAACATTTGATCCTTTATAAGGCATATAACACTCTGGCTATCAGAAAATATAGTAATGCAAGATGTATCTCCACAAAGCTCAAAATATAAACCTCTCAGCCAAGTAGCTTCTTTACATGCTTCATAAATAGCCATATATTCGAGCTTAGTAGTAGATAATGCTACGGTAGTTTGCAAGGTTGCTTTCCAACTCACAGCACAACAACCAATGGTGAAAACATAACCTGTTAATGATCTCCTTTTATTCAAATCACCAGCAAAGTCAGAATCCACATAACCAACAAGTTCATCTTTAGATTTACCAAACTGCAGACAAGCATTTGCAGTGCCATGAAGATATCTGAAAATCTATTGAACTGCTTTCCAATGCTCTCTTCCAGGATTGGCCATGAATCTACTGACAACACTCAAAGAATGTGATAGATCAGGACGTGAACAAACCATGGCATACATAAGTGAACCAAATGCATTAGAATAGGGAACTCTAGACATGTACTCAATATCCTCATCTGATTGTGGACACATGGCTGATGACAATTTGAAATGTGCAGCAAGAGGAGTACTTACAGGCTTGACATCAAGCATATTAAAACGGCGAAGCACTTTTCTAACATACCCACTCTGACTTAGGTATAATTTTCCAGAATTTCTATCTCTTGATATCTCCATGCCAAGAATCTTCTTAGCATCCCCCAAATCTTTCATTTCAGACTCTCTACTCAACCGCCTTTTCAAATTTTCAATTTTTGCCTTGTCTTTTGAAGCAATCAACATATCATCGACATAAAGTAGCAAATAAATGGCTGAATGTGTAGTAATTTTCAAATAGACACAACTATCGTAATTGGACCTTTTAAAACCTTGAGATAGCATAAATGTGTCAAATCTTTTATACCACTGCCTAGGTGACTGTTTCAATCCGTAAAGAGATTTCTTTAATTTACGGACAATATTTTCTTTTCCAGACATGATAAAACCCTCAGGTTGATGCATATAAATATCCTCTTCTAATTCTCCATGTAAAAATGCAGTTTTTACATCTAACTGTTGAAGCTCATAATCATGCATAGCAACAATACGGAGTAAAATGTGAATTGAACTATGTTTCACAACATGGGAAAAAACTTCATTATAGTCAATACCTGGAATCTGACTGTAAGCTTTTGCAACTAATCTTGCTTTGTACCTTTTCTCATTGTTTGGAGAAACACCTTCTTTTCTCTTGAAAACCCATTTGCAATGAATAGGTTTCTTCTCTTTAGGCAACTTGATCAAGTCCCACGTGTCATTTCTTTCAAGTGACTTCATCTCATCATGCATAGCAGCCATCCACTTATCAAAATCACTAGAGATAATAGCCTCGGAATATGAAGAAGGCTCAGCAATACCTTTTATTTATTTTGCTACAGCACATGCAAAAGCAACAACATTTGCTACCTCAATAAACCTTCTTACTGGTTTTGGGTTCCTTCTAGGTCTGCTTGTTGCAATAGATTGCTGCGGTGGTTGCATAACTGCTGGAGGATCCTCAATAATGGGTGCTTCATCCTGTCTCTCAATTTCTGCGTTTGTTGTAGCATCTGAATCAATAATATGCTCCACCTGGACATTTGATTTCTGCTTACTCTCAACAAGATCGTTAGTAGATGGAATATCATGTAACATAGCAGATTCATTAAACACAACATTTTTGCTAATTACAACCTTACTTGTTTCAGGATTCCATAATTTATAACCTTTAACACCAGACTTATGACCAAGAAAAATGCATTTAACAACTCTTGGCTCTAGCTTTCCATTATCAACATGAGCATAAGCAATGCATCCAAAAACTTTCAATTCACAATAATTTGCTGGAGAACCAGACCATACCTCAATCGGAGTTTTCTTACCAATAGCAATAGAGGGAGAGCGGTTAATGAGATAACAGGCTGTGGAAGAAGCTTCAGCCCAAAAACGCCTATCTAATCCTCTGTTTGACAACATGCAGCGAGCCTTAGAAATGATAGTCATGTTCATATGCTTGGCAACCCCGTTTTGCTGAGGAGTGTGAGGTATGGTGTAGTGACTAACAATGCCTTCAGCCTTGCAAAATGAATTAAATTCATCTGAACAAAACTCCATCCCATTATCAGTCCGAAGCTTCTTTACCTTCCTTTCAGTTTATCTTTCAACCATAGTCTTCCACTCTTTGAAAATTGAAAAAGCTTCATATTTATGTTTCAAAAAATAAGGCCAAACTCTTCTGGAATAATCATCAATAATTGTCATCATGTAACAAGCACCTCCCATGGATGCTTTCCTAGACGGTCCCCATCTATCTGAATACACATAATCTAGAATGTCTTCTGTTTTATGAACTGAAGTGTTGAACTTCACTCTCTTATGCTAGCCAAAATGCGATGCTCACAGAACTTCAGCTTGCCTGCGTTGTACCTATCAAGAAGTCCTCTCTTATTCAACTCTGACAAACCTAATTCACTCATATGTCCAATGCACATATGCTAAAGATTAGCAGTATCAACATCAGAAATATTATTTGAGATAACAGGGGCAACATTACCTAAAACAGTAGTGCCTTGAAGATAATAAAGGCCATTTGTTTGCCTAAGATTTCCCTTCGTTACAATAAGAGAACCATTTGTGACTTTCGGGATACCACCTCCACCTGAATATTTGTACCCTTTGTCATCCAGAGCACTTAAAGAAATCAGATTTCTCTTCATGTTGGGAATGAACCGAACATCTGTTAAAGTTCTGATTGCGCCATCAAACATCTTGATCTGAATAGAATCAATTCCTGCTACTTTACATGCCGAATCATTACCCATCAAAACTGAGCCAGCATCATTTGTGGGTTCTAAGGTTGTAAACCAATCTCTATTAGGACACATATGGAAAGTGCAAGCAGTGTCAAGTATCCATTCATCCTTAATCTCAGCACATCCAGCAAACACGGTAACAACAGACACCTCATTGTCAGAATATCACTACGAGCACAATTGGCATTAACTTCATCTTCTTTGTTATCCTTTGGTTTGTATGTGCCATTTCTCTTTTCCTTGTTCTGCAGCTTATAACATTCAGATATTTCATATCCATCCCTCTTTCAATATTTGCAAGATTTTTATTTTCCTTTAGATTTAGATCGACCTTTATAGGCATTGGAACTTTTACCTCGAGATCCATTATTTGTATTTTTCTCCTTTGTCCTGCCACGAACGGGCAAGCTTTCGGCTTGAGAGCTTGATCCATTTGAAGACACCAGTTGTTTCATTTTCTCCTTGGCATGCAAGGCTTCATAAACATCATTTAGAGTGAGAGTATCATGACTATATAATATGGTATCTCTGAAATTTGAGTAAGAACTGGGCAGAGAACATAACAGGATTAAACCCAAATCTTCATCATCATATTTGACTTCCATTGCAGCCAAGTCAGAAACAATCTCTTTAAAATCAAAAATATGGTTGAGTAAATTACCTCCCTCTTGCAATTTGTGCAGAAACAACTTTTGTTTGAGATGCATCTTACTTGTGAGATCCTTGGTCATGCAAATTGACTCCAGTTTCAGCCAAAGAGAAGCAGCTGTCTTCTCGTTCAAAACTTCTTGCAAATATTATTGTGTAGATGAAGCTGAATTTGTGACAAAGCCTTCTGATCCTTTCTCTTCTCATCATTGGTCCATAGTTCAAATCTCTTGTTCCCAAATCCATCCAATGCATCATCATAATCAGCTTGTGCGAGCAACGCCCGCATCTTCACTTGCCACAATGAGAATCGAGTGCTCCGATCCAATAGCGGAAGATCATACTTTAACGACGCCATGCTAAACGAACCAGCGCTCTGATACCACTTGTTAATAAATAAATGATCAATGAAGCAAGCAAAATAAGAATCACACACAAGATTTAACGTGGAAAAACCCTTTTCGGGAAAAAAAAAACCACGGGAGAAAGGCAAACTTTATTAATTAATTGATGGAGTTTTACAATCATAATCAGCTTGTGCGAGCAACGCCCGCATCTTCACTTGCCACAATGAGAATCGAGCGCTCCGATCCAATAGCGGAAGATTATACTTTAACGATGCCATGTTGAACGAACCAGCGCTCCGATACCACTTGTTAATAAATAAATGATCAATGAAGCAAGCAAAATTAGAATCACACACAAGGTTTAACGTGGAAAAACCCTTTTCGGGAAAAAACCACAGTAGAAAGGCAAACTTTATTAATTAATTGATGGAGTTTAGAAGCTGCTTGCATACAAACCATAGCAATCCAAATTTATATTCTACTTTCATGCAGCCAATTAAGGAGAGAAATAGAAAATTAAGGATCTTCTTTTATCCTTTAAATGAGGTTTCTAAAAATATCTCAATCATGAGAGTAAATTAAGGATCTAGATAAGATCTTTTAGATAACATCAGTTGGACCAATTCTAATGAGAATTTCGGATCACAAATTAACAGCACGCAATATACAACATAGATGGAGCTATGTTTATTTTTTTTTGGTAAAACTACATATCAATTAATTAGTGAAATAAAACTATGCGGAATACCAAATTTAGACAGACACAATCACATTGTTATTTACAGAAAGTAAATTACAAATTCAAGGTACAAACATGTCAAAGTCAAAAGCATCATAGATTGTATAGATGAAAATGCACATGAAGCGCATACACATACAATTAAAACCAGATTTGGAATGAAAAAAGGAAATTATGTGGCAAATGCTTTTCCAAAAAAACTTATTTGAGATGCTTTGAAAGATGAAAGTCGAGAACGATACAAACATACTTGAAAATAACAAGCGGTCTCACGTGGATCTGCTGCTTTCTTGCTCAAGCGTACTTGAGTTGCTTTGAAAATGAACAATCCAAACATACTTAAAAATAGAAAGCACTCTCATATAGATCTGCAGTTTTCTTGCTCAACCTAGCTTACTAAAAATGACTTCCCCATAATAACAGAAAGATCTAAAACAGTAGACTGAAATGACGTATATGCAGATATAAATTTTGAAGGAATCTCAATGATATGTAATATAGTTGGCCTTAGACTAAAATATATAATGCATGTTTTGACAGCACCAACTTTATTGAACATTAGATAAAATTACTGATCATATGTCAGCTAAACTAATTATCAAGACATCAGGGTACATTGCAATAGTTTACAGCTAAATTGATTTACTAGGATAATTTTATTAAGCTCCTCTAACCTTTCAACTAAATCAGTCAAAACTTTCTTTCACTACCCAAATATGAAGCTACTACAGTAGTTAGTTTGAATAATAGCTTTACCAGTGGATTCGATTATTTATGAAAAGTAGCCTATGTGTAGTTCATAGAAATATATTCATATCTGTGTGCAAACTATTAAACAGCTTTGACTTAAGATTTACAATACATAATTAAAGATGTTGTTTGATCCAAACGTTTGTACATAGTAGGAAATCATAATCAGTTATGTTTAAATTTGTTTTACATGTATATTAACTTGTATATGATGTTAAATCTGGAAAATTGTAAGGGTTTATTTGTAGATGCTTGTTTCCCAGAATTGATTGAAGATGTATAATCAATTTTATACAACGGTGAAAATTTTTCCATACGAACAACTGTCATGACAACAAATTAGGTCTGTTAATGTATACCCGAAAAATACGAAATCCGTCCGCATCCGCATCCGAAAAGCCGATAAATATCCGATATTCGGAAAAATGGATGCGGACGTGGATATATGGATATAGGCATATCCGTATTCGAAAATTATCCGTTTGCTTTTTTTTCCGATTATAGCTTGAATTATGTGTATTTTAACATAATTAAATATACTAATTTATTAATTTGCAAAATTAAAAGTCTACTAAATGCATGTTAATTGTTCAAAATTATATATTATCATCATATTTATTTATTTTTAGCACTTTAATAATCAATTAGGTTGAAAAAGCTTAATATTAAGTTAAAAAAATTCATTTATATTCATTAATTTATCGATCGTTGGCGGAGCGGATAATTATCCAATATTCATCTGTATCCGCGGATGCGGATATCCAATATCCGAAAATGGTTTCAGATGCGGATACAGATATTGCACTATCCGTATCCGAAAGTATCCGTTGACAGTTCTACAACAAATAATCTAACGACTGTTCTAACAGTAACTAGCATATTCCTATTAGCTCGCTTCATGATATTTGATATGCTCTGAAATTATGCTTTAAAACAGGGATAATCTCTCTATAGCGGGGTTGCAACATATATTGCCATATTAATTTGTAAATATGGAGAATATTAGTCAGCATACAAATATCAGAACACATGCATGTGGACTCATCTTATGTATTACAAATAATCTGGTAATTTACAAAGTCTGCGTAGTATACATCTTATTTGGTTGGCAGCTGGGCAGTTACAAAAATAGAGATGTATAACGAAATAGTATACAAATGTCTAGATTTTGTTAAGCATATCCAAAAAGATGCAAGAATAACATTAGATGCTTAAAAACTATTATGCTTAATAGATTAAGAGTGTTTCATTTGGCAATTTTGCATTTGAATATGAAGTAGAAAATAATTGCATATTCGAATTGATATATACCTAAAAACAGGGTGTGCGCAGGAACCTATCTCTCTAACTTCTGCCCGATGCAACAATTCTGAGCCTTTAGTAATAGTTTCTACTCACATATTGTTATTACACCAACATGCTATAAACCAAGAGGAACTGCTTGTAGGAAAATCACAGAGCATGCTTCAAGGTTCCCGAGCTGCATTATCCTATGCAAGTGGAACAAATGGAAGTATGAGACGAGAGCTTTGATGAGTTTCGAGAATACGTTGGGTCCGTATCAAAATGCTGCAGCTTTTATGAGTGAACATTTTTGTAGAGGGATCTAAGTTTATTTCGGTTCTTTGCACCTTGATTTAAATCCGATGCTTAATTTTTTGGGTATTATGATGAAATCGATCTCTGATTTTAGATCTGAGTTAATGTATATGTCAAGATGAAGTGCTTGAATTGCAAGGTTTTTTACAGGATTATTCTACGAAGTCGTAGTACAAATAAATGGAAATATGAAAAAAAAAAAAAAAAAAACATGGAAACCGAAGAGACCCGACCGCAAAGAAGGCTAAAGACTATCCATATACGGGTTTAAATTAAACGACGAAATCAAGTAAGAACAAAACGGTGCTTAATTTGAATTCAATATTGTATTGCAATAGAGATTATATCAAATTGATATAGCTACTATACCCACTTTAAAGGAGGAAGATTATTTGGTCTTCATTGAATTGTCTTTTGTTATAGAAGTGAAAAAGTGTTGTTATTAACACTCCTTTTTGGAATAAGATGCAGGCGGCTTCAATTTTTTTGTGCGTGTGTGTTTTGAGAAGGGATGGATTGATAAGATTGTCACTCCTCAAAATTTAATTATAGAAGGACTAAAGTATCACTAACATATTTCACTGTAAGTTAATTACTATATTAGACAATAACTAAAACTCTAATTGAAATCTATGGAGGAATCAAACGCTAATTTCCAAAGAAGATAGTAGACAACCTGATTTGCACTCAAGAAAGCGAACGTGTTGTATTCTATGTTCAACCGACATTTGTCGCGGTTTGTATTGAACGTTTTTTGTTTGTTTTTAGTTTCGATTTGCGGATCCAAAGAAGCAGAGAATGTCACGTCTCACATATAAAGGGAGTCGTATGGCTGTTTTAATTACTGCAGTCGGCGTCGTTGTAAAATATGTGTATGGGATAAAAATAGTTTTCGAGTGAATACGGTGAAATTTCACCGATTTATTTGAATAATTACGGTGGGTATTTGCCATTTTTTAAATATTATTTTGGTTTTCTGTTGTCGTTTTTTATTGTATTCCGGTTTTTTTTATTACCGTTTTAATGGATTCTTTTATGTTTGTTTGTACAGATTTCGGGGACTGAATCAAAGAAACATGCATATGAAAATGAGTATTTCTTAGAGTTTAATGAGGTTAACAGCAATGAAGCTGAAAACGTGTAAGGTGATGGCAAAGAAAATAAAAAATTGAAGGTCACTGCAATGATTTGGAGAACGATGTTGACAACAATAGACAAAACGAGAATGTGGACATGCCATATGGCGATTACCTCGATTTAACTTCTCAACTTAGTATGGATGAGGTATGTTTAAATTTTTGATATAGTATGTATTATATTATAAATGTTATGAATTATGTTAATTGTTGCAGCTAAACATTATTGTTTGACGATGCAGCTGTTTGATTCAAAAGAAACCTTAAGATACTAAGCATAATCATGGAATTAGTTCAAAATTTATTATTGTTATTAAAAAAACAAGAATGAGAGATATGCAAACTAATGGAAAGGGACGGTGGATGGTGCTAGCATGTGAAAGAAGCGGAAAGTACATCAATCATAAGGCAAAGGACAATGTTCCTAAAACTCCACAAAAAAAATCGACGAACGGAAAGTAGGAAGTTTGGATGTCAATTTGAGTTAAACACACGTTGTGGTAATGATAGAAGATGGACGTTGAAAGTCAAGAATGGACGATACAATCACATGCTCCGTAATGTATTTACAGGGCATCCATATATGGCGAGGTAGGAAGATGTTGAAGTTAAGACCGTGGAAACAATGTCAAAAAGTGGTGTTAGGCCATACAATATTCTAATAGCTATTAAAATAGACCGTCTGGTGAACCATGCTACCATAAGGACTGTTTACAACGCGAAAGCGAAGCCCAAAAACAAAAAAACGGAAGGTAGATCTATTATGCAGCAAAATGGATACTAATCATCGTTATTCAGTGTAACAAAGAGTTGATGATATAACTAACGAAATTTGTGACTTATTCTTCAGTCACCCTAGATGCATTGTTCTTGCACAATGTTTTCATCAAATATTGTTTTTGTACTGCACGTTTAAGACTAATCGATATAAGTTACCTTGCTTTCATATGATCTCTCAAACATCAACCAGAGCATCCTTTACAGTTGCTTTAGCTTTGATCAATCGAGAGACAACGATATTATATATCTAGGCCCTCAAATGTGTTATCGCGATAAAGAAATTCCAAAAGTAATCATGACGGATGCTGAAATTGCTCTTACAAACGCGGTGACTGCAGTCTTTTCATCGGCTCGACACATTATTTGTGCATGGCATATTTCGAAAAACGTTTAAGCAAATTATAAACCAAATTTTATTAAAAAAAGAGTGAGTGATGATTGGAGATAAAGAGGTATTACTAGAGGATGATGAAGTAAAATAAAAAAGGAGTATGAATTTTTTTGTGATGGTTGGATAGACGTTTTAAATTCGTTGTCCGAAGAAGAATACCATAAGAACTTGAACTCGTTTCGTGATGCATGAGCTCGGAAGCAAAAAGAAAAAAAAATCATTCACGTATGTAACGAAAACTTGGCTCAATAAATATAAGGAGATGTTTGTGTTGGCTTGGACCAATAAAATAAAACACTTTGACAATGTGTCGACAAGCATAGTTGAAAGTGCACATCATCATTTGAAATTATATTTTTACTCCGCTGCAGGTAATTTTGTACAATGTTGGACAAGTGCACATCTTTGTTGTGAGAATGAATTAGTAGCAATAGAACATGTGTTTGAAACGAGCGCATCACGGTCAATGCATAGATTTCGAATGGAACCAATGTTTAAGGAACTTCTGGGATTCATTTCTCATAAAGCATTTGACTTATAGTAAAATGAATTGAGCAGCATTTCAAATGTCGGCTTGAGTATACAGAATTGTGGTTTTGTTTTATGGTAAGTTAATGGACTACCATGTGTACATATGCTTGTAGATTTCAGACATTCACATGGTTTCATACATCTAAATGTCATAGATCCTTATTGGAAGCAATTATCGTGCACTCCACCAACGTTGCATCGTGTCACTATTGAATTTCTAGACCTGCCAGAACTACATGCTTTGAAAGCTATGTATGATGAATCTCCGGATAACGTTCGCATTTTAATGCAACAAAAGTTAAGAGTACTTACCTCCCCTCAAACAACAACTATTTTAGAACCACCAGTCGTTGCTCATACCAAAGGTAGGCCTTCGAAAAAAGATAAGTCGACTAAACGAGATCCTTCATACTTTGAATATGTTGAAGCTTCTTTGTCTTGTAGCTCAAATCTAACTCCAGTTAGTCGATACCAAAAGAAGCTTGGAATCAAAACTAAGGCGAATGTGACCAGTCAAGTGGATGAGAATTATTTGTCGCAAATGCCAAAATGTACGTGACCATACTTAATCGAAATAGAAGACATGCCTAGTGATGGAAATTGCGGTTATTTAGTTGTGGTTAAGCAACTGAATCTCCATAGTCGAAGACCAGATAATCCATGCAAGTTTGTGCAGGAGTGAATGATTGACAATTTGTTGCTTTATTCGGATATGTACTAAAAAATGTGGGATGAATGTAGGTTTAATGAAATGCTCAGTAGGATACATTGTGATAATGTGGTTGGTTTAAGCTAGTGGATGCAAATGCCAAAATCTGGATTTATAGTTGCAGAAACTTTTGGCATAGTTGTAATTTAATTAAATTAACATATGATTTGTACATTTGTGCCCACAATTGTCCGGGCTAGCATGTTAAACAATGATAGGATGGTAGTTATGGGTTACGTAAACAACTCTCATTTTGTTGGTATTAAACTAAAGTTTGACTCTCCTTTGCCACCCATACCTCAGTTTTTATACTTTCGACGAATGTACAACATCAATGCAGAAGATTGGGTAAGACTATATGCGGAAAGAATGAAGAAGTTCGGAGCCCTGACATACGATCGTGAGGAGGAAGGCACAATAGATTTAAATTAGCTAATCTGCAGTCCTCTATGGTTAAAGAACAATGTAAATGGTTAATTGTTTAATGTACTACATTTACTATTTTGACAAAGTTTAATGTAATACTTGTATGAAAACCGATGTTTGGATGCTTTGTGTACGTAATTGTTTGAAAATCAGTTTGGTTGCATTGTCTCACTTTCCTGAAACTATTTGAACTTTTACTACCATTTGATTAATAAAAAAAGTCACAAACAAACCATTTTCCAAGAGGAATAATATGTGATAATAAAACGACAAATGCATACAGTTTTAACAAAGTAAAAACAGTTTGGCGTTACCTTCTGTCAGTTTGGACAAATAACCCCCATATTCCTGCAATTGCGAAAACATCTTGTCGTGTATACAGTTATAAACAACAGAAGATAACCGAGTTCCTTATAGAATGCCAAAAACAACCATATTGTACCGTTTTTACAAACATAACTCGGCAGCGTTATGCTGCTTGTGCATGGGTCTCCAACATTTTCCTGCAACTTTGCGATCATGGGGGGCACCGCTTAAACTTTTATAAAGCGACAGAGCCCTACTGTTTAAATTGAAAAAATATGATGTATACAAACACGGCTATAATATATCATTTTTATTGCTAAAAATCGGTAAGGCTCCGTCGTTTGTTTGAAATTAATATTTATTTTAATTATAAAAGGTATTGAAAATGGAGCGGTAGTTTGAAAATTCAGTTTCAAATTTCAAATGAATGTACAGGATACAAAATAAACCGGATTTCAGTGAAACCAGAAATATTTGAATCTGTTTGAAAATATCTTTCCAACGAATCTGAAAAATCCAAATTTCATAGCGGGAATAAAAAGTTATGCCCAGTTGAAAATTCAGAATAGTTGCTATAGAAATATAGCCTTTAAAAATAGCCATTTTGCCAACGACCTCCGTTTTCGACGAAACCACTTTTGTTGGATTTGGGATATCAAATTATTGCTAGATTCAAATTTCCATAATTTTTGAAATCAATATGTGAGCGCGGCAAAAGAAATCGTGTTTTAACAGTTTTAGTCAATTTGGATCGACTAGAAAATGGTCATTTTTCAAACGGTCTCCAAATTTGACAAAATTAGTTTTATTAAAACTGTATCGTCAAAACACAGCCAGATTTATTTTTTTGGAATTTTTGGAGTCCGTATGTGGCCCCGGTAAATTAAAATGTACGTTTGAATTTAAAATATATGGATTTATATTTTAAATTTAAAGGAAACTGATTGAAATAGTAGAATTGGCTTACGAAACATATCCCATTGTATCCGGAATGGTGGGAATGTGCTATGGACGACAGTCGATGGGTTCGATTTGGGGTTCAAATGAAAAGGGTACTTTTTATGGTAAAAAATATATTAAATAATAAAGTTAACCCTTTTTTCCTTTTCCTTACCCCGCTCATCGTGCATTTCATAACTAAATTAAAAAACCAATCGAGATTGACGGAGCCGCCGATCCCGCGCCTCCCTTTGGTCCCCCTCCTCTCCGACCCTCCTCAAAACCTGCATCCCCTCCCACGAAAAACCCAAAACCAACCCCTTGAAAGCCCGCCGCCGCCTCTGATGGCCAAACGCCAGTCAAGTCCGCATCCCCGACCTTCCACCAACCCAGCGCCGCCCATTCTCACCCCCTTCGCCTACTGTAAGTTGTTTTTTTGTTCATTTTTGCTTATTTATTTAAAATAACTAATTTTAGAAAGGGTTTTAAATCAAATTTATAATACATTGGAATAAATAAGTGATTTTTTTATATGAAATATTTTTAACAATAAAAAGATTTGATTTTTAACTTTAAAAAGATTTGATTTTTAACTTTAAAAAGATTATATTTTTAACTTTAAAAAGATTTGATTTTTAACTATGAAAAGATTATATTTTTAACTTTGAAAAGATTTGATTTTTAACTTTGAAAATATTGTATTTTTAACTTTGAAAAAATTTGAATTTTTACTTTGAAAAGATTTGATTTTTAACTTTGAAAAGATTATATTTTTAACTTTAAAAAGATTCGATTTTTAACTTTGAAAAGATTATATTTTTAACTTTAATAAGATTTGATTTTTAACTTTGAAAAGATTATATTTTTAACTTTAAAAAGATTTGATTTTTAACTTTGAAAAGATTATATTTTTAACTTCAAAAAGATTTGATTTTTAACTTTGAAAAGATTATATTTTTAATTTTGAAAAGATTTGATTTTTAACTTTGAAAAGATTATATTTTAACTTTGAAAAGATTATATTTTTAACAATAAAAAGATTATATTTTTAACAATAAAAAGATTATATTTTTAACAATAGAAAGATTCGATTTTGATTAGAGAAAGGTACGTTTTTAGTGGATAAAAATAATATTTTTATGAAGATCAAAATAAGATTTTTATCGTATGTTTGAAATATTTTTACGAAGAAAATAAAACTAAGTTATAAAAATATGATTTTTATAATATAAACATCAGTATAAAAATATGATTTTTGTTATATGAAAAGGGATATAAAAATATGATTTTTATATATGAAGTGCCGTTATAAAAAATGTGATTTTTGTATATATGACAATGATATAAAAATTAGATTTTTATAATGAAGTAGCGAAATAAAGAATTTGATTTATATATATATATATATAATGAAATAAAAATGGGAGTTTTCAATATATAAACATCATATTGAGAATGTGATTTTCAATATGAACAGCGTGGAAAAGACTGCGTTGAATTTCTGGCAAATCCAAGCTATTCAGAAATAAAGAATGGAGGAGTGGATCCCAAAGAAAAGAACTTCTAACTTTAATTTATTTTCTAGTTAAAGTATTTACTAGGATGCAGATGGTGCTTAGCAGCACCTGACACCGTCGTCTACAGATCATGGACGACTTGTTTGATTTGATTGTTTTGTGAAAATTGTTTGTGATGTGAAATGGACTGCATAAAATATTCACGTGTTGAAATAAAATATTTTATCGTTAAAAATATAATTTTTAACGTGTATATTAATAAAATAAATATTCACTTACAAATCGGACAATTTGTTTATGTACACACATTTGACTGATATTGATTGGGACGATAAATTTTACACATCGCCCAACTGCACAAATAATATTCAGTGTTTGTTGTTTGAAAACCCCACACGGGTATTGGGATGAAATTGAACATACACTAACCCCAATATTTAGTTGTATGCCAATCGATGGGTTGACAGACGGTTGTAAGAATTGATTATTTATATTTAACGCTTATGCAGTTGTGTAAGGCACTTTGGATGATGGTTGACTGTATTTGATTATTGTTGTGTACACGTGTGTATAAAATCATATAAATAACATTGTATGGTAATTGACTATGTCTGATTCCAGTTCAAAAAGAAAGAATATTTTAAAATAACGAATATTTTAAAATAACGAATATTTTAAAATAATATTCAGTAAAAGATCAAAATCTGATTTTGATGTTCGATTTGGGATGGACACGAAAATATTTAAATATATAAAGCCCTGTTGATTAGACTTACGTCATTTTGACGTGAACGATATTTATATCGATTTTATTCATTTTATAATGAATATCAAAAAGGAAGTGATTTCAAAATCTAATGTTTTGAAAATATTATTATTTATATATCGATGATATGGAATATTCAATTTTGATTTGAAATTGAAATCATTTTGAAAACAAATTTAAAACGATTTATAAAATACGATTTAAATGGAAATCGACGAAATATATATATATATATATATATATATATATATATATAATGGCCTAAATAGAACACGCCGCGCCATGGCAGTTCGCGAATTTCGACCATTGACTTCGAATGGACATTACGGGAAATCGACTGTGCGGGCCTTGATAAAATTATTAAAAATATCAATAATTTGTGTAAAATCATAATAAATGATTTGGAAAGAATTGGGATGAAAAATTCCATGTTTGAAAGGATAAAAATATATTTTTATCGAAATGAACTAGAATTAAAAATCCAATATTTTTAAATAAATAAATTGGATTTGAAATGGTTTTAAAAATAACCAGAATTTCCGATATATGAATTGGAATGGATTTGAATCGAAATTATCTTCGGAATATTTCGATATTGGATTCTGTGATTATACAGACATTGTGGAGGAATTCGGAAGATATATATATATATATATATATATATCGTTATTCCCAATACGATATTTGTTGGTTTCAGAATTTGATATTGAATATAAGCCGATATATTTTCTATTTAGAGCCTTGTATTTAATATCAAATTGGTTTTTTTGGTTTATCTTAAACGATGTTTTAAATAACACTTGTTCTTTAACCCGATTAACAATGGGATGAGATTTTGGGTTTGTCGTGAATGGTATCTTTAATAATACTGTTCTTAAACCCAATGAAGTAAAGAAAATTAGAAACTAACTGGAGATTAGCTAAGTTGAATGGTTTCCTGGGTATTGATTTGATGTTGGTTTCAGCCTTCGGGATTAATACTTAAGGAATTATTCTCTTACTAATTTACGGTTAGAGACTGACGGGATGGGGTCTTCAGTAACACTGTTCTTAAACCCCGTGTGAAAAGAGTAAATCTTTTAATTAAGATTTAAAGAAGAATTACCAATTAATTAACATTTAATTGGAGTTGAAAATGGAATGTGAATTGGGTTTATTTTGAACTGTATTTTTAACGACACTCGTTCTTTAACCCGATTTACAGTGAAATGGGATTTAAATTTATAAATATTTTTATTAAGATTTAACAGGAATTTTCAAAAGTAAATTTTTCCAATTTAATATAATAAATTGGAACTGAATGGAATTCGATTTGATAATAATCAAAGTGAACTTCTGTGGAGGAAGACTGTTAATACATATGGAAGTTAAAAGGCTTTGCCGTTATTCTATTTATATTATTAGTCGGATACGAAAATTGATATCGATTATATATTGATTTGTTTTTCCGTGAAGATTCCATGGTTAATGGAATATGATTTTGGGTTTATCATGAACTGTGTTTTAAATGACATAATTCTTTAACCCAGTTTAAGACAGGATACATGTCTAACATTGTATTTCAAACTGCATGGTTGATCTCTGCTAAATATATACCTGTTTGGTGGCGGAGAATTTATTCTCTTGCTTAACACCCTTCTATGAGACGTACGAGCTTAGAGGTTATATATCGGTAGAAATCGATAGTACGGTGTAGATTATCGATGCGACATGTTAGTGTTTCCAAAGTTAAATAATCATTAATATTGATTTTTGGGAAGATTAAAACTAAGTGGATTTTTAATGAATCTTTAATTGGATTGAAATGGGAATTGATAATTTAAATTATCAAATTCGGGAAATGATCGAGAATGGAGTATCGCCAGTTTTGCTCCTTGCGATAATTAAATCTTTAATTAGATTTGAACGGGAAATGGTAATTAATTTTACCGATAATACCGTTGTGTTTATTATGGAGTATTACCAGTTTTGCTCCATGTGATGAATTGGTTGGGATTGGAAAATAAAATAAATGATTACTTCGGTTTAGTTTGCTAATCCGGACTGGTTTGGAAACCTTAACATGGTTTGTTATCCAAAGGAAGATTAAAGAATAAATTTAAAGAAGTTATCTTTGATAAGATTAATGGGAACCTTTCCCAAAGGATATGAATATTTAAATAAAAGAATATTCAGAATTGGAATGAGGCGTATATTGTGTTTTTATAGCACTTGTTTATTATAAACGCGAGTTATTCAGAAAGGCCGGGTTTATACCCATTCTGAATTACTGATTTGACAATAAGTCGATGATGAAGACGGTGGTTGAAGACCGGAGGTCTTGACATCGTTTGGATGATTACTGATGTCTTGATTGGGCTGTACACCCAAGACGAGGTAATAAGTGGTGATCGTCCAGACGTACTTGGAGATCGATCCTGATATCCGAGGACCTCTCTCCTGTATTAGACATATGGGATAAGGAACAAGGTTCCTCCGGTTTCGATTAGGCCCTGAACGAACTTGTAAATGGATGTTTGTTTGACATTGGATTTTATTTTGTGTTGATTGATTTTTATTAAATATATATCTGTTTGGCGGCGGAGAATTTATTCTCTTTCTGAACAACCTTCTCTGAGATGTACGAGCTTAGAGGTTATATATCGATAGATATCAATCCCATGGCGTGAATTGCCTGTGTGGCATGCTGAGATGCAGATGATCAAGGATTCCATTGAAAAGTAGAGTCTTGTGGTTGATGATCAAAGCACAACTTTAATATAGCATAGCTTTGTGTGTAGCATTAATTCGCGAGCCTCACACCTCAGTATGAGTTAAAAACGGGATAAGGGTCCCAAGGAGGACATGTTGTCTCTTTCTAGCTATGGGTGGTGTGTGGGTTTTGCAAGCCCTGACATTGATATATTTTTACCTTTGTGGTTGTTGGAATGCGAGGCGCCTCGAATATATCGGCTACTGCAGGAGCCGATGGATATAGGTCCTATAGGACTGGGAAACGTGTATTCAGGAACACTAATCCTCAAACGTAAGGGAGGACCGGCCTTGGAGGATCCAAGGGTCTACTGCGGGAGATCCTAAGCCATTTGCTAGAGTGTCTCGAAGCCGGCGAGGAGTACATCCCTTGCCTCGACTCATGATGGAAATCCAATTTCCAATACGTGACATTTCGGTTTTATTTGTAGAGCCTAGTATGGCGACATAGTGGGATGAGGCACTATGTCGTCTATGATTGATACATTTATATTTGAAGTTGTTTTCATACACTTTACACTATAATAGTATCAAAATGATTTGCTTTAAACGTACCAAGCATGTTTGGCTATTATAAGGTAAAACTCTATCCTCGGGCTTGCGTTGCATTGTGTGACGGGCATGAGTCTTATAATAGCTTCATTTTTCCAAAAAGCATTGCATTGTTTATTCTATGCACTGGTATTTTTGGGAGGAAACTCGTTCCGTGTTATACGGCATGGTCCCTTGATTTACTTTATTTTTAAAGTAAAGATTTAATAACTGTTTTAGTTCTCACACCAATCACATGACTGGCCTGAAGTTTATTGTTTTAACCTAAACTTTGGGTGCCCCTATTTTCCACACAGGTAGCTAGTAGTTGGGTTTTTGCAGGTTTATATTCATATGATCCTGGTTATAGCTGGAACGATATTCGGAAAGCTTTGTATTCGTGTATTTCTTTCAGTTGTGTTTTGTATTATTTTCCACTTCATTGTAATTTGTAAATCTCTAATATTTATCAAATGTATATTATTTGTTCATACTGTATATTATTGTACTCTGATGTAAATTGTTGTAATAAGCAATGAAATGTTCTTCTGTTTGTGTTTTGATTTGTCGTGTTCTCAACTCAATCCGAGCTTTCCTTTACAGGGAAGTTCAGGCCGTGTTAGTTTGGTATCAGAGCTTTGGTTTATAGAGCTAGAGAACAAGACACATTAGAACCGTACGAAAGAATTCAATAGAGTTTGAATTAGTAATATCCAATAAGAATGACTCATTAGAGATGGGATTAGCAGTATCCTAGAATGAGTCGAAAGAGTGAAAATTTTAAAATAAAAATGAAAATAAATTTTGTTTTGAAAATTTAAACCATATTATACGTATTTGAATATTTATTTGTATTGAATTTGGACAATCCAATATATAAAGATTTTGCATATACGCCTTGCAAACGTGTATTCGAAGTTTTAGTATACTGGAAAGATATAGAATCACACTCCGGTCGCCCGGAGATGATTCTGATGATTGTAACTACATCATCAGAATTTATGTCCGAGTTTCGAAAAGTGGGATATTTATATATTTTCAATTGGCTGGTGTGAGAACCAAAACTAGATAGGGGTATTGTTGTGATTTGGCACCAAAAACATGATTATATATATATATATATATATACACGAAAATTATGTGTTTGAAACGATAATCAACTAATTGATTGCTGGTTGTATTGTATGATTATTAGTTTGATTAACAAATATATTGGTTTGATTAATTAAAATTTAGAACCACTAGCCAAATTGAATCAAAATATTGATCTGAATTGAAAATTGTTTGAAATAGCATGCATGTACATATATATGTGTGAACAGGTCATTGCAAGGAGGCTGGAGAAGAGGAATAAATTGCATGCCCGACAAATAGGTACATGTTTACTAATTTATTGGGTTTGGATGATTTTATGAGCCGATTGGCTTGCCGGTTGGCCTTTTCTTTTTCTTTTTGAGATGAGAGGGTCTGTGCGGCAATTTGGGGATTTTCCCGTGCTCCCCGTATAAAGGAGGTTATGGCGAAATTTTTCGAAAATTTAGGGTGTTAGCCAAATTTTTGGAAAATTTGAAATTCTTAGAAACTGAAAAGTTGAAGAATGAATGCCAGAATGAAAGTTGAGTTGATTATTTAAACAACTTTCAGCTCTGTTCCTTTTCGAGAATGAAAAGATCTTATGTGAGGGAGATTTTAACAATGCGGAAAATCAGAACCAATTTAAAAATTTTATTTTAGCAATTTTAGTGAATTTTGAATATTTAAAATGATTTATTTTAAATAATAATGACTAGAAATTTATTTTGAATAGAATTAGAACTTATATATTTATTTGAATCGAAGTTAGATTATAAATATTTATTTTAATTATAAAAGGAATTGAAAATGGCGTGGTAGTTTGAAAATTCGATTTCAAATTTCAAACGAATGTACAAGGTTCAAAATAAACCATATTTTAGTGAACCAAAAATATTTGAATCTGTTTGAAAATATCTTTCCAACGAATCTGAAAAATCCAAATTTCATAGCAGGAATAAAAAGTTATGCCCAGTTGAAAATTCAGAATAGTCGCTATGGAAATATAGCCTTTAAAAATAGCCATTTTGCAAACGACCTCCGTTTTCGATGAAACCACTTTTGTTGGATCCGGGATATCAATTTATTGCTAAATTCAAATTTCCATAATTTTTGAAATCAATATGTGAGCGTGGCAAAAGAAAACGTAATTTAACAATTTTAGTCTATTTGGATCGACCAGAAAATGGTCATTTGTCAAACGGTCTCCAAATTTGACTAAATTAGTTTTGTTAGAACCGTATCGTCAAAACATAGCCATATTTATTTTTCTGGAATTTTTGGAGTCCGTATGTGGCTTCGGTAAATTAAAATGTACGTTTGAATTTAAAATATATTGATTTTTATTTTAAATTTAACGGAAACTGATTAAAATTGTCGAATTGGCTTACGAAACATATCCCATTTTTTCTGGAATGGGGGTATGTGCTATGCATGACAATCGGTGGGTTCGATTTGGGGTTCAAATGATAAGGGTATTTTTATAGAAAAAATATATATTAAATAAATTAAATAATAAAGTCAACCCTTTTTCCCTCTTCCGTACCCCCCTCCATCATCGTTCATTTTAGAACTAAATTTAAAAAACCCAATCGAGATCGATGGAGCCGCTGATCCCGTCGCCTCCTCCCCTACGGCGACGCCACAACTTCTCCAGGCCGCCGCGCCTCCCTTTGGTCCCCATCCTCTCCGACCCTCCTCAAAACCCGCAGCCCCTCTCGCGAAAAACCCAAAACCTCCTCCCCCCCGAAAGCCCTAGCACGCCGCCTCCTCTGATGGTCAAACGACAGTCAAGTCCTCCTCCCCCGACTTCCACCAACCCTGCGCCTCCCATTCTTGCCCCCTTCACCTACTGTAAGTTTTTTTTATTTTGTTTTTGTTCAGTTTTGCTTATTTATTTAAAATAACCACTTTTAAAAAGGGTTTTAAATAAGATTATAATACATTGGAATAAAGAAGTGATTTTTATTATATGAAATATTTTTAACAATAAAAAGATTTGATTTTTAACTTTAAAAAGATTTGATTTTTAACTTTGAAAAGATTATACTTTTAATTTTAAAAATATTTAATTTTTAGCTTTGAAAAGATTATATTTTTAACTTTAAAAAGATTTGATTTTTAACTTTGAAAATATTATATTTTTAACTTTGAAAAGATTTTATTTTTTAACTTTGAAAAGATTATATTTTTAACTTTGAAAAGATTTGATTTTTAACTTTGAAAAGATTATATTTTTAACTTTAAAAAGATTTTATTTTTAACTTTGAAAAGATTATATTTTTAACTTTAAAAAGATTTGATTTTTAACTTTGAAAAGATTATATTTTTAATTTTGAAAATATTATATTTTTAACTTTGAAAAGATTTGATTTTTAACTTTGAAAAGATTATACTTTTAACTTTGAAAAGATTATATTTTTAACAATAAAAAGATTTCATTTTTAACAATAGAAAGATTCGATTTTTTATTAGAGAAAGGTACAATTTTTAGTTGATAAAAATAACATTTTTATGAAGATCAAAATATGATATTTATCGTATGTTTGAAATATTTTTATAAAGATAAAAGTATGATTTTCATACTGAAAACTGAGTTATAAAAATATGATTTTTATAATATGAACATCGGTATAAAAATATGATTTTTGTTATATGAAAAGCGATATAAAAATATGATTTATATATATGAAGTACCGTTATAAAAATGTGATTTTTGTATATATGACAACGATATAAAAGTTGGATTTTTATAATGAAGTAGAGAAATAAAGAATTTTATTTATATATATATATATATAACGAAATAAAAATGAGAGTTTTTAATATATAAACATCATATTGAGAATGTGATTTTCAATATGAACAGCGTGGAAAAGACTGCGTTGAATTTCGGGCAAATCCAAGATATTCAGAAATTCAGAAATAAAGAATGGAGGAGTGGATCCCAAAGGTGAGAACTTCTCACTTTAATTTATTTTATAGTTAAAGTATTTACTAGAATGCAGACAGTGCTTAGTAGCACCTGACACCGTCGTCCACAGACCATGGGCGACTTGTTTGATTTGATTGTGAAAATTGTTTGTGATATGAAATGGACTGTATAAAATATTCACGTGTTGAAATAAAATATTTTATCATTAAAAATATAATTTTTAACGTGTATATGAATAAAATAAATATTCATTTACAAATCAGACGATTTGTTTATGTACATACATTTGACTGATATTGATTGGGACAATAAATTTTACACATAGCCCAACTGCACAAATAATAATCAGTGTTTGTTGTTTGAAAACCCCACACGGGTATTAAGATGAAATTGGACATACACTAACCCTAATACTTTGTTGTATGTCAATTGATGGGTTGACAGACTGTTGTAAGCGTTGATTATTTATATTTAACGCTTATGCAGTTGTGTAATGCACTCTGGATGACGGTTGACTGTGTTTGATTATTGTTGTGTACACGTGTGTATAAAATCCATATAAATAACATTATATGGTAATTGATTGTGTCTGATTCCAGTTCAGAAAGAAAGAATATTTTAAAATAACGAATATTTTAAAATAATGAATATTTTAAAATAATATTCAGTAAAAGATCAAAATCAGATTTTGATGTTCGATTTGGGATGGACACGAAAATATTTAAATATATAAAGCCGTGATGATTAAACTAACGCCATTTTGACGTGAACGATATTTATATTGATTTTATTCATTTTACAATGAATACCGAAAAGGAAGTGATTTCAAAATCTAACGTTTTGAAAATACTACATTTATATATCGATGATATAGAATATTCAATTTTGATTTGAAATTGAATATGAAGTCAAAATCATTTTGAAAACAAATTTAAAACGATTTATAAAATACAATTTAAATGGAAATCAACGGTATATATATAATATATATATATTATATATATTTAATGGCCTAAATAGAACGCGCCGCGCCACTGTAGTTCGCGAATTTCGACCATTGACTTCGAGTGGGCATTACAGGAGATCCTACTATCGGATTCTCCTAAAATTGGAACCGTTGTATTTGTATCGAAAAGAGATTTCCAAGAATACAAGAGATTTGAAATATAATGGTTAGATTTGGAATTATGTCCAAACCAAATTTGGAGAAGGTCGCAGTAAGTGTAGTTCGATAACCGTTTAAGGAAATTGACTGTGCGGGCCTTGATAAAATTATTAAAAATATCAATAATTTGTGTAAAATCATAATAAATGATTTGAGAAGAATTGGGATGAAAAATTCCATGTTTAAAAAGATAAAAATATATTTTTATCGAAATGAACTAGAATTAAAAATCCAATATTTTTAAATAAATAAATTGGATTTGAAATGGTTTTAAAAATAACTAGAATTTCCAATATATGAATTGGAATGGATTTGAATCGAAATTATCTTCGGAATATTTCGATATTGGATTCCATGATTATACGAACATTGTGGAGGAATTTGGAAGATATATATATATATGTATGTATCGTTATTCCCAATGCGATATTTGTTGGTTTCAGAATTTGATATCGAATATAAGCCAATATATTTTCTATTCAATGCCTTGTATTCAATATCAAATTGTTTTTTTTTGGGTTTATCGTGAACGATGTTTTAAATAACACTTGTTCTTTAACCCGATTAACAATGTAATGAGATTTTGGGTTTGTCGTGAATGGTATCTTTAATAATACTGTTCTTAAACCTAATGAAGTTAAGAAAATTAGAAACTAATTGGAGATTAGCTAAGTTAAATGGTTTCCTGGGTATTGATCTGATGTTGGTTTCGGCCTTCGGGATTAATACTTAGGGAATTGTTCTCTTACTAATTTACGGTTAGAGACTGATGGGATGGGGTCTTCAGTAACAATGTTCTTAAACCCCGTGTGAAAAAAGTAAATCTTTTAATTAAGATTTAAAAAGAATTACCAATTAATTAACATTTAATTGGAATTGAAAATGGAATGTGAATTGGGTTTATTCTGAACTGTGTTTTTAACGACACTCGTTGTTTAACCCGATTTATAGTGAAATAGGATTTAGAATTTATAAATCTTTCTATTAAGATTTAACGGGAATTTTCCAAAGTAAAGTTTTCCAGTTTAATATATTAAATTGGAACTGAATGGAATTCGATTTGATAATAATCAAAGTGAACTTCTGTGGAGGAAGACTGTTAATACATATGGAATTTTAAAGGCTTTGCCGTTATTCCATTTATATTATTAGTCAGATATGGAAATTGATATCGATTATATATTGATTTGTTTTTCTGTGAAGATTCCATGATTAATGGAATGCGATTTTGGGTTTACCGTGAACTGTGTTTTAAATGACATAAGTTCTTTAACCCAGTTAAAGACAGGATAACATGTCTAACATTATATTTCGAACTGCACCGTTGATCTCTGCTAAATATATATCTGTTTGGTGGCGGAGAATTTATTCTCTTGCTTAACACCCTTCTCTAAGACGTACGAGCTTAGAGGTTATATATCGGCAGAAATCGATAGTACGGTGTAGATTGTCGATGCGACATGTTATTGTTTCCAATGTTAAATAATCATTAATATTGATTTTTGGGAAGATTAAAACTAAGTGGAGTTTTAATGAATCTTTAATTGGATTGAAATGGGAATTGATAATTTAAATTATCAAATTTGAGAAATGATCGAGAATGGAGTATCACCACTTTTGCTCCTAGCGATAGTTAAATCTTTAATTAGATTTGAACGGGAAATGGTAATTAATTTTATCGATAACACCGTGTTGTTAGTTATGGAGTATTACCAGTTTTGCTCCATGGGATGAATAGGTTGGGATTGGGAAATAAAATAAATGATTACTTCGGTGTAGTTCGTTAATCCCTACTAGTTTGGAAACCTTAATATGGTTTGATATCCAAAGGAAGATTAAAGAATAAATTTAAAGAATTTATCTTTGATAAAATTAATGGGAACCTTTCCCAAAGGATATGAATATTTAAATAAAAAAATATCCAGAATTGGAATGAGGCATATGTTGTGTTTTTATAACACTTGTTTATTATATACGCGAGTTATTCGGAAAGGTCGGGTTTATACCCATTCTGAATAACTGATTCGACGATGAAGACGGTGGTTGAAGACCGGACTTACTTGATTACTGATTCATTAAAACTCCACTTAGTTTGGATGATTACTGATGTCTTGATTAGGCTGTACACCCAAGACGATGTAATAAGTGGTGATCGTCCAGACATACTTGGAGATCGACCGAATATGCGAGGACCTCTCTCCTGTATTAGACATATGAGACGAGGAATAAGGTGCCTCCGGTTTCGTTCCGACCTAGAATGTACTTGTAGATGGATGTGTGTCTGACATTGGATTTTAAGTGTTGATTGATCTCTATTAAATATATATCATTTTGGCGGCGGAGAATTTATTCTCTTACTTAACGCCCTTCTCTAAGCCGTACGAGCTCAGAGGTTATATATCGATAGACATCAGTCACATGGCGCGAATTGCCTGTGTGGCATGCTGAGATGCAAAAGATCAAGGCTTATGTTGAAAAGCAGAGTCTTGGGGTTGATGATTAAAGCACAGCTTTTATATAGCATAGCTTTGTGTGTAGCGTTAATTCGCGAGCCTCACACCTCGGTATAAGTTAAAAAGGGGATAAGGGACCTAAGGAGGACATGACGTTTCTTTCTAGCTATAGGTAGTGTCGGGGTTTTGCAAGCCCTGACATTGATATATTTTTACCTTTGTGGTTGTTGGATTGCGAGGCGCCTCGGATATATCAGCTACTGTGGGAGCCGATGGATATAGGTCCAATAGGACCGGGAAGCGTGTGTTCTAGAATACTAATCCTCAAACGTAAGGGAGGACCAGCCTTGGAGGATCCAAGGGTCTACTGCGGGATATCCTGAGGCATTTTCTAGAGTGTCTCGTAGCCGGCGAAGAGTACATCCCTTGCCTCGACTCATGACAGAAATCTAATTTCCAATACGTGACATTTCAGTTTTATTTGTAGAGCCTAGTATGGCGACATAGTGGGATAGGGCACTATGCCGTCTATGATTAATACATTTATATTTGAAGTTGTTTTCATACACTTTACACTATAATGGTATCAAAATGATTTGTTTTAAACGTACCAAGCATATATGGCTATTATAAGGTAAAACTCTGTCCTCTAGCTTGCATAGCATTGTGTGATGGGACATGAGTCCTATAATAGCTTCATTTTTTCCAAAAAAACACTGCGCTGTTTATTCTATGCACTGGTATTCTTGGGAGGAAACTCGTTACGTGTTACACGGCGTGGTCCCTTGATTTTCTTTATTTTTAAAGTAAAGATTTAATAACTGTTCTAGTTCTCACACCAGTCACATGACTGACCTAGAGTTTATTGTTTTAACCTAAACTCTGGGTGCCCCTATTTTCCACACAGGTAGCTAGTAGTTGGGTTTTTGCAGATTTATATTCACAGGATACTGATTTACAGCTGGAATGATATTCAGAAAGCTCTGTATCCGTGTATCTCTTTCAGTTGTGTTTTGTATCATTTTCCGCTGCATTGTTGTTTGTATATCTCTGATTTTTATCAAATGTATATTATTTGTTCATACTCTATATATTCTTATACTCTGATGTAAATTGTTGTAATAAGCAATGAAATGTTCTTCTGTTTGTGTTCTGATTTGTCGTGTTTTCAACTCAATCCGGGCTTTCCTTTACGGGGAAGTTCGGGTCGTGTCAGAAGGATTCCGCCGTCGTATCTTAAGACAAAGCTAACTTCATATTTACATGGCCACCGATGACTATTTTTATATTAGTGAATTTTAGGCACAAGTCCCTGGAAAGTTCCAAAATTCGGCTCATATCTGGTCCTAAAAGCTATTGTAAATTAGGTCTCTAATTCTCGAAAAATCATCAAAAAAGTATATAAAAATCACGTAAATTCGTTATTAAATAAAATACGTGCACACCGAAAATCCAGGTGTTAAAACAATCAAAAACCACATCAAACCCCAAAGATACAAAATAAAACCAACGAAAAAACAGGTTTACACATCAATAAATGCACCTATTTGTAAATAACTTCATACATTCATGCTTATATTTCAATATTGCATCAAACTGCAGTATAAATGCATACATGTATGTAGCTAAACAGAAATATACGTATCCTTATATATATATATATATATATATATATATATATATATATATTCAAATCTGGCCTGTTTTTTCAAGCATTCGCAGTTTTCAGAAGTTGTTGCATTCATTCATGCACATATACAGAATACATGCATACATTAATACGCATATTCAGAAGCCTTCGTCCCTTTTAAATTTGTTGCACACATGCATGTATATATACAAAATAGTCGCATACATGTATGCAATTATTCGTAACACATGCATCTCATTTCAACTTTGTATGCATACATTATGCAACTATTTGTAATAGTTGCATACATGCATGCATGCATATATTCACCCACATTTTCAATAGAAAACGCTGGATGAATATATGCATACATTTATGCTACCTTTGGTGATAGTTGCATATATATATGCAACTTTTTTTAACCCCTACAATGCATTTTTTCTTGGAAAAACACGTAACTATCAAAGACCCGCTTTGAATTGTAAACTTGCGGTGGATGTTGTTTACATTTTAAACATAAACAAGGACGTATGCCAAACTTACCCTTTATAATATATATCCGGCTACACTTCACCGCCCAAGGAAAAGAATATATTCCGAAAGTATCCAAACTTTGGTTTGCCGAAATTATATTTTAAATATGTTGAAACACCATCGAATTCCATACCAGGTTCATGACATTATCACAAACAACCATATTTTATCATTTTTCGATAATAAATATGGTGGATCTCCACTGGTTATGCAACATGCATGTTCTGTTAACACAATAAAGCTCAATAACATAGACCCATAACAGATCCACAACAGTATAGTTAACACAATAAAGTTCAATAACATAGCAGTACAACACCAAATATATATTATCCATACCATAGAATAGATTACCATACTATAACATACCATAGCATACAATAGCAGTACAACACAAAATACACAACAAAAGCTAAATAGCAACTACCTACCAAACATACCGAAATAATACACCAAAATAAACATCTAACCAAACCCCACTAATAGACCATCCCAAAACAAATCACCCACTCTGTCAGATCTTCTTTTTCTTACAAGCAACTTGCATGTTGGAAACTTTAACTTTCTTCCTACGCCTTCCTTTTCCTCTGCTTATGTTCACTATCAAAGCTTCATCAACTTGTTCTACTTCCATGTTCTCCCCAAACAACCCTTACGGTTTTGGCTCCACAATTTTTACAACCCGTTCTAACACTTGAGCAAGTGACTTGGTAGGGGCATAAGATCGGATAAAATTAGCAATGTGCCATAATCGATGTTTGTAAAAATTAAAAAATTGAAATTAATGTAACATAGTAGCAATGTGTCCAAGACTATATTAATAAACGACTAGCAGAATCATATTTAAATGTAAACAAGAAGTGATTTATGGTCATTTGCATTCACAGGCTCCATTATTATATTCTGTGGATTTGCAACAAGTGGATGAGATGCATTTTTGTACTAATCCAAGTAGGTTTCATTGCACTCGCATGGATGAACAATTTTTTGGATGTCAAATTGTTGCTTAAGAGATGATTTCGCCATTCAGACCATCCAAATTCCCCTGCATAATTGTAGTTAACCTTGAACCCCTGCGACGATGACTTGTACTTCTTCTTGTTTAGAGTGAATGGAGTCATCGGTATAGGCTGAATAAATCCAAACTAACGGAGAAATCATCGGGGAAGATATAATTGTTCAATTACGAAGCAAATAATAGGACCATTGTAAAGCGAACATTGCTGTAAAGGGTACAATTGTCGCTTCACTTTCAAACAATACCATCACATATTTGAAGGTCATCAATCATTTCTCTAAGTGTAACGTAATCAGAAGCTAACTGTGTATCCATTTCCTTTGCAAAATAGAAAGTTGCTTTAAATTCACCATCATCTACACCAACACAATGATTATGTCGTCGGAGAACTGAAAAATTCTCATATATTCACACCTACAACCATGATACAAATGAATATGTTAACGGTTACAATACAAGGTTAATATATATTATGATTGCATTAAGTAAGTATCTGTAGTAACGTCATGCAACTACTCACTTGGTGTGCATCTTCCGACTAGCTTGACCTAGAGCATGCAATAACAATTCAAACATGCGGTTGCCTACGAATAATTGTCGGCTTCTTTTAAATCCTTAAGACATTTAAGAAAATGAGCAGATATTTTATTGCCACAGCAAACTAAACAAACAATTGTATAAAGAAGGAAAGCTATAACATAGTGTATCTTTCGTCCATCATCATCCGACTCCTTCGATCCTTCAGAATGAGTTTGTAACCATTCCAACCTAATTTTCTTATCACCAGCCAACGTAAGAACAACAGTAGGTTTGTTAATCCCTAGACACACATTTAGTAGCTTATACACATCGTGATAGGCAATCACCCTTGACCCCCAAGCGATTATGTGACTTCTCTCCCTTTGGTTGTAAGGCCGGTAATGTGCACAACTTCAACGAGTGTTATTCCCATTTCTCCAAATGGAAGAAGGAAAGTTTTTGTTTCTAGAGAGAACCTTTCCACAAATGCATTAATAATAACTTTATTGAGTTTTCATGAGCATGCAGCACTGATCGACCTGACTGAACTACCACATTTTGTATAGATGAATATTCATTTCTATAGTCCCACAATATTTGTGTACCAACATGGCTTTGAACTTTTACGATTCTGATTTCTCCATGTGGTTTCAATATGATACAAATACAAAAGTAAATATACATACATAATATTTTCATATATCGTGTATCAATATGAAATTAAGAAAACTTACAGCCAAGTTCCATATTTTACTAGCGATGTGATCTTTGAATGCGAACAATAATGATGGTTGAACTTCAACTTTCGTTGGTTGAGACGATGCTTCCTTTCTCGCTTGTTTGCCTGTCTTCTTTTTTACTTATCACTTCCACTTCAGTTACCAACTCCTCTTGACTCTCTTCGCATTCGGATTGGACAATATTTGCTTGTTTTCTAGTCATCTTTTTACTACTACTACTCGGTCTTTCCTCTTCAACAATATATTCTTCATCCGCACCTGAGTGTTGTGCAGTTAAAGCACTTAGTGGTTCTATATCGATAGAGGTGTAAAAAGTTATAGTAGGGATAAAGCGGGGAAATAGCGGGAATATTGCAGAGGTGCAGAAATGCAAATTAGATGTAAAACTATGTAATTAAAATTAATTAATTATCATTCTCGCATCATTTGTGTAGAACAAACAAATATGAATTAATATTATATAAAAAATCAAAGAATGTCATGGTTATGCACACTAGATTGTAGCATTAATACAGATTGTTATCTAATATAAGGCACTTATGACTTAAAATTAGCTCTTTACATTAACTTTTTTGATATATTTTAAAAGAAAACTAGCCAAATCATCCCTTGTATATTAATATTGTTAAAACGGATTCTAAAGTGTTGATTTAGTAGATGCAACAAAAAATAATGGGGCTATAAGCAGGGCTAATGTTCACCAGCGCTAAATTGAAATAGCATAGCAGCCAGAGGGCGCTACGGGTAATAACGGCGATTTAGCGGGGCTTTAACAGCATATCACCCGACTCATCCTCACTACTTTGTTTTCCTTCTTCATCTTCTTCCTCATCTGCATATCATCCTCTTTATCAGTGTTATCATCATCCTTATCACCGTTATCATCCTCTTCATCACCGTCACCATCCTCTTTTACATCGTTACCATCCTCTTCATCACCATTATCACCCTCCTCACCTAGATTACCCTCATCGTCTTCATCAACTTGGTGATTGACATTTTCCTCGGCCCCATCATAACTATGACTTGAGCTTTCCTCATTCTCACTATCATCAGTTCCAGTTCCTGCTACTATCTTTCACTTTTTCTATTGCAACATTTTCTATCTTTCCAAAGCTAATTTTCGTCGGTTTGATGTCATAGGAGGCACACAACCAACCGTAGATGCACTTTGTGTACTGCAACTAGGAAAAAAGCAAAGTAAAAATATAATAGTTACAAAGTGCCGAAAAAATTAAAAAATGGTAGGATACCACCGAAAACTATATCATCATTTTAGCCCACATAACAGTTTTACTACATCGAGCTACCATGTGAATATGAATTAAATGGTGGTTACAAGCCAAACTAATGATATAATGCTTAATAAATGGTGGTTACCAGGAAAAATATCGATAAGCTATATAATGCATAAAATACGTGGGTAAAAGCTAAAATATTACCACCAAATCGGCAAACAATGGCCGTTTTTATGGTGTAATCTTTTTTCTAATTTTCGTATTTCGGTCATTGTTTACCGACTCGTTATACTTTGTTCAACCCCCACCCGCAATTTGTTTCATCTTCTCCCGCTGAGCCTTTCGTAACCCTAATTACCGACTATAGCTATCCCTATGTACAAACTCCATAAGAACTTTCAAATCGAACAAAAAAAAGTAAACCACACCCCCAAATTTGATTCAGTTCATGTATCTTTACTCCTTGATTATGGTTTTAATCATCTTCCTTTGCATTTTCTTGTACCGAACCATGGTGATGGAGTACTATTACTTTCAAACTACGTCACTTGCCTACGAAAAGTGGGCAATGTTGATTTTGGAAACCCTAATTGTGCGCAAGTTTGAATATTTACCGTGCGCTTTTTCACAACCAAATGTAAATAACAAGGGTAATTTTGGTTCGAGTAATTTAACACTAAGATGTCACTTAGTAATTATATTTTGTTTCGGAGTCCTCTTAAAATTGAACACCTTTTATCCAAAAATAGAGTGTCAATAAATATACCCAGGTGAAATATGACTTGATGTTAAAGTGTTATGAGGATGAATATTAAAGCTGAAAATGTGTAAAAAAAGCATTCTTGAGAATAACCATAACATCATGCTATAAAATACGGTTATATTTGAAACAAACTGAATGTAGTTTACTACATCCATAAACCAAAACAATGAAGCAATATAATTTATCATGTTTGAATGTGCTTAATCTATTGCTAATGCTAGTTATGTTGAAGCATTCTTCGCTATTTTATTGCTTACAAATTCTACCCTTGTATCCAAGTAAGACCTGTTTTTAGGAAATGTACTGAGAAAAAACGATATTGCAGCATGATGTAATAGGGTAGATTGAAAATTTGTACAAACAACAACAAAGTAATAATTAAATCAATGATTTTTTTCTTACTGCAGATATAAGTTACAGTTTTTGGTCTAGTTGCGTAAGAGATACAGTCTACTAGAAAAAATGTATGATAAATATACATATATCATTGAAGTAACATAACTTACCTATACCATGTACAGAGAACTGTTTAGCCTAGACACATTGGCTCATAGATGATATAAGGAATATAAACAAGAAATGCACCATATCGAGGAAAATCAAACCTAAATAAAAACCGTACTTGCATGAGCAAAAAAGGAAGCAGCACACGACCAGTAGGAGTAATCGGTAAGAGTGTCATTGTAACACCCCAGATTTTTGAATAATTGAATTAATTAAATTAAAAAATAATTAATCTCAGACGTGAGAATTAAGGGAATGGGGCTGCGCCATTGTGTTCGTCTCGGAATTCTGGTTGAAATGATGTCTGAGTTTGTGGGAAACGGGTACCATATGAAGGAGTTATGGCCGAACGAAGTTTGGTGGCAAAACAGAAAAAAAATATTTGCACTGGCGCACTTGGGAAGTGCGCCAGTGCAAATTTGCACTAGCGCACCTGCCAAGTGCGCCTAGGCCGAGGCAGCAGGCCTACACAACTTTCTGGTTCAGTCTGACCTATGTTGCTGAGTCCTTTCTGACTCCTTGCTGAGTCATTAGGGCTGAGGTGTCACCCTATTCCGACTAAATGGTTTTGATAAACCCTAAGATCATTGGACAGCTTAAATTAATTCAAAACTCTATATAAAGACCCATAGGCTCAAACCCTAAATCAGAATTAAAACTAAAACTATGGCCGTCATGCTGTTGTCTTGAACCCTAGAGTAGCCGCCACCAATTAGAGAGGAAGAACAACAAATCAAATCAGTTCTATTCAACCCTAACAACGAATCTTCTTCAAAGGAGAGCTAATACAACTTCAGAAATCAGAATTCAGAACTCAAGACCGCTTTTGAGTTGTGAGTTCGATAATTTTAATAAGATAATTAGTAATTTAATTGGATTAAGTTATGATGCGGATTGTATGGATGTGATGTGAATTATTGATCACATGTTGTAATTATGTTGTAGAATTGTGTTGAAATTTCTATGATGTTATGTTATGATGCTATCATTTACGATGTAAAGTTATGATGCTATCACCCATGTTGTAATTCTATGATTAGCTTATGTCTAGTTGAATCATCATGTTGTTCATATGCTAGTTTGGTTATGTTGATTCATATGATAAATCATATGTATGCAAGTTTAGATTTTTATTTAAACATGAATCATATACAAGTTGGGTAAAATTATATGTGACCTTACATGGTTATGACATCTAGTTTATGTGAAAATTTGATTAAAAGTTAGGCTATGACATGTGTGAGTTATATGCTAAATTCTACATGATATTTTACATGTTAGATGCAAGTTTACACCATTGTTATGATGCATAAATCACATATGCAAGTTTGTATAAATATATGAGTTTGGGATATGAATCATGTTATGCAAGTTTAGAGTTATTGCCTATGCAAGTTTACACCTTTAGATGTAGATCTATGACATACATGATTTATGCAAATTCACACCTTTAGATTTGGATCCATGACATATGTTGTTTGTGCAAGTTGTAACTTTGTCCTATGCAAGTTTTAGATGTAGAACATCAATCACATATGCAAGTTCACCCCTATGTTTAGATCTATGTTTTAATTATGTGTATATTGTGATGTTTTCTCTTTATTCCATGAGTTAGACTATTCGAGTCTAACATATATTTTACGTTAAACGAACAAACGTACAACGTGGGGTAAAGGGGATAATATTAAAAGATTTAATTGGCATAAATGCCTTAAAAGGCATAAAATATAATTGTGATGAAAATTGGTATGATTTTACATACCATAAATCAATGGACATAATTGAGTCAGTTATGGACATCATTAAATTTGGAATTGATTGATAATTTGAATAGGGAAAGTAATTCAAATTGGGGAATGATTAATTAGGAGTAATTAATCGTCTAAGACACGAGGTTAGGCTCTTTTGTGGTGTAAGACTGCCCGGACCCGCCCGACAAATCTAGCTGCCACAAATGCTAGTCTAATGTGAGAGGTCTTAGGCATAAATTAAATACGTATCAATTGTAAAGACACGAGGTTAGGCTCTTTTGTGGTGTAAGACTGCCCGGACCCGCCCGGCAAATCCAGCTGCCACAAATGTCAGTCTAATGTGAGAGGTCTTTATGAGGTTACGGTCTTAATGAATTAAGAAGCACTTAACCAGATAAACATATAGTGGGACATGAGGGGGTTAAGTGGGTGCCTTGGGTGGCATGTGGAGTCTAGTGGGTGCCTTGGGTGGCATTTGGAAATACGATTAGAAACACTTAACCAAAATTGAAACATGTAGTTGAAACATGAATAAGAAGTTGGTTAAGTGGGATGTACTAGAGGGGACCAAGCTTAGGTGGATAGCTTGTGTCAAGTAATGGGGGCCCATTTCAACCAGTAACCCATACGTATCTTTGTGGGCTCGACCCAAGTCGAGGACGGGACACACATACTGGACTTGACTGTAAGAGGCCAAACCGGGTTAGTGGTGGCAACGCAAGTCCAACGGGTTCATATGCATGTATGGACCCGGGCTGGTAGGTAAGACGTTGTTGCATCGTGTAGGTATAAGCCGTGCATTGTTGGTTGTATCGGGTTGCCACTTTGGGGAGTGATGCACCCTACCGTGGGGCCAGCATGGGTATCTACGAGTTAGGGAGCCGATCGCTTGGGGGTAGTGGGTATACCTAGTGGAGATAGGGGCAGGCGGCACCTATGAAGGAAGCTAGGGGTGCACGAAACTACTAATATCATTATTAAGTCTGTAGGCGGGATCAACCTTAGGGTGACAAGTGATGGTGCAGTATAGCAAATGTCCCATAGTGTTGGTGTAGTTTAGTAATTATCTTATAGTGGTTTAAGGGCGCTTTTACGATATCGTTGTTCATCTTGTTTCCTTATTTACTCTGCCATAGTCGATGGTTCATGGTCATTTCCTTATTTTTCAACTTATGCCTTAGCCTAGTTACTTTGTTAATTATATTGTTAAAATTATCGCACTTGCCAGACTTTATGTCTGACCCTCTTTGTTTCCTCCTCTTTTCTTCCTTTTCCCCCCAGGTGCTCAGGTTGGGACTAGCACCAGTGGAGCTTGATCTTGGACTGCTGTTTCTCTGCTTTTAGAAGATTACTTGGATCGATGAAGTAAAGTTCAGCTTCTCTTTTATTTATGGCTATTTTGTATTAGGGATTATGTCTTTCAGTTTATGTACTTTTGGTAGTCAAGATGGATATTATGTACTTTGACTCTGGTTTTTGATGATGTAAGAAAACATATGTGTTTTCCGCTACACTAAAATAAAGTTTTAAATCTTTGAGTACTATTTATATCTATCTTGTTATTACTATACTTACTTAAAACGCTCCATAGAAGTTAATGCATTCCCTTTGTGAGTGACATTAATGGACGTGGGGTGTTACACATGGTATTAGAGCTGAAGGTTACCAGAACAGATATGAATTTTTAAAAAAAAAACTATTTTTCATAACAATTTTTATAAAGAAGTACCTTCAGAAGTATGTTTTAAGGAAAGTATTTTCAAGAGAAAAGCTTATTTTAGAAAGCATAACCCCAAGGGCCATATATCTTTCCTTCGGTTCTTTTATATTGAATCTTTCCTTTTTCGTTTCAGCATGTCTGAAGCATTTGAGATACCAGAGGGTGTTCATATACCCGGTTGGTTTCGTCAATATCTCGAGGCTAGGGCCGCCATCGTAGGTCCAGCAAATGCTCCTCCTCCTCCCTCTCCTCCTCGCGTCGATACTTTTGCTAAGATATGTAAGGACTTTAGAGTGATGGGTGGAAAACCTTTTCACGGGACAAAGACATTTGTTGAAGCTCGTAACTGACTAAAGGAGGTGGAAGAATTGTTTAGAATCTTTGAAGTGGATGATGAAAGAAAAGTCCAGCTAGCTGCCTAGCTAATGAAGGATGAGGCCTCGTTTTGGTGGGAGGTCACTAATGGGGGACGTCCAATCGATTCATGGCTAGATTTTAGGCAGAGCTTTGAGGCGAAGTTTCTCTCGAGGGCTGAAGAGAATCTATACATGGAAAGGTTTTTAGCGCTGAAGCAAAGGAATCTATCAGTGAAAGAGTACGTCAACAAATTCAACCAATTGACAAGATTTGGCTTGGACTTGGTGAATACTCCAGAAAAGAAGGCTCTAAGATTGGTTAAGTGTTTAAACGAGCCGCTTCATGGGTTAGTTATGACCCACATTCCCATGGGGGCTACCTTTGAGAGACTAGTTGACATGGCGCTCATACATGAAGAGGAGAAGGGCGCCAATGCTAATAAGGCACCCGAGAAGAAAGGGGATCAAAAGAAGCCGCAACAGCAACAACAGAACAAGAAAGGTGGCAAAGGCAACAATGCTAAGGGAAAGAAAAGATACTTTAACTATGGGACACCAGGCCATCTAAGCAAAGATTGTAGGAAGAAAAAGAAGACTGGTTGTTTCCACTGTGGCGAGGCGAGACATCTTATTAAGGACTATCCAAAGAAAGGGCAGAGGGCAGGGTCTACCTCGGGAGGACAGGTGCAGGCTCTTATGGCACCAGGGCAGGCAAGGGGACAAGTTCAGGCTCTCGTGGTCCCACCGCTGCAAGAACGAGGTAGAGCAATTTCCGTTGAAATTTTAGTTTTTCTGTTTGATCATCATGTCCGTACTTTATTCAATTCTGGCGCATCACATTCGTTTATTTCTACATCATTAATTGAAACACTGCCCTAGATACCAGTCTCTTTACTGATCCCTTAGTAGTCTCAAATCCTATCGGTGGTTCGACTCATCTATCTATGATTTGTCGGGATTTGAGAGTGTTTATCTTGGGCGTTGAGTTTGAGTGCAACGCTTTTGTTCTTTGCTTCATGGGCTACGGTTTAATTCTAGGTATGGATTGGCTAACTAGATATGGGGCCATCCTAGATTGTGAAAGAAGGGTAGTTAGATTGTTGACTCGTTTTGGTAAGACCCTTGATATTTCTTGTGACCCTAGAGGTCCAGTAATGCTTAGCTACCTAGAATCCCTTGACCCATTCGATGATGATTTACATTTTGTTCCCATAGTCCGTGAATATGCTGATGTCTTTGATGGGGTGAGGAGTTTACCCCCAAAACGTGAGAAGACTTTCGGATATATCTAGTAGATAATGCAAAGCCAGTTGCATTACCAGTGCGCCACATGGCTCCAAGAGAGAGAAGAGAACTCAGTAAGCAAGCGAAGGAATTGCATGAGAAGGGGTTCATCAGACGTAGTATATCGGAGTGGGGTGCTCCAGTAGTGTTTTCCACGAAGGCGGATGGGTCCCTTAGACTTTGTGCGGACTATAGAGAGCTTAATAAGCTTACTAAGAAGAATAAACACCCACTGCCGAGGATTGACGATCTTTTCGATCAGTTAGTTGGCGCCTCAGTGTTTTCGCAGTTGGACTTTGCCATTGGTTTCCATCAGTTGAGAGTGGCCGAGGATAGCATAGACAAGACTGCCTTTAGGACTCCAGACGGTTTCTTCGAGTGGCCTGTGATGCCCTTCGGTTTAACAAATGCCCCCGCATACTTTGTTGACTTGATGAGTAGGGTGTTTAGGGAGTACCTTAATAGATTCGTGGTAGTCTTTGTGGACGACATCTTGATATTTTCTAAGAACGAGGAAGAGCATGCTCTACATCTTAGGGAAGTGTTGGAGACTCTTCGAGCGCATAGCCTTAAAGCTAAATTTTCTAAATGTCACTTTTGGAGGAAGGAAGTGCGATTCTTAGGGCACGTGGTTTCCAAAGAAGGGATAGTTGTGGATCCCGCAAAGATAGTGGCCATCCAAGATTGGACGGTTCCTAAAAATTCTACCGAAGTGAGGAGTTTCTTATGGTTGGCTGGCTACTATAGGAAGTTCATCAAAGACTTCGCAAAAATATCAGCCCCATTAACACGCTTGACGCATGTGGGACGTAGATTGTGATGATGTGTTCCAACGTTTAAAGAGAGCTTTCACCACAGCCCCAGTCTTAGTGTTGCCAGATGGGATTAAGCCATTTACCATTTATACTGATGCTTGTGGGACAGGACTAGGCGCAGTCTTAATGCAAGAGGGAAGGGTAATAGCCTATGGTGGAAGGCAATTGAGAGTGCATGAGAGAAATTACCCTACACATGACCTAGAGTTGGCTGCTATAGTCTTCGCGCTTAAGTCTTGGCATCATTATCTTCTTGGCGAAAAATTCGAATTATTCACTGACCACAAATCGCTCAAATACTAATTCTCTTTGAAGGACTTGAACTTAAGGCAGCAAAGGTGGATGGAATTCTTAGTATCTTACGACTTCGAGATAGCATATACCCCTGGCAAGGGTAACATAGTGGAAGACGCCTTTAGTAGAAAAAGGTTGTCCTTGAGTCCGTTGTTTGTTGAGCGGGGAAGCTTAGATTTCATCTCTATGTTTAACTTTAAACCTTCCGTTGACTTTGTACCCGGTTTTCTAGCATCCTTAGAGGTCAGACCTACGCTTTTGGGACGGATTGGCAAGGCACAGCGAGACGACCCACAGTTGGTTAAGTTAGCAGAAAAGCTCAAAAGAGGGGAGTCATCAAGCTATCTCCGTAGGTATACCCTAGATGATAAGGGTTGGTTACGTAGGGACGGTAGACTTTGTGTACCACAGGACGATAACTTGAGGAAGACCATTCTTGATGATGCACATCATTCGAAGATGACCATCCATCCCGGCGGGGACAAGATGTACATGGACATGAGACGAGTTTACTTTTGGTCCCGTATGAAGAAGGACGTGGCAGAGTTTGTTACTAGATGCTTGGTGTGCCAATAAGTAAAAGCATAGCAAAAGAAGCCCGGTGGATTGCTTCACCCATTGGAGGTCCCACAATGAAAGTGGGAAAGTGTTTCGATGGACTTTGTTGACGGATTACCAAGATCGAGGAAGGGTAATACGGGGATTTGGGTCGTGGTAGACAAACTTACTAAGAGCGCCTATTTCATTCCCGTAATGAGTAAGAGGGCTGCTCCATGGTTAGCCTCCGTATACATTCGAGAAATAGTTCGTTTGCACGGTGTTCCTTCTAGCATAGTGAGTGACCGCGATTCTATCTTCACTAGCGAGTTTTGGAAGAGCTTGCAAGAGGCGGTAGAGACTCAGTTATGTTTAAGCACCGTATATCATCCTCAGACGGACGGCCAGACCGAGAGGGTGAATCGTATTCTAGAGGACTTATTGAGGTTGTGTGTCTTAGATTTCGGAGGTACATGGGAGGAACATCTTCCGTTGGTGGAGTTCACATATAATCACAGCTTTCAGTCTAGCATTGGCATGGCACCGTTCGAGGCTCTTTATGGACGGTCGTGTCGTTCGCCTACATGTTGGTGGGAGTCTACAGACAAGATCTTACTTAGGCCCGATATGATTAGAGAGACTTCGGAAAAGGTCGATTTGATTCGAAGGAGGATGAAGACGGCGCAAGATAGGTAGAAATATTATGCGGACAAGAGGAGGACAGATTTTGAATTTGATATTGGGGACATGGTCTTTGTCAAGGTGTCTCCATTACGGAACGTCGTTCGCTTTGGGTCCGTTGGGAAGTTAGCACCAAGGTTCGTAGGGTCGTTTCCTATTAAGGAAAGATTAGGCAGATGGCGTATAGAGTGGAGTTGCCCAAGAGACTTAGTGGTTTACACGACGTATTCCATGTATCACATTTGAGGAAGTGCTTGCACGAGACTACGGAAGTGGTAGAGCCGAGCTTCCTTAGAGAGGTGGAGATCGAGCATGATGCGACGATTCGGCGAGCTCCCACGTGCATTCTTGGGTCGGAGATTAAGAAGTTGAGGAATCGAGAGGTCAAACTAGTCAAAGTGCAATGGGGAGATGATGAGAGCAACACTACTTGGGAGACGGAAGCGAAGATGAGTTCATTGTACCCTTTTCTTTTCGAGAGTATGTCTTTTAATTTCTCCTTTATCGCTTACCTTGTACTTATCTTATCTTTAGTATGTCCTCTCGCTAGTATCTTTGACCTTTAGATAGGGTAGTCCTATGGTTGAAACATGTGTTTGAGACATGTTATGTATGATGGATGCATGTGGATGCAAGTGTTTGCTAGTGGTTGCTCGTTGATGCATATACACACACTTTAGGCACTATATCGGCTCAGTCACTTCATATTGCATATAAATGTGTGTACATATTTAAGTAATGGATGTATAATGGTTATACCATCATATGGGTGTTGCATTTTGGTGAATGGTTGTGCACACATGTAGAAATAATATGTATCGATAAGGTTCTTTCGCATACATAATGGACGCATGACACTATCATGGTTTGCATTAAGGAGGTCAACTGAATCAGTAGACCGCCTGATTTTGCATTAGATAAGGAACATATACACACACTTCTTGCATACGTTCATACATCATTAATCTTTTTATAAGGACAATGGATGCCCGTGTTTGATGGTTGTGTAGATGGTTGTTTTGTTTGGATGGTAGGATATGCATTCTCCTTAACTTGGGGATTTCATGGCCGAAATCCTTTAAGGAGGGGAGAATGTAACACCCCGGATTTTTGAATAATCGAATTAACTAAATTAAATAATAATTAATCTCAGACGTGAGAATTAAGGGATTGGGGTTGCGCCATTGTGTTCGTCTCGGAATTTTGGTTGAAATAGAGTCCGAGTTTGCGGGAAACGGGTACCGGATGAAGGAGTTATGGACGAACGAAGTTTGGTGGCATAACAGGAAAAAAAATATTTGCACTGGTGCACTTGGGAAGTGCGCCAGTACAAATTTGCGCTGGCGCACCTGGCAAGTGCTCCCAGGCCGAGGCAACAGGCCTGCACAGCTTTCTGGTTCAATCTGACCCATGTTGCTGAGTCCTTTCTGACTCCTTGCTAAGTCATTAGGGCTGAGGTGTCACCCTATCCCGACTGAATGGTTTTGATAAACCCTAGGATCATCCGACGGCTTAAATTAATTCAAAACTCTATAAAAAGACCCGTAGGCTCAAACCCTAAATCAGAATTAAAACTTAAACTATGGCCGTCATGCTGTCATCTTGAACCCTAGAGTAGCCGCCACCAATTAGAGAGGAAGAACAGCAAATCAAATCAGTTCTATTCAACCCTAACAGCGAATCTTCTTCAAAGGAGAGCTAATTCAACTTCAGAAATCAGAATTCAGAACTTAAGACTGCTTTTGAGTTGTGAGTTCGATAATTTTAATAAGATAATTATTAATTTAATTGGATTAAGTTATGATGCGGATTGTATGGATGTGATGTGAATTATTGATCACATGTTGTAATTATGTTGTAGAATTGTGTTGAAATTTCTATGATGTTATGTTATGATGCTATCATTTACGATGTAAAGTTATGATGCTATCACCCATGTTGTAATTCTATGATTAGCTTATGTCTAGTTGAATCATCATGTTGTTCATATGCTAGTTTGGTTATGTTGATTCATATGATAAATCATATGTATGCAAGTTTAGATTTTTATTTAAACATGAATCATATACAAGTTGGGTAAAATTATATGTGACCTTACATGGTTATGACATCTAGTTTATGTGAAAATTTGATTAAAAGTTAGGCTATGACATGTGTGAGTTATATGCTAAATTCTACATGATATTTTACATGTTAGATGCAAGTTTACACCATTGTTATGATGCATAAATCACATATGCAAGTTTGTATAAATATATGAGTTTGGGATATGAATCATGTTATGCAAGTTTAGAGTTATTGCCTATGCAAGTTTACACCTTTAGATGTAGATCTATGACATACATGATTTATGCAAATTCACACCTTTAGATTTGGATCCATGACATATGTTGTTTGTGCAAGTTGTAACTTTGTCCTATGCAAGTTTTAGATGTCGAACATCAATCGCATATGCAAGTTCACCCCTATGTTTAGATCTATGTTTTAATTATGTGTATATTGTGATGTTTTCTCTTTATTCCATGAGTTAGACTATTCGAGTCTAACGTATATTTTACGTTAAACGAACAAACGTACAACGTGGGGTAAAGGGGATAATATTAAAAGATTTAATTGGCATAAATGCCTTAAAAGGCATAAAATATAATTGTGGTGAAAATTGGTATGATTTTACATACCATAAATGGATGGACATAATTGAGTCAATTATGGACATCGTTAAATTTGGAATTGATTGATAATTTGAATAGGGAAAGTAATTCAAATTGGGGAATGATTAATTAGGAGTAATTAATCGTCTAAGACACGAGGTTAGGCTCTTTTGTGGTGTAAGACTGCCCGGACCCGCCCGGCAAATCCAGCTGCCACAAATGCCAGTCTAATGTGAGAGGTCTTAGGCATAAATTAAATACGTAACAATTGTAAAGAAACGAGGCTAGGCTCTTTTGTGGTGTAAGACTGCTGGGACCCGCCCGGCAAATCCAGCTGCCACAAATGTCAGTCTAATGTGAGAGGTCTTTATGAGGTTACGGTCTTAATGAATTAAGAAACACTTAACCAGATAAATATGTAGTGGGACATGAGGGGGTTAAGTGGGTGCCTTGGGTGGCATGTTGAATCTAGTGGGTGCCTTGGGTGGGATTTGGAAATACGATTAGAAACACTTAACCAAAATTGAAACATGTAGTTGAAACATGAATAAGAAGTGGGTTAAGTGGGATGTACTAGAGGGAACCAAGCTTAGGTGGATAGCTTGTGTCAAGTAATGGGGGCCCATTTCAACCAGTAACCCATACATATCTTTTTGGGCTCGACCCAAGTCGAGGACGGGACACGCAAACTGGGCTTGACTGTAAGAGGCCAAACCGGGTTAGCGGTGGAAACGCAAGTCCAACGGGTTCATATGCGTGTGTGGACCCGGGCTGGTAGGTAAGACGTTGTTGCATCATGTAGGTATAAGTCGTGCATTGTTGGTTGTATCGGGTTGCCACTTTGGGGAGTGATACACCCCATTGTGGGGCCAGTACGAGTATCTACGAGTTAGGGAGCTGATCGCTTGGGGGTAGTGGATACACCTAGTGGAGATAGGGGCAGGCAGCACCTATGAAGGCAGCTAGGGGTGCACGAAACTACCAATATCATTATTAAGTCTGTAGGCGGGATCAACCTTAGGGTGACTAGTGATGGTGCAGTATAGCAAATATCCCATAGTGTTGGTGTAGTTTAGTAATTATCTTATAGTGGTTTAGGGGCGCTTTAACGATATCGTTGTTCATCTTGTTTCCTTATTACTCTGCCATATTCGATGGTTCGTGGTCATTTCCTTATTTTTCAACTTATGCTTTAGCCTAGTTACTTTGTTAATTATATTGTTAAAATTATCGCACTCGCCAGACTTTATGTCTGACCCTCTTTGTTTCCTCCTCTGTCCTTCCTTTTCCCCCCCAGGTGCTCAGGTTGGGACTAGCACCAGTGGAGCTAGATCTTGGACTGCTATTTCTCTGCTTTTAGAAGATTACTTAGATCACTGAAGTAAAGTTTAGCTTCTCTTTTATTTATAGCTATTTTGTATTGGGGATTATGTCTTTCAATTTATGTACTTTTGGTAGTCAAGATGGATATTATGTACTTTGACTCTGGTTTTTGATGATGTAAGCAAACATATGTGTTTTCCGCTGCACTGAAATAAAGTTTTAAATCTTTGAGTACTATTTATATCTGTCTTGTTGTTAAGTTTCTGTTCTGTACTTACTTAAAACGCTCTATAAAAGTTAATGCATTCCCTTTGTGAGTGACATTAATGGACGTGGGGTGTTACAGTCATGCTCCCATATTCTACAAGAGATGCCTAATTCTTCACCAAACAGCCTTCGAACTAGGCTTGCTCTTTGCATTAACTGAATTAACGACTGCTACACTCCTGATATTGGCAGTCGAAACTCTGGCTTCGGCTGAATACATAGAGCAATGATATCATCAAAGCATGAGGGAGACTTCGTAGGGTACATGCCATTGAGCGTAGAGTCGAGCATTCTTGATTAGGAGTCTATGTCATGAAGCTACGGGGCTGCCCAACTTACAAGGGAGTGCTCTAATCTTACCCTGGAACCATTAAGTGGTTTTCGACCAATTAGTAATTCCAGCATGACAATCCCGAAGCTGTATACATCACTGTTCATGGTATAAATGCTAGACATACCAAATTCAGGAGAACTATAACCGAACGATCCTACCATCTCGGTCGATAGTTGTATTTTTTATTAGTTGCTAAAGCAGCTATCCCGCAATCAGACAAGTGAGGATTGAGATCTTCATCTAGTAGAATATTTGGCCATTTTAAGTTTTTATGCACAAGAGAAGGCAAGCAAACTTCATGTGTTATGTGTATATTCTAAACCCCTTGCAGTGCCACGTGCAACCCTTATGTGTGCATTCCATGTAAGCACACCTGTATCGTCGGTATAATGCAAGATATAATGCAATGTTCCATGTCCAATATACTCATAAACCAAGATACGTTGTCCATGCTATACGCAGTAGACTGCAACTGTTGTTATGTTAGGATGCATGAGTCAAGACATATTTGAAACGGCCTCAAGAAAGTTATCGTTATCTTGAAAGGACAAAACTGCAATGTCTATTTTCTTCATTGCATACACATTTCCATTTGAAAAGACTTCTTTGTAAACATGACCCAATGAACCTTCACCAGCTGTTTGGATAAATGCAATGGTGTAGGAAGTAACATTGATTGGCAGCTTTGATTTTTTTTAACTGAGCCATTTGTTTCATGTACTTTGTTAACCGTATCTGATACAATGGATGGAGATGGTGTGTTGCTTCTAGATAATATTATACGTAAATCATTGAAGTAACAGAACATACCTACATCATGTACATAGAACTGTATAGCCTAGACACATTGGCTCATAGATGATATAAGGAATATAAACTAGAAATGCACCATATCGAGGAAAATCAAACCTAAATAAAAACCGTACTTGCATAAAGCAAAAAGGAAGAAGCACATGACCAGCAGGATAATCGGTAAGAGTGTCATGCTCCCATATTCTACAAGAGATGCCTAGTTCTTCACCAAACAACCTTCGAACTAGGCTTGCTCTTTGCATTAACCAAATTAACGACTTCTACACTTCTGATATTGGCAGTCGAAACTCTGGCTTCAACTGAATACATAGGGCAATGATATCAGCAAAGCGTGAGGGAGACTTCATAGGGTACATGCCACTGAGGGTAGAGTCGACCATTCTTGATAAGGAGTCTATGTCATGAAGCTACGGGGTTGCCTAACTTACAAGGGAGTGCTCTGATCTTACCCTGGAAACATCAAGTGGTTTTCGACCAGTCAGTAATTCCAACATGATAATCCCGAAGCTGTACACATCACTTTTCATGGTATAAATGCGAGACATACCAAATTCAGGAGCACTAACCGAACGATCCTACCATCTCGGTCGATAGCTGTCTTTTTTATTAGTTGCTAAAGCAGCTATCCCACAATCAGACAAGTGAGGATTGAAATCCTCATCTAGTAGAATATTTGGCCATTTTAAGTTTTTATGCACAAGAGATGGCAAGAAAACTTCATGTGTTATGTGTATATTCTAAACCCCTTGCAGTGCCAGGTGCAACCCTTATGTGTGCATTCCATGTAAGCATATTACCAAGTGCAACCCTTATGTGTGCATTCCATGTAAGAACATCTGTAACGTCAGTATAATGCAAGATATCATGCAATGTTCCATGTCCAATATACTCATAAACCAAGATACCTTGTCCATGATATACGCAGTAGACTGCAACTGTTGTTATGTTAGGATGCATGAATCAAGACATATTTGAAACGGCCTCAAGAAAGTTATCTTCATCTTAAAAGGACAAAACTGCAATGTCTATTTTCTTCATTGCATACACATTTCCATTTGAAAAGACTTCTTTGTAAACATGACCCAATGAACCTTCGCCAACTAATGAATCCTGACTAAAGCTGTTTGGATAAATGCAATGGTATAGGAAGTAACATTGATTGGCATCTTTGATTTTTTTTTAACCGAGCTATTTGTTTCATGTACTTTGTTTACCGTATCTGATACAATGGATGGAGATGGTGTGTTGCTTCTAGATAATATTATATAGGCCCCAAACCCATTGGGCCCAAGCCTTTTTGTTCATCTCATGAACATGTTGTTTTGTTTCATAATATCCTATTACAAGCATTAATATATAGGGAGAGATACTTCATAATATTTGTCGATGTGGGACAAATACTTACTGCAATCTTCCCAATATTTCTTGTATCATCTTTTCGCTTATGAACAATCCTTAGACAAAACACATTACCAACGGCCAAACTCAGAAGACCAAGAAGTGACCTGATAACTATGCCTGTGATTTGACCATCGCTTAATTGTTTCTTTCCTCCATTAGACTCTTCTTGATGAGGTACAAGGGTTCCAGAATTGTCTGGTCCTTCTGAAGGTGTATTATTACGATGATGTTGTCTTCTTGGCGGGGGAGGAGCATAAGGAGGTGGGGGTAGAGCAGGTCCATTAGCAAATGAATTACCTCCAACTTAGAGATTTGGAATGGCATTGAACTCCTGAGGGATCCATCCATTGAAATGATTATTTGCAATGTTTGGACTACTTAAGAGTAGCGGGAACCTTAAATTGATTGGTTAATTGGTTATTATATAAAAAAATCCTAGAAAGGTTAAATAAGGAGCTAATTGAAATAGGAAGATCCCCATTAAGATTGTTAAATGACAAATCCAAATCTGATAAATCTTGCAAAATTTTGAAGATGTCCACAATTGTTTGAGTCAAGTAGTTGTGGCTAAGATTGAGATAAGCAAGGAAATGCATCGAAGATATAGAGTATGGAATTGTTCATGTGAGATTGTTATCAGAAAGATTCAAATTGGTTAGATTTGTTGGCAATTGATATGGGATGGTTTCATGCATCTTCTTGTTACTCAAATCCAAAATTTTCAAGGATAATAGATCAGAAGGAGTGTAACCAAGAGTACAATTAATCCCCAATCCTGGTATCATAATTGAGGTGACAGCTGAACTAGAGCATGCAATACTTTTCCACAAATCATCATAAGGATCTCTGATATTTGATGACCATCCTTGGACTATTCAAGGAGCTACAGAGGACCCAAAGAGCTTGAACATCTTTAGTATCAGTAACCGATTGGATGGTTGCAAAAGCACATAAAATAAAGAGAGAAACAAGAGAGATCATTATTTTTCCCTTGATTTTTTTCTCCAACTTTGAGAGAATATGTAGTTGAACAGTGATTATTACTACAAGTTCGATGGCAACCACAGAGAATATCGAGTCTGAACAATTAAAATTTCATATAATAACTAAAGAAATGTATAAGAATGAACATATCCAATCAAATAATTGAAAATATAAAGTCACGATTGTTGTGATTTGTGACATGAAATCACATATGTTGATGAAGACGAGATATGGATGTGCTTGTCGATAGTAGAGATGGAGCAGCAGCAGAGAGATGGCAAGGAGAAGCAGTTTTGTGTTGCGTTTCAGCATAGGCGTCTGATAGCATTTGGTCATACGTTTGTTGTCAGGGTTTTGGTAACTCGAGAGCATGGACAGACATCTGACATATATTGGTCAGACGTCTGAGCGGGTTTTCTGCGGTTTTGACTTGGTCTTTCTGTGACTTATTCTGCAAGCAATGAAATGGCAAATTAGGCATTTGCCTAGGCCTTCTATTCTCCTATAAATGCAGCATCTAAGTTTGGATTAAAGGTATGAGATTGAGACCGAATTAATTAATCCAAGGGTTAGCCGTCGTTCTTCATTGTTCTCCTTCTCAACAAGAGTTGTAGTCATCTAGATATTCTTTCCCTTTCTCAATATGGTTATTGATTCTTGTAGTTTGTTTATTGTTGGTTGTTGAACCAGTGAGTGTAAACAAAATTCATTTTGAGAATCAATAAAGAGGGTGGTTAGGTGGAATATTTTGTATTTGCGCGTGTGATTTCATATCTGTGTTTGTTTCCATAGAAATCATCTTTAAGTAATTGGGTAAAGAAGATCCTGGACGCTTCCGCAAAGGCGCAGTTTTTCACAACAGTTGGGATTAGAGCTAGATCATCGCAAATCTTAGGGTGATTTTGGAGTGAAAAAATCAACTTTTTTGATGATGGATATGATGGCGTTTCCGAAGATGACTGTTTTTGATGGAAGAAATTGGGGGATTTGGATGCCTAAGATAGAGGATGTGCTTTACCTTAATGATTTCCATGATCCGATTGTTGGAAATGCAGAGAAACCCTCTGATGTGAATGAAGGAACATGGAAGAAGATGGATAAGAAGGTTATTGCCTTGATTCGGTAGTACCTTGATGATTTGGTATTCCATCATGTGGCTAATTGTGAATCCACGAAGGATTTGTGGGACAAGTTGGTATCTTTGTATGAGTCGAGGAGTGCTACAAGTAAGGCTTTTCTGGCTCGAAAGCTTGTTCAGCCGAGATTGGATGAGGAGAAGTCTGTTGCAGGGCACCTAAATGAATTTCAAGATGTGATCAATCAATTGGCAAATCTGAAGGTCAATTTTGATGACGAGTTGTAAGCTCTTTTGCTGATGAGTTCGCTTTCAGAAAGTTGGGAGACTTTGGTTGTTTCATTGAGTAACTCCAACGCAGGTGGAGCCGTTTCTTTGGAAACTGTTCAAAGCAGATTTTTGAATGTAGAACTAAGGAGAAAAGGGTCGGGTTTTAAATAAGTTCAAGGTGAAGACATGGTAGCAAAGGACTCCAGGAAAGATACGAGAAGGAAGAAGAAAGGGGCAAATGGTAAAGGTGCTTGTTATTATTGTGGTAAGGAAGGTCACATACGCAAAAATTGTTATTCTTATTAGAGGGATAAGAAGAAGGCTGCGAATGGTGATGGAAGTAATGAGGCATAAGAAGATATTGCTGCAAGTTCCATTAGCGATACTTCTAATGATGTCCTGTTTAGTGAAGTTAATCCTTGGCAGATGGATTCAGGAGCCAGTTTTCACATTTGTAATGATGTGAAGTATTTCTCTTCTTATGAGAAGAATGTCGACGTGATTAGAACAACCAATGGAGTAGATCTACCAGTTTGTAGTATTGGATCTATCTGGTTTCGTATGCATGATGGCGTGGTAAGCGAAGTCTCTGGAGTTAGACATATACCCGCTATTTCGCAAACCTCATTTCTCTCGGTCAGTTAGATCGTTGTGGTTGCACTTGTGATACTCGAGGTGGAGTTTTGAGAGTGAAGAAGGGTGGTCGTGTTGTGATGAGACGTGTCTTGGAGGCGGGAAACCTATATAGATTGGTTGATTTTGTGGTCGACAGTGGAAGGCGAGTGACGGTTGAAGAACCTAGTCCACAACAAGGTGGAGAGGTTAATTTGGTCACTGTTAATGTGCTAGACAGGGGTGTTCATGTTGATGATGCTCAAGGGATCTGGAGTGATCAAGGAAGGAGCTCAGATCAAGTGATAGACGGGTGTCGATGCAGAAAATCCACAAGGTGAAGATCCTTGTGATATTACAAGCACTTTTAGACCGTTAGTATTGCATCGTGCATCTCGAGGGGAAGATGCATCTTTGACAGGCGGTGTGTTGTGTTTGTAATGGTTTAATTGAGAGTAGGTGTCGTTGAAAGAGCTAGATGACTTGTGTGTTGGAAGATCGTTTTGATGTGAGGTGATTTCATATCAAGGTAGAGTGTTGTGATTTGTGACATGAAATCACATATGTTGATTAAGACGAGATATGGATGTGCTTGTCGATAGTGGAGATGGAGCAGCAGTAGAGAGAAGGCAAGGAGAAGCAGTTTTGTGCTGCGTTTCATTACAGACATCTGATAGCATTTAGTCAGATATATGTTGTCAGGGTTTTGGTAACCCGAGAGCATGGACAGACGTCTGGCATTTATTGGTCAGACATCTGAGCGGGTTTTCTGCAGTTTTGACTTGGTCTTTCTATGACTTATTCTGCAAGCAATGAAGAGGCAAATTAGGCATTTGCCTAGGCCTTCTATTCTCCTATAAAAGCAGCATCTAGGGTTGGATTAAAGGCATGGGATTGAGACCGAATTAATTAATCCAAGGGTTAGCCGTCGTTCTTCATTGTTCTCCTTCTCCAACAAGAGTTGTAGTCATCTAGATATTCTTTCCCTTTCTCAATAAGGTTATCGATTTTTGTAGTTTGTTTATTATTAGTTGCTGAACAAGTGAGTGTAAACAAAATTCGTTTTGAGAATCAATAAAGAGGGTGGTTGGGTGGAATATTTTGTGTTTGCGCGTGTGATTTCATATCTGTGTTTGTTTCCATAGAAATCATCTTTAAGTAATTGGGTAAAGAAGATCCTGGACGCTTCCGCAAGGGCGCAGTTTTTCACCACAACGATGATTCAATTTTTTTTTGTTTGTAAAAGTTTAGGAAAAAAACTTGAAAAAATAGTAAAAATGCAACAGTAACATAAAAGGGGAGATAAACTTAGTAATGTAACTTTCCTTTTTTATATTTTATAGGTGTGCAATTGTATAAAATATATTAACCAACTAATAATAAACATGAAAAGGAGTATAAACAACCAAAAAACAAAGGTGGAGCTAAATAACATTTTAGATCCAACAAAAAGGAAAGAAATAAACTACCTGATTTGAAGGAAAATTAAAGGAAAGACTCATTTTTTTGCATTACTTTAAAATTCAGATGATTAAATTTTGATTTCTTAATGGTAGAAACCATAAATTATTTCCTATGATAGCTCCTATTGATATTCTATTTTTATGGATCAGCATTTGCCGAGCATGTGCATATGTTATACAATGTTCACATCTGTAAATATTTGCAGTATTTAAGATAAGGTTATAAAATATAGAATAAAAAATGTAATAATGTTTAGCAAATTGAATTTGAAATCCTCATAGACAAATTATATCCAGTGTAATACAGTTGGTAGAGTTAAGTAAACTAATACAACACATAAATACATAGCAATTACTAAATTCATGTAATATACCTAATCCTATTAATCTCGTCTTGCCTGCTAAATATAAATGTTGGTTAAATTACTACCGTGGAGAAATAAATTAAAGATGTATGCTATTAAATCTAACAGATGTGTCACCTTCAAGTTCCACGATGTTGCAATATGCACACTGTATAGGACCATTGGGGGAGGGGGGATAACAAGTATTATACCTGTAAGTTTGTCATTATTAATACTTACAAAAATCTAATCCATGAAAGTTAACTATATCCATTATTAACCAACCAAATTTATATATACATATATACACATGTATTATATATATAGGGCTGTCAACGGATGCTTTCGGGTACGGATAGTGCCATATCCGTATCCGCATCCGAAACCATTTTCGGATATCGGATATCCATATCCGTGGATACGGATGGATATCGATAATTATCCGCTCCACCAACAATCGATAAATCAATGAAAATAAATGATTTTTTAAGCTTAATATTAATCTTTTTCAACCTAATTGATTACTAAAGTGCTAAAAATAACTAAATATGATAATAATATATAATTTTGAGCAATTAACATGCATTTAGTTGATTTTTAATCTTGCAAATTAATAAATTAGTATATTTAATTATGTTAAAATACACATAATTTAGCTATAATCAAGAAAAAAGTGGATGGATAATTTTCGGATGCGAATATGCGTATATCTGCATTTGCATCCGCTTTCCCAGATATCGGATATTTATCCTCTTTTCGGATACGGATGCGGACGAAATCAGGATTTTTCGGGTATCCATTGACAACCCTATATTTATATTTATATAAAGTTATACACATTGGCTAAATTTAAAGAAGAACCATCAAAATAAAACAATATCTGATCCTTGTTAGACTTTCACTGGTTTAGAAGTTTTATCTACATAAATAACCTTAAAAGAAAATATATTGTTCAATTTTTTGATCCATGAGAAACATATAAAGGGCAGAAAAACACAAGGTAACTATACACTGATATCCAAACTTTTTTCGAAGAATTACTTCTTCTCAAATTCAAAAATGTGATTCACATGCTAGCATCCCATAGCTGTCAACATCATTGTGATTTTTGACAATCGTAAGAACTGTTTTTAATATAGTTACACATTACCTTATACCCTGGAGAATGATATGATAAAGAAGAAGATAGTTAGCTAGAAACTGAAAAACGTCAGCTGCTTGGATAACCATCGCATATAAAATTTTGAATGAAGATTGAGAGCAAGTGAAGTACGATCACACACATAATAGAAGAAAATTGCAATATCTAATTTGTCATCTAGTGATCCGTATTAAAGGGAAAATTCTAAGATTGTTTGTGTAAAGAAGAGCAAACACTTCAACCTGAAATGCTCATATTACAAACAAAAACCAAGGCTCTTAATTAATTTATTTATTTTTAAAGAAGAACAATTGTTTTCAGTGATGTATAAGGAAATAAACTACATTTAGTATTATCCAAACGTGGAGTAAGTAGAACAACAGTTCTTGGTGTTGGATAAGAAAATATTATTAGAATTCAAACTCTCACATGTGAAAAAGAAGTTTGGTAGGTGAGTAAACAAAAGTTGGCTGCACATGTGAAAAGAAGAAGCCACCCACTACAATGATGTAAGAGATTGTTGACACGCTTTTTTGTCAAAGCTGTCACACTACAAGTATTTGCTGAGCAACGTGCTTAAGCGTAAAAAAACACGAAGCAGCAGGGTCGAAGTCGCGTCGCAAACGCAAGGGGACCCGAAGCCTAAATGAAGTGGCCTCTGTCGGACCCAACGAACTATTAGTCGAGCCGTGCTCCGAGACGAAGGCGAGCCGTCACGCGGGTCCGGGCGCAACGCCGGTGGGGGTCCGGGGCCCCACGGTCCCGGCGCCGATCGACCTAGCCGGTTAGGTCGAAAGTGTGGGTACTTCCCGATTCATCCGATTTTCTCCGTGCCGGAAGCTCAGATTCCTTCACTTCAGACCAGCAAAACCACTGAGTCTTTCACTTCGCATCAGGAATTTCGACTCCGTCTGCAACATGATTTCCGTCTTACACTCTATCAATTTCGAACCCCTTCAGGGTGCTCGAAATTCCGTACCCCCCGGTTGGGTAGAAATTTCGAACCCCCCGGTGGGGTCGAAATTTCGAACCCTACCAGTGGATTCGAAATTTCGAACCCGCCTGGGAGGGGTGCGAATTTTCTGCATATGGCTTGCTTTGGGGTGCAAAATTTTCTCTTATGGGTCCCTCTGCTCACCTACTCCCACCTAACCTACCTCCTATAAATACCTTAAGCCTTGGCCTTCATTTGGAGGCTTCTCTCTTGGAATTGTTGGACCTTAAGAGCTCCAAACACTCACTAATGGCTTCCAACACCTCCACCATGGCCATGAGAAATGAGATGGATAATTAAAACATGGCATGCATATTTTCCTTTAACACTTGAAAATTAACAAGGATCGTTATGCTACTTTTGAACTTCATGGACATGAACACCAAACTTGGATATTGTTGACCAAGTCAACGCTTTTCAATGAAGAAGAAAAAGGGCAAATTAGTCAAAGTGTAGAACAAGCCTATATTTTGTTATTCCATTGTAACACTTTGAACTTAGCTATTGTCCAAACCTATACAACCTTGTAATCAACCAAAGAGATGATGAATAATGATTATAAAGTGTAAGTAGGCATTAGTGCTGAACCACTATAAAAGTTGTGTCTCCCCGCATTTACATACTTTACCACTTATTTGGATAATTGTTCACACACACACATTAGGGTGTTGGCGTGCGACGATTTTGCCCGTAAACAGAGATGATATCAAACAACATGCATGTATGCTTATATATATGCAGATTTATGTAAGCTAATATGTACCAAAAGTGAAACAAAGCAACAAGTGAGAAAAAGAAAAGAGTTGAAGCTCTAGAGTGAAAAAGAGAAGTTGTCTCTTATTTGTGAGAAAAGCAAGTAGTAGTTTTTGTATTTGTATGAAATAAAAGGGAGAGTTTGTGTGTATGATTCATATAAAACATTAGTATTTGCTACACGGTTCATACACGTTTCCAACAAGTGGTATCGGAGCCAAGGTTCCGTTCATGGCAAATATGATGCAATAACAAACCCTAAAGTTGACGGCTACAAATTATGGGAACTGGAGTATCCAAATGGAGGTGTTATTCGGTTCTTACGATAATGGGAATATTGTCGAAAAAGGATACATTGAACCTGCAGATGCAACTGCTGAAGCACGTTTATCCAATGACGAGAAGACGACGTTGAAAGAATCCCATGAAAAAGACAAGAAAGCTTGTTCACGATTTTTCAAGGAGTTGACGAATCGACCTTCAAAAAAATCTCGGAAGAAAAAACATCAAAAAATGCATGGGAGATTCTGCATAAATCATTCCAAGGAGCTGAGAAAGTAAAAAAGGTACGACTTCAGGTACTACGTGGCGAGTTCGAAAATATAAAAATGAAGAGTTCAGAAAGCATCGATGAATATGTTAAGCGTTTAAAAATGGTGACAAATGAAATGAAAAGAAACGGCGAAAGTCTCAATGATGTTCGAGTGATGGAAAAACTTCTGCGTTCATTAACAAGAAAATTTGATTATGTTGTTACATCAATCGAAAAGTCAAAAGATTTATCCACAATATCGATTGACGAGCTTGTTGGTTCGCTTCAAGCACATGAGCAAGGGATGAACCAGTATGTTGATACATATCATTTAGAGAAGGCTTTGCAAAGTAAGGTGTCCATAAGTGATAGTTCAAACAATAGCAGTTATGCTCGTGGAAGAGGTGGCTATAGAGGTGGCTACCAAGGTGGACGTGGACGTGGAAGGAAACCTTTTAATAGAGGTCATAATAACGAAGGCTATCAGCAATCTGGTCGCGGTCAAAATTTCAAAGGCCGAGGAAGAGGCATGTTTCAACAACGAGGTGACATGTCTCATTTACAATGTTATAATTGCAATAAATATGGTCACTTCAGTTATGAGTGTAGAACTCCCAAAGTGGAAGAAAGAAGTATTTTGCAGTAGCAAAAGAAGACAAAGATGTAGGAACTGCTATGTTCACTTATAAAGGAGAAGAAGAAGGCAAGAAGAATATTTGGTATCTTGATTCAAGCTCTAGCCATCATATAACTGGCTATAAAGATTTATTTACGGAGATAGATGACACCACAAAGGAGAAGTAACGTTTGGTGATTCTTCAAAGATTCCAGTCAAAGGGAAAGGTACAATTACGATTATGTCAAAGAATGGTGAGAAAAAAAATACATAAATGATGTTTATTATATTCCTGCTTTGAAAACCAATATCATCAGTCTTGGTCAACTAGTGGAGAAAGGATATAATATATAGATGAAGGACAATTCTCTCATTATTAGAAATCAAGTTCAAGATTTGATTGCTAATGTGGAGATGTCAAAGAATTTCTATTCATACTTGATATGTAGATGAAAGTGCAAAAGTGCTTGAAGTCTGTCATTACAAATGATTCATGGTTATAGCATCTGAGATTTGGTCATCTTGGATTTACTGGCTTGGAATTATTGTCAAAGACAAAGATGGTGGATGGTTTGCCAGAAATCAACGAACCAAATCAACTATGTGATGCTTGCATTAGAGGAAAGCAACACAGACAAAGTTTTCCTGTTGGAAAATCATGGAGAGCTAGGAGGCCACTAGAGATTGTTCACACTGGCATAGCTGGTCCATTTGATATTACATCACTTGGCAGGAGCAGGTATTACCTAACATTTATTGATGACTTTAGCAGAAAAATTTGGGTATATATTCTGAAAGAAAAAGCAGAGGCACTTGTTAAATTCAAGGAGTACAAAGCAATGGCAGAAAAGCAAAGTTGAAATTATGTGAAGATACTCAGATCAGACAGAGGAGGCGAGTATACTTCAAACTTGTTTAGACAATTTTACAAGACACATGGAATCAATCACCATTTAATAGCAGCATATACTCCACAACAAAATGGCATTGCTGAGAGAAAGAATCACACTATTCTTGATATGGCAAGAAGTATGGTGAAGGAAAAGCACATGCCAAGAAGTTTTTGGGCTGAAGTTGTATTATGCGCTGTTTATTTGCTGAATCGCTGTCCAACAAGAAGTGTTCGAAACAGAACTCCAAATGAAGCATGGAGTGGTAGTAAACCATCAGTTGGACATCTCCGAATTTTCGAATTTATTGCATATGCACATATTCCCGATCAGAAAAGAAAGAAGCTGGATGATAAAGGAGAGAAATGTATTTTTACCGGATATGACAAAAGAAGCAAGGCCTGCAGACTTTATAACCCACTTACAAAGAAATTAATCAATTTTCGAGATGTTGAATTTGAAGAATCAGATTGCTGGAGATGGAGTGTGGAAGAAAGAAAAGTTGCAGGTCTATTCTTTAACGATGATGATAATGACGATGATGAAACCGATATAGACGGTGATGAAAATGATGATCAGAGTCCTCTAGAATGCCCTAATCAACAAACTTCTGCTTCAATGCCATCAAGTTCAAGAAGCAACAATAGTTCAAAGGTAGTACTGAGAAGAATGCGGAGTATGGATAATATCTATGAGGCAACAAGTCTGGTACAAACAACTTTTGATTACTCATTATTTTGTTTAATGGCTAAATGTGGTCTAGTGACATTTGAGGAAGCTAGTGAAGAAAGCAAATGGAATAAAGCCATGGATGAAGAAATTGGTGCAATAAAGAAGAATGACACTTGGGAGCTCACATATCTTCTAAAAGGACACAAAACAATTGGTGTCAAATGGGTCTACAAGACAAAGACCAATCAAGATGGAGAAGTGGAAAAGTACAAGGCAAGGCTAGTGGCTAAAGGCTACAACTAGAGATACGGAATTGATTATGATGAGGTATTTGCTCCGATTGCAAGAGTTGATACCATAAGACTTTTAACAGCACTTGCAACATAGAATCAGTGGAAGATTTATTAGATGGATGTAAAGTCAGCATTCTTGAATGACTATCTCGAAGAAGAAGTCTACATTGAGCAACCTCCTCGTTATGTTCAGAAAGGCCAGGAAAACAAAGTCGACAAACTGAAGAAAGCTTTTTATGGTTTGAAGCAAGCTTCGTGAGCATGGAACACAAGGGCTGATGAATACGTTCAGAACAATGGTTTTTTCAAGAGTCCATATGAGCATGCACTCTACCCAAAAACAAATTCAGGGGGAGTTATTATGATCGTGTGCTTTCATGTGGATGACATGATCTTTACTGGGAACAACTCTAGTATGTTTGATGATTTTAAGAAAGTTATGACTAACGAATTTGAGATGACAGATATTGGTAAAAAGTCGTACTTTCTTGGAGTCGAAGCCAGGCAAAACAAAATGGGATTTTTATGTCATAGAAAAAAATACGCGAAGTGGATTTTAAGCAAATTAAGAATGGAAAAATGCAAACCAGTGAGAATACCAGCAGATGCAAGCATAAAGCTGAGAATTGATTCAACCAGGGAGTTGGTAAATCCGACGTTGTTCAAAAGTTTGGTTGGAAGTTTAAGGTATCTAACTTTCACTCATCCCGATATTATGTAAGCGGTTGGATTGGTTAGTTGGTACAAGGATAAGCCAAAGCAAGATCATTTCATGGAAGCTAAAAGAATTTTGCGCTATATAAAAGGTACATTTGATCATGGATTATTTTACACCCATTCACAAAATTCAAAATTAGTTGGCTACTAAGATAGTGATTATGGCGGTGATTTCGATGACGGGAAAAGCACTTTAGGATATGCTTTTCATATCGGTTCGGCGGCGATATTTTCGTGGTCATCAAAGAAGCAACAGACAGTTGCTCTCTCGACATGTGAAGCAGAGTATATTGCAGCTGCAGCAACAACATGTCAAGCTATGTGCCTAGGCTACATACTGGGCGAGTTAAATCTTGTAAAGGATGATCTAGTTACTATTTACATTGATAATAAATCCACTATTTCTCTTGCAAAGAATCCAGTGTCACACAGTCAAAGCAAGCACATCAACATAAAGTATCATTTTATTCGAGAATAGGTGAACGATAAAATTGTGGAGCTAGTACATTGCAGTTCCGAAGATAATTTAGCAGATATCTTTACGAAGCCATTGAAGCCAGAGATATTTCATAAAATGAAAAAGAAGCTTGGGATGGAAAGTCGAGTTTGAGGGGGAGTGTTAGAATTCAAACAATCACATGTGAAAAAGAAGTTTGGTAGGTGAGTAAACAAAAGTTGGCTGCACACGTGAAAAGAAGAAGCCACCCACTACAATGATGTAAGAGATGATGTCAAACAACATGCATGTATGACTATATATATATATATATATATATATATATATATATATATATATATGCAGATTTATGTATGCTTATATGTACCAAAAGTGAAACAAAGCATCAAGAGAGAAAAAGAAAGGAGCTGAAGCTCTAGAGTGATAAACAGAAGTTTGTCTCTTATTTGTGAGAGAAGCAAGTAGTAGTTTTTGTATTTGTATGAAATAAAAGAGAGAGAGTTTGTGTGTTTTGATTCATATAAAACATTAGTGTTTGCTACATGGTTCATACACGTTTCCAACAAATATAATACATTTCAGTTTTAGCAAAACTTAGAATATATCCAAAGAAAAGAAAAACAAACCAAACCAAATAAAACATAGCAAGTACTCTCAATACATATAAAAATGAGCATTTATGAAACTAATAAACATAGTAAACAAAATAAGAATACCACCCCCTCCCCCACAAACCAAACTTTAGAAAACATTGTTTACTTTGTTTCCAGCTATAATCATCATTTGTGGAATCAGGGGTCCAATGAGTCAGTTTGACTAAAACTCCACATTATTCTATCTACCATAACATGCACTTTAAAAATAATATACAATATTAGAATGTGACTAGAGGAAGCCTAATGATAGTGTTAAGGTCTTAGATGGTAATGCCTAAATGAGTACCAAAACCATTAAAAAAATGTTCAATAACAACTACCAAAAATATAAAAGAAAATTCATGTTTTCATTTAATTTGAATAGTAACTTTCCACAAAGCCATATTTCCTTCTCCATGCCTTTGTGATTATACAGTCTTCATCTAAGTTTGTTTTTCGAGTGGCAACGTATCTTTAATATATATCAACGACTATAAATATTGATTATATTTGATAAAATTACACCGAAAGTACCTTCAAATCTGTTGCAAATGACAAGGATGAAGGAGATATATGAACATGCATGCATGGTAGTATTTCAATGAGTATATGTTTTGTCTATAATAAGTATGTCAATGAGTAAGCCAAATTACATGAAGGACTTAAATGGTATAAGTAAAACACTAAAAGAAAATGAGATTAAGAGAAGTTCAAAGTGGTTTCAGGATATTGTAAATATGCAGAATTTTTTTAAAAAGTTCCCAAAAAAATAGAAATACAAAATGATTCAAAAGTACTAAAAGTTCCATATAATAATAGGATACTTATTTACTTACTATTTAAAACTTAGGTATCAAATTTACTTATTATATAAAATTTCTATAGAAATAGGATATAGCTTGTTGAAAAATCTATGATTATTCTTTCTGATGTTCTAATGGCATAACAAATAAAAAACAAGAATAGCCAGCATAACGATGAAAAATAATAATACTTTTAGCAAACAGTATTGAAGTCGAACCGAAAATAAGTCAACTTTAAAAAAAAAAATATAGTTGGAGTAGAATTTGAAATAGTACATTATAATTCAAACAGAAACTGCAGCATAAGCTTCGTATTGAGTTCCAATTATTTACCATATCAAGGGTAGCGATACATAGGAAAACGTCGATGAGTTAACATATTACACTGACAATCATACTAAAAATGAAGGGAATCTCCAGGAATTGAACTTAAGACATGCAAAGTAAGATAAATACTCATACCCTCTACAAAATATAGATAATATAATAGTTAAAACAGTGTCACTCCTATCAGGTACACTCTCATTTATGGCTGCAATAATAAAATTTTGGATTCACAACAAAGCTGAATAGTTTAGATGTATTTCATGTTATAAAAACTATATAATAGTTTCACGACAAGTCTTACCCTGGCTCGGCTCAAACCTCAGGTCTGCAAATGGGTCATACTGACCCGAGCCCAGCAGAGGGCAACCACCCTTTACTCAATGAGCAACATCACAATGCTACTACTCATATTATCTTGGATGGAGACGATACGTAATGGCCTAGAAAATTTTGATGCTCGAATTTTCAACAATAATACATAATCCTGTATTACTTTCCAAAAATCCAAGTATCGAAAACTCAGACTGTTAATAGAAAGAAGTTAGAGGATCAGAAATAGAAAAAAGGAAATATTAGAATAGAAGAATAAGAAGATCAGAGTCTCACAGAGGAACGAATAAAATATAATATATCAAATGTTTTACACAAAAAGGAAACTTTATATATATGTTACAATATCAGAGTTACATTCAGACCAATACAACACACGATGGAATAATATAATACCAGTAAATATGGTGATACGTATCGACTCCAACTCCTCTTGTGAAGCTCCAAGCGAAACCTAACTTGTTAATATACTCGGTCTGACCCAAGCACATTTGAAGCAAAGCAAAATTCACCTGGATCAGTCTTGAATACCTTCAGTGATAAATTCATAATACAAACAACTTGTTTAACTTTGAAAATCCTTTTTGAAAGAAAAGGATAATAGTAAGACCAGTCGACACATAAACACAGACGGTTTTTACCTTATTATAACCCAATACATTTTGATATATCAAACTCCTGTGATATTATAATAGTGTCTATCAAATCATAAATAAATAACCATCAAGTAGAACGCTTGCATCTCACGCTCTACATATTAATTATATAACCAAAAACTGTTTGGCTCTTATTGGAGACTGGATTTCCATCATGATAAGGTATGAGACTACTTTCCGATCAGTGCACTCTAGAGGGAAATACATTAGGGTTCAACTAGAATATCTTGCAACCCGGCCACACATGACTGACCACTCATTTAGCTTGAGTGTATTGAATATATTGTCACTCATTACGATTTTAAGGGCCCACCGTTCATCTGCGAAGATACAGAAACGAAATAAGAATAAAATAGAAATTTCTCTAGATGGTGACAATACACCCTGCTTGGGTATGACCCACCTAGCCATGCGGCCTGCTCGATTTTTGTCATTTTCCGATTGTGAGGCTTGAGGCTACGTTTATCATTTAGAACATCTGGCCATCATTCACTTTGAATGTCACATCATCAGATCCGTCAAATCGCTAATTGACATCCACAAAAATACCTTAGCGGTTAAGCTAAGAGAAGTGTCCCACTCCGCTACCAACTATGGTACGTTTGTAAAAATCAAGATACGTGAGTTTTTAGGAAATACTCTGTCAGACATTCGTCCATACAAGTCATCCAGGAACAGGATGAACAGAAGGCACCCTCCTATCGTATCCTAGGAATCACCCTATAGATCAATTACAAGTGGTCCATGCAATCCATAGATTTCAACCACGACAAAACCACAGTTTATCTCAGGGCGCAAACCCAAGATTATAAGCAGTTCTTCCTTTTTATAAAGATCTATGGTCTTCAATGCTCCTTTATATGTCTCCCTGCAGATTAATTACGAACGCAACATTGATTTGAAGTGGTTTTGGGTCTAGTTCCCATCCCGGACTCTTTGAAACAACACGTCAAAAGGTTTGATGATATATTCGATTGATAGTCGGGTTTTTAACTATCAAAACAGTATGTTAAGTATATTGGCAGCTCGGACCCTTATTATTTTAAACCATTAAAAATCTCTTTACCGAATTATTAAAAATCACTTCATCAATTTAGAATTCGGTTCCATTTATTTATTTCGACAAAACTCTTTACTTTCGTTACTTGGAATTAACAACTATGTTAACCAAACTCTATTTTACTAATATCAGCTATTTATATAAAATCCATTTTATTTCCCTTTCTTACAACATATTTTCACAAACTCCTTTAGCCTTTATTTTCTTTTGGAAAATGGGGTGTGTGTGTGTGTATATATATATATATATCATATATTCAGTATTCAATTTCCACTTCTTATATGTTGTTTACTTTTAAAGCCGAATATTCCAATTATATTCAATATCTTGCAAATAACATTTGCGATATCCCTCTTACGGAATAATAAACCAATCTCATTATCCCTTATCGTTACAAAATAATATCGTTCCTCTCGTTCAAATTGGTGTATTTTATTTACCTCTTAGACCTTGATTGGCAACGTTCTTATCTTAGAATAGATATAAGTCTGTAACTCTAAACCACTTTTTGCTTATAATATCCATCAAATCGTATTTCTTACTTTTATTTGAAATATGGTTTTATAACACCATATCCTTACTTTGAAAGCTCATTTGTTTATAATTATTTACATTAAACATTAACTCTTCACTTTATCTTCCTTATACCATTCCATTTACAACTTCTTTACCAAAAACCCTTTAGCGCTCTTCGTCTTTTGACATTTTCTTTTCATTCGAATTAGTATTCAAGTAAACATCTCATTACAAATCCAATATTATCTTAAATGAATTCCATTTATGAAACAATTACTTTAATTAAAATGATTATATAGTAATTAACTTCATCATTGCTGAAGTAAAACAGTTTACTTCATTATTTATTTAAAACACATTAGTTGCTTACTTTAATAAACAATAGCTAGTTATACTAGTTCAATAATCCTTTTAAACTTCATTAATTAAAAAGGATAATTAATAAGAAATCTTAATAATTTTGATCAATTTACCGCTAATTCATTATCATTAGATTAATTGAAGACCAATTAATTAAATAATCAATTTCCAATAAAACAGTTGATTTAATCAACTTCAAATCATCAGTTAATTCGTTAACTAATCTTAAGTACTTTTTACAATTAAATTAATCTAATAATATTTCTAAATTGTTTGTCTTAAAATAATTGTCCAAATATTTACTCGTAGGATAATTATAGCTTTATAAACTTATTTAAATGTAAAAAAATCGTTTATATTTACTTTATAAAAACTAACTACAGAATATTAGTTTATAATAGAACTTATGTTATAATTTAAAACTTCGCTTTAATTATAAAAAATAATTTTTCTTTATAACTTAACCCTATTGATTCACCTGTTGGCCTGTCAACGTCTTAACAAAGGTGGATTTAAGGTCATCTGTTGCAACCCCTTAATCAATACCGTATATTGGTTAAATCAAAGTAGCGTTGAATTTCCATTCAACATAAATATCTAAATAGGTTTTCAATGTCATTTGGGTTCAAACAGTGCATATAAAAATAATGTAAAAATAAACAGCAGATATGATATTTGAGGAATCCGATTGGATTCCTCCAACCTATTCTTCCCTGCATCACAGTTATTATAACATTTTATAATAATACATGGAATAAAACTTCATTCAATGTATTTAAATGACGTAAATAAAGTTAATGTCAACCAATAACAAACAAAAACATCCATGACATCCAAACCAATCAATTTATAATATTAACGATAGATTTCTAATTTTATGAATTTAATCACATCATGAAATTCCAGAAAAGTATGAGAATTAACTCACATTTTGTTTTCGATTCGGTGGTTCAGATCGCTTCATTTAATTTTAAACATACATTTAAAATGAAATGAGATTCTAGTTGTTTCCAAAACCTTCCGATTTAGCTCAGTAGTATAGTACTTTCCTCTGCGATTCTAATGAATCCAACTTCGTTCGATTATGATATTGGTTGAATGAATTACGGTTATTACAATGCTAAGCTTTAATTGAAATATTATAGCTTAATATAACTATAAACTTAATTAATTAAATTACCGTTATTAGAATGGTCTCACGCGGTTTCCACTATTGCTCCAAGAAAACCCGGTCAGCTTTTCCGACTATCGTTCCACTTGTTTCCTTTTCTTCTTGGATTTTTTTCTTTTTAAATTTTGAAGGCCCAATAGCCCACATGATTTCCAATTCCCACCACCTTACCCACTTATATCTTCTTCTTCTCATTACATATAAAACTGATGCCACATTTCCATTGCTTCCCCCACGATCCCACGCTCGCACTGTATCATTGCACAACCAAAATCATGGTCGCTGACCCACTGGTGCTCATCACCATTCCTTACTTTCTGAATATTTACTTCCTCTCCAGTTTCTGTACCATAACTGCCAGCTTCCCCCTTGACATACGGTATGAAGTTCACGTACATAGTCACCTTTCCACCTACATCTCCACCGCAACCGCTCCATTATTTCCGTTCTCCAATCCTACTTCCGTCCAAACACAGCTTCATTACAACAGGGAACTCCTCCTCTAACACCATGTTTCTCCCTCATGCAGTACCCCTAACCGCTTTGTTTCCAGTCACGACCGCAATAGCTCCACTCCGTTCATCACCGATCATCACCACTACACTCCCCTCCTTCCTTTCTTCGTGCCCCTTTCTGTCAACCATGTCGCACCTTCTCAGAACCCCAACTTCTTAAACTTCCAGCTCGCGTTCTCAACTATGAAGAAAACTATGACTTCCATCACTCCTCCAGAAACTAAATGCGGTGCTTTCTTCCATCGTCTCCTTGTTTTCGCATGAGTCCGCGTTTCTTCCCTATACCACACTTCAACCACCATCATCGTAGCCACCATACTCTGACCAATGGACCGTCGTACCATGCTGCTCCTCCTCGCAACCCATTTCAACGTTTATCTCCAGTCCCTATTTGCCAATATTCAAGAACATTTCTCCACCTCCACGACGTTAGGACCGCCGCACCATGATATAGTCCCCACCATGATGACTCTGAGACCCTCCAGCTAGCGTCTGCAAGCATTCCAACCCTTCTTCTCCGATCTTTCGAAAACTGCTTCTTCAGTGTCGTACCATTCTAACAGCACAACCAACAATGGCTTTTTAAGTTACTAAACAAGCCACAGAGCAACCAGGTGTGGCTTGTTCAGTCACCCGTGGCTAGTCTGTGGCTAGTTTTGAGCTCGTTCGTGGCTGGTGACTGAACAGGGGCTAGTGCTTATAACGGCAAAGTGTTTTCCGTTATAAGCTTATAACGGCAAACACTTTGCCGTTACAAGCACTAGGCGTTGCACTCCAACGGCTAGTTCACTTCCTCCCTATATACCGACCTACCTCCTTCTTCTTCCACACAACCACTCCACCTTCTCAACTTCAACTTCTTCAACAACAAAATGTCTTCTTCTACACCCAAACGAAGCGGGAAAAAATCCGCAAATAGGACAGTCATGTCCAAACCGCACTTGTCATCGTATGCCATGCAACGGTCAATCCAACAACAGCAACCGTTGCAGCCATCTCACGAATATGGCTACTCACCCTATTCAAATTATCCATACCGACCACCGTACCAACCACTCGCTCCTCCTAATTTTCCTCCCATCCATTCTATTTCCCAGCCACAGTTTTACCAATGACCGATCGGGGTAGGCGTGTACGATGATCATTCGTCGTATATGTCAATGATGATGCAGACCGATCAAAGTCAACAACCTCACCTAACTCCGCAACAGACCGAGGTTCGTGACCGTGAAGCTATGCAAAATCTTAAAAAGACAGTTTTCGTACAGGTATGTCTCTCCTACTACTGAAGAAAATGTTGAAACCTCAACGGAGGAGGCGGAGGAAGATGCAAATGAGGATGCGAATGTTACAAATTCTGAAGAATTTATTCAAGAATACGTTGCACCTATTAGTCCTGAATATAACCAAAAGAAGATGAAGTGGAAGTCTTTAAACGGCATTTTCAGTAAACGACACCAAAGCGAAGTTGAATCGGAGCCGGATCCCGGAATAGAAGATATTGGGGATGATCATGTTGAAGGGGAAGGATTAGCAGCGGATGAAAAAAAAAACAATGTAAGTTTACTTCCGAGCAGTACGTTTCACTTGCTAAATCGTGGATACACATTTCACAAGATAGCATTGTTGGGAATAATATGAAAGGTCAGAAATTTTGGGAAAGAGTAGCAGAGTTTTACAATTCATTGGAAGCGAGGAATAGAACATGGGCATCACTTAGAGGCGGTTATAGAGTTATTAATGTCGCATGTCAGGACTATCTGGCAATACTGACAGGCTTGCAGAACAGATAGCAAAGCAGTGTTACACCTTATGACGTTGTAAGTACTGTAGATTACTTTGAAAAATAACTCACAATACTATGTTTGATTAATTAGAAATGTCATATGCTCATACAATTTCCACTTTGTGTTACAGATTGAAGAGTCACGAAAGGCCTACCAACAAAAGTATGGTCATCCATTTAAATTTCAAGACTGTTTCGAGCTTCTATCTAGTTTGCCGAAGTGGAAGAACCCAAGCAACTTCATGTTTGAGAAGCAGAACAAAGCTAGAAGGATGAACTACTCTGATTCTAGTCCAGGAAGTGACCCGAGTTCGCAAGAAAGAAACCCTTTATTTGGAACTAGTGACGGACGACCTGTTGGTAGAGCCAAATCAATTCAGCTGGAGCAACGCGGTGTAGAGTTTTCTAGATTTATGGAAACAATAGAGAATTCATCTAAGGCGACAAAAGAGCATAGAGCTCGATTTTCGGTGCAAAGAAACCGCAGCGACGAAGAGTTCCAAAAGGCAGTTAGGGATGATCAAGAGCTTCGCAGACATGTACATACGGAGAAACAAGCCATGGTACGAGAAAAGCAGGAGGAGAAGAAAGCCATGCTACGAGAGAAGCAGGAGAAGAAGAAAGCAATGGTACAAGAGAAACTGGAGGAGATGAAAGCTATGATGCGAGGGAAGAATTATATTAAAATGATTACATGTGATTTTAGCAAGCTTTCCCCTCTACAACAAGAACTAGTAACCGAGCAGATTGGAGAGTACAGAAAACACAATTGAAGTGGAAGCGGAAGCGGTAGTGGCTCGTATATGGACTAGCTATGTATGTTGGGTTAAGCTGTAATATGATTGTGAACTGTTTGTAGTATTTATGTACTGGTGGGTGTTTATGTACTAGCTATATATGTTGGGTTGAGTTGTAATATGATTGTGACCTGTTTGTAGTATTTATGTAGTAGTTGTTGTTTATGTACTAGCTAGTATACGTTGGGTTGAGTTGTAATATGATTGTGAGCAGTTTTTAGTATTTATGTACCAGTTGTTGAAATAATGATACAATCTACAATATGATTGGAAACCAGATTTATTGACCCAACTACACACTGATAGATAGTACTCTGATACACAGTACATGACTACACACTGATATATAGTTCAAGTACCAGCTACTGATTCCGACTATTCCTTTCTTTATGCGCCCACAAATGTTCCACCAACTGGTCACGCAATTGGAAGTGCGCAGCTTGATCTTCAATGTGTTGAACCATATCAACATATTCTTCCATTGAGTTTACATCTGTATGGGTTTTTGCATTTGACCCCGTAAACATGTCAGGATAATTAGACTTTTGATTCTTATATTCGCCTCTTTCAGACTCCACAATCATGTTATGTATTATTATACAAGCATACATGATTTCTGAAAGCATTCTTGCATCATGAAAACGAATAGGATTTCGTAAAATATGAAATTGGGCTTGTAAAACACCGAACGTACGTTCGATGTCCTTTCTGTAGCTAGCTACTTTTTCAGTGAAATACCTTTCTTTATCATTTGATGGTACTCTGTATCCTTGCATAAAAGTTCTCCACTTTGGGTATATTCCATCCACTAGGTAGTACCTAGTTTTGTGTTAGATATTATCAACTTTATATGAAACATCTGTTGATAGTCCGTTAACAAGTTCTGTGAAAAGATATGATTGTTTTAAAACATTTATATCATTCAATGAACCTGGGACTCCAAAAAAAGCATGCCAAACCCATAAATCGTCTGTTGATACTGCTTCAAGGATCATTAATGGCACTTTTTTATGTCCGGTGAACATTCCTTTCCATCCCGTTGGGCAGTTTTTCCAAATCATGCAATCTAAACTTCCAATCATACCTGGAAATCCTCTTGCTTCTCTCCTGCATAGTATCCTACTTATATCGTTTGGTCCAGGCGTCCGTAGATACTCCTGCCCGAACTGTTCAATAACTGTTTTACAGAATTCTTTCAGACACTTTATTGTTGTTGAAGCCGTGATTCTGAAATATTCATCCATTTGATCGCCAGATGTTCCATAGCTTAACATCCTCAACACCGATGAAATTTTGATGTGGGGCGAGTGGCCGATTTCTTGTGCTCCGTTCAGTCTATAAGTGAAATATGGGTTTGACTGATGAAGTTTAAGATAAATTTTTGAGAAAATTGCCGGACTCATACGATAACGATGGCGGAACAAAGTTATATTGTAGGTTGGATTGTCGATGAAGTAATACCTCATTAGTCTTTCATTTCCATCCTTGTAGTCTCTCTTATACTGCCGGTCAGTCTGGCCAAGCATACTTCCTCGACGGTTGGTCATTGAGCCTTCAGCAAAATAATTGGAATACCCAACCATTGCGTTCTATTCAGCTCCTCCTCCGTCTCTTCCTCCATTTCTAGTTCGGAATCGTCAGTTTGATTATTGACTTCGTAGTAATGGTGGTATAGATTTAGATCCATTGCTTTCTTTTTTATAAATTTAGTTTCGTTGTTCTCCCTGAGTGTAAACGTATGACATATATATATAATCAAGGATGGTTGGCATAATATCTCTGTCATTGAGTAGTCAAATCGGGCAGTTGTTGTGATGTGAAAGGTTGGCAATAATGGTTGGCAATACATGTAGACAAGAATGGTTGGCAATAATGGTGTGGATAATATCTCTGTCATTGAGTAGTCAAATGGGTCTACTGTTGTGCTGTGAAATGTTGGCAATAATGGTTGGCAATACATGTAGCCAAGAATGGTTGGCAATAATGGTTCCGACATAATGGTTGGGATAATAATGGTTCTGTCACTGAGTAGTCAATTTAGACAGTTGTTGTGATGTGAAAGTAATCGAGAATATAAAGGAGAATTTCCTTTGTATTTATGTAATAAACGATTTTGTAAATTTTCAGAAATTTACATTTGAAACGATATCCAAATGTATAGAAATTCCTTTATATTCAATTAAATAAACGTTATCGTTTATTAACGAAATTCCGTAGTGAGTATTTAAAATTTTAAATTGAATATAACTAACAATCTATGTCATGAAATCTCAAATTTTTCCCCCAACAGATAATTTTAATCTAATCAACCCGAACGATTCTTGTTTCATAGAATTCTGACCTATCCCGGATCCGGTATATTCAGTTAAAGTTCGTATTGAAAATTACGAACTACCACCGCGTTTCGGGCTCGTTTTAATTATATTATAAACTATATATATTTTCAAACGTCATTTTATATAATAAACTCAATATAAAATCAATTATATCTCCAATACAATATTAACGACAAAATCATGGCTTCAGTGTTCACCATCATGGCTACGGTGTACGCTACATGGTTGGCAATACATTTCATGCATTACAAGGTTAGACCTGCAATCATGTTGTCGATTACGATTGTCATGCTGATGTGGTATATCCATTTCATGCATTCCTGCTTCAAATTCTAATTGTCGCACCTCGTCATTGTATCGCTCTTCCATTTCGAAATACCACTCTGTTGGTTCTCTGGGTGTGGACGGATTAGGGTTTGATGGTCCTGAGAGAAGGTCCGTGTAAATGTAAGAATATGGATACGATATTGGCATTTTCTTATTTGAGATATAATTTTCGGTCCGTATGGATCGGGTATTGCTGAAGCAATGTTAATTATATATAGGAGGAGATTTAGTTACCACTGCATAAGGATATTACTACCCGTTTCCAAAAGACACGGAATGTGAAAACAAATTGACAACGGGTAATGTTTACGTTGGACTGTATACTGTGCACTTTTTACTGCATACTGTCCGCTGTATACTGTACACTGTGCACTATTTTCTGTAGCCACGTTGGAAAATGCATTCTTAACTTTAGAAAAAGAGAGACATGACCACACTCTGGTTTGAAAACTGTAGAAAAAGAGTGATAGGGCTACACACTAGGAAAAGAAATTGCTTGTATAAAAATATAACGACAAACTATTTGCCGTTATATTTTATATTCGTGGCACCACAGCGGCTACTTACTCGGTCGCAAACCCTCCCTTTATATACCAACCTACCTCCTCCTTCTTCTACACAACCAGACCACCTTCTCAAATTCAATTGTGACAACCATAAAAATGTCTTCGTCTGAACCCAAGAATACCGGCAAAAAATCTGCAAGCAAGAAACCTATGTCTCAAGCGCACTCGTCACCGTATTCAAACGAAGATGCCTCTTCCGTTAATCAAAGATTTGGAAAAGAAATTGTACTTGAAGGGAAGGTTTCCGAGCCACTACGGACGATTGGATCCAACCCTATTTGCCATTGTGGACAAGAGTCGGTCATGGCTGTTGACGAGACCGAAACAAATGTTGGTCGTCGATTTTTCGGTTGTCAAACCTACAACGACCACATGAATTATCATGATGACATTGATTGTTGTTGCTTTAAGCAGTGGATTGACCCTCCCATGTGCGAACGTGGACGTCAGTATGCACTCGAAGTGCAAGCAGAAATAAGACGCTTGAGCAAGATTAATGCCGGTAAGGCTGGAGATGGTCCTTTCCCTAGGCCATGGTAGGTGTACGTGTTTGAATTTGATGCTTGTGTGCTCAGTTGTTGTAGTTTGTATGATTATGGTTTGGCATTTCCTTCTGTTGTACTAGTTGTCATTGTTTCAGTTGTTATAATTGATCAATTGTCGTAGTTTAATTGTCGTGTTTGAACTATCTGCCCATTTTTCTTAACTCTTTCGTGAATTGAAATTGTTAAAGCACCGGTGGGCGACCCCTATTTTTAAACTCCTACATGTACACAAAATTGCCACTATGACAAAACAATTACGAATAATGTTTCCAAAGCCTACTACAGTCAATGAAATGACTTGACAATGAGGCATACAACAATATTACCTACTGCAATATCACTGTGAAATTAATACGAGTCACGTGTATGTAGAGTATACCCTTTCACATGCATGTATGACATGATTAGACCATTCACTGAGAAGAAAAAAATAAAGACGCGTCTCCATCATTCGTTGCGGGATTCCATTAAACGTCTCCATCTTTCGCAGACTACATTGAGTAGTCTCTTCCAAATTAAATGACAACAGTATACGAAATTAATAGTAACTGCCCACATTTGTTGTGATGTGAAAAGTCACTGTAGGGAATCTAACGTAATATCACAAGATTAAAAGTACATGCCAACATTTCATGTGATGGCACCATTTTTCGTGCTGCAATGATGTGACCGGTCATTGTACAGAATCTAACATAATATCACGAGAACTCTGTAATGGGTATTCAAGTCTGTTGAATTGTAACTGTTGGTCATACATTGCCCTTATAAGTACTCCATATTTGATAATCCATCTCATACCTTCTACAGCTTCAAGCAGCACCGTTGCAGGCTCAAGTGAGAAAATTTATTTTCATGTTTTCTTAATGGTAATGTTTATTATCAACAAAATTCGTACTTCTAGTAACTCTACTTATTCTACTAATGCGTAGGTTACATGGACGATTCAGAAATAAGTGATGAACAAATGGGAAGGATTTATGATGAGTATGAATGAAACTTAGTGAACGATAACGAAGTTGGATTAGTTCATGATACACAAGTTGAAGAGCTGCCTGTCGCGATTCAGCATCGAGCGGTTACAGCTCCACGTCCTTCTCCAGTAAATCAACGACCTAGTAATAGTGCTCAAACATTGAATTCTCCAACTCCAGATTTTTCGTCGAAGGATTTGCTGGCCCCCATAAAATCCTATATTGAGGTTGAAAAGAGAGATGAGTTACTAATGAAAAGTGGAGGGGGTTTAACATATGAAGAAAGATGGGAAATGATCACGAGGCTATACAACAACCATCGTTCCCGGCCCACTAGACGAACATCGGTTGAAATCCAAATGGTTAATCGTCATTTTGCAGACGCTTGTGATCGATACACAAAGATTATGGAAACTGTTGAAGACAAGAACATATTTAAAACAAATCAAGCAACAATGATTCTCGTTATTTTTCGAGTATGGTGAGGAGTTTGTTGGTTACAAAGCGTATAAACTCCGCTATAGTTGGTTGACCCACTATGAAACTGAGTAGGCTTATGGTATTGTGATTTTATTGTTGTTTTACTGTCTATTTAATTTGATGTTTGTCTGTACAATATAGAGTTATCTGTAAACCTTGGTATGTTGGCATGCTATTTAAGAATTTTTCATTCCTACACCAGAAGAGGGCAATCTTGTTCAACATCAAATTCAAATGTTATTACATTACAAACAACACTTACAGGAACTAGAACAACAGAACATACCGGCTCTACACAAAAACAGTCTCTACACAGATATACAGTCGCTACACAGAACCAAATACAGTCCCTACACAGAAACATAACCAGAACATACACAAAATACATCGAAAGTACATAATAGTGGTAGTCAACAAATACAGGACGCGTACTCAAACAATAGGAACATACAACTGACAACTGCGAAAACGTAATACATCGAAAGTACATAATAGTGGTTGTGAACAAATGCAGAACGTCTTCTTAAACAACAGAGACATACAACTAACAACTAGGAAAACGTAATACATAAAAAGTACATACAACTGACAACTGCGAAAGTACATGAAAGTGGTAGTAAGTCACTCGTTCGAGTCATCTGAAGGTGGATGTGTACATATACGTGTGTGGCGCCGATGACGTCTCTCATCATCACCAACATCTAGAGGCTGACTGGACCTAGCACTAGACCTATGGTGGTAGTACATCTGCAAGTCCAGAAGTCTCTTGCGCTTTGCCTCAAGCTGGGCCTCTAAATGCGCCTGCTGCTGTCATGCCTCCTCTGCAACATGACGTAGCTCACCATCATAGTAATCTTGGCTACGCCTATGCTCTATATAGCCCGTATGCCTAATCGCCATCTGCATATCATACAGATCATGATACGATATCTGTGTAGGATCCGGGTAATCGTGATGGGCCGGAGGATGAAACACGTCAATGTAACGATCTGGCCCAATGGTGGGCACTGCCATGGTCCATCCAAAATGACCGGCGGCCGCCACATGATCAACTGCACGAAAACTCTGGCTGGGCTGGGTAATATCCTCGACAACAGGTGGATGTATGCCGTGTCATATAGCAGATGGCCCTACTAAATCAATCGATGCTGCATGTGTAATTGTGTCGGAGGACCCGATGAAAAATCTACGACAGAAGGTAAGGTAACACCCGGTAATAACAAAGCTCTCGGCCGTCCACCAGCCTGCTGCCCTGGCTATATCTAACTTCTCCGTCGGGTAAATCATACACCGATAAGTATGTGGGTTTGGATCATACGGAATAGCATCGAAGTCATACAACTGTCTCCAGCACCTCTCACCAAGATACCAGTAAGCACCTACCACCACGGGATAAGATATAAGTGGAAATCTCCGTCCGGCATGCATCCTAGCAATTTGTATGATATCAAGATGATGGATGCACTCTGCTCAAATGGATGCCATATAATCTGATCGCTATACATCCTCAGCTCAATCTGGTTGTGGGCAACTGGATACACATGGCGTGACTCATTATCCCTGGACCCCCGGTTGTCCGCAAACCAAAAGGATATACGGGGGAAAAAGGTCGATGGGTCTGCAGTACGGGTGACAAAATGAAAGTTCCTAGAGTACTCAAACTACCAATACTGTAACAACTCCTAGAATCCAAATAAAGAAACCTGAGAATCAGAGATGGTGCACTGCATGTCAAGACATTTGTATAGGTATGCAAGGATATGTGTGCCCCAATCATATAAAATCGCCCCATCGGCATTTAACTCAGCCGCGACCTCAAGAAACCCCACAGGAAAACTACTGCTCGAAGAACTAAAGAAAAGTTTACCCATAAGGTATAACACAAATAATCGAGCAAGTTCCAAGTCGTCATCAATGGAGTACTGATCGAGTATGCTGTCCATGGCCGCACGGATGGCGCTCACTCTAATAGCGCCTTCTGCCTGATATGACGCAGCAGAAACATCAAAATGAGGCAGTAGATCATGAACAAGTGCACGATCATGCCATCGACTATTGTCATAAGGCAGTGGGGGAAAAGCACCTACACCAATCCTAATACCAGTAAGCATGGAGAAATCAAGCGGTGTAAGTCCTAACTCACTGCAAGGAAAGTGAAATGTGTGGGTGGTTTTGTACCACCATAGAGCAATGGCCGCACACAATTGGACATCGGCATTTATAACATGGTTTATTCCTAAAATTGTAAAGCTCACAATAAGATAAAATATGACTAATAAATTATCCACTTGTTTCATTAAAAGGTCTTTAATATTACCTAGAAAATTGAAATCCAAGAGCATGTAATAGTCCTGCGACCCCCTCCTTACCCGCCAAGTGTGCATGGTAATATCTAAGTGTGGTCGCTAACGAACCACGTGAACGTATATTCCGCGACTGTCAACGGTTCAACAAAATGTTATACTATCTACCCAATATCTAATACTCAAAGAATACTATTTAAATAATACTAAAAATACTTACAGCTAAACTCGACTGCGTGCTAACGTGTACTTCGTCTTCTGGAAGAATGCGAAAGTTGGATAGGAAAGGAAGCTTCGCGGCGCTGAGGTTCATATCCAGAAAACCATCGAGATCGGCCTGTCTAGCGGAAACCGATCCCGCACACCTACGCGCCCTGCCTGCTCGTCCGCCTCTAAGCCCGCCACGTCCACGATGGCTGCCTTCCTCGTGCGCCCCTACATCTTTGTTCCCCATGTTTTCGGCGGCTGCAAGCAAGTCTTCTATTCCGAGCGCTGGTTGTTCCCCACTACCCCTGCACCACTCCCGCCTGCACCACTTCCCCCAGTGCCACCATCGTTGCCATGCATGAATTTTTTGGCAAAATTTTTAAGTAATCGGGTCATATTTTCGAACGAATATCTCAAATACGGTAGTTAATTTGGTTCAAAGCTGACGAATTGGTTAATTGGTGGAAAAAAATTGGTGAAAAATGGGGGATGAGGTTTATTTTTCGGGTTTTAAATGTGGAGAAGAAGAATGAAGAAGAGGGGTGGCACCGGGGGGGAGGGGGTGGGGTTTCTGGGAGGGTTACAACACCAAACACTTTGCCGTTATAACATTATAACGGCAAAGTGTTTGCCGTTGTAATGTTATAACGGCAAAGTGTTTGGTGTTGTAGAGGGTTACAACACCAAAAACTTTGCCGTTATAACATTATAACGGCAAAGTGTTTGCCGTTGTAACGTTATAACGGCGAACACTTTGCCGTTGTAAACCACCCTTACCTGACCCGTGGCTGGTTCCTTCTTCTGGTTGCTCCGCTCGTTGGACCAGTTTCAAAACAAGAGAGAGAATAACTGAATAGAACAGATGGTTGGTTATGGTCTAATGTCAGCCTAAACTCCCAAGCAACCACAGTTTCATCCCCTCACCCAAAACCGCCGTCGCTCTTCCCAATACGCGATTCAGATCGCATCCCATCCATCAGACAACCTTCAACAAACCCCACTTAACCACGGTTCCTTCTCTGCCCTCCTCTTCGCGTCAGGAAGCACCGCGAGTTCACAGATTGGATCTGTCGTCACCCCCTTTATATTTAATTAAATAGGAACAAATTTATTTTTATTTTTATGTAGGATGAATTTATGAGTGGAGAAGGTTGAGAGAACAGACGTGTAACGACCAGGAATTTTGGGGCCAATTTAAAATTTTTAATTTAGAAATTTTAATGGATTTTTTATATTTAAATTAATATATATTTAATAAGAACAACTAAAAATTTATTTTAAAACGAATAAATTTAATTTAATTATAAAAAGAGTTAGAAATAGCGCTGCAGTTTGAAAATTTAAACTTTAACTGAATGTACAGGATTCATTTTAAATCAGAATTGAGCGAAACCAAAAATATTTAAATCTATTTAATCATCTCTTTCTAACGAATCTGAAAAACTAAAATTTCATTGCAGGAATAAAAAGTTATGTCCAGTTTAAAATTTAGAAAAGTCGCTGTAGAATTTATATATATTTTAATTAAATATATGGGCCTTGAAAATAGCCATTTTACAAATGACCTCGATTTTCGATGAAACCACTTTTGTTGGAACCGGAATGTCAAATTATTGCTAGGTTTCAATTTTCATAATTTTTCGAATTAATATGTGAGCATGGCGAAAGAAAATGTGTTTTGTCAATTTAAGTCAAATTTAATCGATTTGAAAAAGGTCATTTTTCAAACGGTCTCAGAATTCAACGAAATTAGTCTTTTTAGGACCGTATCGTCAAAACATAACTAGAAATAATTTTTCTATAATTTTTAAAGTCAGTATGTGACCCCGGTAATTTATAATGTACGTTTAAATTTAATATATATTGATATATATATTTTAATTTAAAGAAAAACATATCATAACAACCGAATCTGGTTACGAAACATATTCCATTGCGTCCGGGAAGGGGGTTATTAGTTAGGGGCGACACTCGTTGGGTTCGATTAGGAGTGGATAGCAACAAACCAATATTTTTCAAGTTAAAGGAAATAATTAATTGAATAATAAAAAAATATGCTATATATACACTATGAAATACGGTGAAACAGTAAACCCTACTCCTCAATACGTACAGCCGCCTTTATAAGAAACCGACGGCCGATTCTTCATGATCTTCTTCCCTCTTGATCTCTACATCTGTTCAATGGTTTTCGAATTTCCAAATAGAAAAATGTCGAGCATCTCAAGATCCTTCATATAAATGGCCATGATTTATTTTAATCGCCTGAGTCGCTAGAATTTTTGCCTCAAAGATGGAAGCTTTCGAACGCGTTCTAGGGTGGGAGGCTTGATCGAATTCGTTGGGGTTTGGGCTGGAGTTTGCTGGCGTTAAGCCGCCGCTGGTGGAACGATCTGATGGTGGTCCGGGTCCCTGATGATGCGTGCAACGGTGGGGGTTTGGTGCGAGTTCAGTTCGACGAGTACAAAGCAGAAGATGACTATGGAAAAAGAGTTTAACAGAAACGATTAAGGTCAAAAATAATTAATTTACTTAATTAGTTAATTTGGTTAAAGAAACATACTTGTATAATTAAAGATTCAAATGTATGTATCTCTTCCAAACAGAAACGAAATGGAATAATTTCAGGAGCGTTGTAACCGTCTCAACGAGATCTTCACAATGAAACAAACCAAATCTGAAACAGAGCAAGATGAAAATTCAGACAAAATCCACTTTGAGAAATCCTCTTCCTTTTTATTTTATTTTATATAATAAAAGTACTGAATCATAATGTGTGGTCTGTGCTAGAATTTATGTTGTGAAATTTATACTGCTGAATTTTATTCTGCATGATTTGATCTATGACTGTGTTGTTATGAAAATTGATAGATTTGGGTTGATGAATGCTGTTATGATTTGTTGATTTAACGAATTATTTTGGTTGAGACCAAAATATCATGTGTTGTTGAATAGAAACAAAATCTACATTTGTGTAGAATAGAAATAGATCAAACAAAATTTACATTTTGTTGAATGGAATTAGTTGAAACAAATGGAATCATTTCTGCTGAAATAAAATATTTTAAACAAAATTAACATTTGTTTTTGTTAATAAGGATATGATAAACAAATTTAACATTTGTCAATAAAGGTATGTTAAACAAGATTAATACTTTTATTTCTATTTTTGTTAATTAGATTGGTTAAGCAAAATTAACATTTTTTGGTAATTAGAACATGTTAGTGAAATAGAAAATGAACCTTTTTACTCATTTAAAAGGATTAAACATTTTGTTTACATTTAAAAGGATTAAACAAAAATCACATTTTGTTTACATAAAAGGGACTATAACAAAATTTACATTTTGTTTATATTTAAAAGAATTAGACAAGATTCACATTTTATTTACATTAAAAGGATGATAACAAAATTTCAGTTTTGGTCATTTTAAAGGAATGAATTGGAAATGTTCATTTTTGCAAATTAAATAGGATTAGTTAAAAATATACATTTTTGATCATTTAGAAGGTTTAGTTAAAAATATACATTTTTGTTTACTAGACAAAAATAAACATTTTTGTGTATTAAAAAGGATTAAACATTTTTGTGTATTAAAAAGGATTAAACATTTTTGTGTACTAAAAGGGATTAAACAAAAATGAACATTTGTGTACATTAAAAAGAAGTAGATCAAAATATATAGTTTTGTTTACCTTAAAGGAGTAGTTATAAAAAGATCACATTTTTAGTATTATATTGTTTCAACTAAAAAGAATACATTTTTAATGGCAAGTTGTTTTCAACTAAAAAGATCATATTTTTGGTATTATATATGGCAAGTTTTTTTCAACTAAATGAGACATGAGATTTTACCAATTTATGTTTAGAAATAAAGATTACATTTTTAGTGCCATTTTAGTTGAGACAAAAACATTAGATATAAAAGACTAGATTTTTATTGTTAAAACTTTATTTATGAAATAAAAATCACATTTTTGTTAAAACTAGATTTGTGAAATAAAAGTAACATTTTTGTCAAGACATGATTATAGTAATGCAAGTAGCATTTTTGTTATGAATTGTCCTGTAAGATGAAATTAACATTTTATTATTTTAAATGTTACACTAGAGAAATTTACATTCTCATTATTAAATGTTACAGTAGAGAAATTAACATTTTGATGGGAAAATGTCACATAGGAATAGAACTACATTTTTGCTAGAAAATGTAAATTAGAATAAAGAGTACATTTTTGCTAGAAAATGAATGAAAAAAGGTACATTTTGCTAGAAAATGAATATTAGAATAAAAAGTACATTTCTGTTAGAAAATGTAAATTAAAATAAAATCATTTTTGTCATATTAAAAGAAATTTAATAGAAATGATATTTTTGTCATATTAAAAGGATGAATTAGAAAGATACATTTTTGTCATTTTAATGGAGGTGAAGTAAAATATTCATTTTGTCCTTAAAATGAATGAGACCAAAAATATACTTTTTGGTCAATAATTAAGAGTTAAGATTTTATTGTCATTTGTTAACAATAAAAAGTATTGAAATAAAAGTTAAGATTTTTATTGTCATTTGTACACAATGAAAAGAATTGAAATAGATGTCTGTGATGTTGTAATGTTTGATATGTTAAATATATGGTTAGTGTATTCAAACTGAACACTACACTTCCATTTACAAGTCATCCGACTTGTTTATGTGATTGGGTCGATGATTTTTACACATCACCCAAGTGCACAAATAATTTATTATTTGATTGTTGGATGAAACCCCACACGGGTATTGGGATGATATTGGACACACACTAATCCCAATGTTTAGTTATCTGTCAATCGATGGATTGACAGTCTGTGATGAGCGTTAGTTATTTACTTTAATGCTCAAACAGTTATAAATTCCACTTTGGTTGTCATTTGGGTGTCTGATTATTATTCATCAGGATTGTTGATTACATGCAATATATGGTTGTTGGATGAGTCACATTCCAATAAAGAATATTCTAGAAAAAGAATATTTTAGAAAATATATTTTTGAAAAAGAATATTTTAGGAAAATGATATATTTTAGAAAAATATTTTTATTGAAATGAACTAGTTATTAACTAAAGTAAATCATTAAATTTAGATTTAATGAAGTTTTCCAATTTGTTAATATTTAATTGAAGTTAAAATTAAATAAGTTGGATTTTTGGGTTTGTCGTGAATAGTGTCTTAAATAACACCGTTCTTAAACCCCGTATGAAAAGAACAATCTTTTAATTTAGATTACTTAAATTTTCAATTATATTTAGTAATTGGAATAAGAAGAAATGTGAGTGGGGTTTATTGTGAACTGTGTTTTTAAGTGACATATGTTCTTTAACCCAACTGACAGTGAAATTATGAATTGGAATTTATAAATCTTTTATTAAGATTTAAATGGGAATTTTTCAAAAGTAAAGTTTTCCAATTTAATATATTAAATTGGAGTTGAATGGAATTCGAATTATTTAATAACCTAGGTAAGCTTCTGTAGAAGAAGACCGATACTACATGTGGAATTTAAGAGGCTTTGTCGTTATTCCATTTATATTATTGGTCAGATACAGAATTTTATTACGATTATATATTGATATGATTTCTGTGAAGATTCCGTATTCAATGGAAGATGATTTTGGGTTTACCGTGAACTATGTTTTAAGTGACATTAGTTCTTTAACCCAGTTAAAGATAAGATTAATTTCTTAAATTCAAATAACCATTGATTAATGATTTTTGGTATTTAAAACCAAATTTGAGTTTTGATAAATCTTTGAAGAAAAGATTTAAAGGTAGTTTAAAGAATTTATCTTTTATAGAATAATGCGAATATTTTATTAGAAGAATATTCTGAATTGGAATGAGGCGTTGGATGTGTTTTTATAGTACTTGATTTTTAATTATAAAATACGTGAGGTATTCGGGAAGACCGGGTTTAACCCATTCCGAATAATTACTACGACGATGAAGAGTCGAAGATGAAGACGGTGGTGGAAGACCGACGATCTTCACATCAAATGGATGAGTTGCTACAGAGACCCTTGATGGGAGTAGCTACCTTGAAGGGGCTTCAGTGGTGGCCGTCCAGACTATTGTTGATTGTTCGGATTTGGTTTTCACTCAGACCTAGAGCATAAGCTAGTAAATGGATGCGTGTCTGACATTGGATTTCGTTCCATGTGAATTAAATCGATTTCTGTTAATGTATGTCTATTTGGTGGTGGAGGATTTATTCTCTACTTAACACCCTAGTATATATTAATAGTGATTGATCGCATGGTGTGAATTATCAATGTGGCACGCCAAGATGCAATTGATCAAGGCTTTTGTTGAAAAGCAGGGCCCTGTGGGATGATCAAAGTATAGCTTATTACGGCATAGCTTTGTGTATATCGTGACTTCGCGAGCCTCACACTCCGGTATGAGTCAAAAACGGGATATGGACCGTAGGGAGTGCACACGTTTCTTTCTAGCTAGTGGTAGTGTCAGTGCTTAAACTGGCTGGCATTTTACTTATGTGGATGATGGATTTTGAGGCGCCTCGGATTTTTTATAGGCCGTTAGTCGTCATACTATAGGTTCAAAGGAACCGGGAAACGTGTGTTCAGGCATAACCAATCCACTGCCAATAGGCGGGGACCGGCCCTACCGCTCCATGGGTTCACTGCGGGGGATCCTGAGGCATTTGCTAGAGTGTCTCGAATCGGAGAGGAGCTTGCCCCTAGCCTCGACTCATGATGGAAATCCAACTTCCAATACGCTCTTGCGGTTTTGATTGTAGAACTAGTATGGCGACATAGTAGGATGGGGTACTATGCCGTCTATGATTAATACATTATGGTTGAAATTGTTTCTGAAATATATATAGACCCACAAATATACACACTAATATTGAATCCGTTTTACCGTATCAAGCATCTTTTGACCATTATAAGGTAAAACCCTATCCTCGGTTTGCGTTGCATTGTGTGATGGGACTTGGGTCTTATAATGGTTTCATTTTTCTAAAAAGCATTGCGTTGTTTAACGTCTTACTTTATTTTATGCACTGGCAATCCAATGGAGTAAACCTGTTCCACGTTAGCGGCGTGGTCCTGTGATTAGCCTTATTATTAGATAAGTTAAGTTAAGATTTCTCATACCAGTCCCATGACTGGCCTGTAGTTTGTTTCACTGGCAAACTCGGGTGCCCATATTTTTCCACACGGGCAGTCGAGTAGCTTTTTGCAGATATATTTACAGGATCCTGGTTTACAACTGAAGCGGTATTCGGAAAGCTCTGTACCCGTGTATTCCTTTCAGTTGTATATTTGTAAAATTTTCCGCTGCTATTTAAATGTAATTTAAAACTCTGATATTATTGTATTTCTATTATGTAATAAGTATTCATACTCTTTTATATTCATGTACTCTAATGTAATTGTTGTAATCAGCAATAAAATGTTCTTCAGTTTGTGTTCTGATGTGTATTGTTCTCAAACCAATTCAGCCTTTCCTTCACTGGGAAGTTTGGGTCGTTTCATTTTGGTATCAGAGCAATGGTTTACAGAGCTCGAGAACAAGGCACATTAGAACCGAGCGAAAGAATTTATCAGAGATTGGATTAGTAATATCCAATGAGAATAACTCGTTAGAGATAGGATCAGTAGTATCCTAGAACGAGTGTGAAGAGTATTATTTTCTTTAAAATAAAAGTAAAAACAAATTTAGTTTTGAAATTTTATCTTAAAGTACGTATTTGGGTATATTATTATATTTTAATGTGGACAATCGAGTATATAAAGATTTCGAATATCCGAGTAATTAACGGATGTTCGAAGTTTTAATATACTGGATAGATATGGAATCACACTCTAGTCGCCCAAGGGTAATTCTGGTAATGCGGTCGCATCATCAGTATTTATGTTCGACTCTCGAAAGTGGTATATCTATATATTTCCATTGACTGGTATGAGAACCAAAACTTAGTTAGTACACATTGATGTGATTTGCACTAAAAATATGATTTTTGATTATATATATAAAAGTTGTATATATATTTAAAAAAGTTGATCACCTAATTGATTGTTGGCCGTGATGTTTGGCAATTAGTTTCATGAATTAAAATATTAGAATGTAAGTAGTTAAACTAATAAATTAAAAAAAAAAAAGTTGAGTTGGTTAATAAAAACACTTTTTGCTTCGTTCCTTTTCGAGGACGAAAAGATTTTAAGTGGGGGCGATTGTAACGACTCGGAATTTTGGGGCAAATTTAAAATTTTTAATTTAGAAATTTTAATGGATTTTTTATATTTAAAATATATATATTTAATAAGAATGACTAAAAAATTATTTTAAAATGAATAAATTTAATTTAATTATAAAAGGAGTTAGAAACAGCGTTGCAGTTTGAAAATTTGAATTTGAACTTTAACTGAATGTACATGATTCATTTTAAATCAGATTTGAGCGAAACCAAAAATATTTAAATCTGTTTAATCATATCTTTCTAAAGAATCTGAAAAACTGAAATTTCATTGCAGGAATAAAAAGTAATGTCCAGTTTAAAATTTAGAAAAGTCGCTATAGAATTTATATATTTTTTAAATAAATATATGGGCCTTGAAAATAGCCATTTTGCAAACGACCTCGGTTTTCGACGAAACCACTTTTGTTGGAATCGGAATGTCAAATTATTGCTAGGTTTCAATTTTCATAATTTTTCGAATTAATATGTGAGCGTGGCGAAAGAAAATGTGTTTTGTCAATTTCAGTCAAATTTAATCGATTTGAAAAAGGTCATTTTTCAAACGGTCTCAGAATTCAACGAAATTATTCTTTTTAGGACCGTATCGTCAAAACATAACTAGAAATAATTTTTCTGTAATTTTTAAAGTCAGTATGTGACCCCGGTAATTTATAATGTACGTTTAAATTTAATATATATTGATATATATTTTAATTTAAAGAAAAACATATCGTAACAACCGAATCGGGTTACGAAACATATTCCATTGCGTCCGGGAAGGGGGTTATTAGCTGGGGGCGACACTCATTGGGTTCGATTTGGAGTGTATAGAAACGAACCATTATTTTTCAAGTTAAAGGAAATAATTAATTTAATAAAAAAAATACGCTATATATACACTATGAAATATGGTGAAACAGCAAACCCTATTCCTCAATACGTACAACTGCCTTCATAAGAAACCGAGGGCCGATTCTTCATGATCTTCTTCCCTCTTGATCTCTACATCTGTTCAATGGTTTTCGAATTTCCAAATACAAAAATGTCGAGCATCTCAAGCTCCTTCATATGAACGACCATGATTTGTTTTAATCGCCTGAGTCGCTAGAATTTTTGCCTCAAAAATGGAAGCTTTCGAACGTGTTCTAGGGTGGGAGGCTTGATCGAATTCGCTGGGGTTTGGGCTGGAGTTTGCCGGCATTAAGCCGCCGTTGGTGGAACGATCTGATGGTGGTCCGGGTCCTTGATGATGCGTGCGACGGTGGGGGTTTGGTGCGAGTTCAGTTCGACGAGTTCAAAGCAGAAGATGACGATGGAAAACGAGTTTAACAGAAACGATTGAGGTCAAAAATAATTAATTTACTTAATTAGTTAACTTGGTTAAGGAAATATACTTATATAATTAAAGAATCAAATGTATGTATCTCTTCCAAACAGAAACGGAATGGAATAATTTCAGGAGCGTTGTAACCTTCTTAACGAGATCTTCACAATGAAACAAACCAGATCTGAAACAGAGCAAGATGAAAATTCATACAAAAACCACTGTGAGAAATCCTCTTCCTTTTTATTTTATTTTATATAATAAAAGTACTGAATCATAAAGTGTGGTCTATGCTAGAATTTATGTTGTGAAATCTATACTGCTGAATTTTATTCTGCATGATTTGATCTATGACTGTGTTGTTATGAAAATCGATAGATTTGGGTTGATGTATGCTGTTATGATTTGTTGATTGAACGAATTATTTCGATTGAGACCAAAATATTATGTGTTGTTGAATAGAAACAAAATTTACATTTGTGTAGAATAGACATAGATCAAACAAAATTTACATTTTGTTGAATGGAATTAGTTGGAACAAATGGAAACGTTTCTGCTGAAATAAAATAATTTAAACAAAATTAACATTTGTTTTTGTTAATAAGGATATGATAAACAAATTTAACATTCGTTAATAAGGGTATGTTAAACAAGATTAACATTTTTATTTCTATTTTTGTTAATTAGATTAGTTAAGCAAAATTAACATTTTTTGGTAATTAGAACATGTTAGTGAAATAGACAATGAACCTTTTTACACATTTAAAAGGATACAACATTTTGTTTACATTTAAAAGGATTAAACAAAAATCACATTTTGTTTACATAAAAGGGACTATAACAAAATTTACATTTCGTTTATATTTAAAAGAATTAGACAAGATTCACATTTTATTTACATTAAAAGGATGATAACAAAATTTCAGTTTTGGTCATTTTAAAGGAATGAATTGGAAATGTTCATTTTTGCAAATTAAATAGGATTAGTTAACAATATACATTTTTGATCATTTAGAAGGTTTAGTTAAAAATATACATTTTTTATTAGTCAAAAATAAACATTTTTGTGTATTAAAAAGGAATAAACATTTTTGTGTATTAAAAAGGATCAAACATTTTTGTGTACTAAAAGGGATTAAACAAAAATGAACATTTGTGTACATTAAAAAGAAGTAGATCAAAATATATAGTTTTGTTTACCTTAAAGGAGTAGTTATAAAAAGATCACATTTTTAGTATTATATTGTTTCAACTAAAAAGAATACATTTTTAATGGAAAATTGTTTTCAACTAAGAAGATCATATTTTTGGTATTATATACGGCAAGTTTTTTTCAACTAAATGAGACATGAGATTTTACCAATTTATGTTTATAAATAAAGATTACATTTTTGGTGCCATTTTAGTTGAGACAAAAAGATTAGATATAAAAGATTAGATTTTTATTGTTAAACTTGATTTATGAAATAAAAATCACATTTTTGTTAAAACTTGATTTGTGAAATAAAAGTAACATTTTTGTCAAGATATGATTATAGTAATGGAAGTAGCATTTTTGTTATGAATTGTCCTGTAAGATGAAATTAACATTTTATTATTTTAAATGTTACATTAGAGAATTTACATTCTCATTATTAAATGTTACAATAGTGAAATTAACATTTTGATGGGAAAATGTCACATAGGAATAGAACTACATTTTTGCTAGAAAATGTAAATTAGAATAAAGAGTACATTTTTGCTAGAAAATGAATAAAAAAAGTACATTTTGCTAGAAAATGAATATTAGAATAAAAAGTACATTTCTGTTAGAAAATGTAAATTAAAATAAAATAATTTTTGTCATATTAAAAAAAATTAATAGAAATGATATTTTTGTCATATTAAAAGGATGAATTAGAAAGATACATTTTTGTCATTTTAAAGGAGGTGAAGTAAAATATTTATTTTGTCATTAAAATGAATGAGACCAAAAATATACTTTTTGGTCAATAATTAAGAGTTAAGATTTTATTGTCATTTGTTAACAATAAAAAGTATTGAAATAAAAGTTAAGATTTTAATTGTCATTTGTACACAATGAAAAGAATTGAAATAGATGTCTGTGATGTTGTAATGTTTGGTATGTTGAATATATGGTTAGTATATTCAAACTGAATACTACACTTCATTTTACAAGTCATCCGACTTGTTTATGTGATTGGGTCGATGATTTTTACACATCACCCAAGTGCACAAATAATTTATTATTTGATTGTTGGATGAAACACCACACGGGTATTGGGATGATATTGGATACACACTAATCCCAATGTTTAGTTATCTGTCAATCGATGGATTGACAGTCTATGATGAGCGTTAGTTATTTACTTTAATGCTCACACAGTTATAAATTCCGCTTTGGTCGTCATTTGGGTGTCTGATAATTATTCATCAGGATTGTTGATTACATGCAATATATGGTTGTTGGTTGAGTCACATTCCAATAAAGAATATTCTAGAAAAAGAATATTTTAGAAAATATATTTTTGAAAAAGAATATTTTAGGAAAAAGATATATTTTAGAAAATATTTTTATTGAAATGAACTAGTTATTAACTAAAGTAAATCATTAAATTTAGATTTAATGAAGTTTACCAATTTGTTAATATTTAATTGAAGTTAAAATTAAATAAGTTGGATTTTTGGATTTGTTGTGAATAGTGTCATAAATAACACCGTTCTTAAACCCCGTATGAAAAGAACAATCTTTTAATTTAGATTATTTAAATTTTCAATTATATTTAGTAATTGGAATAAGATGAAATGTGAGTGGGGTTTATTGTGAACTGTGTTTTTTAAGTGACATATGTTCTTTAACCCAACTGACAGTGAAATTATGATTTGGAATTTATAAATCTTTTATTAAGATTTAAATGGGAATTTTCCAAAAGTAAAGTTTTCCAATTTAATATATTAAATTGGAGTTGAATGGAATTCGAATTAATTAATAACCGAGGTAAGCTTCTGTAGAAGAAGACCGATACTACATATGGAATTTAAGAGGCTTTGCCGTTATTCCATTTATATTATTGGTCGAATACAAAATTTTATAACGATTATATATTGATTTGATTTCTGTGAAGATTCCGTATTCAATGGAAGATGATTTTGGGTTTACCGTGAACTATGTTTTAAATGACATTAGTTTTTTAACCCAGTTAAAGGTAAGATTAATTTATTAAATTCAAATAACCATTGATTAATGATTTTTGGTATTTAAAACCAAATTTGAGTTTTGATAAATCTTTAAAGAAAAGATTTAAAGGTAGTTTAAAGAATTTATCTTTGATAGAATAATGCGAATATTTTATTAGAAGAATATTCTGAATTGGAATGAGGCATTGGATGTGTTTTTATAGTACTTGATTTTTGATTATAAAACACGTGAGTTATTCGGGAAGACCGGGTTTAACCCATTCCGAATAATTACTACGACGATGAAGAGTCGAAGATGAAGACGGTGGTTGAAGACCGACGATCTTCACATCGAATGGATGTGTTGCTACAGAGACCCTTGATAGGAGTAGCTACCTTGAAGGGGCTTCAGTGGTGGCCGTACGGACTATTGTTGATTGTTCGGAATTGGTTTTCGCTCAGACCCAGAGCATAAGCTAGTAAATGGATGCGTGTCTGACATTGGATTTCGTTCCATGTGAATTAAATCGATTTCTGTTAATGTATGTCTGTTTGGTGGTGGAGGATTTATTCTCTATTTAACACCCTGATATATATTAATAGTGATTGATCGCATGGCATGAATTGTCAATGTGGCACGCCAAGATGCAATTGATCAAGGCTTTTGTTGAAAAGCAGGGCCTTGTGGGATGATCAAAGTATAGCCTATTACGGCATAGCTTTGTGTATATCGCGACTTCGCGAGCCTCACACCCAAGTATGAGTCAAAAACGGGATATGGACCGTAGGGAGTGCACACATTTCTTTCTAGCTAGTGGTAGTCTCAGTGCTTAAACTAGCTGGCATTTTACTTATGTGGATGACGGATTTTGAGGCACCTCGGATTTTTTATAGGCTGTTAGTGGTCATACTATAGGTTCAAAGGAACCGGGAAATGTGTGTTCAGCATAACCAATCCACTGCCGATAGGCGGGGACCGGCCCTACCGCTCCAAGGGTTCACTGCGGGGGATCCTGAGGCATTTGCTAGAGTGTCTCGAATCGGAGTGGAGCTTGCCCCTAGCCTCGACGCATGATGGAAATCCAACTTCCAATACGACCTTGCGGTTTTGATTGTAGAACTAGTATGGCGACATAGTAGGATGGGGTACTATGCAGTCTATGATTAATACATTATGATTGAAATTGTTTTTGAAATATATATACCCATAGATATACACACTAATATTGAATCTGTTTTACCGTATCAAGCATCTTTTGACCATTATAAGGTAAAACCCTATCCTTCGATTTGCGTTGCATTGTGTGATGGGACTTGGGTCTTATAATGGTTTCATTTTTCTAAAAAGCATTGCGTTGTTTAACGTCTTACTTTATTTTATGCACTGGCAATCCAATGGAGTAAACCCGTTCCGTGTTAGCGGCGTGGTCCTGTGATTAGCCTTATTACTAGATAAGTTAAGATTTCTTATACCAATCCCATGACTGACCTGTAGTTTGTTTCACTGGCAAACTCGGGTGCCCATATTTTTCCACACGAGCAGTCGAGTAGCTTTTTGCAGATATATTTACAGGATCCTGGTTTACAGCTGAAGCGGTATTTGGAAAGCTCTGTACCTATGTATTCCTTTCAGTTGTATATTTATAATATTTTCCTCTGCTATTTAAATGTAATTTAAAACTCTGATATTATTGTATTTCTATTATGTAATAAGTATTCATACTCTGTTATATTCTTGTACTCTGATGTAATTGTTGTAATCGGCAATAAAATGTTCTTCAGTTTGTGTTCTGATGTGTATTGTTCTCAAAGCAATCCAGCCTTTCCTTTACTGGGAAGTTTGGGTCGTTTCAAGACGAGTTTTATAGAGAAAGAAATTGGGATAAGAAGGAAGTCAATAATCCAATGGTGCAACGTAGGGGGATGTTTTCCTCCAAACTAGCTGCGTGCAAATTGAAATGAAAACATATATCGTGGCTACGATGCAGGCATTGGATATATTTTATTTATTTGCCTCCTGCTGTATTGACATGGTATAAAACAAAAGGGTTTGCTGGTTTAGGTAATTGCTTCATGACATATAATATTTGTAATCATTACGTACATACAAAGCTTAGATATATGCTCCCACCTGGCGAAGCGCGGACCAAGGAATTAACAGAGGAGTGGGATGATTTACAGTTTGCCTAATAGCAATGATATTATATGTACCAATTTCAGTGGACCATGCTTTTATCGCAGAAAGAAGAAGCTACTCATCAGCTGCTGGCGGTTGCGCGTAGACATTCCTGTTTGTAGCTGGGACCAGAGAAACTGCTTCGTAACCCTAGCACGCTGAAATAAAGCTGAGATGACTCCAGAAGGAAGTAGTGAAACCGTAGAATAGAAGCATTATTAGACCCTTAAACCCATTATTCGCCAGATGGAAGGAAGAAGAGAAATGTATTCTTGATTTGAAGTCTAAGGGTTTCCATTAAAAGTCGAATATTAGAAATATTGATTTGAAATGAGGTTATACATGTTTTAAATAACAAAAAATAACTGTATTTTATTTAGTCAGCAAGCCGATTAATGCCAAGGGGGCTAGGTAATTCACTCTCTCTTCTGCCACCTTCAATTCCCAACTTTTTGCCTTCTCCTTTGTTTTTCTTACTTCGCCTCAACTCATACTCCCCACTGCCCTCTTCCTAATGCGTAGTTTCCCCTTTTGTTTGTAAATCGTGCTCGTTGATTCCACATCTTAGCCTGAGCTTGTTATCTCCATATTTAACCGCTGCCTCTATTGGCTTTGGAGTTCGATGCTCTTGAGCTCACCCTTCCTTCCCTAGGGTCTACGGTGGTTAAGCAGATCTGCCGATGAGAGCCCTTTCTCTCCTTGTGAGTTGTAATTAAGATCTGCCAATGAGCTCTTTCCCCTGCACAATTTTTTTCCTGACCCTGGGCTGTAGCCCAGGCCTGCCCAGGGCTGGATCCGCCGTTGCACCTGATTACTTGGATACATGTCTAATGTATATCATTTCATTCACGTAAGAAGGCACTGATGTTATAACTGTTTTTTCCTTCTTTCATTTTATTACATTATACAATATGGTATGACAATTACATATGTGTGCGATGTCATATATATTGTTATGTTGGCATTATTCAAGTATATGCTATGGCGGTTACGTAATTAGTAATGTATGTTGTTTATGGACTATAGATGACTATTTGGACGGATGATTTTGTGTATCATACATATTATATATGTTTGGCATGCATGGGATATGATGTACATGAGAGTCCAGTTAGTGACTTACAAATTTGTGATACTTATTTGGTTAAAACATAGTCCTCGAATAATATACGGATGATCTGCTTTGATAATAATTTCAATTCTATTTTAAAATTCTATTAATCTTCCATTATATCCCAATAGCATATAGAATTATTCATAAACCATTCTGATTATATTTCAGGTTAAAATGGTATTCAATAAAATAAGAACCCTTTTATTTTATATAATAAATCTTTATATTTAAAAACGAATTCCATAACGACTTTTTGAAAAATTGATCTAGACATAAAATAAAATCTACAAGATAAAAAATGGATTTTTCTCTTTCATTAGAAAATTATTACCAAATAGAGTCAGACGTTTTTTGTTTTGAAGAAATTTGACTTAATATGGATCCTGTATAACCAATTAAAGTTCAAAACGTTATATTACGAACTACAGTGCCACTATTGTTCATTTTATAATTAAATGATAAATTATACGCTCTAATATCGTTTAATAAACGAATACACTAATATAATTCAATTCTAACTCAATTAAATATTTCCATATTGGCCATTTCATATAATATTACAAATTCAACCAATTTGGATTATTTCGGAATTATAGAATTATCATGTTGTTATTTATTTACAAACTATTCAAGATCATTAAATTTAATTATTTAAATTCCAAAACAATATTTAAAACTGTATTTAAATATTACATAAAAGTGTTAAAATTCTGGGCCAATACACGATAGAAATATCGTATAAGCACAAGCCAACATAACTCTGGATAGGAGTGCTCAGAATGGTGGACAAGCTCTGACTAATGTTGTTCTGGATGGCAATGACGCAGAAGCTCAAACCAGAATTTCAACTTGGGTCGACTTGGCTACACTGAGCTGAGGTCTATCGACCTGGGACTCATGGGCAACTCCGAATTAAATCTGGAATCTCGGAACGGGCTCCCACCTACTTCTGGACTTCATGCTAGGGGCGCAAGCACTGGATTGGACAATTGGCAATAGTTACTTGGAGATGGTGATCAGATTGCTGACATGATTTGGCAATTTTAAAGAGGCTCTTCTCAGAATGATGTGGAAAACGTCAATCGTATCCTATTCTCATGGAATATAAGGAATTTTGTAACCCACCAGACTTCAAATTGTTGGCTTTGGAGCCTTACGATGGTAGGAAGGATCCTACTATGCATATCATGCGCTACATGCATCACATGGAAATTCTAGTGGAGTCAGATCGCGTTATGTCTAAGTGCTTCCCTCTCTACCTAACTAACATCGCTGTTATGTGGTTTCTGTAGCTAGTAGCTGAATCGATCAACTGTTGGAACATGTTGGTCGCTCTCTTTATTGAGCAGTTCACGGTCTATATAGCCAGACTCAAGAATGTTACGACTCTAATTCAATCAAGAAAAGGTCTAGAGAGACTTTATGCTTATTTTTGGAGAGATTCAATGTGGCATTGGCGTCGGTAGATCGACTAGAACCGTCTACGGTACTAACGGTAGCTGTATCAGGCATTTTGGGTAAAACTGACTTTAAGATCTCTTTGCAATGAGACCTGCCAAGGGATCTTGGTATTTTTTTATGAAGAGGATAGATTTCTACGTGAAGAAGACGCTAATCTCTGAAAGATGTTTGCTAGATCAACATGACTAAGAACGAAGGATCGTTCGGGTTCGGAAAGAATAAGAACAAGGGAAAAAGAAAGGCACCAGCCGACGATAATCAAAATGATGGTCCTCGAAAAAAGTCCAAATATGTCAAATACCCTGATCTCATCATTCCTTTGAAAGATATCTATCTAGACATGAAGGATTGCATGTCTTATTTAAAGCCTCCCAAGAGGGATCCAACTCAACAGGAATGATAATCCGTAAGGTTCTGAATATTCCATGAAATGGCTGATCACACCACCAATGAATGTAGGCACTTGCGAGATTTGGTCGAAGAACAGATCAGACACAGAGAACTAACTGAATATGTCATGCGACCAACAACGCCAGCATCGACACAACCATCAGTCGTTCCCTAAAAAAGGAATGATCCAGGGCTGAGCACACGCGGAATCGTTATCGACTGATCTGGATTGGATTTCATTGGATTTTACATTGCTTAGATAATATATGTTTTTCTATTTTTCCGAATCATTATGTACGGAGAATAGGATTTAATCCTGAGGCGTGCTCGTAGCTTGACAATAAAATCATCCATTATGAAATAACTAAGTTGACGTACACACGTAGGGGATTAGGATGTAGTCCCTAGGTGTGTTCTGCATTTAATGACAAACTATCACGTATTAGATTAATAATGTAACAATTTTGGATTATAAAAAATGGATTTTTGAGTATTGATTATGTTTGATAAACTTGAGCATCTTGTTAGGATGTGGCAAGATCGCTCAATCACAACCTGAGTATGGGCTATACTAATCTCGGAACTCTAGGTATATATTATACCTAGAGACAGATTATCTTGTCAAGATGTGGCGAGCATAGTTATATCACGATATAAGTATGGATTATACTCAAACTGAATTCCTAAGCATGGATTATACCCGAGAAAGTCAAATTGTCTTCTCAGGATTTGATGAGAAAACTCAATAAAACTCGAATATGGACTATGCCCAGTTTGAACTTTCAGGTGAAGATGATACCTGAAGGGTTGAGATACCTTGACAGGACTTGGCAGGGTAATTGGATCATTGCTTGTGTATGGACTATACTCAAAACGAATTTTCGAGCATGGATTATGCTTGAAATAACTAAATGGCATTGTCAGAACTTGACAAATTTGTTTGTCTGTCTTCTTCGCAGGTATGGATTATACACATAATTGGATAGGCCCAACGAGACCATATTTTTCTTGGATTTGGATTTTTATTATATTATGATCTGAAGCGATCGTCATCTTTCTTAGTATTCTTTTTTTTGGCCTTCTTATAGTATGATCCAGAAAGCTCATGGTATTCTTATAATATGATCCAGAGTGATTATGGTTTTCTTGTATTATGGTCCAACATGACAATGGATTTTTGGTTTTCTATTAACATGATCTAGAGCGATAGTAATTTTCTGGGTTTTTTTATTATTAGTTAATACAATCTGACACGATCGTGGACTTCTTGATTCTCGGGATGGGATTTCTATTCTAGATTTCCATGGCTTTCACATTATTCAAAACACATCTTTCACCAAAAGATATGTTTTAGGGGGAAAAGTGTTGACACTCGTTTTGGCAAGGCAGCCACTTCACAGATTTCTACCAAAAGAAGCACTCAGGACTTGAGTATGGGCTCTAATCAACTCAAATGTGTTGGATTAACACATGTGCATCTCAGGTCGATAGGGGTCGACTCGATCCATCTCATCAGACCACTTCGTACTGGCTCGAAGGACGCGGGGTCGGCATGGATACATCCAAGACTCTTCACCTGCCATGGTTCGGGTCGGACTTTCTTGGTTTGGCTACACCGGGTCGACCAAATCGACCAGAGTTGTACGATCTGAACTCTAAAGCTGTGCTCAAGCCCTGTTCTGTAAGCAAGATACACATCAACATCACCTGTTCTAGCTTCTATAATCTCAGATCGAGACATATCCGTGCTGCACCGTTCTTAAAAGGATTTCTCCATTAATTCTTGATCACTTGGATTGAGTGACACATGGCGAGCACGACTGAGATGGGTGCCACGTGGCATACCGACCAGGAGAGGTCTCCTATCTATAAATACCCATTTTCGGGACTTGAAAAACGATCTTTTGGGAGGACTTCCCATGCAAGGACATTGCTACCATGGGAGGCTGTATTCCATTATCAACATGAGGATTTTGTGTTATATCAATTCTTTCTCTACTTTCTTACAATCAAACAACTTAATATGTAATCTACAGTATAAACAAAGATTATAAAGTGGACGTAGGACTGGATTGAGATGAACCTATGTAAAAACTCTTGCATGTTCCCATTTTTTACTTTAATTCTTACATTTTGTGGCTATGAATGAGAATATTTTGTGATTTGTGTATGGATTATGCACTTTGTGTTGATCGTCAAGAGTGCTACTTTTTGACGTCAACGTTTACGGTGCTAAGCCCAGGCTACTGATTCATAAGGTAAACGAGGATAAACCCCTTATGATTCATGAGGCTTGATCTAGTGATCCAAATCTAGATCACATTGTTCGTGATTTGATATATTATAGCAACTCAGTGCCGATCTGATGAAACCAAGTGTTTACTCGATCCGATCCCTAAAGTTTGCATTGGTATGATGATGCCATAAAGCAATGGCCTGATCCGATGAGGCCATGTGATGACCTGATCTGAAATTTATCGAGGCCATGTGATGACCTTATCTGAAATTTATCTAAGCCACAGGATCGACTCGATTTGTGAAGTGATCAAGAAAAATCCAAGTTTTTGAAGTCCATGTACCGATCCATTGCGCATTCCTACTCAATCCAAAGCCAGGAAGTGATCCGACCTGTGGTGATGAATGTCGACCCTTGATATGGTAAATGCCAGATTACCTGATCTAAAGTTGGGCGTACGGTGATCTACAAGGCCCGAGTGTGGTCAACCCTGTCTAATCTAATTCCTGTGTACACGACTGATTCGAGTTATGTGAATCCAAAGTATCAAGGGTCTGTCAAATACACCGCTTAATCCATGTGTTTTTGAGTTCGCGTTAGTCTGTGCTCGAGTCACGAGCGATTTTGGTAATCAGAAAGCCAAATTGTAACGACCCGCAAATCCGAGCTATCTGAGTTGACTAAATACACCATACGTCCAACCCAAATAACACAGAAATACGAACCATTAATAGAAAGAAGATAGAGGGTGAGAATAGATAAGGTAGAAAACTTAGAATAGAAGAAAAACGAAGATCACAACTCACAGCGGAACGAATAAAATATATTATATAACATAACTTTTGAAATACAAATCAGTAACTTTATGTACATACCATCATCAGAGCACAACAGTCATTTCTGGAACAGTTATAAACACCTGTTTCCAGATACAAACAAGGTCCACAGCGGAATATATGATAGCCTATAGCTAACCGGTGAAGCCTCCTGCTTCCAGCTTCTTCAAATGAATCTGTGAAATCCCGACTACTTGACTGCCCGTACAAATTTGGGCACCCAAGAGTTTAGGGAAAACAAAACAAAATAAACTCTGGGTCAGTCATGGGACTGGTGTGAGTAAACTCCGACCACTTGTTTAACTTTCAAAACCCTTTTCGAAAGAAAAGATAATAGTAAGACCAGCCCACACATAAACATGGACGGTTTTTACCTTACTATAACTCAAAACACTTTGATACGAAAATCCAGTGATATTATAATAATGTCTACATCAAGTAAATAACCAAATAGCAGAACACTTGCATCTCACGCTCCACATATATAGTATAAAATCAAAAACCGCATGGCGCTTATTGGAGATTGGATTTCCAACATGACAAGGTATGGAACCACCTTCCGCTAGTGTATCTCTAGAGGCGAATACACCTGGGTTCAACAAGAACGTCTTGCAACCCGGCCCACACATGACCGACCACTCATTTCACTTGAGTGTATCGAATGTATATCACCAACGGTTGGACTCAAACCACCGTTTCCCGAATGGGCAGAATCGATAGATTAAGAAACAAAAGGAATTTCTCTAGATAGGTGATTATACACCCTAATGGGTGCGACCCACATAGCCATGCTGCCTGCCCGATTTTTGTCCTTTCCCGGTTGTTGAGGCCTGAGGCTACGATTACTTACCATTCATTTATAACACAATCACTTTGAATGCCACATTGTCAGATCCGTTAATCACTAGTTGAGTTTGCACAAATATTCTGGATATTATGCTAAGGGATAAATCCGTTGCAACCATATATATTCATACAGACCAACACATTTGATCATTGGAAATACTCTGTCAGACATTCGTCCATTTACGTTCGTTCTGGGATTGAACGAAACCGAAGGCACTATTTCTATTACTAGAAAAGCCCTTGCACTTTACTCCGTCTTCAATATATTCAGCATACTTGGTTCGCAACGCTTATGCCGATACGGAGTGGTTCACGGATAATAATCCAACCGGTCTCTCCATATTGACAACGATGGTCAAAACTTCGATAGTCTGTGATTTAACTATCGAATAAAACAAGTGTTCATCCAACATATCAAACAGATCACTAGGCTCTTTAATTAATATTTCATTAATTAAATCTCTTCTCCATTTCCTCTATCAATATTTGTTAACCAAATATTTTCAATAATCAATCTTGGCCCTTTACGCTATTTTTGATTTCGTTTCCTTATCGAATTCTATATATATTGATATATAGATTTCTAATTGTCAAATTTCTTAAAAATATTCTAACTCCTTAAATTTCCGGAAAATTTCGCCATAACCTCCCCTGTATCGGGAGCATCGGGAAATTTCAAATAGCTTTCCCGGTCCTTCTAATCTCAAAAAGAAAAAGAAGAAGCCAAGCGGCTAGCCGATACGGCGCATAAAACCCATATATGAATTTAAACATGTACCTTTTTGTCGGGCACATAAATAAAAATCTTCATATACTCCATCCCATATCTGTTTAACACCTGTTCACCTGTTTCCAATTCAATTCAACTCAATCCATTCGTTTTAATTAAATTTTGAATCGTTTGAATTCAGTTTCGCTCAATTATTCTTTAATTAGCCTTTTTGCCTATTTCACTTCTTTGTTGAACATAACATGTTCGAACAAAATATTTAACTCGTTCATAACCAAATCGAATTTCGATTTCAATTCTAGTTTCCTTTTCTATTTCGAATATAAATTTTCAAATCGAATTCACTTATTTAAGGCCCAATATCCATTCAAAAGCTCCTTAACTAATTTCTATTCAATTTAGTTAATTCCATTCAATAAATCAAAATCTGGTTTCTGTTTCAAAAATCATATTCATTTACACAACTTGAATTCGCATATATTTTACAACTCCACTCTGAAATTTTCTAAATAGAAATTCGGATTTTATTTGCTTAAAAATCCTTTTATAAAATGAAATAAACCGTTATGGTTTTTAAATAGTTTTGGCGCTGTTTTTCTGAAAATTTGATTTTGACATAACTCAAAATCTATACGACGAAATCCAGATTTTTCTCCTTCATTAGAAAACTATTATCAAATCGGTCCTGACGTTTCTTGTTTCAAAGAATTCCGACCTCAATTGAGTTCTGTATACTCGATTGAAGTTCGAATCACCAATTTACGAACTGCATCGCTGCGGCGAGTTCGTTTTAATTATATTTATATATATAAACCTTTAAACTTCTTAAAATGAATTCAATTCCATTTGAATTCCTTGATTCGAATTCCAATCTCACTTTTGAATTCTATATTTCAAATCCCAATTCCTTTTCTGTTGGATATTCGAATTCAATACTTGAATTTCTATTTGAATTCCCTATTCAAATTCGATACTTGAATCCATTTGAATTCTTTTATTCAAACTCTATATTTAAATTCCATTTGAACTTCTATATTCCAATTTCTATATTTGAATTCTATTGAAATTCAAATATTCAAACTCCCTTTTTAAATTCTATCATTCAAATCCTCTTATTTGAATCCTATTTCAAATCTAGTTTCAAAACTTCATTTAAATTTCTATATCCAAATCTATTTTCAAAACTTCATTTGAATTTCTATATTCAAATCTCATAGATTAAATCCTATTTGAATTCAATTTGAATCTCTTATATTCAAATTTCATTTTCCATTTTCATTTGAATTCTAATATTCAAATTCATTTCCAACACCATTCGAATTTCTAATATTCAAACTTATTTTTAACACCATTTGAATTTCTTCACTCAAATCCATTTGAATTCCCTTGAATCCAAATTCCGTTTCAAAACCATATGGATTTCCTATTTTGAAATCCTATTTGAAATTCTATTTCCAATTCTACTTTGAAAATCCTATTTCAAAGTTTATTTCAAATTCTATTTTGAAATCTCATATTCAAATTTCAACTTGCATTTCTGTATTCAATTCCATGTTCAAATTCAATACTCGAATTTCTATTTCAAATCTCTATTCAAATTTCATATTTAAATTCCATTCAAATCTCTACTCAAATTTCACATTTGAATTCTTCGTTGAAATACTATATTTCAAATTCTATTCAATTCTTCTTTGAAATTCTATATTTCAAATTCTATTTTGAAATTCTACATTCAAATCTCTATTTGAATTTCTTTATTCGAATTCCTTTGAATTCAAATTTTATTTTAATTCCTTGAATTCAAATTCTATTTTTCATTCTAATTTCATCTATTCAAGTTCTATTTAAACTTCTATTTGAATTTCTAATATTCAATCCCCTTTTAAAATTCAAATATTTAAACTCCTTTTCTAATTCTACTATTCAATTGTTATACTCAAATTTCATTTTCACATCTTATTTTGAAATTCCATTTCAAATTCCAATTTCGCACTTGTATTTCTATTTCTGAATTATCAAATGATAATTCTTTTCACTTCATTTATAACTTCGTTATAAAAGAATTATTTATAAACTTCGTTTATAAAGAAACTACTTGTTTTATTTTTCAAAAACAAGTTTATATTTCATTTCCATTTAAAATTCAAATTCTATTTAAAAATAGAATTTTTCCCTTTTAAATTTCAAATATCCTTACATGATATTTTTAAATATCATTACTTAAGCCCAGTGATATTTAAACACACAAAGCAACGAATTGTTTATTTTTCTAACACATCCTATATAAAAATATATATGCAAACAAATAAACAAACAGATAATATATATTTTTAGGAATCCAGTTGGATTCCTCCAACCTGTTTTCCTGCATCCACAGATGTTAGCACATAAATAATACCCATTCTGCTTTGTGGCAGAATATCGCGGTATAGAAGGTCATCCACTAATCATAGCGTGGGGCGTATAGGGTAATCATCCGCTATGAAACTGCGGGCATCCGCTAATGAGACTGCGGGAATCCAACCAATCAATCAACCCAATATATATATATATATATATATATATATATATATATATATATATATATATATAATAGCCTAAATAACTAATATATAAAACAAGCAGAAAAATCCAAACAAGCAACAACAATTATTTTTAATGAAATAAAAATAATTCTAAAGGTGAGTGAGATTTACTCACCAGGATTTAGATTCGCGATCCACTCCTGTTTCTTTTCAATTTAACGGTTACTAATCTTCTCGAATGAATTCGCACCTGCGATAATTTTAATTAAATTTACCGATTTAAACGTTTATTTATTTAAATTAACTATTTAAATAAATAAACGACTTTCCTATATTTTCTCTTCTTTTAAATGGTTGCTAAATTAATTCTAATTTAACCAATTTAAACAAACCTATGTATTGTTAAACAGTTAAACTAAGTAAGATATTTTCTTTGAACTTTAAACTAATTAAGGTATTTAATTAAAATTACCTTAATCTCATTTCTATGTCTACAGACAAAGAACCAAGCGGATCCTCCTTTTCTTCTACTTCGAATTGTTCTCGTTCGAATCCGTTAATCCACGGCTTTATCCACTTCCTTATACCTTGCACTTCCTCGACCAAAACCAGCTCAAACGAAGATTCTTCACTTTGGCATTTCACCGAACATCACACAATCGCTTTCCATTCCCATCAGGGATCACTGTCGAAGCTCCAGGATGCCAGAAATCGAACGCACCACATCCATCTCCTCACACAATTGGCAACGTCGAACTCCCCAGATCATCTCGCACAGCCCAAAAAAACAGCGACTTCCTTTTTGTTTGAAACGACTCCAACTGCAAACAACCCCTTGTTGACCCCTTGACATCGCAACATCTGTGCTCCAAGAGTATTGCTCAAACCCTAAATCGTTTGTATTGACTTCGGATCGAGATCCGCTGTCGCACCAGGCTCCGTTCGTCGCCCTATCCTCGGCCAACTCCTCGCGTCATTCTCCCTGAAGCTTCGAGCATCAGCTCGCGATGAATCGAGTTGCGATTTGAATGTGAGGGCAGCGGCCATTTTTGAGTTCTGAAGTTGAGGATTGTTTTGGGAATGAAGTTTAGAGGGGTGCGATAGTTTTTATAAGCGGAAAGGGGACAATATGTTCAGCTCGAGGAAGAAAATAACAGTACTGTTTTATTCATAGGTCTGCGTTTCTCAGTTTTAGGGTGGCGCCATCTGATTTCTGCTTTGCTTTATTGGGAAGGAGGAGAGCAAAGATTTCGGCTCGAGAAAATATAAGCAGTGCCGTATAAACATAGGTCGGCTCTCCTATATTTAATTTCTTTTATATTCGATTTTATTTTAAATAGATAAAATATCTTGCGGTCCTTTAATTTGAAACCACGAACCACTATTTTAGCATACCGACCGTCGTTATAATGTTATAACGCTATTTTGAATTCAACGAAATAGATTATACCATTTATTTTGAACGTATATTTAAAATAGCCATATTAAATCAATTTAAATTCAAAACAAATACATTTAAAAGAAAAAAATTTCAATTATCATTGTTCATATTTAAATCGTATATATATACATTGATCATCTAAACTGTTAATATTCAATTTTACCTTTGAATTAAATTGTTTAGTTCTTGTATTTCGATAATTATCAAATTAAATCGTATTTCGATTATTTAATCGATAATCGAATAAAATACCATTTATATTATAAATTCAATATTTAAAACTATATTAAATATTTAAAATTAATCGACGAAAAATCTGGGTCGTTACATTCTTCCCCCCTTAAAATAATTTCGTCCTCGAAATTGCTTAGGTAGAAAAAAGGTTACAAATCCATTTCTTTTCAACATCTCACTTATGTTGAAACTCAACTCCTCATATTTCTATGACTTTATTTTCAACCAAAACTTTTGGTCTTCTTCCTTTCATATGCCTTCACATTCAATTCATATTTGTTTCAATTTATTTCAATAAATCTATTTAAATTGATTCTAATCAATTCATTCACTTCGACCCATTTAACTTGTTTAAGTTAAATTTCAATTCCAGAATTCAAATCCCTGGGTTTTCCTTTCAAATTCTTTTGAAATCCCATAAATATACACATATTCAAAACATTTGAATTTTCTAAATCAGCTTGTTTTCTTTCAAAACAAATTTCCATCAAAAACTTTTCTAAGGTAGCAATTCGTCACTTAGAAACTCGGAAATGAATACTGATGAAGCTGCAGTCATCATCAGAGTTATTTCCCAGCCACTGAAGTGAGTTCAGTGCCTTATTATTTCAAAATCCATGATTTTCTTTCAAATCCTTTAAAACAAATCTATATTATTTTAATATACTTTGAAAAATATTTTTCAACTTCCCAGGATTTTGAATTCTTAATTCTGGTTTGAATTTAATTCTAATTCATCTCATTTGTATATATTTAATTCATATACAATTTCTACTTGGTTATAAATAACCATTCTAAATTTATAATCTCATTTGATTATAAAGTCAACATCCAACACATCCATATAATAATAATTCTAGAAAATTATTCTTTCTATATCAAAAATAGAATTTTGGGTAAAATAATTTCACCCACTTTAAAACAATATCGTGTTCAATCTCCCGTTCAAGTGTTTAGAAATTCCTATCGACTTTGTGGCGTCCCACTATCCGACCAGAATTCATAAACCACTCACAGACTAGTCAACACAATATAAAACAACTTTTTATATCAACTAACAAAAACGCTCTCTCGTATCTATACACTCAACTCATTCTAGGGTACTACTGACCCTATCTCTAATGAGCACATGCCACACAAGCCTAGGTATTCGCTCAACCTAAGCTCTGATACCAACTGTAACGACCCGCAAATCCGAGCTATCTGAGTTGACTAAATACACCATACGTCCAACCCAAATAACACAGAAATACGAACCATTAATAGAAAGAAGATAGAGGGTGAGAATAGATAAGATAGAAAACTTAGAATAGAAGAAAAACGAAGATCAAAACTCACAGCGGAACGAATAAAATATATTATATAACATAACTTTTGAAATACAAATCAGTAACTTTATGTACATACCATCATCAGAGCACAACAGTCATTTCTGGAACAGTTATAAACACCTGTTTCCAGATACAAACAAGGTCCACAGCGGAATATATGATAGCCTATAGCTAACCGGTGAAGCCTCCTGCTTCCAGCTTCTTCAAATGAATCTGTGAAATCCCGACTACTTGACTGCCCGTACAAATTTGGGCACCCAAGAGTTTAGGGAAAACAAAACAAAATAAACTCTGGGTCAGTCATGGGACTGGTGTGAGTAAACTCCAACCACTTGTTTAACTTTCAAAACCCTTTTCGAAAGAAAAGATAATAGTAAGACCAGCCCACACATAAACATGGACGGTTTTGACCTTAGTATAACCCAAAACACTTTGATACGAAAATCCAGTGATATTATAATAATGTCTACATCAAGTAAATAACCAAATAGCAGAACGCTTGCATCTCACGCTCCACATATATAGTATAAAATCAAAAACCGCATGGCGCTTATTGGAGATTGGATTTCCAACATGACAAGGTATGGAACCACCTTCCGCTAGTGTATCTCTAGAGGCGAATACACCTGGGTTCAACAAGAACGTCTTGCAACCCGGCCCACACATGACCGACCACTCATTTCGCTTGAGTGTATCGAATGTATATCACCAACGGTTGGACTCAAACCACCGTTTCCCGAATGGGCAGAATCGATAGATTAAGAAACAAAAGGAATTTCTCTAGATAGGTGATTATACACCCTAATGGGTGCGACCCACATAGCCATGCTGCCTGCCCGATTTTTGTCCTTTCCCGGTTGTTGAGGCCTGAGGCTACGATTACTTACCATTCATTTATAACACAATCACTTTGAATGCCACATTGTCAGATCCGTTAATCACTAGTTGAGTTTGCACAAATATTCTGGATATTATGCTAAGGGATAAATCCGTTGCAATCATATATATTCATACAGACCAACCCATTTGATCATTGGAAATACTCTGTCAGACATTCGTCCATTTACGTTCGTTCTGGGATTGAACGAAACCGAAGGCACTATTTCTATTACTAGAAAAGCCCTTGCACTTTACTCCGTCTTCAATATATTCAGCATACTTGGTTCGCAACGCTTATGCCGATACGGAGTGGTTCACGGATAATAATCCAACCGGTCTCTCCATATTGACAACGATGGTCAAAACTTCGATAGTCTGTGATTTAACTATCGAATAAAACAAGTGTTCATCCAACATATCAAACAAATCACTAGGCTCTTTAATTAATATTTCATTGATTAAATCTCTTCTCCATTTCCTCTATCAATATTTGTTAACCAAATATTTTCAATAATCAATCTTGGCCCTTTACGCTATTTTTGATTTCGTTTCCTTATCGAATTCTATATATATTGATATATAGATTTCTAATTGTCAAATTTCTTAAAAATATTCTAACTCCTTAAATTTCCGGAAAATTTCGCCATAACCTCCCCTGTATCGGGAGCATCGGGAAATTTCAAATAGCTTTCCCGGTCCTTCTAATCTCAAAAAGAAAAAGAAGAAGCCAAGCGGCTAGCCGATACGGCGCATAAAACCCATATATGAATTTAAACATGTACCTTTTTGTCGGGCACATAAATAAAAATCTTCATATACTCCATCCCATATCTGTTTAACACCTGTTCACCTGTTTCCAATTCAATTCAACTCAATCCATTCGTTTTAATTAAATTTTGAATCGTTTGAATTCAGTTTCGCTCAATTATTCTTTAATTAGCCTTTTTGCCTATTTCACTTCTTTGTTGAACATAAAATGTTCGAACAAAATATTTAACTCGTTCATAACCAAATCGAATTTCGATTTCAATTCTAGTTTCCTTTTCTATTTCGAATATAAATTTTCAAATCGAATTCACTTATTTAAGGCCCAATATCCATTCAAAAGCTCCTTAACTAATTTCTATTCAATTTAGTTAATTCCATTCAATAAATCAAAATCTGGTTTCTGTTTCAAAAATCATATTCATTTACACAACTTGAATTCGCATATATTTTACAACTCCACTCTGAAATTTTCTAAATAGAAATTCGGATTTTATTAGCTTAAAAATCCTTTTATAAAATGAAATAAACCGTTATGGTTTTTAAATAGTTTTGGCGCTGTTTTTCTGAAAATTTGATTTTGACATAACTCAAAATCTATACGACGAAATCCAGATTTTTCTCCTTCATTAGAAAACTATTATCAAATCGGTCCTGACGTTTCTTGTTTCAAAGAATTCCGACCTCAATTGAGTTCTGTATACTCGATTGAAGTTCGAATCACCAATTTACGAACTGCATCGCTGCGGCGAGTTCGTTTTAATTATATTTATATATATAAACCTTTAAACTTCTTAAAATGAATTCAATTCCATTTGAATTCCTTGATTCGAATTCCAATCTCACTTTTGAATTCTATATTTCAAATCCCAATTCCTTTTCTGTTGGATATTCGAATTCAATACTTGAATTTCTATTTGAATTCCCTATTCAAATTCGATACTTGAATCCATTTGAATTCTTTTATTCAAACTCTATATTTAAATTCCATTTGAACTTCTATATTCCAATTTCTATATTTGAATTCTATTGAAATTCAAATATTCAAACTCCCTTTTTAAATTCTATCATTCAAATCCTCTTATTTGAATCCTATTTCAAATCTAGTTTCAAAACTTCATTTAAATTTCTATATCCAAATCTATTTTCAAAACTTCATTTGAATTTCTATATTCAAATCTCATAGATTAAATCCTATTTGAATTCAATTTGAATCTCTTATATTCAAATTTCATTTTCCATTTTCATTTGAATTCTAATATTCAAATTCATTTCCAACACCATTCGAATTTCTAATATTCAAACTTATTTTTAACACCATTTGAATTTCTTCACTCAAATCCATTTGAATTCCCTTGAATCCAAATTCCGTTTCAAAACCATTTGGATTTCCTATTTTGAAATCCTATTTGAAATTCTATTTCCAATTCTACTTTGAAAATCCTATTTCAAAGTTTATTTCAAATTCTATTTTGAAATCTCATATTCAAATTTCAACTTGCATTTCTGTATTCAATTCCATGTTCAAATTCAATACTCGAATTTCTATTTCAAATCTCTATTCAAATTTCATATTTAAATTCCATTCAAATCTCTACTCAAATTTCACATTTGAATTCTTCCTTGAAATAGTATATTTCAAATTCTATTCAATTCTTCTTTGAAATTCTATATTTCAAATTCTATTTTGAAATTCTACATTCAAATCTCTATTTGAATTTCTTTATTCGAATTCCTTTGAATTCAAATTTTATTTTAATTCCTTGAATTCAAATTCTATTTTTCATTCTAATTTCATCTATTCAAGTTCTATTTAAACTTCTATTTGAATTTCTAATATTCAATCCCCTTTTAAAATTCAAATATTTAAACTCCTTTTCTAATTCTACTATTCAATTGTTATACTCAAATTTCATTTTCACATCTTATTTTGAAATTCCATTTCAAATTCCAATTTCGCACTTGTATTTCTATTTCTGAATTATCAAATGATAATTCTTTTCACTTCATTTATAACTTCGTTATAAAAGAATTATTTATAAACTTCGTTTATAAAGAAACTACTTGTTTTATTTTTCAAAAACAAGTTTAAATTTCATTTCCATTTAAAATTCAAATTCTATTTAAAAATAGAATTTTTCCCTTTTAAATTTCAAATATCCTTACATGATATTTTTAAATATCATTACTTAAGCCCAGTGATATTTAAACACACAAAGCAACGAATTGTTTATTTTTCTAACACATCCTATATAAAAATATATATGCAAACAAATAAGCAAACAGATAATATATATTTTGAGGAATCCAGTTGGATTCCTCCAACCTGTTTTCCTGCATCCACAGATGTTAGCACATAAATAATACCCATTCTGCTTTGTGGCAGAATATCGCGGTATAGAAGGTCATCCACTAATCATAGCGTGGGGCGTATAGGGTAATCATCCGCTATGAAACTGCGGGCATCCGCTAATGAGACTGCGAGAATCCAACCAATCAATCAACCCAATATATATATATATAATAGCCTAAATAACTAATATATAAAACAAGCAGAAAAATCCAAACAAGCAACAACGATTATTTTTAATGAAATAAAAATAATTCTAAAGGTGAGTGAGATTTACTCACCAGGATTTAGATTCGCGATCCACTCCTGTTTCTTTTCAATTTAACGGTTACTAATCTTCTCGAATGAATTCGCACCTGCGATAATTTTAATTAAATTTACCAATTTAAACGTTTATTTATTTAAATTAACTATTTAAATAAATAAACGACTTTCCTATATTTTCTCTTCTTTTAAATGGTTGCTAAATTAATTCTAATTTAACCAATTTAAACAAACCTATGTATTGTTAAACAGTTAAACTAAGTAAGATATTTTCTTTGAACTTTAAACTAATTAAGGTATTTAATTAAAATTACCTTAATCTCATTTCTATGTCTACAGACAAAGAACCAAGCGGATCCTCCTTTTCTTCTACTTCGAATTGTTCTCGTTCAAAATCCGTTAATCCACGGCTTTATCCACTTCCTTATACCTTGCACTTCCTCGACCAAAACCAGCTCAAACGAAGATTCTTCACTTTGGCATTTCACCGAACATCACACAATCGCTTTCCATTCCCATCAGGGATCACTGTCGAAGCTCCAGGATGCCAGAAATCGAACGCACCACATCCATCTCCTCACACAATTGGCAACGTCGAACTCCCCAGATCATCTCGCACAGCCCAAAAAAACAGCGACTTCCTTTTTGTTTGAAACGACTCCAACTGCAAACAACCCCTTGTTGACCCCTTGACATCGCAACATCTGTGCTCCAAGAGTATTGCTCAAACCCTAAATCGTTTGTATTGACTTCGGATCGAGATCCGCTGTCGCACCAGGCTCCGTTCGTCGCCCTATCCTCGGCCAACTCCTCGCGTCATTCTCCCTGAAGCTTCGAGCATCAGCTCGCGATGAATCGAGTTGCGATTTGAATGTGAGGGCAGCGGCCATTTTTGAGTTCTGAAGTTGAGGATTGTTTTGGGAATGAAGTTTAGAGGGGTGCGATAGTTTTTATAAGCGGAAAGGGGACAATATGTTCAGCTCGAGGAAGAAAATAACAGTACTGTTTTATTCATAGGTCTGCGTTTCTCAGTTTTAGGGTGGCGCCATCTGATTTCTGCTTTGCTTTGTTGGGAAGGAGGAGAGCAAAGATTTCGGCTCGAGAAAATATAAGCAGTGCCGTATAAACATAGGTCGGCTCTCCTATATTTAATTTCTTTTATATTCGATTTTATTTTAAATAGATAAAATATCTTGCGGTCCTTTAATTTGAAACCACGAACCACTATTTTAGCATACCGACCGTCGTTATAATGTTATAACGCTATTTTGAATTCAACGAAATAGATTATACCATTTATTTTGAACGTATATTTAAAATAGCCATATTAAATCAATTTAAATTCAAAACAAATACATTTAAAAGAAAAAAATTTCAATTATCATTGTTCATATTTAAATCGTATATATATACATTGATCATCTAAACTGTTAATATTCAATTTTACCTTTGAATTAAATTGTTTAGTTCTTGTATTTCGATAATTATCAAATTAAATCGTATTTCGATTATTTAATCGATAATCGAATAAAATACCATTTATATTATAAATTCAATATTTAAAACTATATTAAATATTTAAAATTAATCGACGAAAAATCTGGGTCGTTACATTCTTCCCCCCTTAAAATAATTTCGTCCTCGAAATTGCTTAGGTAGAAAAAAGGTTACAAATCCATTTCTTTTCAACATCTCACTTATGTTGAAACTCAACTCCTCATATTTCTATGACTTTATTTTCAACCAAAACTTTTGGTCTTCTTCCTTTCATATGCCTTCACATTCAATTCATATTTGTTTCAATTTATTTCAATAAATCTATTTAAATTGATTCTAATCAATTCATTCACTTCGACCCATTTAACTTGTTTAAGTTAAATTTCAATTCCAGAATTCAAATCCCTGGGTTTTCCTTTCAAATTCTTTTGAAATCCCATAAATATACACATATTCAAAACATTTGAATTTTCTAAATCAGCTTGTTTTCTTTCAAAACAAATTTCCATCAAAAACTTTTCTAAGGTAGCAATTCGTCACTTAGAAACTCGGAAATGAATACTGATGAAGCTGCAGTCATCATCAAAGTTATTTCCCAGCCACTGAAGTGAGTTCAGTGCCTTATTATTTCAAAATCCATGATTTTCTTTCAAATCCTTTAAAACAAATCTATATTATTTTAATATACTTTGAAAAATATTTTTCAACTTCCCAGGATTTTGAATTCTTAATTCTGGTTTGAATTTAATTCTAATTCATCTCATTTGTATATATTTAATTCATATACAATTTCTACTTGGTTATAAATAACCATTCTAAATTTATAATCTCATTTGATTATAAAGTCAACATCCAACACATCCATATAATAATAATTCTAGAAAATTATTCTTTCTATATCAAAAATAGAATTTTGGGTAAAATAATTTCACCCACTTTAAAACAATATCGTGTTCAATCTCCCGTTCAAGTGTTTAGAAATTCCTATCGACTTTGTGGCGTCCCACTATCCGACCAGAATTCATAAACCACTCACAGACTAGTCAACACAATATAAAACAACTTTTTATATCAACTAACAAATACGCTCTCTCGTATCTATACACTCAACTCATTCTAGGGTACTACTGACCCTATCTCTAATGAGCACATGCCACACAAGCCTAGGTATTCGCTCAACCTAAGCTCTGATACCAACTGTAACGACCCGCAAATCCGAGCTATCTGAGTTGACTAAATACACCATACGTCCAACCCAAATAACACAGAAATACGAACCATTAATAGAAAGAAGATAGAGGGTGAGAATAGATAAGATAGAAAACTTAGAATAGAAGAAAAACGAAGATCAAAACTCACAGCGGAACGAATAAAATATATTATATAACATAACTTTTGAAATACAAATCAGTAACTTTATGTACATACCATCATCAGAGCACAACAGTCATTTCTGGAACAGTTATAAACACCTGTTTCCAGATACAAACAAGGTCCACAGCGGAATATATGATAGCCTATAGCTAACCGGTGAAGCCTCCTGCTTCCAGCTTCTTCAAATGAATCTGTGAAATCCCGACTACTTGACTGCCCGTACAAATTTGGGCACCCAAGAGTTTAGGGAAAACAAAACAAAATAAACTCTGGGTCAGTCATGGGACTGGTGTGAGTAAACTCCAACCACTTGTTTAACTTTCAAAACCCTTTTCGAGAGAAAAGATAATAGTAAGACCAGCCCACACATAAACATGGACGGTTTTGACCTTAGTATAACCCAAAACACTTTGATACGAAAATCCAGTGATATTATAATAATGTCTACATCAAGTAAATAACCAAATAGCAGAACGCTTGCATCTCACGCTCCACATATATAGTATAAAATCAAAAACCGCATGGCGCTTATTGGAGATTGGATTTCCAACATGACAAGGTATGGAACCACCTTCCGCTAGTGTATCTCTAGAGGCGAATACACCTGGGTTCAACAAGAACGTCTTGCAACCCGGCCCATACATGACCGACCACTCATTTCGCTTGAGTGTATCGAATGTATATCACCAACGGTTGGACTCAAACCACCGTTTCCCGAATGGGCAGAATCGATAGATTAAGAAACAAAAGGAATTTCTCTAGATAGGTGATTATACACCCTAATGGGTGCGACCCACATAGCCATGCTGCCTGCCCGATTTTTGTCCTTTCCCGGTTGTTGAGGCCTGAGGCTACGATTACTTACCATTCATTTATAACACAGTCACTTTGAATGCCACATTGTCAGATCCGTTAATCACTAGTTGAGTTTGCACAAATATTCTGGATATTATGCTAAGGGATAAATCCGTTGCAATCATATATATTCATACAGACCAACCCATTTGATCATTGGAAATACTCTGTCAGACATTCGTCCATTTACGTTCGTTCTGGGATTGAACGAAACCGAAGGCACTATTTCTATTACTAGAAAAGCCCTTGCACTTTACTCCGTCTTCAATATATTCAGCATACTTGGTTCGCAACGCTTATGCCGATACGGAGTGGTTCACGGATAATAATCCAACCGGTCTCTCCATATTGACAACGATGGTCAAAACTTCGATAGTCTGTGATTTAACTATCGAATAAAACAAGTGTTCATCCAACATATCAAACAAATCACTAGGCTCTTTAATTAATATTTCATTAATTAAATCTCTTCTCCATTTCCTCTATCAATATTTGTTAACCAAATATTTTCAATAATCAATCTTGGCCCTTTACGCTATTTTTGATTTCGTTTCCTTATCGAATTCTATATATATTGATATATAGATTTCTAATTGTCAAATTTCTTAAAAATATTCTAACTCCTTAAATTTCCGGAAAATTTCGCCATAACCTCCCCTGTATCGGGAGCATCGGGAAATTTCAAATAGCTTTCCCGGTCCTTCTAATCTCAAAAAGAAAAAGAAGAAGCCAAGCGGCTAGCCGATACGGCGCATAAAACCCATATATGAATTTAAACATGTACCTTTTTGTCGGGCACATAAATAAAAATCTTCATATACTCCATCCCATATCTGTTTAACACCTGTTCACCTGTTTCCAATTCAATTCAACTCAATCCATTCGTTTTAATTAAATTTTGAATCGTTTGAATTCAGTTTCGCTCAATTATTCTTTAATTAGCCTTTTTGCCTATTTCACTTCTTTGTTGAACATAACATGTTCAAACAAAATATTTAACTCGTTCATAACCAAATCGAATTTCGATTTCAATTCTAGTTTCCTTTTCTATTTCGAATATAAATTTTCAAATCGAATTCACTTATTTAAGGCCCAATATCCATTCAAAAGCTCCTTAACTAATTTCTATTCAATTTAGTTAATTCCATTCAATAAATCAAAATCTGGTTTCTGTTTCAAAAATCATATTCATTTACACAACTTGAATTCGCATATATTTTACAACTCCACTCTGAAATTTTCTAAATAGAAATTCGGATTTTATTTGCTTAAAAATCCTTTTATAAAATGAAATAAACCGTTATGGTTTTTAAATAGTTTTGGCGCTGTTTTTCTGAAAATTTGATTTTGACATAACTCAAAATCTATACGACGAAATCCAGATTTTTCTCCTTCATTAGAAAACTATTATCAAATCGGTCCTGACGTTTCTTGTTTCAAAGAATTCCGACCTCAATTGAGTTCTGTATACTCGATTGAAGTTCGAATCACCAATTTACGAACTGCATCGCTGCGGCGAGTTCGTTTTAATTATATTTATATATATAAACCTTTAAACTTCTTAAAATGAATTCAATTCCATTTGAATTCCTTGATTCGAATTCCAATCTCACTTTTGAATTCTATATTTCAAATCCCAATTCCTTTTCTGTTGGATATTCGAATTCAATACTTGAATTTCTATTTGAATTCCCTATTCAAATTCGATACTTGAATCCATTTGAATTCTTTTATTCAAACTCTATATTTAAATTCCATTTGAACTTCTATATTCCAATTTCTATATTTGAATTCTATTGAAATTCAAATATTCAAACTCCCTTTTTAAATTCTATCATTCAAATCCTCTTATTTGAATCCTATTTCAAATCTAGTTTCAAAACTTCATTTAAATTTCTATATCCAAATCTATTTTCAAAACTTCATTTGAATTTCTATATTCAAATCTCATAGATTAAATCCTATTTGAATTCAATTTGAATCTCTTATATTCAAATTTCATTTTCCATTTTCATTTGAATTCTAATATTCAAATTCATTTCCAACACCATTCGAATTTCTAATATTCAAACTTATTTTTAACACCATTTGAATTTCTTCACTCAAATCCATTTGAATTCCCTTGAATCCAAATTCCGTTTCAAAACCATATGGATTTCCTATTTTGAAATCCTATTTGAAATTCTATTTCCAATTCTACTTTGAAAATCCTATTTCAAAGTTTATTTCAAATTCTATTTTGAAATCTCATATTCAAATTTCAACTTGCATTTCTGTATTCAATTCCATGTTCAAATTCAATACTCGAATTTCTATTTCAAATCTCTATTCAAATTTCATATTTAAATTCCATTCAAATCTCTACTCAAATTTCACATTTGAATTCTTCCTTGAAATACTATATTTCAAATTCTATTCAATTCTTCTTTGAAATTCTATATTTCAAATTCTATTTTGAAATTCTACATTCAAATCTCTATTTGAATTTCTTTATTTGAATTCCTTTGAATTCAAATTTTATTTTAATTCCTTGAATTCAAATTCTATTTTTCATTCTAATTTCATCTATTCAAGTTCTATTTAAACTTCTATTTGAATTTCTAATATTCAATCCCCTTTTAAAATTCAAATATTTAAACTCCTTTTCTAATTCTACTATTCAATTGTTATACTCAAATTTCATTTTCACATCTTATTTTGAAATTCCATTTCAAATTCCAATTTCGCACTTGTATTTCTATTTCTGAATTATCAAATGATAATTCTTTTCACTTCATTTATAACTTCGTTATAAAAGAATTATTTATAAACTTCGTTTATAAAGAAACTACTTGTTTTATTTTTCAAAAACAAGTTTATATTTCATTTCCATTTAAAATTCAAATTCTATTTAAAAATAGAATTTTTCCCTTTTAAATTTCAAATATCCTTACATGATATTTTTAAATATCATTACTTAAGCCCAGTGATATTTAAACACACAAAGCAACGAATTGTTTATTTTTCTAACACATCCTATATAAAAATATATATGCAAACAAATAAACAAACAGATAATATATATTTTTAGGAATCCAGTTGGATTCCTCCAACCTGTTTTCCTGCATCCACAGATGTTAGCACATAAATAATACCCATTCTGCTTCGTGGCAGAATATCGCGGTATAGAAGGTCATCCACTAATCATAGCGTGGGGCGTATAGGGTAATCATCCGCTATGAAACTGCGGGCATCCGCTAATGAGACTGCGGGAATCCAACCAATCAATCAACCCAATATATATATATATATAATAGCCTAAATAACAAATATATATAAAACAAGCAGAAAAATCCAAACAAGCAACAACAATTATTTTTAATGAAATAAAAATAATTCTAAAGGTGAGTGAGATTTACTCACCAGGATTTAGATTCGCGATCCACTCCTGTTTCTTTTCAATTTAACGGCTACTAATCTTCTCGAATGAATTCGCACCTGCGATAATTTTAATTAAATTTACCGATTTAAACGTTTATTTATTTAAATTAACTATTTAAATAAATAAATGACTTTCCTATATTTTCTCTTCTTTTAAATGGTTGCTAAATTAATTCTAATTTAACCAATTTAAACAAACCTATGTATTGTTAAACAGTTAAACTAAGTAAGATATTTTCTTTGAACTTTAAACTAATTAAGGTATTTAATTAAAATTACCTTAATCTCATTTCTATGTCTACAGACAAAGAACCAAGCGGATCCTCCTTTTCTTCTACTTCGAATTGTTCTCGTTCGAATCCGTTAATCCACGGCTTTATCCACTTCCTTATACCTTGCACTTCCTCGACCAAAACCAGCTCAAACGAAGATTCTTCACTTTGGCATTTCACCGAACATCACACAATCGCTTTCCATTCCCATCAGGGATCACTGTCGAAGCTCCAGGATGCCAGAAATCGAACGCACCACATCCATCTCCTCACACAATTGGCAACGTCGAACTCCCCAGATCATCTCGCACATCCCAAAAAAACAGCGACTTCCTTTTTGTTTGAAACCACTCCAACTGCAAACAACCCCTTGTTGACCCCTTGACATCGCAACATCTGTGCTCCAAGAGTATTGCTCAAACCCTAAATCGTTTGTATTGATTTCGGATCGAGATCCGCTGTCGCACCAGGCTCCGTTCGTCGCCCTATCCTCGGCCAACTCCTCGCGTCATTCTCCCTGAAGCTTCGAGCATCAGCTCGCGATGAATCGAGTTGCGATTTGAATGTGAGGGCAGCGGCCATTTTTGAGTTCTGAAGTTGAGGATTGTTTTGGGAATGAAGTTTAGAGGGGTGCGATAGTTTTTATAAGCGGAAAGGGGACAATATGTTCAGCTCGAGGAAGAAAATAACAGTACTGTTTTATTCATAGGTCTGCGTTTCTCAGTTTTAGGGTGGCGCCATCTGATTTCTGCTTTGCTTTGTTGGGAAGGAGGAGAGCAAAGATTTCGGCTCAAGAAAATATAAGCAGTGCCGTATAAACATAGGTCGGCTCTCCTATATTTAATTTCTTTTATATTCGATTTTATTTTAAATAGATAAAATATCTTGCGGTCCTTTAATTTGAAACCACGAACCACTATTTTAGCATACCGACCGTCGTTATAATGTTATAACGCTATTTTGAATTCAACGAAATAGATTATACCATTTATTTTGAACGTATATTTAAAATAGCCATATTAAATCAATTTAAATTCAAAACAAATACATTTAAAAGAAAAAAAATTCAATTATCATTGTTCATATTTAAATCGTATATATATACATTGATCATCTAAACTGTTAATATTCAACTTTACCTTTGAATTAAATTGTTTAGTTCTCGTATTTCGATAATTATCAAATTAAATCTTATTTCGATTATTTAATCGATAATCGAATAAAATACCATTTATATTATAAATTCAATATTTAAAACTATATTAAATATTTAAAATTAATCGACGAAAAATCTGGGTCGTTACACAAATCATGGTGATCTTGCAAAAAGACAAGTCATCAACATACTACAGACTTTGCACATTTTTTTGTATGCTTTGTTGGCTGTAATATAATTAATTATTTTATGTTATTGTGTTTGCAACTTTGAGTGATTATCCCAAAAAGGTGTTATTAATATTCCTAATCAATGTGTTTCAAGAAAAACTATAGTTCCATCGTTTAGGACCACTGTATATAACAATATCAAAATTATAGACAATGTACCAGTCATGGTTGTATTGGGGCATCAACCAATGTACTCATAGTTATTTGTTTTTTTAATGGTTTTAGGTAGGGAGGGAGGCCAGTGTTCTACAAGCGACCAAAAATAAGATAGAAAAATATCCCTAACAATATAATTGCAGTAATTATTGAATTTATTAAGTCTAACATACTTCATGGTTACCAATATTTTTATTAAATAAATATATTTTGCAGTATCAATAAAACCTTTGTGTTACAAAAACTACAATACCAAGTTAACATTGTAAACAATAATGTTTTTATAATATTTGCAATATGTTGTCTCTATTAAAATCTTTAACAGTAGAACATTTAAGTAATGTTGAAGTATTAGCATTAACAGTATTGACCAAAAGTTATTAAATCTAATGTTGTTACCAATGTAAAAAAATGTTGTCCTAAATACAAATAGTGCGTTGATGTTGTAAAATAAAAAATAGATCGATTCTTCAATAGTTTGAAACCTACAAATTTACAATATATAACAAATATTGTTCATTTAAGTATTTCAATAACATGAAAAATATGTAATGGAAAAACAAATATAATACAATGTAAAAAAGTCATCGTAAAAGAATATGTTTTGTAACAGTTTAAACAAACATTGATGAATTTTTTTATTTATAATTTTTCACATAAAACATTATCTAGAAGAGTTTATTTCAATGTTTTTCTTAACAATGTTGTGAAAAAGCTACCTTTTTACAACACTTTGGAGAACTGTTGCAGAATCAGTGTTATAAAGTAGTATTTTTATTATAGTAGTTGTAGCCCATACAAATCAATTGGGTGTGATTGTAGCCCGAAAATCAATTAAGTCTCACTGTACTCTAGAAACAGGTGGGGTGTACCTCATGGCTTATGAAATCAAGGATTGTATTTGAAGATTATTATTGAAAAGAATCTACATCAACCTGGAGTTATGTGGGACTGAATGTTAGGTAAGTTTGAACCAATATAAAAATCCCGGTGTGTTCTTTCCTTTTACTGCTGTTATTTTTTATTCTGCATATGTGCTTGATTCGGTAATTGTTATATATTTGTGATTTGCACCTATTACCTGTTAATTCAAAAAAAATCATTTCAACTATACGACTCCATTTAACACTATTCACCCCCCTCTAGTGTTTAGTTCGCCTTAAGATCCGTAATCTACATTTCTACAATAATTGGTATCAGAACATTGGTTTTCAAAGTATTCATAATATGATTTTTGATAAAAATTAAATGGTAATAAGCATTGGTAATGTCAACATTAGTATTCATAGTTCATTTTGTAGAGGGTCAGTCCACTAGTAGATCACAATTATTTAATGTTAGTAATTATGCATATTGGGCCTGTAGAATGAAAATATATTTACAATCTGTTGGATTAGACACTTGGAATATCACTCAGACATAATATGTTGAACCCACAACTAATTTTGCACAATGGACTGTTGAGAAAAAGGCTACTTCACAAAATAATTCAAAAGCCATGAATATTTTATTTTGTTCACTTGATAGGAATGAATTTAATAGGGTTTCTGATTGCAAGTCTGTAATGTCCAACCTCTATACTTGCGTTGGACAAGGCCGTTGCAAGCAGTGGTGTTTACTAACCCGAAGAATAAGGATGTTGAGGAGAGACCATCTATATATTAGCTTGGAACGAATGTTAAACATGTCGGATAATGTGGTCTTACTTCTTAAATCTCATAAGGAAATCCGACACATCTAATTCAAGTTCAAATCCACTACATAGTGGCTATATATAATTCAGAAATAATATAAAATACATAACAATAAAATAAGAGTCAGACATAGACATTCACATCACTAAGGCGGCCATAGATATGAATATAACACATGAGTAAAATACAAAGATAGCGTCATGGTTGATCCACTGTACAACAAAAGAACAGGTACAAGTTCTAGCCAAAATAATATGTATACATGACGGTCGCATGTACATAAATATCAAAAACTACACTTCTAATGAAGATAACAAAAAGCCAATAAGTGGTACCTGCTAGAAGTCATTAGAAGTATATGTAATTCCCTGGTTTGACCCGAGTATTATTTATAAGAATAAACAATAAACGGATCGGTCTTGTTGTACTCATCCTAATAAACTAAGATAGAAAATAGAGATATAAACAGATAATGACATAGGAAAAATAACAACAATGATCACAAGTAAATGTGCAGTCTCAGAAATGTCTATAAAAATGTCAAAGAAAATCTCAAAGCTATATAAAAGGTATCTTAACATCAATGAAACTAAGATTGCTAACATAGTATCAATAGAGTTAGTATTGATAACATAGTATCTATAGTATTAAGATTCCAAAAGTTAATAAATTAAAAATACATTAGATCCCAAAGAAGGAGAAGGCCCACGTCAAGGCGAGACCCCGAAGACTCATCAACTCAACACCAGAGTCCGAAGACTCAACCAACTAAATATGGGAGTCCGAAGACTCAACCAAGTCAGTATAGGAGTTCAAAGACTCAACCAACTCAATATCGAAGGTGAGATGCGATCTCAAGGCAGCTGGACTATATTATTGAGTCAAAGCTCCTACGATGGTCTGAAGACCACATGTCACGACCTGGCAAGATGATCCGAAGATAATCGATAAAATCAATGAACCAAAGTTCCTTAGGATGATCTAAAGGTCATTGGAATGACCCGAAGGTTGGAATGATCTGAAGATCCTCATGATGAATTGAAGATCATTGATATGATCAAAATTGATCAAGTATAATGTAAACTATGCCAAGCTAGTAAATACAAGAGTCGAGTTACAGGTCCCACAACCACTTGCTCTACTTGAATATTTATGAACAACTTGTATAGTCCACTAGACATACGAAACGATCATTGCCACAGTGTTCAATCGAATGAGTCCAAGAATTAGCCGTCAAAACAAACGCAAGGGTTCATAGTCCTTTATTTTACTAAGGCATTTAATTAGATTTCTCATACAAATGAGGAAAAGGTTTATCAAATATATACTAGTAGATTTGAAAATCTATTTATGAAATAACTTCATATAATGAAGTCGGATTAGAAACCAATTTGGAAAATAACTCTGTATAATGAGGTATATTTACTAACTGTTTAGTAAAAGATTCGTATCTACTAATAATTAATAAAACCTTTTATATAGTTTCGAAGCGGGAAATCTCGTGTAATAGCAATCAAAATAATGATACAACTAAGAATTCACGTTTTAATAACGTAAATTAAATCTCAAGAATATCGATTATAAATTCATTTATCACAAATGAATCAAATATTCATCAAGATGAGCTGCTGAAATCTGTGAATCAGAGAAACTGAAAAGTCACAGAAAAAGGCCGAGCGGGCCGAAACTCGACCGCGAAAGAGCCTCAATGGACCTAAACTATTGACCGTGGTATTTACTAGTCAACAGTCCGAAACAGGTTTCAGACGTGTGGTACTTAGCGGCAAACATCTGGCTTGCCTCTGATCACAAAACAATGGTTCAAATAAGACATTTGAGCCTCATTTTCAGACGTCTGACCATTTCAGACATCTGGATTAAGGACTTAGACTTCTGACATGATGATCAGGTCAAAAATTGACGTTGGATCAGACATCTGAACCTATAGTTCAGGCGTTTGACCTACTACTGGTCAGAACATGAAGAGGGTAACTCTCCGATTGGGGCATTCCGACAACTCCGAACTTCCCGTAATGATTCTAAAAATTTTGATAGGTCGCATACACACTCTAATACCCAAAAACAACATGCATACATCCAATTTCAAGGGATTTACTTTCAAAACATTAAAATGAGCAAATTCACACATAAACAAGCAATCAACCAAACGTATTCACAACAAATGAGTGACAAAGACACACTAGGCAAGCACAGATGCTTGAAGCATAGATGTGAGTTCATAGGAACTCACCTTTGATGGTAAGAAGCAACAAGGAGATGCAAAACCAAGCTAACTAGTTATCTTCTCCAATATATTTAACAAACCGCCCAGAATGGGCCTAAATTTCGACTTAGAAAAGGCCCATCGAAACTTAGAGCCAATTTAAATGGTCATTAGTTCCTGTAAGGATTACATTTGCACAGATAATAATAGCATATACTTCGAATGGAAATCTCACACAACAGAAAGAGTTAATATAATATTGAAAATAAGATGTGCCACTTATTTCAAAATCTCATAAATACAACAGTCACAGTTACATCTGTTCAATGGGTACATCAAATAGTTCATTCTCATAAGATTCTGAAAGTAGTAAAGCAATAACTGCTAATAATAGCATAAAAAATTCGTCTTCTTCATTGGCTTCAATCATGATTTCATCCATGGCTTTTACCCAGTCTGCTGACCTGTTGGATGTTAAGGAGAGGGGTCAGAACATAAAGTTCTGTTTGACTGAAATATAGTGTTACCAAATGTCCGTACCCTATATTTTTATCAGGTTACATGTGTCAAGGTATGTCTATGCATCACACAAGATTCACACAAACATAAGTATCTAACCAATGAGGTGGATATCCAAGTCAATTGCCCATTAATGTTTTTAGGGTAAGGACAACGAGGTGGCATTCTCGGTCACTTATGGCCCTATTAAAGGTGGATTCTTACGATCTCTGATAACCCTGAGGCGGACCCCTAGCCTTTTCAGACCCCATCCTAGTACGTTAATGTTCTTAAGTCTATTCTCTCATTTGTAATATGAGAAGTAGTACTGCGAACGTTAATACTTAACTGATATTACCCGGTAGGACACCTATGTCGCTTAAGACTTCCCTTAGACAGTTAATGAGCATGCAATGACCACATAATCTTCAATTACCAATATATCCATAGTTGAGCCCTGACAAGCTTCTAAAGGAAGTGGACATCTCCATGAACTACCCTACTCCATTACCATTTTACGCCTGACCACTTTTAGAGAAGGAGGACACAAAGACCAACTTCAAATTAAGTAAGGGTGGGTCCCATGTCTTTGGTTCCTCTCCAAGGAAAAAACCCTTGGAGGGATCCTAGCCTAACCACTTAAGAACCATACTAGATTAAAAGAAAGTCAGCAACTTAAGACCTTCTCAAGGCGTAGTAAACCTACTTACTTTCATACACAATAGACTTATATATATATATATATATATATATAGTTATATATATACTCACTAAACCTCTCACATTAAACCGTACACCTGTAGATGTTGGACATGCCATTCGAGTCCGGGCAGACATCTACTACAAGTTGGTTTAACCTCGTGTCTAGTGTACTAAGTTTATAAAAAGCCGATGGCACCTAGACATCTTACATTAGTTAGGCATACTTGTGGTTGCTGGATTTGTCGGTCGGTTCCGGGCAGGCTTCTACCACAAATGGCAATAAAACTTGTGTCTATGTATCACTATTTATATATATTTATAGCCATTCAATATACGCACACACAAGCAAACAAATATATATTTTTAAGGGGACATTTCAAATTCAAACTCTAGTCTAATCACATTTTTCTCTCTAATACAACGTTAATTACGTTGATTACGTTTACATAAGTAAAATAATAATAATAATAATAGCATCTAATTAACGTAAACATCCATATAAATGGGGAAATGTTCTAACGAGGTGACAATTGTCAATTTGTCCAAATCAAGGCATACAGTTAGATTTTCCATACTTTTACCGCTACAACTTAGGCATGATGGCCAAATGACAATATAACAAATAACAGTGGATGGAAAATATACATACATAACAATTTCAACTTGCATCCTAAGCTTGCTGGAATGATTTCAATATTTGATTAAAAATAGAGTATTACATACACTTATGCTTATATGTTTATAATCCCTATTTCACCCAATTCACTCTTTTTGGCGTTATGCACATAAAAATGCTTACATTTGACCTATTTCAATTTTGAATGCCTTTGGATCCAAAATAGGACCCAAACCCAAACCAAATCACGAAATAATCAAATCTAAACCTTTTTAGGTTACAACCAATGGTAAATAGAAGTGAATTACATAAAATAGGAATAATAGTAGCAACACTCATATTCATTTCTAATCAAATACAAAAATCAAAAATCCACAAAACCCAATTCATCATGACAATTCATACACAATTACAAGATAGAAGATTTGGGGTTTTCATGTTTATGCGTCGGGAATCAAATCCTCCTAGGCATATCAATTAACATAAAAATCTATTAAAAACATGAATATGCCTTAAGTAAACCATATTCCATTCACAGATCTAGGCAGAATAGAAGGAAATCTGTGGTAGAATTACAAGATCTGCAATAATTCTTTGCGTTCAAGCGTGCTCCAATATCCTCATAATTATATACGTATAGGAGATATACATTAGAATTTTATACATATATGTTTATGCTAAATTCTAGATAAACTTATGTAAATGAGAATAAATAGAGATTTAGAATAGAGTTAGAAAATTAGAAGTAACCTTAACCTATGCTTTTATTTTTCTCTAAATTTTAAGAATGGTCGAAAGGAAGCATGGAGGCAGAGATGGAGAATGATTAGGGTTTTCATAGTGTGATGGGAGGCATATATATAGTTGTCCATGTGAGTACAGACCGTCGGACTAATTAAAATCAATCCAAGCCTTTTATTTATATATATATCCTCTAAGAAAAATCTTAATCAAGCTTTATTGGGTTGTCCAGCCGCCGAGTGGTCGACCCCTAGTTGTCGACTGATAGTCGACACTTAAGTGGGGGTCGACTCGTTCGGGGCTGGAACACCCATAAAACATGCGCTCCTGAGTTGTTTATTTTATTTAATTCATTCCTTTATTTCTTAGTCCTATTCCATGTATACAATGTACTTTGTCCTTCTGATCTTTTCTCCAATTCAAAATTCAAATCTCCCTCTTTTATTTTTAATTTATAATTTGGACACATACACATATATATACATATTATTCTTATAATTATATATATATTCTACGTTTACGGTCCAAATTCATTTGTTTATAATTTATTCATACAATGACCATTTTCAGCATATTATATATGAATACGATATAGAATTTCTCCACGAGTCAAAATAAAAGAATTTCGTAGCCAAATTCCTAAAGCTGCAAATCTCATTTTCCAGCCATACTTTTTAATTGCATTTTTAATTATTTATCTATTATTAATACTTATGAATTTTATAGGGTGTTGCATTCTCTCCCCTTAAAAATGGATTTGGTCCCAAAATCTGTTTAAGGGGCAAAAAATACAACTCGCTTAAGCCTTCCATGTTGTACATCCATGTTATTTATAATTCATCCATAAGCATCCATGACTCGCAGTGACTATGAAATGTAGACCCACTAAATTAAGCTCTACCCTAGCATGTAGGTGTAATAAGTGATGCAATATGTATGCAAACAACCTAAATGTGCATATATTTCTATATGAGTGGTCGGTGCAATGGTGTTGCATCCATTTCCTAACGTCCAATTTAGCAATCACGATGCATCCATAAACGTTATTTGAGTAAAAATTACACGTGAAAAGCTCTGGGTGAGTCCATCTCATCTTATCCTCGGTCTCCCATGTGCTTTTCGCAGGGTCACTCCATTATTGTACTCGGACAAGGCGAACGGTTTTGTTGCGGAGTCTCTTGATTCCATGCTCTACAATCCTTGCAGTGCCACGTGGCACCCTAAACTCCAACTTGATTTTTTCTATGTCCCCAACTTCAGCAAGCTCGAGTCTGATAGCAGAATCATGAAGGCATTTCCTCAGATGAGATACTTGAAAAAAATTATGGATTCCCGATAGACACTCTGGGAGATCCACTCGATAAGCCAAAGTTCCTATCTTCTCGATGATATTAAAAGGCCCAATAAATCTGATAGCCAACTTTGCAGTCTTCCCAAAATGAATAATCTTCTTAAGAGAGGATACTTTTATGAACACCAAGTCTCCAACATTAAACTCAAGTTCCCTCCTTCGCTTATCGTCATACGATTTCTGACGGCCTTGGGCTGCCTTCATTCCCTGGTTAATCAAGGATATCTTCTCCGTGGAATCATGGACAAAGTATGGTCCGAGTATAAACTTGTCGGTAGTTTCCCACTAACAAGTTGGCGATTTGCATGACCTCCCGTATAGCGCTTTGAAAGGGGTCATACCAATCGTTGCTTTAAAACTATTCTTATACGTGAACTCTACAAGCGGTAGGTGCTACTCCCAAACTCCTCCAAACTCGATGATGCAAGCTATAAGCAAGTATTTTAAGACTCTTTTTACTCTCTGTTTGTCCGTCGGTCTGCGGATGATAAGATGTGCTTAAGTTAAGGGTCGTCCCCAATGCTGCTTATAGGCTTATCCAAAATTCGTTTACGAACAAGGGGTCTCTATCACTAACGATACTCGATGGGATACCATGTAGTCTGGCAACCTCTTTGACATATAATTGGGCTAAGGAGGTTGCAACCCTTGCCTTCTTGACTGGTATAAAATGGGCGCTTTTGGTTAAACGATCTACCATAATCCAAATGGCCTTATTACCTTTTTGGCTTGTAGGAAGTCCATCTGCAAAGTCCATGGAAATATGTTCCCACTTCCACGTGGGGATCTCTAAAGGTAGTAACAGTCCTCTAGGCTTCCGTTGATCCACTTTGACTTTTTGGCACGTCAAGCATTTGGCCACGAATTCGGCTACGTCTCTCTACATTCCTTCCCAATGGAGATTCCTCTTCATATCCTTGTACATTTTATCCTTACTGAGGTGTATGGTCAATTTTGATCTATGGCACTCCTGTAGAATTTCATTCCTTAACACTTTATCCTTAGGTATGCAAAGTCGTACATCCCAAAGTAAACTCTCATCATTGTTAATCGAATACCTTACCGAATGAGGAAAGGTTTCTTTCTTTCCCACTTTCTCCATTACGTTTCTTAATTCCTCATCAAAGTCTTGTGCGCTTTGGATCCTTTCTCTTAGGGCAGGTCTAATTATCATATCCCTATGAAAACCATTAGAAGTGGATGGTGAGGGTTGTAAACTAAAATTTGCAAGGAACTCTAATTGTTTCCATTCTATCATCGCATTTAAAGTCGCATGTTTCCTACTTAAAGCATCTGCTACAACATTCCCCTTGCATGGGGTATACTAAATCGTAAAGTCAAATGAGGCAATATATTCCATCTATCTTTGTTGTCTCAAGTTTAATTCACATTGAGAAAATAAATACTTAAGGGATTTATGGTCAGTAAAGAGTTCAAATTTCTCCCCTAAAAGATAATGCCTCCACATCTTAAGGGTGAACACTATTGCGGCTAACTCAAGGTCATGCACTAGATATCTTTTCGCTGGCTCCTTGAGTTGTCTACTAGCATAGGCAACAACTCTTCCTTCTTGCATAAGGACTACTCCTAAACCGGTCCCACATGCATCGGTGTAAATGGTGAACAACTTTGAACGATCGGGTATAATTAGGACTGATGCACTAGTTAATGCTTCCTTTAATTTCTTAAAGGCTATATCACATTTATTACTCCAAGTGAACACCAAATTCTTCCTTGTTAATTGGGTTAATGGAGTAGCAATCTTGGCAAAGTCATTAATGAATTTCCTACAATACCCAGCCAATCCAAGGAAACTTCTTACCTCTGTAGCATTTCGAGGTGTTCTCCATTCCTTGATTTCCTAGATCTTCGAGGGGTCTACGGCCAAGCCTTCGCTCGACACAATATGCCTTCAAAATATTACTTCTTCCCTCCAAAAATGGTACTTCAAGAATTTTTCTTTCAACTGATTCTTTCTTAATATCCTTGACACTTGTCTCAAGTGTTTTTCATGATCTTCACGATTTTGTGAAAATGTAAGGATATCATCTGCGAAGACTACCACAATTTTATTTATAATGCCCTTAAACACTCTACTCATAAGGTCAACAAAGAAGGCGGGTGCATTCATTTGTCCAAAGGGCATAACTTCCCATTGGAACAATACGTCAAGCGTCATAGACGCAGTTTTGTCCTTGATGTCCTCTGCAATTCTTAACTGTGAAATCCAGTAGAAATGTATAATTAGGAAAATACTCGGGCTCCTCCAAGTGGTCAAAAAGGTCATTGATTCTTGGTAAAGGGTACCTATTTTTCTTGGTTAATTTATTAAGTTCTATATAGTCTATACAAAGTCTCAAAGATCTGTCTGCTTTGGTGGCAAATACAACAGGTGCACCCCATTCTGAGTTACTTCATCGAATGAAACCTTTTTGCAGCAACTCTAAAATCTGTTTATCTAGCTCCCTTCTTTTGATGGGAGCGATATGCCTCAAAGGTAGTGCTACAGGTCTAGCATCCTTCTCTAGGTCAATATGAAAGGAGATTTTTCTGTGGGGAGGAATTCCGTGACTTCCTCGAAAACATCCAAGAACTCACAAATTATAGGGACTAAAGATGGTCCTTCAGAACTAGGATATAAGGAATAGAATAAACATTTATCCTTGTTTCTAACATTACAAGGAATATTCAAACCACGTGCTCTCTTGCTCCTAAGACAAACGAGTCTCTTATCGCATTCTAGGACAGTCCCATAAAACAATAGCCAGTCCATACCTAGGATAAGGTCATACCCAATAAAATCCAACGCATATGCTTCGCAATGGAACTCAACATTGTCGACCTCCAATACTAGATTTTTACACAACAGATCAAGATACTTAGATCCTCTGATAGAGTTGGCCACCTCTATCGAACTATCCGAGATAGATACGAAAAAATCCAACAGGTTTACTAATCGCTTGGAGATAAAAGAATGGGTCGCTCCAGAATCAAACAAGGTATATACCGAACTTATTAAAAAAGAGGTTATACCTTCAAGTGCAGGCTACCCTTGGTCTCTTGAGGGTTGGCTTTGAACTAGTGTCAATTCTATTACGTAGTTCTGGCCACTCTTGACAACTTTGGGCTTGGAGCAGTCTTTGGACATGTGTCCTTCTTCATGGCAGTTGTAATATTTTCCCTTGAACTCCTTCTTCGCCAACGGGGCCCTAAAATCCTTGGCCTCATGACTCTTGGGATTTCTTCTCGTACAAGTCTTTACGTCCTTTTTGAATTTGTTCTTCTTCTTGTTTTCCAAATGTTAAGTATATATATACACACTAGTCCTCTCACATTAAACCGTACATCTGTAGATGCTGGACATGCCGCTCGTTTTCGAGCAAACTTCTACTACAAGTTGGTTTAACGTCGTGTTTAGTAAACTAAGTTTATGAATGACCCATGACATTTAGACATCTCACATTAGTTGGGTCTACTTGTGGTTTCTGGATTTGCCAGTCAATTCCGGGAGGCTTCTACCATAAATGGCGACTAACCTCGTGTCCATGTGTGTACACACACACACACACACATATATATATTTAAAGCCATTCTATATATGCACACACAAGCAAACAAATATATATATTTGTTAAGGGGCCATTTCAAATTCGAATTCCAACCTAATCACATTTATTACTATAATAACCTGGAAATCCGAGCCAATTAAAATTTTTTATTTTGGCAATTTTAGCGAACTTTGAGTATTTAAAATGAATTATTTTAAATAATGACGATGAGAAATTTATTTTGAATAGAATTTGAACGTATATATTTATATAGCTCAACGTTAGAATATAAAAATTTATTTTAAATTATAAAAGGAACTGAAAATGGCGCGGTAGTTTGAAAATTCGATTTCAAATTTCAAATTTCAAATGAATGTACATGATTCAAAATAAACCGGATTTTAGCGAAACCAAAAATATTAGAATCTAATTTAGATTATCTTTCCAACGAATCTGAAAAATTGAAATTTCATAGCTGGGATAAAAAGTTATGCCCAGTTGAAATTTCAGAATAGTCGCTATGGAATTCTGGCCCTTAAAAATAGAAATTTTGCAAACGACCTCTATTTTCGACGAAACCACATTTGTTGGGACCGGAGTGTCAAGTTATTGCTAGATTCCAAAATTCGTAATTTTCTGAAGCAATATGTGAGCGTGGCAAAAGAAAACGTGTTTTGGCAGTTTCAGTCAATTTTAATCGACTGGAACATGACAATTTTTAAAACGGTCTCGTAATTTTATGAAATTAGTTTTGTTAGGACCGTATCGTCAATATGAAGCTAGAAATAATTTTTTCGGAATTTTTAGAGACTGTATGTGGCCCCGGTAAATTGAAATGTGCGTTTAAACTGAATATACATAGATTTATATTTTGATTTAAACGAAAACCTATCGAAACAGTCGAATTGGCTTACGATACATGTTTCATTATGTTCGGAATGGGGGTAATTAGCTAGGGGCAACAGTCAGTGGGTTCGATTTAGAGTTCGAATGTGAAATGCACTTTATAGAATTTAGATGGATTAAATAATAAAATAATTTTTTTTATAAACCCCCCTCACTATTCTCTCTCCACGGCATTCATTAAATAAAGAAAAAAAAGGAAACCCCCTCCCTACCCCGTTGACCACGATTCCGCTTCAACCCCCCCTCGATCGTCGACAGCCGATCCTGGCGCCGCCGCTCCCCTTATCCCGCCACCCTCCTCTCTCCGCCCTTCTCTTTCCATTCGATCGAACCATAAAGCCCCGTCTGCCCAAATCCCGCGCCCACATCGAAGCAGCGTCGCCCCACCACAACCCCACCGCCTCCACCAGTCACGAGCGCCCCAGTGCCACTAGAGGCTGCCGACCTCCTCAAGCCCCCATCAACAGTGAGTTTTCTAAAGTTTTTTTTTAATTTGTAAAAGACTGATTTTTAATTAGGAGAAAAAAATCTGAAGTTTATATTAACGTAGCATGAAAAAGTAATCTTTATATATATTAACACAGCATGAAAAAGTAATTTTTATATATGTGGTAGAAAATAAAGTTTTAATTTTTATATATAAAGTGGCGAAGTAAAAGTATGACTTTTATAGAAAATTCTAAATATAAAAACATGGTTTTTATATTTGAAAAGATGAGATTTTTATATGTAAAAAAATATAGATTTTATTAAGAAGTAGCGAAGATAAAAATTCGATTTTTATTCATATGAGATAGCGATAAAAATATAATTTTTAGTGTTTGGGTCGCGATATAAAAATACGATTTTTATATATAAAGCATTGAGATGAAAATGAAAATTTTATAATATAAACATCATAATAAAAATATAATTTTTATTATGAACAGTGTGGTAAGGACAACATTGGAATTTCAAACAAATCCGAACGGTTCAAAGGTTCAGAAGAAAAATGGCGGAGTGGAACCCTCGGTGAGAACTTCTCACTTTTAATTTAATTTCTAGTTGAAATATATACTAGGATGCAGACGGTGCTTAGCAGCACCCGACACCCGTTGTCAACAGACCACGGACGACTTGTGTGATTGTTTGTGTTGTGAAATTTGACCGTTGATTGTGATGTGAAAAGTATACATTTCATGTGTTGAAATAAAATAATTTCATGTGTTGGAATAAAATAATTTCATGTGTTGAAGAAAAATAATTTCATGTGTTGAAATAAAATAATTTCATGTGTTGAAATAAAATAATTTCATGTTTTTAAATAAAATTATTTCATGTGTTGAAATAGAATATATACTCATTTACAAATCGAACGATTTGTTTATGTACACCGATTTGACTAATATTGATTTGGGACGATAAATTATACACATCGCCCAACTACACAAATAAAATCTGTGTTTGTTGATTTGAAACCCCACACGGGTATTGGGATGATATTTGACGTACACTAATCCCGATTGTTTAGTTGTATGTCAATCGATGGGTTGACAGATTGTGTAAGCGTTAATTATTTATATTTAATGCTTATGCAGTTGTGTGGTGCACTCTGGATGATGGTTGATTATTTATCGTTGCTATTATATACGTATGTTGTAGAAAATCCATATAGTTAACATTATATGATAATTGATTGGGCCTCATTCCAATTTGGAAAATAAGAAATATATATTCATGTGTTGAATAGAAATATAAATTCATGTGTTGAATAGAAATATATATTCATGTGTTGAATAGAAATATAAATTCATGTGTTGAATAGAAATATAATTTCATGTGTTGGAATAGAAATATAAATACATGTGTTGAATAGAAATATAGATTCATGTGTTGAATAGAAAATATTCATTTGTTGAATAGAATAATGAAGTTATTGAAATATATAAATCCGTGTTGATTAGATTGACGCCATTTTGACGCGAACGATATTTATATCGATTATATTTGTTTTTAAAATGAATATAGGAAAGTAAGTGATTTCAAAATATATCGTTTTGAAAATATTATCATTTGTATATCGATGATGTGAAATACTCAATTTTGATTCGGAATTGAATATGAAGTTGAAATCGTTTCGAAAACGAATTTTAAACGATTAATAAAATACGTTTTAAAGGAAATCGACGAAATATATATATATATATATATTATATTATATATATATATATATATATATATAATGGCCTGAATAGAATGTGCCGCGGCAGTTCGCGAATTTCGACCATTGAATTCAAATGGATATTACGGGAGATCCAACCGTCGGATTCTCCTAAAACCAGAACCGTTGGGTTCGTATCAAAATGAGCTTTCTAAGAATATTAGAGATTTGAAATCTAACGGTTGGATTTGGAATTATGTTCAAATCAAATTTGGAAGAGGTCGCTTTAAGTGCAGCTCGATGGCCGTTGATGGAAATCGACTGTACGGGCCTTGATAAAATTATTAAAAATAGAAATATTTTGTGTAAAATCCTAAGAAATGATTTGTGAAGAATTGGGTTGAAAAATTCCATATTTGAAAAGATAAAAATAGATTTTTATTGAAATGAACTAGTTTTCAACTAGAATTATAATTCTGTTTTTTTAAAATAAATAAAGTGGATTTGAAATGGTTTTTAAAGTAACAAGAATTTCCAATAATTGAATTGGAATGGATTTGAATCGAAATTGTCTTTGGAATATTTCGATGGTGGATTTCGTGATGATACAGATATTGTTATGGGAATTTGGAAGATATATTAATATCGTTATTTCCAATACAATATTTGTTGGTCATGGAATTTGATATTGAATATAAGCTGATATATTTTCTATTCAGAGTCTTGTATTTAATATCAAATGTGATTTGGGTTTGTCGTGAATGGTGTCTTCATTAACACTGTTCTTAAGCCCAGTTGAGAAAAAGATTAAATCTTTTTATTTAGATTTATTGAAGTGTACCAATTAAATAGTATTTAATTGGAGTTGAATTTGAATTGATTTTTGGGTTTATCGTGAACAGTGTTTTAAATAACACTTGTTCTTTAACCTGATAATTAGTGGAATGTGATTTTGGGTTTATAGTGAACCGTGTTTTAAATGACATTGGTTCTTTAACCCAGTTAAAGACAGGATGTGATTTCCCAAGTTAAATAATCATTGATAGTGATTATTAGGAAGATTAAAACCAAGTGGAGTTTTAATGAATCTTTAATTAGATTGAAATAATCGAGAATGGAGTATCACCAGTTTTGTTCCAGGCGATAGTTAAATCTTTAATTAGATTTGAATGTGAAATGGAAATTGAATTTACTGATAACACCGTGGTGTTAGATATGAAGTATTACAAGTTTTACTTCATGGGATGAACAGGTTGTGATTGGGAAATTAAAACAAATGATTACTTCGGTGTGGTTCGCTAATCCCGACCAGTTCGAATTGATATTCAAGGAAGATTAAAGAATAAATTTAAATAATTTATCTTTGATAAAATTAATGGGAACCTTTCCCAAAGTGTAAGAATATTTCAATAAAATAATATTATGAATTGGAATGAAGCATATGTTGTGTTTTTGTAACACTTATTTATTATATACGCGAGTTATTCAGAAAGACCGGGTTTATCCCATTCTGAATAACTGATTCGATGTGGTGTCGAGGATGAAGATGGTGGTTGAAGATCGAAGGTCTTCACGTCGTTTGGGTGATTACTAATGATCTTGATTGGGCCGTACACCCAAGAGGAGGGAATCAGTTAATGATTGTCCAGATGTACTTGGAGATCGATGGATATGCGGGGTACTAGGTGCCTCCGGTTTCGTTCAGACCAAGAACGAACTTGTAAATGGACTGTGTGTCTGACATTGGATTTTATTCTGTGTGATTGATTTCTATTAAATATATATTTGTTTGGCGATGGAGAATTTATTCTCTTGCTTAACGCCCTTTTCTGAGACGTACGAGCTCAGGGGTTATATATTATGGATATCAAACGCATGGAGTGAATTGTTTGTGTGGCATGCCTAAGTGGCAAATGTTCAAGGCTTCTGTTGAAAAGCAAAGTATTGTAGGTGATGATCAAAGCATGGCCTGTGTGGCATAGCTTTGTGTAGTGTTGATTCGCGAGCCTCACACCTCGGTTGTGAACCATAAATGGGAGAGGACCTCAGGGAGGGCATGCGTTTCCTTCTAGCTAGAAGTGGCATCAGTAGTTCTACACGCCCTGACGAGTTTGACTTATGTGGTTGTTGCTGTTGCGAGGCGCCTCGGATATATTGGTCGATCCGGGACCGATGGAGTCATTGGACTCATTTACGCCCAAAGGGCGGGGAAACGCAGTGTTTAGGCATTTTAATCCACATCGATGGACCGGCCCTGACGATCCAAGGGCTCATCTGTGTCTAGGTCCTGAGGCTTGGGCTAGACAGTCTCGAATCAGTGAGGACTATCTTTTGCCTCGGTTCATAGATGGAAATCCAACTTCTAATACGTGACTTTGCAGTTTTGATTGTATAACCTATATATGGCGACATAGTGGTATGGGGCACTTATGTCGTCTGTGATTGATACTTATGATTTGAAGTTGTTTTATACACTATATATTTATAGTAATAATAAAACATGAGATTTCACATACCAAGAATTCTTGGCTATTATAAGGTAAAAACCCTATCCTCCGGTTTGCATTGCATTGTGTGATGGGACCTGGGTCTTATAATAGCTTCATTGTTCTTTATTTAGCATTGCGCTGTTGTTTTATGCACTGGTATTCTTGGGAGGAAACCCGTTCCATGTTATACGGCGTGGTCTCTTGGTTTACCTAACTTTAAAATAAAGATTAATAATTGTTTTAGTTCTCACACCAGTCACATGACTGACCTGGAGTTTATTGTTTTAACCTAAACTCAGGGTGCCCCTATTTTCCGCACGGGCAGCTAGTAGTTTTGGTTTTGCAGATTTATATTCATAGGAACCTGATATACAGCTGGAATGATATCCGGAAAGCTCTGTATCCGTATATCTCTTTCAGTTGTGTTTTGTATTATTTTTCCGCTGCGATGTATTTAAATGTAATTTAAATTTCTGAAATTTTCTGCTGTATAATATTTGGTTATACTCTGTATATTCTTGTACTCTGATGATATTGTTGTATTATACAATTAAATGTTCTTCGTTTTGCGTTCGGATCTGTCGTGTTCTCAAAACAATCATGGGTTTCGAACGGTCTTGGTCGGTTTAGCGATCGATTCGGATCGAGCAAAATTCCTGATCGTTACAATTACGCTGCTACAACGTTAATTACATTGATTACATTTATATAAGTAAAATAATAATAGCGCCCAATTAACGTAAATATTTGTATAAATGGGGAAGGTTCGAATGAGGTGGTAATTGTCAATTTGTCTAAATCAATGCATACAAGTTAGATTTTCCATACTTTTACCGCTACAACATAGGCATGATGGCATAATGACAATATAACAAATAGCAGTGAATGGAAAATATACATACATAACTATTTCAACTTGCATCCTGGGATTGTTGGAATGATTTCAATATTAGATTAAAAATAGAGTATTACATACACTTATGCTTGTATTTTTATCATCCCTATTTCACCTAATTCACCATTATTGGCGTTATGCACATAAAAATGCTTACATTTGACCTATTTCAATTTTGAATGCGTTTGGATTCAAAATAGGATCCAAACCCAAACCAAATCATGAAATAATCAAATCTAAACCTTTTTAGGTTACACTCAATGGTAAATAAAAGTGAATTACATAAAATAGGAATAATAGTAGCAACACCCATATTTATTTTTAATCCAATACAATAACCAAAAATCCACAAAACCCAATTTATCACGACAATATGTACGCAATTATAAGATAGAGGATTTGGGGGTTTTCATATTTACATTATTGAATTTACAAATCCCTCTAGGCATATATATTCACATGAAAATCTATTAAAAGCATGAATATGCCTTAAGTAAACCATATTCCACTTATAGATCTAGGTGGAATAGAGAGAAATCCATGGTAGAATTAAAAGATCTGCAATACCTACTACATTGTATCTGTGGTAGATCTAGATCTGCAATTAGGTATCAGAGCATAGGTTATCCGATTATAAGGGAATTATATGTATGAGAGGCGTATTTGTGAAAAGGTTTTTCAAACTATTATATATATATATACCCTAATAAGCATACACATTTATACTAGGCATCTTTATCATTTTCTTCTTTTTCAGCTTAGATACTATTTCAGGAGTGTACACTAAAGGATTCTTCCTTTTCTTTTCAGATAGTAGAATAGCTGAAAATCCTAACGAGTAGGGTAACCAGGCAAGACCCCGCTACTTGCTAGAATGGTTTCAACAGTGTCCCTGTACTATTGAACATGTGCATGTTGCTAATCCCGCCCCAGTAGCTCCTGCCGTTGAGGTAGCCTTTGATTTTTCTTGCTTTTGTAAAACCTTTACGAATCTTTGAAGGAAATCGTTTTTTGGAAAGGAAGGCTTTGCGAGTGCCTAAGCTTGGGTTATGAACTGTGAAAGAATCTTTGAGGCTACTGCCTGGCCCAATGAAGTAAAAGGAGTATAGCAGCCTGGCATTTAAAGGATGAGGCCCTTTAATGGTGGAACTTAATATCAATGGAGAACGAGGGCCGGATTTTACATGGACCAAGTTCAAGACCCATTTTGAAGAAAGTTTTTTCCAAGGGTAGAAATGACCATCCTGCAAGAGAAATTCATCCACCTCAAGCAAGGAAGCTTGGTCCTACAAGAGTATATATATCCAAATTCTCTTAGTTGTGTAAGTTTGGGAGAGGGTTGGTAGACTCCCCTATGAACCAATCCCTTGGGTTTGTTAAAGGACTGAACTCCCTATTGAAGGAAACCCTATTATCCCATGCAAAATTGGGGAAACTTTTGAAACTCTAGTTGAGACAGACAGATACCTTTTGCACGACTGAAAGTTCCAAGGAAGATAAAGAGGGTGAGAAAGGAGAAATCTCCGACAAAAAGAAGAAAAAGGAATGGTGTAAGAACAAGAAGAAGAACAAATCAAAAAGGACACAAAGACTTGTAAGAGGTGCAACCGCAACGGCCATTTCGGCCAAGGATTGTAGGACCTCATTGGCGAAAAAGGAGTTCAAGGGAAAATGTTACAACTGCCATACAGAAGGACACATGTCCAAAGACTGACCAAATCCCAAAGTTGTCAAAAGCGGCCAGAACTATGCAAATCATTCCAGAGACGACCCCTAAGAGACTAAGGATAGCCTAAACTCGAAGGAATAACCTATATTTTAAGAAATTCCATATATACCTTGTTTGATTCTGGAGCAACCCATTCTTTTATCTCCAAGCGATTAGTAAACCTATTTAATCTTTCCATCTTGGATAGTTCGATAGAGGTGGACAACCCTATCGGAGGATCTAAGTATCTTGATCTATTATGTAAAAACATAGTAATGGAGGTCAACAATGTTGAGTTCCATTGCGAAGCGTATGTGTTGGATTTTATGGGGTATGACCTTATCCTAAATATGGACTTGCTATTGTTTTATAGGGCCGTCCTATATTGCGATAAGAGACTCATTCGTCTTATGAGCCAAGGAGGGCATAATTTGAATATTCCTTGTAGTATTAGAAACAAGGTGCAACGACCCAGGGCTTTTTCGACTCTGAAAATCGACACAAATATCAATGTCGACTATTCAGACATCGAAAATACCGAATAGTTAATAGAAAGAAGTTAGAGGGTGAGGATAGATAAGATAGAACTATTAGAATAGAAGAAGAAGAAGAAGAAGAACACAACAACATCAGAGTAACACGAATCTCAGAGTGAAATGAATAAAATATAGTATAACAAGTAACATTGAAACAAAAATCTGTATTTGTATGTTAGAGTGCAACACTTACATCAAAGCGGAAATAAACAATAGTTATAAAATGCTGCTGAAGCCTCCTGCTCCAAGCTCCATCTAGTGTATCTATCAATCCCGACTACTTGACTTATCGTACAAATTTTAGGCAACCAAGAGTTTAGGGAAAACAAAACAAAACAAACTCTGGGTCAGTCATGGACTGGTGTGAGTAAACTCCAACCATTCGGTTTAACTTTTCAAAATCCTTTTCAAAAGAAATGATAATCATAAGACCGATCCACACATAAATATACATGGTTTTTACCTTACGATAAACCAAAACATTTTCAAAATCAATACTTTTCTGTTATTATAATAATGTCTATTCACAAGTAATTAACAATCTAGTAGAACGCTTGCATCTCACGCTCCACATATATATAGTATACAAAAAAAACCACTAGCGCTTATTGGAGATTGGATTCCGATTATGCCAAGGTATGAGACCACCTGTAGATAGTGTATCTCTAGAGAGGAATACACTGGGTTCAACAAGAACGTCTTGCAACCCAGCCCACACATGACCATCCACTCATTTCTCTTAAGTGTATCGAATATATTGTCACCTACGGTTGCTAGCAACATAACCATTCCCGAGAGATACAGAAGCAAAAAGAAGTAACAAATATGAATATTCTCTAGATGGTGACAATACACCCTAATTGGGCGACCCACTTAGCCATGCTGCCTGCCCGATTTTTGTCATTTCCCGGTTAATGAGGCTTGAGGTCATAACGTATCTTTTGACAGATCACACCTCCATTTACTTTGAATGCCACATCGTCTCACCCGCCAAATCACAAATTTGATTTCCCCAAAAATATCACGGGTATAAAGCTAAGAGAAACGAATTCCTCCGCCACAAAATGTGGACAGTTTGAAGCGATCAACTTACGTGATCCATTAGATATACTCTGTCGGACACTCGTCCACATACGTTGTCCTGGGTCTGGACAAACCGAAGGCATATTCAAACTCCGTCTTCAATTATCTTCATCATATTAGATTTGCAACATTGCTAATGTCCAAACGGATTGGTTTTCAGATAATGAATCTGATCGAGGTCTCTCCGTATTGACAACGAAAATGGTCAAAAATCTTTGATAGTCGGTGATTAAACTATCAAAGGAAAAACAAGTGTGCAAACAATGGTCGTATTTCCAATTGGAAATATTACCAAGAAAATCATCAATCAACACTGATCCCCTTTAATTTAATTTGTCATTAATTTATTTCATTTCCATATTCCCGGTTTTCCATATATTTATTAAATCCCGTTTATCATACAGCTTCTATCTTTAGAAACTATACGTTATTAACATTGGAAAACTTTTCCATATTTACTCCCATTTCTTATTTCCTATATTAGAAAACATTTTCGATTTTTCTTTGAAAAACATTTCCACAACTCCTTCATTGGATTTAAACAGATGTTTAAATAAAGCATCACTATGCCAACACAAACTATTTCACTCATTTACTAAATTCACTTAACTAACCTTCACTATCGAACCTTAACCACTCCTTAGCTAAAAATGAAAACAATCTAGTTTGGGTATAACTACCTCTCAGACCTTAACTGAACACATTTCTAACCTTGAAATAGACAAAGTTCACCTTTTAAATTTTCAACAACTTTCTTATGTAACCCTCGGATTCTATTTACGAACCCATTTCTTTTTCAGAAATCATTTGATTATGACAATAGTGTTATAATCCCATGCTTCCGAAATATAATAACTTAAATATAACATTTATTTATTAATTTAATAAATAAGTAAATGTTTTATTTAATAAAAAAATCTTGATTAAAAACCCTTAAGGTAAATAGTACTTTCCTACATTCGATATAGTCGAATTCAAATGTATAATTCTCTCTCGAATAATCTCTATTCAATTATTTCTCTTTCGAATAAACTATATTCGATTATCACTCTTTCGAATAACTATATTCGATAATCTCTCTTCGATTAACTAATAATCGATAATATATCTTTGAATAACTAATATTCGATAATCTCTCTTCGAATAACTAATATTCGATAATCTAATTTGACTAATTCTATTTCGATTAACTCTAGTCGATTAACTCTAATTCGATTAACTCTAATCGATTAACCCTAATTCGAATAACTAATATTCGATTAACTCTAATTTACGTTCCTATTCCAAGACCAGTTTCCTTTATAAATGTTTTAATTTATAAAATATTTATTTTAATCCATTATTCACATCGAATGTGAAAAATATTTCTTAGATATATATATATACCAATTCAGTTTGATTTCATATTTAAAAATAATATTCCATTTCCATATTCTATTTATTCTTTTATTTGTATAACTATTTCTATAAATCCTCCTTTTCACTTCTAACTGTTAAAATCACATTTAAATTCCCTTTTATAAATGTTGAATTCAAATTCTATTGACCTATCAGTGTTAAAACCAATTTCTACTTCTTTATATAAATTCAGATTTATATATTCAAATTATCCAATGATAAATATTTTCTTAATTTATACACATCGTTTATAAATTAATCTTATCAATTTATCTGTTAAAAACAAATTTCCATTTAATTCTATTTTAAATAAATCTTTTCCACTTATCCTCTTTTATAAAATTCTATTCATTTTATAAAATACTTCCTTTTTATTATACACTAATTATTTCCCAAATATTTACTTTTCTAATTATCCTATTTATTTTCCAATATTCCTTTTCAATTCTATTGTAAATTTTTTACAAATATTTTCCCTTTCAATTCTATTTAGTTTACAAATAATTCTTTTTATAAAATCCATTGATTTTATAAAATCCTAAAATTCAATATCCACTTTGAAATTCCTTTGTATAATTCTACTTATTTTCCCAATAAATATTCCCTTTTGATTTTATTTATTTACTAAATAAATATTCCTTTTATAAAATTCTTTAATTTTATAAATATTCCCTTTTATAAAATTCTTCGATTTTATAGATATTCCCATTTATAAAATTCTTCGATTTTATAGATATTCCCTTTCCAATATACACTTTGAAAATTTCCTATCTACATTCCAGTATCACTTATGGTATTAAAATACCAAATCAAAGGATCAATCATCATTCAACACACAAAATCAATAACAGATTATATACCACATCATATATCAGAATATATGCAAACAGTAAAATAAATGTTAAGGAATCCAGTTGGATCCCTCTGACCTGTTTCCCTACATCCACAGATGTTACACAGTATAATTCATATCAATTCCAATTCAATATAACATATTTTGATGAACAGAATAAATGTTTGTTTAATGATATATGTGTATATCGCTAGCTATAATTTCAACCAATCAAACAACCAAACAATCATCACACAGAAATTAATCATCATTTATTAGTACTAGATTATATTCATAAAAATATAATTTAAACCGAGTTAGTGAGTTTTACTCTCCTTGGTTGATTATCATTAAATAACGATATTCGATCGTCGGACTGGTTAAGGCATTTTATTTTGACATAAATTGAGACGAGCTCCAAATCACTCCAAATCAGTTTCACGGTGAAGCCTACGTCCATACAATCCCAACGTGACCAATTTCGCTGAATTTCGTTTTATTGTGACAAAGTTTTGGTTATTAGAAGTCTGTAAACATTTAAATTAAATAAACATGCGTATTGAATTTTTAAACGAGCCTTAATCTTTAATTACTTCAGCCCAACACCCGAATAGAGCGCACAACCGTATAGCCTTCTTCTCCAACTCCATACGCAACAGCTCCAAACCAATTCCTCTACCATTTCCCAAACGTCACCCAATCCAATCTCCTCCATATCTCAACAAAAACACATGAAACCATCTCCAATCTTCACGTCATTCGAATCTCTACATCACCATCCCAATTTCATGAAGCTCGCGCTCCCTCCACAGTTTGCATTAACAGCCTTCAGCCATCCATCCCAGTGAAATGCGCGATAAAAGTTGATACTGAATCACACAAAAATTTGCACTAAGTCGCGTCTCCATCCCCTAAACCCGAATCCAAACTCCAATTCGAAGATTAAGGCTTCAATTTCCTGCTATTTTGAACACTAGATTCCTGTTGAAACTCACCAACCCCGAAACTGGATCGCACCCTACCAAACAAGCACCAGATCGAAGCTCCTCGGATGCTGAATTCAAATATATATCTCTCTTGATTTATAGATTTTGTTTGGATTTTCAAAGATGGATTTTTACTGTAAAAATGAAAGAGGAACCGGCGGCCTAGTTGTGACCAGAGGAAGAAATGTGTTAAGGTTAGATGGTGTTGGGTATTTATAGGATAGGATAAATTATTTTTTATTCACTTTTATATTTTATTTTAGCCAATTTCTGACTGTATTGGTCTTCTAAAAATCCCGATGATCACATAAAATATCCAAAAATCATGGAAATTGACATGCAGCTAGAGTTTGGCATTACGGACCCAACAAAAATTGTTTCGTCAAATTCCGACTCCATTTGCTCACACAGCGTATTTTAAATCATCAAAATATTGACTATTTTTCAGATTAAAATATCGTACGGCCACATATTGATTTCAAAAATCACGAAAATTGAAATTTAACAATAATTTAATATTCCGGATCCAAAAAAATTAGTTTTGTCGAAAACGGAGGTCATTTGCAAAACTGCTATTTTTAAAGGTCTAAATAAATCCATTTAAATATTAAATATGTCTAAAAATAATTAAGTTAAATATTTATAAATAAATATTATCGTATACATTCATAGTGGAATACCATACAACTCCCAAAATATTTCTTACTGAATGTATAAATTGATAGTTCAAATCCAGTGTTAAATCAGTATTCAATTTGTATTGAAAATCTATTTAAATATAAATAAATCGTTATAAATTATAGAGGAACTCCATAGCGACTATTTGAAATTTTGATTTGGGCACAACTCAAAATCTACACGACGAAATCCCGATTTTTCTCTTCCATTAGAAAATTATACTTCACCAGCTCTGAACGTTTCTTGTTTCACAGAAATTCGACTTAAAACAGATTCTGTATATTCGTTTAAACTTCGAATCACCAAATTACAAACTACAGCGCCATTTCAAGCTCGATTATAATTATAATATAATTCTACGTTCAACTGTCGTTTATATAATATATCTACTAATATAATTCAACTCTAAACTGAATTATATATTATAAATGATCAAATTCACACAATATTGTGAATTCCACTATTTCCGACTATTTCGGAAATTAAATATATTATTCTATTATTTATTAATTAAATATTCAATATTATTTAATTAAACGACCATTTAAATCTCTAAATCACTATTTAAATAATTAAATTAATTAATTATTATACCGTAAAAATATGGGACATTACATTCTTCCCCCCTAAAAATAATTTCGTCCTCGAAATTGCTAAGGTAGAAAACAACCATATTAACTGTTTTAAAATTATTCTTTAATTCTTTAATTTCAGTTTCAACTGAATTAATTTCAATTAAAATACTAATCCATTTCTATTAACGAATATTTTCAAACATCCTGAAATTTTCTAACACTCGAAATTTTTGAAAAATTTCGCCAGCACCTCCGTTGTACGGGTCAATCGGTACAACTACAACTCGCCTCTCTAGGCCATCTCCAATCCAAAAGAAAATCAAACAGCCAAGCAGCTTGCTAAATAGGCTCATAAATCACCAAACTCATATAAAAATAAACATGTATCTTTTTGTCGGGCATATCACGATATCCTTTCATTCTGCTACCAATTCAGCATATACCAAAGTCATCTCAATCAATCTCGAATCATCTATTCTCAAATCCAATCAATCTATTTTCAAACCAAATCTCATGCTCAGCCTCAAAATCCATTACCAATTTCAACTCTTACTCACCCGTCCAATATACTTAAACAAATTCATAACTTACAATCCAATTTTATTCGAGATCGTTATATTTCAATTCTGCTTTCCCTTAACTGGTCTTAAATTCAATTCCTATTTGCTTTCACAAATTTTTATTTAATAATTTTTTTAATTCAACCAGTCTCTTCCTAGGAGGTTTAAACAGCTTTGCTTTTCTCCAAAAACCAATTATTCCCCTTCGGAATTCAAAACAACTTATTTTCTCAAAACAATTCAAAAACAATATCTTCTGTAGTAATCCGTCACTTAAAACTCGAAAATGAATACTGATGATGTGGCTAGCATCATCAGAATTATTTCCCAGCTATCAAAGCGAGTCCAATACTATATCACTTTCTAAAACCATATTTAAACACTTTCATTTGAAATACATTTCAAAATATCCTTCACAATGCTTGTAAAACAATTTAAAATTTCCCAGGATTTTTTTAAAATTCTCATATACTTAATCCAAATCCATTTATCAACACTTATTTAAGTTACTAGAGTTCTAATTTCAATTTTGATTTAAATTCAGATTTACTTTATCTGATTTCACATATTACACTTATATGAATTCTGATTGGTTATTTACAACACCATTTAATTTACAATCTTACTCGATTATAATAGTAACCAACACATCAAATATACCATAATCATTTCAATATAAATCATTCTTTTATATCAAAATATAATTTGGGTAAAATTATTTTGTTTACCCTCTTTTTGAAACATACTGTGTTGGCTTATCGTATTCGAATGTTTAGAAACTCCTACCGATACAGTGGATTAAACTGATTGACCAGAATCCATAAACAACTCAACCAATAAATTTCCACAATATAAAACAATTTTTATAAAATCTACAAATACGATCACTAGTATATATACACTAAACTCAATCTAGGATATTACTAATCCTATCTCTATTGAGTTACGGCTCAGAGCTAAGGTAATCACTTAACCTTCAGCTCTGATACCACTGTAACGACCCAGGGGTTTTTCGATTCCAAAAATCAACACAAATACCAATGTTGACTATTCAGACATCGGAAATACCGGATAGTTAATAGAAAGAAGTTAGAGGGTGAGGATAGATAAGATTGAACTATTAGAATAGAAGAAGAAGAAGAAGAAGAACACAACAACTTCAGAGTAACACGAATCTCACAGCGGAACACATAAAATATAGTATAACAAGTAACATTGAAACACAAATCTATATTTGTGTATTAGAGTACAACACTTACATCATAGAGGAAATAAACAATAGCTATAAAATGCTGCTGAAGCCTCTTGCTCCAAGCTTCATCTAGTGTATATGTAAATCCCGACTACTTGACTGCCCGTACAAATTTTGGGCACCCAAGAGTTTATGGAAAACAAAACAAAATAAACTCTGGGTCAGTCATGGGACTGGTGTAAGTAAACCCCAACCATTCGGTTTAACTTTCCAAATTCCTTATCGAAAGAAATGATAATCGTAAGACTGATACACACATAAATACGGATGGTTTTCACCTTACGATAACCCAAAACATTTTCAAAATCAGTACTTTTCTATTATTATAATTATGTCTAATCACAAGTAATTAACAATTTGGTAGAACGCTTGCATCTCACGCTCCACATATATATAGTATACAATCAAAATCGCGAGCGCTTATTGAAGATTGGATTCCGACTATGGCAAGGTATGGGACCACCTGCCGATAGTCTATCTCTAGAGAAGAATACACTGGGTTCAACAAGAACGTCTTACAACGCAGCCCACACATGACCGACCACTCATTTCTCTTGAGTGTATCGAATATATTGTCATATAACGTTTCTAGCAACATAACCATTCTCGGGAGATACAGTAATGAAAAGAAGTAGCAAATATGAATGTTCTCTAGATGGTGAAAATACACCCTAATGGGGATGACCCACTTAGCCATGCTGCTTGCCCGATTTTTGTCATTTCCCGGTTGATGAGGCTTGAGGTCGTAACGTATCTTTTAACAGATCACACCTCCATTTACTTTGAATGCCACATCGTCACACCCGCCAAATCAAAAATTTGATTTCCCTAAAAATATTACGGGTATAAAGCTAAAAGAAACGAATTCCTCCGCCACCAAACGTGGATACGTTTGAAGCGATCTACTTACGTGATCCATTAGATATACTTTGTCAGACATTTGTCCATACACGTTGTCCTAGGTCTTGACAAACCGAAGGCACTATTCTGTAAACAGAACAACCCTTGCACAAAATTTTTCTTCAATTATCTTCATCATATTTGATTCGCAACGCTAATGACCAAACAGAGTGGTTTTCAGATAATGATTCTGATCTCGATCTCTCCGTATTAACAATGGAAATGGTCAAAAATCTTTGATAGTCGGTGATTTAACTATAGAAGGAAAAAAAGTGTGCAAACATGTAACGACCCATATTTTTGACCCTCAAATCGACAGTAAACCACACATATCGACTGAAACAAATCACCAACACAAGCAGTTAATGGGAAAAGAAGAAAACGAAGAAAGAAGAGAAAAAGAAATCTCAGAATCTCACAGCAAAAGGACAACGTATAATAAACAAATAATGGTTCAAAGCATTTAAAACATTTCCATTTGGCTATAACGTACAATTTATTATCAGAGTTACACATACATAGGTATACATACATTACAGCGGAAAGAAAAATATTATATATAGTAGATATATACCAACTTCGTCTTCATGCTCCAAGGAAGGAAAATCTTCGCTTGCTGCAACATCTACTGACCCGAGCATATTGCATAAAAGAAAACACAACAAACACTCAGATCAGCACTAAATCATTCTCATATTAGTCAAATTAAAATACGAAACAACTTGAGTGTTATGGGTGCGGTAACTCAAGAGATGTTACGGGATTTTTCCATCTCTCGAGGATCCGTTAAACTAATACATACATAGTATAATACGCTATTATGATATTGTTTATCCAGTAAAGTAAATATCATAAAAATAGCGTATTCGAGATTACAATATTACCCTTATGCCGTTTATAGGCATCAACTGTTTATACAGTACCGTAAATTCACCGTACTGGTGTTATCAGAGGGCACTCCGTAGAAGGCAATGCTAAATCAAAATCGTATGGGGCTCGATATGGATCAATATGACAAGGCATTCGAGGAAATGCACAGGGTAGGATCTACCAATTGTACTCCCGGATAGGTGGTAACACATAGCAGCCACTACCGCCTACCTCAGATCACATCCCAATTCAAATCGGCCCAAATAATCATCATCATCATAGTCATAGAAATAGTATCGAAGAAGTGTATCTGATCAAAGGTGCTACCTCAATTAGTCACGGTATAGCTTCTATTTTAGTCATTTCAATTTTGACCCGAAGGTCAGGGCTATTTCGTTATCGTTCATCTTCATCGATTCAATAATCGCCACCAAGTCATCAAACTCATTCTGGATACGTCATAACATTCACAGTTGTCAAAGTGGTATCGACACTAATAGAGAGTATGCCATTTGTTGACTCCGGTCTCTTCAGCCACCAACGCTTACATCTTTCACATCGGTTGGTTCTTTTATATTTCATAAAGGTTAGCTTTCATATCAAAATATCATATTTTGTTTCAAACCCAATTTATATTCAAATAGAATATAACTTCATGTGAAATATCTCGATCATTCCAAACCCGATTATATTCTAAACTAGAATATTTTTCCATATCATATTATAATCATATAATATTTCACCAAATCGATTTATCTTCAAGTAGAATATATTTCATATCAAAGATTATAATTATCTTAAATCGATTTATGTTCGAAATCCATTCATATTCAACTAGAATGTATATATTTCATAACCACTCATTTTAAATCTCTAAGGAGATCCATTTATATTTGAGAAGAATAAAGTTCATATTTCCATATAAAAGTTGATTTTATTCGATTCATATTCATATAGAATGAATTTTTTATCTCAACTCCATTTGAGCCAATGGTTTAAATTCAAACGTTTTCCATTCGGAAGATATTTACACTTAAAAAAATACAATTACGTAAACAGATACTTATGAAAGAAACCATTTATATAAAATAATATATATATATATATAAAATAAAATGTTTAGAATAGGATAAGATAAATTTTAAACAATATATATACATAAATTAAAAGTTTACTATATAGTTTTTTAAAAAATAAAATATAAGAAAAATTAAGTTACAACAAAATAGTTATGGGTAAAGAGTTTAAATAATTCACTCACAAAGGGAATGCCTTAACTTTGGTGGAGTATTATAGGTAAAAGAGACGGAAAATTTACAAGACAGATATATATAAGCAGCGGAAAATAAAACTAACTTTATTTCAAATGTGGTTTATAAAAAAACATTACAGCAAACTGTTCAAACCAACTTTCAAATCATTACATCATAATTTATGTCTTGATTATTATATAAGGAAGCATGAAGCATAAATAAAACTGCATAAATCCCCAAGTCTAGTGTGTCCAAAGCCATAGCCAGAAATAAGAGATTCCAAGTTGTACATTACAGAGTCTTCAAGCTTGGAAAGATGAACGGTCCAAATTAAGCTGAGATATTCCCTCCCTGGTTGCCCGAAGGGGGGGGGGGGGGGACGGAAGAAAAGAAGATGAAAGAAAAATGGGTCACACATATGTCTGAGAAAGTCTAGTGACTTTTCAGTGTGTGAATAAGAAAAAGGTCATGATAGGAGTAAAATGAAAATAGGACAGTACCAGAACAACAAACTAACATAAAACTATACAAGGCAGGATAAACCGAATATACATCGCACCCATGTTTAATTCCATGCACCTACTTATATTTGTCCAACTAGCACTACGTGTTCTTGGTGAAATGACCCCCTTATATCGACCGACTCCTACTCACATGCATTTATCACGTGTGTCATTCGGCCCCCGCTTGACTATAGATACCTGTGCCGGTCCCACCACGGGGTGTATCAAATCCTATGGTGGTAACCCGACACGATTCAAGATGCACAGTGTATGATTACTGATGCCCAGTGCCTTTTTTTTCCACTTCGGAGTACATGCACGCCCATACTCCGCCGAAACCTACACTAATGCACCACCGCTGATGTTTTTGACCACTTATAATCAGCCTAGTAATCGTGGCCTACCCTGCCTAGTTCAGGGTCCCATGATACATCTATGTGGGTTACTGCTGAAATGGGTCCCCATTACTAGGGTTTTCCAGGCAACATGTTAAATTGGTTAAGTGTCCAAATTTACCAAATCCTACCCATCAGTTTAGCTAACATGTTGAATTGGTTAAGTTTTTCCTTAATTGACTTAACCCTTCCACTCTTGCCTTAGCTTTATTAGAGCACCGACCACTCACATTAGTCAGTTGTTGTTGTGGTCACTGGATGTGACGGTCGGTTCCGGACAGTTTTACGCCACAACTCAGTCTAACCTCGGGTCCTTTTTGGGCTCAATGCACTAACCACCCACATTAGACAGGTATTGTTGTGGTCATTGGATGTGTCGGTCGGTTCTGGGTAGTTTTACACCACAACTCAGTCTAACCTCGGGTTAGGCATATTCGTCTTTTCTAAATTTACATATTTACCCTTTTATGCTTATATGTAAATTTCTCAACAATTTATTGTCATGGCCCACTTTCTTTCTAAATCAAATTCATAATTTTTGGTAAGTAAATTATATCATTTCTATGCCATACCATTTGCATGGTTATGAGCCAAATATGTTAATTATGTATAGTTTCATGTTTTTCCCAATGTTACCCCCGTTGTACGTTCGCAAAGTTACATGGGATGTTAGGCTCGACATTTTTGCCTAATTAATAAACTAAGAAGGGGGAAAAGAGGAACTTGCAACATTCCAACATCATACAAAAATATGGATCTAACTACAGATGTGTCACATGAACTTGGCATAATATACTTTTAATTATGAACTTGCAAACTAGATATATGCAACATGAGTCATAAAATAATAATTTTACAAAGAACTACTAAAATCTAATTAGACATGTAGTGGTGAACTTGCACAGGGATTGAATCATGCTAATATTGATCTAACATAAAGGCCTATGGTTCTAACATATAGAGTTGTAGATCTAAACATATAAGTTTACATAATCGTGTTTTTAACCTATAAACTTGCATGTATTCATAACATGATAGCATCACTTAGCTCAACATGTAGATATAATCACCAAATTATACAAGGTCGTAGATATAAACGTGTATGCATAATGGATCTAAACAATTGGCATAAATGACGTGACTTAGCCTAAAACTTGTATGTATCATAATATCACCAAACATATATATGATAATTTCATAACACCATAGGTTTATTCACCAATTTCCACATAATATGATAGGTGCAATAGACCATAATAATTCATAGGCATATATGATAGAATAGACATAAATAAACACAAATTAGCATTACATACAACTTGATACAATTCTATTTTATAATTCATTGCATACCATGTCTTTAATTCATTCACATCTAAAAGATAACTACACTTACAAACAAAAAGTAATTCTTGAGTTCTGGGATCTGTATTCTGAAATTGAATTACTCGCCTTTGACGTAGATCATTGAATTTTCTTAGTTGAATTAGATTAGATTTAATTTTGACGTAGCTTCAATCTTGCCTTTGAGTTGAAAGAGATGACGACTATTCTAGGTTCACCATTGACGGCATGGCGGCTCTTGGTATGAATATTTGTGATTCAAGGTTGAGAGTTAGGTTGCTTTTATAGAGGTTCAATTAATTTAGAGCCATCAGATTAACCCTAGAAGTAATCAAGACCATTCAGTCAAGATAGGATAACACCTCAGCCCAAATGACTTAGTAGGGAGTCAGAAATCGTCATCTTTTCAGATCTTCCTGGGGTGGGGGGGGGGTAGATCGAGCCCCAGGTCGACCTGTAGGGTAGGTCGACACTAGGGTCGACCTGGCGTGGGCGGGAATTTTTCCTGCCCTCTTCTATGTTTAAATTTGAATTTTGAATTTTTGAAACTTCCGAAGGCCATAACTTCTTCATACGAAGTCCAATTCACGCAAACTCGGACTCTATCTCAACCAGAATTCTAAGACGAACGCAATGGCATAACCCGTTTCCCTTAATTCTCAGATTTAGAATTAATTAACCTTTAATTCGTTACTTAAAGGTTTATCAAAAACACGGGGTGTTACATTCTCCCTTCCTTAAAGGATTTCATCCCCGAAATCTTCAAGTCAAGAGGAACATATATCCTACCATCCGATCGTCCATCTACTCAACCAACAAACACAGGCGTCCATTGATCATATGCATAGTGTGTGTATATGTCCTTATCCAATGCAAAATCAGGCGGTCTACTGATTCAGTTGACCTCTTTAATGCAATTTATGTCGGTGTCATGCTTCCATAATGTACGCAATCTTCCCTAATCATACTTTCTACTTGAGTGCACAATCATTCATACAAATGCAACAATCCACATGATAACACATCAACTTTCAATCATATATAAGTACATATATGCATATGCAATATGAAAGTGACTGAGCCGATCTAATACCTAAAGTGCGTGTATATGCATCCATGAGCAACCACTAGCAATCACTTGCAACCACTTGTAACCATCAAGCATAACATGTTTCAAATACATGTTTACATCCATTGGTTTCTACCTAAGGATCGAGAATGGCACTGAGGAAAATACTAAAAAGATAGATACGAGTATGAACAAACTTAAGGAAAAAGAGATCAAAGATGTACCCTCAAAAAGAAAAGGGTAGGCTGCACGTATTTTGGACTCAGTCTCTCAAGTCTCGTCTTCCTCAGCATCACTCCATTGAACCTTTACAAGTTTGACTTCACGGTTGCGTAGCTTTTTGACTTCTATACCCAAGATATGGGTTGGAACTCTTCTCAATAGTCGCCTCTCGTTCTACTTCTACGTCCTCTAATATGCTTAGTTCCACCACTTCCGCAGACTCATGTAAGCACTTTCGTAACTACGAAACGTGAAAGACATTATGAACTCTAGCCAATCTTTCGGGCAGCTCTACTCTATAAGCCATCTTCCCAATCCTTTTAATGATATGAAACGACCCTATAAATCTTGGTGCCAACTTTCCTGCGGATTCGAAGTGAACGACGTTCCTCAAAGGAGATACTTTAAGGAAAACCTTGTCCCCAACCTCAAACTCAAGGTCGGTCCTTCTCTTATCTTCGTTGGACTTTATTCTATCTTTGGCAGTCTTCATTCTTTTTCGTATCAAGTCCACTTTATCTGAAGTTTCTCTAATCATGTCTGGTCCAAGTATGAGCTTATCTGTAGACTACCACCAACAAGTTGGTGATCGGCACGGTCTTCCATATAAAGCTTCGAAGGGTGCCATACCTATGGAGGCTTGATAGCTATTGTTGTAGGCAAACTCCACCAAAGGAAGTTGATTCTCCCATGTTCCTCTGAAGCCAAGAATTCATAATCTCAAGAGGTCTTCTAATACTCTGTTCACCCTCTCCGTATGACCATCGGTTTGGGGGTGATAGGCTGTGCTTAAGCATAACTGTGTGCCTATATCTTCTTGCAAGCTCTTCCTAAACTCGCTCGTAAATATAGGATCTCGGTCGCTAACGATGCTATTGGGTATCCCATGGAGTCGGAATATCTCTTTAAGATATATGGATGCTAGAGATAAGGCAGTCCTTTTACTCTTAACGGGTATGAAGTGAGCGCTTTTTGTGAGCCTGTCAACTATTACCCAAATACAATACTGGTATTGCCTCTTCTTGACCTAGGCAGCCCATCAATAAAGTTCATCGAGATGTTATCCCATTTCCAATGTGGGACCTCTAGAGGACGAAGCAAACCACCAGGATTCTTTTGTTCTATCTTGACTTGTTGGCATACTAAGCACTTCGAGACGAATTCAGGTACATCCCTCTTCATGCCATCCCGAAAGAAAACCCTTTTTATGTCTTTATACATCTTGTCTCCACCGGGGTGTGTGGTCAACTTTGAATGGTGTGCTTCTTCAAGAACTTTCTTCACCAAATCCCTTGCTTGTGGGATGCATAGTCTTCCATCCTGCCTCAACCAACCCTTATCATCGATGGAGTATCTGTTGAGGCAACTAGAAGTCTCACCCCTACTTAACTTATCTATCACATCAACTAGCTGAGGGTCTTCACGTTGTGCGGTCCTTATTGAGTCCAAAAGAGTAGGCCGCACTTCTAACGATGCTAACAAACCAGTCACATGATAGACAGATGGTCTAAAATCAAAGTTGGCTATATACTCCAAGCTCCGCCTTTCAACAAATAGAGAGCTTAAGGTCAGCTTCTTTCTACTCAAGGCGTCTGCTACTACATTGCCCTTGCCAGGGGTATAGGAAATCTCGACGTAGGATGCCAAGAATTCCATCTACCTTTGTTGCCTCAAGTTAAGATCTTTCTACGAGAAAAGGTACTTCAACAGTTTATGGTTAGTATATAATTCAGACTTCTCACCTAGGAGATAATGGCGCCAAGCACAAAAACGATGGCAGCCAACTCTAGGCCGTGGGTTGGGTAGTTTTTCTCATGTACTTTCAACTGCATGCCTCCGTAAGCTACTACCTTCCCCTCTTGCATCAAGACAACACCTAGTCCCGTACCACAAGCATCCGTGTATATGGTAAACATCTTGCTCCCATCCGGCAACGTCAGAACTGGGGCTGTTGTTAGAGCTCTTTTTAAGCGTTGGAAAGTAATATCGCAATCCAAATCCCAAGTGAAAGTTAAGTTCTTCTTTGTCAACTTTGTAAGTGGAGCTGAGATTTTCGCAAAATCTTTGATGAACTTCCGGTAAAAGCCCGCTGGCCCGAGGAAGCTTCGGACTTCGGTTGCATTCCGTGGGACCTTCCAATATTGCACCACAAGTACTTTTGCGGGGTCCACAGCTAATCCCTCTTTGGACACCATGTGTCTAAGAAACCTTATTTCTTCCCTCCAGAAGTGGCATTTTGAGAATTTGGCTTTTAATTGGTGTGCGCGAAGAGTGTCCATGACTTCCTTTAGATGCTGAGCATGCTCTTCCTCACTCTTCGAGAAAATCAAAATGTCATCTACGAAGACCACCACAAACTTATTGAGGAACTCCCTAAACGCCCTGCTCATCAAATCGACGAAGTAAGCGGGTGCGTTTGTCAGGCCAAAAGGCATGACAAGCCACTCGAAGAAACCATCTGGAGTTCTGAACACGGTCTTGTCAATGCTATCTTCAGCCACTCTCAGCTGATGAAACCCGGTAGCTAAATCTAGTTAGGAGAAAACCGATGCACCTACAAGATGATCGAACAAGTCGACTATTCTTGGGAATGGGTGTCTATTCTTCTTGGTCAGCTTGTTTAGCTCCCTATAATCAACGCATAGGCGAAGCGAACTATCTGCCTTAGTTGCAAACACTACTGGAGCACCCCATTCAGAGATACTCCACCTTATAAACCCCTTCTCAAGCAGCTCTTTATCTTGCTGGCAGAGTTCTTTCCTCTCCCTTGGAGCCATGTGTCTAACGGGTAGAGCGACGGGTTTTGCATTATCAACGAGGTATATGCGGAAGTCTATCTCCCGTTTTGGAGGTAACCCTTTAACCTCTTCAAAGACATCCAAGTATTCATGGACCACTCTAACAGACTGCAAATTCTCAATAGACGCATCAAGAGATTATAGATAGCTAAGCATAACAGAGTTCATGGGATTACAAGAAAATTCGAGAGTGTTACCAAGGCGAGTCGTGAGTCTAACCACTCTGGCACCATTTCTGGATAGCCAATCCATGCCTGAAATCAACCCATAGCCCGTGAAGCCCAAAACATAGGCATTGCATCTAAACCCCCCACTTAATATACAAATTTCCAAATCTAAACAAATCATCGACAAATAAGTTGAGCCCCCAATTGGATTTGAAACAACCAAGGGATCCTCTACTAACTAGTGTCTAGGTGCAGAGATTCAACCAAAGCATTTGATATAAAAGAGTGTGATGTGCCAGAATCAAAGAGTGTACGAAGAGGATGGTCAAAAAGATAAACTAAACTCTAAATAGAAACATTTCTACCTTGTTCTTGCGGAGGTGCCATGAGAGCATGAACCTTTCCTCCAGAAGTAGATCCCACTCTCTGCCCTTGCCCTTGTTTTCTTGGGCAGTCCCTAGCCATGTGTCTTGCCTCGCCGCAACGGAAACAACCACCCATCTTCCTTTTCTTCTTCATGCAGTCCTTAACCAGATGTCCAGGAATGCCACAAAAATTGCACTTCCTCTTGTCACGGGTTTTGTTGTTCTTCCCGCCTTTCTTGGAGTCTGTCTTCTTGCTATGTGATCCTTCCCCTTTCTTATCCTGAGATGCTTCCACCTTTGTCTCCTTCTTGCCAACCTTATCTTCTTCTTGTAATAGTGTCATGTCCACCAGTCTCTCATAAGTCGCACCTATAAGTATATGGGACATAGCTACGCTGTGCAGTGGCTCATTCAATCCTTTAACAAAGCAGAGAGCCTTCTTATATGGAGTGTTCACTAACTCCAATCCGAACCTAGCAAGATGATTGAATTGGTTAATGTATTCCTTGACCGACATACTTCCCTGTTTGAGAGCTAAGAACTTCTCCATCTGTAGGCTTCGCTCAGCTTGTGAGAGGAATTTCATTTCAAACCTCATCCTAAAATCCATCCAAGTTTCAATTAGTCTTTCAGTGATTAGTGACTTCCCACCAATAGGAAGCTTCGTCTTTGAGCAACCATACAACCAACTGTATCTTCTGCCTATCATCCACTTCGAAGATATCGAACAAATCCTCAGTTTCTTTAAGCCAGTTTCTTGCTTCCACGAAGGATTCATTTCCATTAAAGTTCTTTCCACCCCTGGCTCGAAAGTCCCTACATATTTTTGAGAAAGCATTTGTACGAAGAGGAGGAGGAGGAACCGCTGCAGCTGGGGGGGGGATGTCTTCTAGGCCTACGTCGTTGGCCCTAGCCTCTAGGTACCACCTGAACCAGCCGAGTATCGGTACACCCTCTTGAAAGTTAAGATTCCCAGACATGCTGAAACGAAAAAGGAAAGATTCAAAAAAAGGATAGAAAGATAATGCGTATGGCTTTGGGGGACTATGCCTTTTAACATAAAATAACAATTTTTCTTGAAAAATACTTCTTTTTTAAAATAGTTTTCAAAAACTTTTATCTGATCTAGTAAACCTTTGCTCTGATACCAAGTTAAACACCCCACCTCCGCTAAGGTCACTCACAAAGGGAATGCCTTAACTTTAGTGGAGTATTATAGGTAAAAGACACAGAAAATTTACAAGACAGACATATATATATATATAAGCAGCGGAAAATAAAACTAACTTTATTTCAAATGTGGTTTATAACAAAACATTACAGCAAACTGTTCAAACCAACTTTCAAATCATTACATCATAATTTCTGTCTTCATTATTATCATGAAGCATAAATAAAACTGCATAAATCCCCAAGTCTAGTGTGTCTAAAGCCATAGCCAGAAATAAGAGATTCCAAGCTGTACATCACAGAGTCTTCAAGCTTGGAAAAATGAACGGTCCAAATTAAGCTGAGTTATTCCCTCCCTGGCTGCCTGAGGGGGGGGGAACGGAAGAAAAGAAGACGAAAGAAAAATGGGTCAGACATAAGTCTGAGTAAGTCTAATGACTTTTCAGTGTGTGAATAAGAAAAAGGTCATGATAGGAATAAACTGAAAATAAGATAGTACCAGAACAACAAACTAACATAAAACTATATAAGGCAGGATAAACCAAATATACATCGCACCCATGTTTAATTCCCTGCACCTACTTATATTTTTCCAACTAGCACCATGTGTTCTTGTTGAAATGATCCCCTCATATCGATCGGCTCCTACTCGCATGCATATATCATGTGTGTCATTCGGCCCCCGCTTGACTGTAGATACCTGTGCTGGTCCCACCACGGGGTGTATCAAATCCTATGGTGGCAACCCGACACGATTCAGGATGCACAGTGTATGACTACTGATGCCCAGTGCCTGCTTTTTCCACTCCGGAGTACGTGCACGCCCGTACTCCGCCGGAACCTACACTGATGAACCACCGCCGACGTTTTTGACCGCTTATAATCAGCCCGGTAATCATGCCCTACCCTGCCTAGTTCAGGGTCCCATGATACATCTATGTGGGTTACTGCTGAAATGGGTCCCTGTTACTAGGGTTTTCAAACCAAGATGTTAAATTGGTTAAGTGTCCAAATTTACCTAACCCTACCCATCAATTTAGCTAACATGTTGAATTGGTTAAGTGTTTCCTTAATTGACTTAACCCTACCACTCTTGCCTTAGCTTTATTAGAGCACCAACCACTCACATTATACAGGTGTTGTTGTGGTCACTGGATGTGCCGGTAGGTTCCTGGCAGTTTTACACCATAACTCAGTCTAACTTCGGGTCCTTTTTGGGCTCAATGCACTAACCACCCACATTGGACAAGTATTGTTGTGGTCGCTCGATGTGCCGGTTGGTTCTGGGCAGTTTTACACCACAACTCAGTCTAACCTCGGGGTAGGTATATTCGTCTTTTATAAATTTACATATTTATCCTTTATGCTTATATGTAAATTTGTCAACAATTTATTGTCATGGCCCACTTTATTTCTTAATCAAATTCATTATTTTTGGTAAGTAAATTATATCATTTCTATGCCATACCATTTGCATGGTTATGAGCCAAATATGTTAATTATGTATAGTTTCATGTTTTTCCCAATGTTACCCCCGTTGTACGTTCGCAAAGTTACATGGGAAGTTAGGCTCGACATTTTTGCCTAATTAATAAACTAAGAATGGGGAAAAGAGGAACTTGCAACATTCCAACATCATACAAAATTATGGATCTAACTACAGATGTGTCACATGAACTTGGCATGATATACTTTTAGTTATGAACTTGCAAACTAGATATATGCAACATGAGTCATAAAATAATAGTTTTACAAAGAACTACCAAAATCTAGTTATACATGTAATGGTGAACTTGCACAGGGATTGAATCATGCTAATATTGATCTAACATAAAGGCGTATGGTTCTAACATATAGAGTTGTAGATCTAAACATATAGGTTTACATAATCATGTTTTTAACCTATAAACTTCCATGTATTAATAACATGATAGCATCACTTAGCTTGCATAAACATGGCATAATTTCTAAATTGACATACAACATATAGATATAATCACCAAATTATACAAGGTCGTAGATCTAAACATGTATTCATAATGGATCTAAACAATTAGGCATAAACGATGTGACTTAGCCTAAAACTTGTATGTATCATAATATCACCAAACATATATATGATAATTTCATAACAACATAGGTTTATTCACCAATTTCCACATAATATGATAGGTTCGATAGACCACAGTAATTCATAGGCATATACCATAGAATAGACATGAATAGACACAAATCAACATTACATACAACTTGATACAATTCTATTTTACAATTCATTACAAACCATGTCTTTAATTCATTCACATTTGAAAGATAACCACACTTACAAAAAAGGAATTCTTAAGTTCTGGGATCTGTATTCTAAAATTGAATTGCTCGCCTTTGATGTAGATCGTTGAATTTTCTTAGTTGAATTAGATTAGATTTAATTTTGATGTAGCTTCAATCTTGCCTTTGAGTTGAAAGAGATGACGACTATTCTAGGTTCACCATTGACGGCATGGCGTCTCTTGGTATGAATATATGTGATTTAGGGTTGAGAGTTAGGTTGCTTTTATGGAGGTTTAATTAATTTAGAGCCGTCAGAATAACCTTAAAAGTTATCAAGACCATTCAGTCAAGACAGGATAACACCTCAGCCCTAATGACTCAGCAGGGAGTCAGAAATCGTCATCCTTTCAGATCTTCTCGAGGGGCGAGGGGGGTAGGTCGACCTGTAGGTAGGTCGACACTAAGGGTGACCTCCTGGTCGACTTGGCCTGGGCGGGAATTTTTCCTGCCCTGCCCTCTTCTGTGTTTAAATTTGAATTTTTGAAACTTCCGAAGGCCATAACTTCTTCATACGAACCCCAATTCACGCAAACTCGGACTGTATCTCAACCAGAATTCCGAGACGAACGGAATGGCATAACCAGTTTCCCTTAATTCTCACATTTAGACTTAATTATTCTTTAATTCGTTACTTTAAGGTTTATCAAAAACACGAGGTGTTACATAAACAAATTTTTTTAAATGGTTATTTGAAAACAACAGTGTAAATATATATAATAATAATATTCTTTAACTAAAAATCATTTCTTTCTTCCAAACTTCAATACTTTAATCTAAACTCCAGTCTCAATGGAGTTTTCCTAGCCCAATGACCTATCCCAACCCATTCCAAACACATTTTCAAACCCATTTCGAATTCAAGGATTCAAAACCATACTCGTGTTAAGTTTAAAACACTCCCAGAATCCTCTATTTTCTTTATTCCAATATTAAATTCAATAAGAATCTATTAAATTCGAGTCTACCCAATCCTTGAAAATCCCAAATCATATTAAATTTGAATCTTTAAACTTCCAATTCACCTTGGGAAAAATTTCCTTAATCATTTCGAATAACATTCAAGATTCAGATCTTTAAAGGAAGAATAAAATTTATCGAAATCGACACATTCCTTTAAATGAAATTTCCCTCAAACAGAATTTCAAATATTTATATCATTTAACCAACCGATGTCCATATATAATTTGCTACCCTATAGCCAAGTGATTTTAAATTTATTCCACAATATTCAGGGATGGATCTATCATTTCAACCCAAATCAGGGTCATAGAGATTTATCATTTCACTCTGTGTTTTTAAATTATTTAAATCGATTAATCCTGGGTTCATTATATGGCCGTAACATCAAGGGCAAATGGGATTTATCGCCAAAAATCAACATGCAATACAATATACTGAAATATGGAGCATTAGCTGTGTCAATATAAATTGAGTAATAAATTTCAACCAACATCCATCACAACCATTCCATTCAACTGATCAGCTTTCAACAATTTCAGGATTTAGCAAGGGTTTGAATTTCCAACTGGAAATCTAAATTAAATTAACTAATCATTGATCTAGATTTGCATGTTAACACACTAGCATGTCAAATTTAAACAAGATATCAACAATCCAACACAACCATGCAACCAAACTTATTTCATAATTTAATTTAATAAATATGGGAGCAATTCAGTTCATCGTGAGTGGAAAAATCACTAACCTTTGCTACCTCAATTGATCGAACATCCAACTAAAAGCCAAAAATTTACAGTCTCCAAACGCATCCATGTTAGTGCCAAAACGTCCGCAATTCCGCCATGATCCTAACGCAACAAACCGCGCGTAATCCGAGGTCGTACGTAAAAGTTATAAATGTTTTATTAATTGAAATTTAATTATATATAAATTAATAAATAAAACTCCTCACCAAATAAATCCTTCCACATCATCATGAATCCCGCCCAAGCCTTCTTCGTAGCAACCGTATCCCGTCGCTCAGAAACACCCAAACCCGATCAGCTTCGACCGCTGATTTCTCTGAGCTTCGACCACCGGAGACCTCCGGACCATGCCCAATCGAACGCCTATCTCCAGGCGCATCTACCCATCCCGGACCCGTCACCTCCGATGAAATGGAGCTGTGCCGCCGCCTCAAAGAACGGAACCGCCTCTATACCGTAAAACGCAAAATTCCCACTCCTCCGTCTATGATACGGCCTACGACCACCACCGTTCGACTCCACAGGCTATCCCCGACAAAACCCAGAAGTTAATTTCTGCGATTATGTTGCAAATCGAAAATCCCCAAATTGACAATTAGGTTTCGAAAATTTTTCCCTTTGACTGCGATTTTCGGTAACCTCAGGCATTGCATGTCAAAACAGAAGGTACCCGCAGGTTCGTATCGTTGAGAGCTTCGATTCAGTATATAAATTGCTATAGTTTTAAGAGATTTGAATTTTGAAGCTTGTAATTTTATTTAGAAACGGTTTGGGAATTCTGTGCCATGCCATTAGAGAAAAGGAATTGAGGAAATGAACGTACAATAGTGAATAGGCTGATAAGGAGGTAATAGGATTTTATTTATATATAGATATAGAAGGCCCCATATTAGAAACAAACAATTATCCACTTATATCGACTCCTTTCACATTTTCTTTCGTACAGTCAAACGACAAGTCCGTTTGTAACACAAATTGAAATCATGTCATAATTCATCGTTACAAATCCAATGGCACCAGTTTCGTGGAATTCCGAGACAGTCGCCAAAATGGTTAAATTCCACAGTTAATTAAATAAATAAAATATTCAATTATTTGATTAGCTGTTTAAATTCAAATTTAAATATTTATAAATTTTCATTTAATCCAATTATGGCTTAAACATATTTCATACATTTAAATCTAAATTTGATTATTTGAATTTAGGTTTGACTTTCAGTTATTATTACCCAACTTAGAATTCTCCATTTCAAATTAAATTTGAATTCCCCATATAAACTAAACATCTCGAATTTATTAATTTATAAAATAAAATTTTCAAATTAAAACCATCCTAAGTATAAACTAAATTAAAAATCAATTTGTACTAAATTCAACCAATCATCAACCTTAAAAATCAACAAAATTTGATTTTTTATCTAATTTTATTCCATTTTATTTATTTTAAATCAAAATTTAAATACACAAAAAATATGGGATGTTACATTCTCCCCCACTTAAAATCTTTTCGTCCTCGAAAAGAGGACGAAATACGATATTAATCAAGTCATACTTATAAAATAGTATTTATAAGATAAGCTATATAGTTGTAAAATCTCATAAATTTTCTAACTTTCGAAATCACGGAAAATTTTGGCAGCATCTCCTTTGTACGGAGAGGTCCGGAAAAATCACATATATAAAAAACTCAATATTTATCTCATCATACAATGAGGCATCCCAAAAATGGGGAAAACACAATATAAACTTAACCCAGACCATATGACACACATATGTACCTTCTTTAGCGTTACACTTGCAATGTACTTACCTTAGCACTTTAGTATTTAGCGCAAGCGAGCTCCAAAGCGTCGTGCGACTTCTTTACACCTGCTACATACTCACATACGCATGAATATTAAACATATATACAATATATAGCAATGTATACAACTTACACAACATATATTGAACATTTCAACAACAAAACCAACATTTTAATAACAGGCCAGCAAACAAATCAATGATTATCACCCTATAAATGATGGAGTTTGACTAAAACACACTAGGTAAAAGTTTTATTATTTGTTTTAGGCTTTCCGGATTGTCCGGATTCGTCGAATTCAGATAAATCGTTCAAAAGTTATGACTATTTTAGTGAAGGCGAAACACCTCAGCCCGTATACTTAAAAATGCAGGTCTGAGTTGTTCAACCCTGTTTTCATCCCTTTAAACGTCAAAATTTTACAAAGTATATTAAGAGAAATTTACTTCAGATCCTGAGCTTTCCGAGTTGTACTCGCACATCGAAATCCGACGTTCCGTTAGGAAGTTATGGTCAAAACAATATAGGTATCCGCTTTAGATTTTTATTTTCTGCGCGCTGAACTACAACTAACATTTGAATTTCAAACTAAAAAACATGAAAATTAGACAGAGCCCCATTAACAAAAGTTTTAATTCAATTTCTGAGGTTTCCAAAAAGTCCGGAGTCATCAGATTCCAATCATCCCATCAAAAATTATGGTCATTTTAGTTTCAGCTTATCGAATGGTCAGATTTACGCATATATGCCAATTTATTTTATTTCAAGTTCAAACTTCCGATTCCAAGATTTGTAAACCTTTAATGCTCTAAAATATTGTTATCCTTTCTTTACTCGAGATATGTACTCCTATTAGATTGCTTACTTCATTCCAATATATTTTCTATTCGTTTCTCGTTCTACTTCAAGCGTTAAATTCCAATTAAAACTCGAATTCATTCTAAAGTTTCAACAACCTGATTACATTAGCTCTTTAATTCAATACCATAAATCAGTTTACCAAAATTTCATTACTTTTTCTTATTTAATTCACACATATTATAATGAATGTCACTCTATTTATCCAGATTCGATTTAACTAATCACTTGAACTAGTCCCTACTTATTTATTCTAATTATTCAAGTTCATCTGCATTTCATTTCATTTATTTCTATTTGTTCTAAATCGACCAATTCAAATTTCTCGAGTTTAGTCCCATTTATACTGATTCATTTGACTTAATTGAATCTACATAGTTCTAATTCCTTCTATATTCTAATTTAATAAATTAGACTTCGGGTTTATATTCCTTATACCTTGTTTCATATTCCCAACCCTTATTCTATTTCGTTTCCTCGTTCTACTTAAGTAACTTCAAATCTATAATCATGAGTTTGGCCTGTTAGGATTTTATATAAACCATTCTATTTTATCTCGTTTGCCAAATTTTTATTTACTTACCTTCCCATGGAACTTTAGTATGGACTCGCACTTACTCAATTCAACTATCTATATAATTCTAAAGCGACCTATTTCTTCTAGGTTGTTTTTATTTTATTAAATCCATTCAACTCAGACTAAGTTTTATTTTTATATCTCATTTTGATATCACTAATTCCAAATTTAGAATTCATTTAACTATTACTTTATTTTGAATAAGCCAAATTTGTATTTGCATCTCATTGTTCTTATTTTGACACTTCGATTCATACCTTAACCATTTTTCACTTATTCTCATTTCATTATTTATACTTAGATTTATATTCAATATATTGTCCAAATGAGGTCTAACCCATTTAGATTTTATACCTTCCTCCTACACGTACTCTAATTCACCATTTAATTTCTTTGCTTTAGTCTATCGACCATTGACATTTCATTCCCAACTAAATCTCTTATCAATTTTCTTCTCGACTAACTTAACTTACTCATTACCTATTTCACATCATAAGTTGTTACCATTTTTATTTCACCACCAAATTCTTCAATTCATTTTAGACGACTTAAATTAACTTTTATTCCTATATTTTCCAGTACTCCTATCGACCAACTTAGAATTTGTCAAACCTTACTATTATACTTATGAGTTTTAATGATTATTTCCCGTTTCCCTTAACATCTAGCCCATTTCCTAGGTTTGGAATTTAACATTCCAAAGAATCGAGTTAATTTGGTATTTAAATCCATATTATTAGTTAAGATGGACTTAAATACTTTGATTCCGGGTTTAAACTAAGTTTAAAATAATCTAAGTACTTATACTATTTTATAGGAAAACATGCCATAAAAATTTTAAGCCCAATTCTTTAATTACCAAAACATATTTTTTTTAAAAGTATGTTTAATTTAAATTTTAACTTTAAATAAATATTCTAATACCTTTATATAAAATTCATATCATATGAAATTATATCCAAAATACTTTGTCGAATCCACTTATAAAAATTACTGAGGGGTCTCTCCCCCACTTAAACCTTTCAGAATAAACATCGATAATGTGCGTACTCATTACCGACGTCGTTTCTAAGATCCAAGAAGGGATTTTACCCAATTTTTAAAAATCCTTAAAACCATTTTCTTTCGATCATACCTATAATATGATATTATTTAAACTTTGGCAAAACTATTTCCAAAGATACCCTAGGATCATGTTTCAAGTTCATTTCTATTTCAATCACAAACCTTTTACGCCCAATTATACCTACAGGTATTTCATTTCAAATATATTCTAAATTCATTAAATTTCCTTATTAGATTTATTATCTAATCAACCTTAATAGATTATAACCTAATATTATTACCTACTAACAACCAGTACTTACACATTTAAAACCAATAATATATATGAAATATAATCGGAAACCATATTATGTTGAACCATTTTGTTTGATTATTTAGGAATTCCTATTGATTCTATGGCGTCCCATATATCGATAGGAATCCATAAATATTCAACAGAACAAGTCAACATAATGTAAAACAAATTTATATCAAAAATACAAGTACACTCTCTTATATCACTCAAACCCATTCTAGGGTGTTTCTAACCCCATCTTTAATGAGTTAATTCCAAAACAGAGCCAAGGTTATCGCTAACCTGCTCTGATACCAACTGTAACGACCCATATTGTAAAACCCCGTAATTTTCAATATTAATGTTCACAAATTAAAGAATAACTAATCATAGATTTGAGAATTAAGGGAAAAGGGTTGAGCCATTGTGTTCGTCTCGGAATTCTGGTTGAGAAAGAGTCCGAGTTTGCGTGAATCGGACTTCGTATGAAGAAGTTATGGCCATCGGAAGTTTCAAAAAATTCAAAACAGATTTCAAAAATTCAAATTTCAGAGTTAGAATGGGCTAGGTGGGAAATTTCCGGCCAGGGCCAGGTCGACCTACCCTCACCAGGTTGACCAGGGGGTCGACCTGCCCTCCCCCCCCCCCCCCCCACACCCCCGGCAGACTTGATTGATGTCCTGTTTATGACTGTATGCTGAGTCATTAGGGTTTCTGATCTGCTCTAAATGGCTGGGGTTAATTCTGGGTTGATCGAACGGCCTAAATCAATCCTAAACTCTATAAAAACACATGTAGTCTCAAACCCTAAAATCAAATTAAAATTAGAATCATGGCCTCCATGCCGTCACCTTGCAACCTAGAATAGCCACCACCAATTAGAGAGGAAGAAAAGCTAATCAAATTCAGTTCTAATCTAACCGCAACAAATTGTCTTCTTCAAAGGAAAGCTAATTCAACTTCATAACTCAGGTTTCAGAACTCAAGACCTTCTTTGAGTTGCGAGTTCAATTTCTTTACTAAAATAATTAACAATTTAATTGGATTAAGCTATGATGTGGATTATATGGTTATGTTGTGAATTATTGACCGCATGTTATTATCTATGTTGCAAATTCTATGATGTTATCATCTATGTTGTAAAGTTGTGATGTTATCATCTATGTTGTAATTCTATGATTGGCTTATGTATAATCAATTCATAATGATGTTTCATATGCTATTTTGATTATGTTGTTGGAACTAATTCATATGATAAATCATATGTATGTATGCAAGTTAGGATGTTAATTGAGGCATGGATCATATGCAAGTTAGTGAAAATTTTATATATAACCTTACATGTTTCATGACATCTATTTCGTGTGTAAATTGGATCTAAAGTTAGGCTATGACATGTGTGAGTTATACAAAATTCTATATGCTAGTTTACATGTAAGTTTACACCATCGTTTATGTTGCATAAATCACATATGCAAGTATATACATATATATATGTTTGGAGTATGAATCATGTAATGTAAGTTTGTGGTTATTGCCTATGCAAGTTTACACCTTATGATTAGATCTATGACGTACATGGTTTATGCAAGTTTGTGACTACTACCTAAAAAAGTTCACATCTTTAGATTTAGATCTAAGACATATGTAGTTTAATCAAGTTTGTGACTTTGGCCTATGCAAGTTTTAGATAAAAAACCTCATTCACACATGCAAGTTCACCCCTTATGTTTAGATCTAGTTTTATTTCTATGTATGTTGTGATATTTTCTCTTTATTCCATAAGTTAGACTATTCGAGTCTAACGTATATTTTACGTTAATCGAACAAACGTACAACGTGGGGGCAATGGGATAATATTAAAAGATTTAATTTTGAGAATTGGCATAAATGGCTTAAATGGCATAAAATAAATCTGTGATGATAATTGGTATGATTTTGCATACCATAAATAGATGGACATAATTGAGTCAATTATGGCCATAGTTAAATTTGGAATTGATTGATAATTTGAATAGGGAAATTAATTCAAATTGGGTAATAATTAATTTTGTGTAATTAGTCGTCTAAGACACGAGGTTAGGCTCTTTTGTGGTGTAAGACTGCCAAGACCCGCCTGGCAAATCCAACTGCCACAAATGCCAGTCTAATGTGGGAGGTCTTAGGCATAAATTAAATACGTAACAGTTGTAAAGACACGAGGTTAGGCTCGTTTGTAGTGTAAGACTGCCGGACCCGCCCGGCAAATCCAACTGCCACAAATGCCAGTCTAATGTGGGAGGTCTTTATAAGGTTACGGTCTTAATGAATTAAGAAACACTTGACTAGATAAATATGTAGTGGGACATGAGGGGTTTAAGTGGGTGCCTTGGGTGGCATGCGGAATTAAGTGGGTGCCTTGGGTGGCATTTGAAATACGATTAGGAACACTTAACCAAAATTGAACATGTAAGTGAACATGAATAAGAATAGGGTTAAGTGGGATGTACTAGAGGGGACCAAGCTTAGGTGGATGGCTTGTGTCAAGTAACGGGGGCCCGTTTCAACCAGTAACCCATAAGTATCTATGTGGGCTTGACCCAAGTCGAGGACGGGACACGCATACTGGGTTTGACTGTAAGAGGCCAAAACGGGTTAGCGGTGGCAACGCAAGTCCAATGGGTTCATGTGCATGTGTGGGCCCAGGCTGGTAGGCAAGACAGTGTTGCATCGTGTAGGTATAAGCCATGCATTGTTGGTGGTATCGGGTTGCCACTTTGGGGAGTGATACACCACACTATGGGGCCATCACGGGTATCTACGAGTTTGGGAGTCGATCGCAAGGGGGCAGTAGGTACACCTAGTGGAGATAGGGGCAGGTGGCACCTATGAAGGCAACTAGGGGTGCACGAAACTACCATTATCATTATTAAGTTCTGTAGGCCGGATCAACCTTGGGGTGACTAGTGGTGGTGTAGTATAGTAATTATCTTATAGTGGTTTAGGTGCGCCTTTAATGTTATCTTTGTTCATCTTATTTCCTTGTTTACTCTGTCATACCCAATTATTCATAGTCATTCCCTTATTTTCCAACTTATGCCTTAGCCTAGTTATTTTGGTAATTATATTGTTAAAGTTATCGCACTCGCCAGACTTTATGTCTGACCCCCTTTGTTTCCACCTCTTTTCTTCCTTTTCCCCCAGGTGCTCAGGATGGAACCAGCACCAGTGAAGCTTGATTTTGGACAGCTGTATCTCTTGCTTTTAGAAGTTGCTTGGATTGCTGAAGTAAAAGTTCAGCCTATCTTATTTATGGCTATTTTGTGTCGGGATTATGTCTTTCAATTTATGTACTCTGATTTAGTCAAGATGGATATTATGTACTTTGACCCTGGTTTTTGATGATTTAATCAAACTTATGTATTTACCGCTGCAATGAAATGAAGTTTTTAAATTTTCAAGTACTATTTATATCTGTCTTGTTGTTAAGTTTCTGTTCTATACACACTTAAAATGCTCCATAGAAGTTAATGCATTCCCTTTGTGAGTGACATTAATGGACGTGGGGTGTTACACGTGGTACCAGAGCTGAAGGTTACCAGAACAGATATGAATTTTGAAAAACTGTTTTTCAAAAACACTTTTATAAAGAAGTACCTTCAAAAGTATGTTTTAAGGAAAGTATTTTCAAGAGAAAAGCTTATTTTAGAAAGCATAACCCCCAGAGCCATATATCTTTCCTTCGGTTCTTTTGTATTGAATCTTTCCTTTTTCGTTTCAGTATGTCTGGAATTCCCGAGATACCCAAGGGGATACCGATAACAGGATGGTTTAGGAGGTATTTGGAGACTAGGGTCACCACCGTGGGTCTAGCAAATGCTCCTCCTCCTCCTCATCCTCCTCTTCGTGTTGATACTTTTGCAAAGATATGTAAGGACTTTCGGGCAATGGGTGGAAAACCTTTTCACGGAACGGAGACATTTGTTGAAGCTCGAAATTGGCTAAAGGAGGTGGAAGAATTGTTTGGGATCTTTGAAGTGGAAGATGGAAGAAAGGTCCAGTTAGCTGCCTGGCTAATGAAGGATGAGGCCTCGTTTTAGTGGGAGGTCACTAATGGAGAGCGTCCAGTTGATACATGGCCAGATTTCAGGCGGAGGTATGAGGCAAAGTTTCTCTCACGGGTTGAAGAGAATTTATACATGGAAATATTTTTGGCATTGAAGCAAGAGAATCTATTAGTGAAAGAATACGTCAACAAGTTCAATCAGTTGGTGAGATTTGGCTTAGACTTGGTGAATACACCCGAAAAAAAGGCCCTAAGATTTGTTAAGGGTTTGAACGAGCCGCTTCATGGGTTAGTTATGACCCACATCCCCATGGGGGCTACCTTTGAGAGGCTAGTTGACATGGCGCTTATGCATGAAGAGGAGAAGGGCGCCAATGCTAATAAGGCACCCGAGAAGAAAGGGGATCAAAAGAAACCGCAACAGTAACAACAGAACAAGAAAGGTGGTAAAGGCAACAATGGTAAGGGAAAGAAAAGATGCTTTAACTATGGGACACTAGGCCATCTAAGCAAAGATTGTAGGAAGAAAAATAAGACTGGTTGTTTCCACTGTGGCGAAGCGGGACATCTGATCAAGGACTGCCCAAGGAAAGGGCAAAGGGTAGGGTCTACCTCGGGAGGACAGATGCAGGCTCTTATGGCACCAGGGCAGGCAAGGGGCAAGTTCAGGCTCTCGTGGTCCCACCGCTGCAAGAACGAGGTAGAGCAATTTCCTTTGAAAGTTTAGTTTTTCTGTTTGATCATCCTGTCCGTACTTTATTCAATTCTGGAGCATCACATTCTTTTAACTCTACATCATTAGTTGAAACACTGCACCTAGATATTAGTTTAGTTACAGATCCCTTAGTAGTCTCAAATCCTATTAGTGGTTCGGCTCATCTTTCTATGATTTGTCGGGATTTGAGAGAGTTTATCTTGGGCGTTGGGTTTGAATGCAACGCCTTTGTTCTTGGCTTCATGGGCTACGGCTTGATTCTAGGTATGGATTGGCTAATTAGATATGGGGCCATCCTAGATTGTGAAAGAAGGGTAGTTAGATTGTTGACTCGTTGTGGAAAGACCCTTGATATTTCTTGTGACCCTAGAGGTCCAGTAATGCCTAGCTACCTAGAATCTCTTGATGCATCCGATGATGATTTACATTCTGTTCGTACAGTCTATGAATATGTTTATGTCTTCGATGAGGTGAGGGGTTTACCCCCAAAACGTGAGATAGACTTTCAAATATATCTAGTAGATAATGCAGAGCCAGTTGCATTGCCAGTGAGCCACATGGCTCTAAGAGAGAAAACAGAACTCAGTAAGAAAGTGAAAGAATTGCTTGAGAAGGGGTTCATCAAACGTAGTATATCGGAGTGGGGTGCCCCAGTAGTATGTGCCACGAAGGCGGATGGGTCCCTTAGACTTTGTGTGGACTATAGAGAACTTAATAAGCTTACTAAGAAGAATAGGCACCCACTGCCGAGGATTGATGATCTCTTCGATCAATTAGTTGGCACCTCAGTGTTTTCGCAGTTGGACTTAGCCACAGATTTCCATCAGTTGAGAGTGGCTGAGGATAGCATAGACAAGACTGCCTTTAGGACTCCGGACGGCTTCTTCGAGTGGCTTGTGATGCCCTTCGGTTTGAAAAACGCCCCCGCATACTTTGTTTACTTGATGAGTAGAGTGTTTAGGGAGTACCTTAATAAATTTGTGGTAGTCTTTGTGGACGACATCTTGATCTTTTCTAAGAGCGAGGAAGAGCATGCCCTACATCTTAGGGAAGTGTTGGAGACCCTTCGAGCGCATAGCCTTAAAGCTAAATTTTCTAAATGTCACTTTTGGAGGAAGGAAGTGTGATTCTTAGGGCATGTGGTTTCCAAAGAAGGGATAGTTGTGGATCCCGCAAAGGTAGTGGCCATCCAAGATTGGAAGGTCCCTAAAAATGCTATCGAGGTGAGGAGTTTCTTAGGGTTGGCTGGCTATTATAGGAAGTTTATCAAAGACTTTGCAAAAATATCATTCCTATTAACACGCTTGATGAAGAAGAACCTAGTTTTCACATGAAACGTAGATTGTGATGATGCGTTCCAACTTTTAAAGAGAGCTTTGACCACAACCCCAGTCTTAGTGTTGCCAGATGGGAATAAGCTATTTACCATTTATACTGATGCTTGTGGGACAGGAATAGGCGTAGTCTTAATGCAAGAGGGAAGGGTAATAGCCTATGGAGGAAGGCAGCTGAGAGTGCATGAGAAAAATTACCCTACGCATGACCTAGAGTTGGCCGCTATTGTTTTCGCGCTTAAGTCTTGGTGCCATTATCTTCTTAGCGAGAAATTCGAATTGTTCACTGACCATAAATTGCTAAAATACTTGTTCTCTCAGAAGGACTTGAACTTAAGGCAACAAAGGTGGATGGAATTCTTAGTGTCCTACGATTTCGAGGTAGCATATACCCCTAGCAAGGGTAACGTGGTGGTAGACGCCTTAAGTAGGAAAAGGTTGTCCTTGAGTCCATTGTTTGTTGAGCGGTGAAGCTTAGAGTTCATCTCTACGTTTGACTTTAGACCTTCCATTGACTTTGTACCCAATTTGCTAGTATCCTTATGGGCCAGACCTACACTTTTGGGACGGATTGGTTAGGCACAGCAAGATGACCCACAGTTGGTTGATTTAGTAGAGAAGCTCAAAAGGGGGATTCATCGAGCCATCTCAGTAGGTATACCCTAGATGATAAGGATTGGTTACGTAAGGACGGTAGAACTTGTGTACCATGGGACGAGGATTTGAGGAAGACCATTCTTGATGATGCACATCGTTCGAAGATGACTATCCATCCCGGCGGGGACAAGATGTACATGGACATGAGACGAGTTTACTTTTGGGCCGGCATGAATAGGGATGTGGCTGAGTTTGTCATTAGATGCTTGGTGTGCCAACAAGTAAAAGCAGAGCACAATAAGCCCGGTGGGTTGCTTCACCCATTGGAGGTCCCACAATGGAAGTGGGAAAGTGTCTCGATGGACTTTATTGATGGGTTACCGAGATCGAGGAAGGGTAATACCGGGATTTGGGTCGTGGTATACAGACTTACTAAGAGCGCCCATTTCATTCCCATGAAGAGTAAGAGGACTGCTCCATGGTTAGCCTCCGTGGACGAGTGTCTGACAGAGTATTTCCAAATGGGTCACGTACGTTGATTTCTTCAAACGTATTTCTATTGATGGCGGAGAAGGCCGTACACCTTCTCTTAGTTAACCGCAGTGTACTTTTGTGGACATCAATTAGTGATATCTGGCGGATCTGACGATGTGGTATTCAAAGTGAATAGTGGCCAGATGTTCTAAAAGAAAATTCTAGCCTTAAGCCTCATCAACCGGGAAATGACAAAAATCGGGCAGGCAGCATGGTTATATGGGTCGCTTTTATTAGGGTGTATAATAACCTATCTAGAGAAATTCCATTTGATTCTTTAACCTATATTCGATGCTGTCCCTTTTTGGGGAGACGGTTACAGATCCCAACCGTCGGTGATATACATTCGATACACTCAAGCGAAATGAGTGGTCGGTCATGTGTGGGTCGGGCTGCAAAACGTTCTTGTTGAACCCGGTGTATTCGCCTCTAGAGATACACTATCGGAAGGTGGTCCCATACCTTGTCATAGTCGGAATCCAATTTCCAATAAGCGCCTGTAGTTTTGGTTTGTATACTATATATGTGGAGCGTGAGATGCAAGCGTTCCACTAGATTGTTATTTAATTGTATTTAGGCACTATTATAATATCAGAATAAGTTATGATTTCAAAATGTTTTGGGTTATAGAAAGGTAAAAACCATCCGTGTTTATGTGTGGGCTGGTCTTACTATTATCCTTTGATTTCGTAAAGGATTTTCCAAAGTTAAACAAGTTGTGTGTGCTGTGAATTTATCACTGAAAGTATTCCAGACTGACCTGGTGTATTTTGCTTTACATCAAATGTGCTCGAGTCAGATCGAGTACCAGGTTAGGGTTCGCTTGGGTTTCAGGAACTGGAAGCAGGAGGCTTCACCGCTAGTTACATAAAGTTATTATTCCGCTGTGACTGATATATGTGTACTCTGATGGTTGGTATGTATATACTGTTCTTTTTTGTATAAAAAGATTCGTTATATTATATTTTTTCTGTTCCACTGTGAGATTCTGATGTGATGTTCTTCTTCTTTCTTCTAGTCTAATATTTCTTTCTTTCTTTTCTCATCCTCTAATTTCTTCCTATTAACAATCTGGGATTCAATACTTGGTTTTTGGCAAGTTATATGAGTTTATATATTATTATCCAAAATTCGAGCGTCGAGTTTTCCCCGGGTCGTTGCAGTGGTATCAGAGCTATTGGTTTAGTGATAACCTTGGCTCTGTGGAGCAGCTCAATAGAGATAGGGTTAGTAATACCCTAGATTGAGTTTGCGTGTATTTATATGAGTGCACATATTTGTAATTTGAATATAAAATTATTTTTAAATTATTTTGTAAATGGGATAAATGAAATAATTTTACCTAAATTATATTTTGTATAAATAAAAAGAAATAATTATCTTAAATTGTGACTGATTGTTTGATACTTGCATTGTCTTGATTGGTTGATTTGAATGTGTTTGATTATGGGATTGGATTGGATCAAACAAAGGACATTTGAAATTTGAAGTGTGAAATATGAAAATTTAACTCATCTTGGGATGAATAAATCATATAATTAAATTTGAACTTGAATATGGAAATAAAATATAACTTTAGTCCACACTAATTTGACTTGAGTTGAGAAATAGAAATATCCAAATGGAATGATTTAGGATTATTTGGGTAAGATTGAATTCATGGATATGGATTAAAAGTTGGATGAACTTGATTGAAACCAGGCTTGAATTGAATTGATTTATTGAGATAAATCCAGGATGGTATGGATATTTGAATTTGACTGGTATTGTTTTGAAACTAATGAAGTTCATTAGAGTTGAGAACATGTGCAGAAGAGCTAATTTATGCCCAAGAAGAATATGCAGTTAACTGAATCTAGTCTGATTAGAGCTGCATAGTAATTGAGCAGGCTCGCTTATTGTTTATCGCTAATTACGTAATAATGCTTGCAAAAAGGTACGCCTACGCCAAATATGAATTTTTGGTTTGGTTTGGGTTTTAAATTAGATTTTTCCTTTTTCCGACCGTGTTGGTCGAGGTATACGTATTTATTGTTCCTGCAATATTGCAGATGTGCTCCGTACAGGGGAGACTCTGCCAATTTTTTTTCAAAATTTAAGGTGTTAGAAAAATTTCAAATATTTTTAGAAATTTTTGTTGATAAGAAATAAAATTGTTTTTCGATTGAAATTATTTGAATTAGTTTTTAATTAGAAATTTCGAAAGTGAGGATTTTAATTAAAATAGATTTTGAAATATAACGAGTTTGTAGCATTTTTCTTACCTTAGCAATTTCGAGGATGAAATTATTTTAAGAGGGAAGGAATGTAATGACCAGATTTTTAACCATTTAATTTAATTTTTTTTTAAATATTGATTTGAATTTAAATGTTTTGGAATTAATGAATTTGAATAATTTATTTGTTTAAATAATATAAATAATAAATTAATTGCAAAATAATCGAAATTGGTTGAATTTGCGCTGTTATATGATTTGGTAACATAAGAGGATTTATTTAAGTTTATATTTAAAATTTATTTATGATTTCGCGTATTAAGCGATGTTTAAACGTTTGAATTATAATTTTAATTATATAATGAGCTGCAATGGCGCAGTAGTTCGTAATATAACGTTTTGAACTTCAATTGGTCGTACATGATCCAATTTAAGTCAGATTTCTTCAAAACAAGAAATTCCGAATCTATTTGATAATAATTTTCTAATGAAGCAGAAAAATCGAGTTTTCGTATTGTAGATTTTGTTTTATGGCCAAATCAAATTTTCAAATAGTCGCTATGGAATTTGTTTATTTATTATAGCGGTTTATTTTATATAGAAATATATGGTTTTTAATTTATTTAATATCGTTTTGGCTCAGAATTCAACCAAGAATATTTTATTTTGAAATATACATGAAATTATGCTCGGGTATGGCCAATTATAATATTTTAATATTATTATATTGAAGTATTTTAAAATTGGTTTATTTTAATTCAAATTGGGCCTTTTAAAAGGAACTTTATTCAAATAATCCCCATTCTCACTCGTTGTTAGTTAACAATTCTAATGATTAGATTATATGCTTAATTCTAATAGGAAATAAAGTAGTAAAATGATTATTCCTCAAATGACTATTCATCTATTCTATTTTCATTAAATAGAAGGAGGAGTAGGAAGAGTGGAAGAAGGGTAGATATTCTCGAACGAAGAAAAGGATCCAATTACTTCGAAAGAATTGAACGAGGAGCCGTATGAGGGGAAAATCTCATAGAGTTATTCTGTTAGCGTGGCAAAATAAAATGCGAATAAATCGACCATTTTGACTCGAACGAGCGCCATTCGCACAAACGGACTCGAATTTCGGTGAAAAAAGATTCATTAGGATCGTATTGTCGAATTATATTATGTCATTCATTCCCGTTACGATTGGAGATCGTGTTTGATCACGGTAACCAATAAACAGTGATTAGAAATTGCGATAGGTACGAATAAAAATCATCAGTCGCGTAAGATAAAAACCGTAAGTCAAATCAGAAATAAAATAATTAAAAAAATATGAAATAAAATATTATATATTTCTTCTATATAATAATCTACGGTGACACCTAAATCCCTAAATCACATTTCCGTTACTTTTCTTCTTGCTTCAAACCGAAAACTTCAATAAAATACACCATCTTTTAATTCAAAAATAATTCACCAAAATCCCTATAAATCCAAAGGAGTACCCGTTTGATTTGCTACTAGTTTAAGGCTCGATCTAGTGTGAATTTTGTACAGATCGGTCAAGGGGTTGGGTGAAAAATTGGGAGGAGTTTCTGGTATGTATTATTGGAAATGGGGTTCGGTTTTTGTCACGGTGGAGGGTCTGTAGACCACCGGAATGGGCGAGATCGGTCGGAATGGAATGTTGGAAGGACGGCGGAGGTGTTGGTGGCGGTCTGGTGGGGTCCGGCTTTTTGGGTCGGCGGTGACATTGAGTCGAACGGAGGCAGTTTTTGTTTGATTTTTCTGTTTAGTGAGTTCGGTTTTTGGAGGCATGGGTGTTTATGGTTCACCGGAGAATGTGAGGGCGGTGCGAGTTGGAAGAGCAGGGGATGGCGGAGGTCTCGGTGGCAGTCCAGTGGGGCCACGACTGTTAGAGGCAGAGCAGTATTGTGTTGAACGGGGTGTTTTATTTCATGGTATTTTGGGATCTGAGGTTCATATTTTTGGTTTCAGTCAAACTAGGGACCACCGTTGGTTTGTGGGATGGTGGCGTTGGTGGGGCGTCGGAGGCGAAGGGTTTGCGGTTGCCGGAAGTTCACCAATGATGGTGTTAGAATCAGTGTGAGGTGTAGTGCCTGTTATTAGGTTATAAAAGAAATGAGGACATCTATTATTACCAAGAGGAAGGAGATTAACCGGTAATTAATAGAAGGTGATTATCAGGTTTTATTTAACGTTAATCATGGGTTAGGATAAATTAATGATTTTAGCCAACACATATATTAATTCAATTAAAAAGCTAATGATTTTGATAATGATCCATTTAAAATCTAATAGGTTTTATCCTAAACCGGTTTCACATTGGAAAACCTTTCATGGATTTTGGAAAAACTAATTACGCTTGAACATTTATAATGGAAATTAAATGCTAAAATATAATTAGTGAATTTAAATAATTCTAAATTTATATTCAAACATTGTAAATTGTATAACTTTCATGTTTGTGAACAAAATTGGAAGAAACTGGTGTCGATGGGATCGTATCGATGGTATAGACGTGTACGAGCTGAAATGATGTAATTCAAAGGACGCTGGAATTTTATGTAGTTTTAAACGCCGGTGTGAAACTACAAAACAACGCAATATCGCCAGAAACAAAATTGGTGAGTTAATTCTCACACCTTCTGGAATCTTGTGATGTGGTAAATTCATATTAAAATATAATTTACCGTTATAAGTATAAATTGGTTGATTGGTTGCTGTTTTTCATTGGTTAACTGTGTTATACTATTGTAATTTATTTCATATATTATTATGAAATGTATAACGAGCTGTGGTGCAGGGAAGAACAGGTTGGAGGGATCCGACCGGAAATATTATATATGTTGTTTGTTTGTTTTATATTATTGATATTTGAACTGATTGAACCCCATATGGTAGAAAATCCTGTTTGAGCGTGATGGTTGAATGGACATTCACCTGTGCTGTGTTTAAAACCAACCGATGGTGTTGATTGAGTAATTGGCAGTGAATGGCCTAAAATGTGTTGTTTTAGACGTTGTTCTACCGTTCGGTAAATCGACGTAGTTTTAAAGTTATAAATTATTTTATAATTGAATTGAGATTTTTCAGTCATTTTTATTAATAATTAAAATAGAAGTTTATTAAAATATTTTAAATCGAGTATGTAAAAGGAATTATTTAAAAGGTTTAGGTAATAAAATCTTGTGATTTATACAAGTTCTAAAAGCAGAAAGCTAGAAAATTTAACTAAGAGTTCTTAAAATGAAATAATTGTTTTTATAACATTTAAACGGTGTTTTTAAATTAATTAAGTTGTTTAATTAATTTAAAAAGGGGAAATGACAAATGGAAATCAGTTAACTGCTAACTGATGTGCACGATTGACAAAATCAACCGTCTTCAATTAAAATTGATAATTTAATTGGATGTAAAAAAATTCTAAGTATTCGCTAAATTTAACAAATAGTGTTAAATATTAGTTAATCCCTGATTAACTATAAATTAAGAAATTATCGAGTTGTTTAGTGTAAATGAAGTTGATTATTATTTAATAAGCTTTTAAAAATGATAATGATCCTATTAATTGCAAAGTCAATTATTATTAATATTAAAGTTAATTATTATTTTAATTAATAATATTTAAAGCGATGATTTTAATTTGGAATTCAATGTAGAAGTAAGTAGGTGACGATAAGTTTGATCAAAGAGGCGATAAGAGTTGATAAAGGGATTTATAATCTAAGTTATTAAAACGAGATTTACGAATAGAATTGGCAATGAATGTGGAGATCTAAATAGGATTTTTACATAATTGCCAAATTAAGTAAAGAGGATTCAATTCAAATGAAATGATTAAAGAAGATGCTTTATAGATTAATAATGGACTAAAATATGGTAATGGTTTTATATTGAAATCAAATTGGTGAAAAGAGGATAAATGGACTTGTAAAAGTATTTAAGAAGAAATCCAAGTAAGGTTTAGAAAAGGGTTTTTAAACTACAGCGATAACTTTGAAAAGTTTAAGAATTGTTTAAACGAAACACTTAAATTGAAATAAGGATTTCAAAAGCAAGGGAAGATACATATAGTGATTCAATTCAAATGAAATGATTAAAGAAGATGATTTATAGATTAATAATGGACTAAAATATGGTAATGGTTTTATATTGAAATCAAATTGGTGAAAAGAGGATAAATGGACTTGTAAAAGTATTTAAGAAGAAATCCAATTGAGGTTTAGAAAAGGGTTTTTAAACTACAACGATAACTTTGAAAAGTTAAAGAATTGTTTAAACGAAACACTTAAATTGAAATAAGGATTTCAAAAGCAAGGGAAGATACATATAGTGATTTTGGCTAAAAGTTGGTAAATGGATTTTGGAAATAAAATCCAAGGTAAAAAGGCTTTATCGTAAAGAAGGCGGTAAATAGATTTTAGTTATATAACCCAAGATAAGTTTTATTATTAAGAATGCCCGAATATAGGGCAGTAAATTATTTGATGTGGGAATTTTATTAAAAATCCAAAAGATATAAGTGAAAAAAATGCTTTAAGAAAAAAGTTATGTTTTAGTGAATATTTACTTAATTAAAGTAATTAAGTAAAGAGATTTTTGAACAAGGATTTCGAATATAAGAAACGACATATGAAATCAGCTTTGAAATCAAGGGGCGAATGAGATTTTGATATCAGTGGTTATGTGACAAACTGGTATTATTCTGAGACAAGAACGTTGTCGATCAAGGTCTGAGAGGTAAATAAAATACCCCAACTTGAACGGCTTCATTTTTATCGAGGAATGGTATTAGTTGGAAACGAGTGAAAGGTGTTGTGATTGGTGTGATATCCCATAGGTGAAGTATTGAATTTAATTGTGAGATTTTGAAATATAAATAATACTACGATATTAGTTTCAATATATATAAGAATATTTGGTTTTAAATTATATAAGTCGACATTTGATTTGTCATATCAGAATTGGTAATTTGGTTTATACCATTAAGTATCACATATATATAAGTATATATCGTGATGCTAGGATTAAGGAAATGGGAAAAAGGGTTTGAAAAGTAGAATGGCATTCCCAATGGTAAAAGGAATGAAAAGGAGGGTATATATATATATGGTTTAAAGCATATAAAATTGTTCTTTTAGAATCTTGTTATGAGTAAAAATAAGATAAATGTAATGTTTAGACATAATGGAAGGTTTAGAAGTTTATTAAACAATTTGTCAAATATAATATAAACAGGCCAAGTCATGCCAAGTACCGAATCAATAAACTCATTCACACTATTGTTATTTGATAGTTAAATCACCGACTATCAAAACCTGACCAAATACAATTGTTGGTACGGAAAGACCGGAATCGAATTATATTCCAAAACCATTCCGACCAGCAAATACGTGAAGATGTCGATTGAAGACGGAGCAAGTGAAGGTCGTGGATCTTCATAAGCGGAAGGATTACTTGATGAGTATCCTCTGTGTTGCAACGTAGAGGTATTATGACGTGATTCGGTCGTGGTTGAGATTTTGCGGATTACAAGGACTACTCGCTAATGATCCTTGGGGTGATTCCTATATTGGATGCGGTAGGAGGGTGCCTTCGGTTCATCCTGTTCCTGGATGACTTGTATGGACGAGTTCTGATAGAGTATTTCCAAATGGGTCATGTACGTTGATTTCTTCAAGCGTATTTCTGTTGATGGCGGAGAAGGTCGTATACCTCTTAGCTAAACGCAGAGTATTTTTGTGGACATCAATTAGTGATATCTGGCAGATCTAACGATGTGGCATTCAAAGTGAATAGTGGCTAGATGTTCCAAAAGAAAATTCTAGCCTCAAGCCTCATCAACCGGGAAATGACAAAAATCGGGCAGGCAGCATGGCTATGTGGGTCGCTCCCATTAGGGTGTATAATCACCTATCTAGAGAAATTCCATTTGCTTCTTTATTCTATATTTGATGCTGTCCCTTTTTCGAGAGACGGTTGCTGATCCCAACCGTCGGTGATATACATTCAATACACTCAAGCGAAATGAGTGGTCGGTCATGTGTGGGCCAGGTTACAATACGTTCTTGTTGAACCCAGTGTATTCGCCTCTGGAGATACACTATCGGAAGGTTGTCCCGTACCTTGTCATAGTCGGAATCCAATTTCCAATTAGCTCCCGCGGTTTTGGTTATTATACTATATATGTGGAGCATGAGATGCAAGCGTTCCACTAGATTGTTATTTAATTATATTTAGACATTATTATAATATCAGAATAAGTTATGATTTCAAAACGTTTTGGGTTATATAAGGTAAAAACCGTCCATGTTTATGTGTGGGCTGGTCTTACTATTATCCTTTGATTTCATAAAGGATTTTCCAATGTTAAACAAGTTGTGTGTGTTGTGAATTTATCACTGAAAGTACTCCAGACTGACCCGTTGTATTTTGCTTTGCTTTAAATGTGCTCGGGTCAGATCAAGTATATTTCCAGGTTAGGGTTCGCTTGGAGTTTCAGGAGCTGGAAGCAGGAGTCTTCACCACTAGTTACATAAAGTTATTATTCCACTGTGACTGGTATATGTGTACTCTGATGATTGGTATGTATATACCGTTCTTTTGTATAAAAAGATTTGTTATATTATATTTTATCTATCCCGCTGTGAGATTCTGATGTGATGTTCTTCTTCGTTCTTCTGGTCTAATATTTCTTTCTTTCTTTTCTCATCCTCTATTTTCTTCCTATTAACAATCTGGGATTCGATACTTGGTTTTTGGCAAGTAATATGAGTTTGTGTATTATTGTTGAAAATTCGAGTGTCGAGTTTTCCCCGGGTCTTTACATCTGGTCAGCTTGGTCAGATTAGGTAAATTATAATTATAAATTTTGGTTTATTTATTTTCGTCCGTTTTCGTATTTCATCCATAACTTTTTCATACAGTCTCCGTTCGCAAAACTCCAAACATGAAAGTTGGCCAGAATTCCGAGACGGACGCATCGGTTAAAGTTTCGTGGCCAAATTCCATCATTTGTAGAAATTCCTATTTTTGAAAATTATTAATTTATATTGCCAAAATTTTGGGTTGTTACATTCTTCCCTCCTTAAAAGGAATTTCGTCCCGAAACTCTAACACATATTCCTACCCTACGCAACCAACTTGTGTACATCCACTTTGCGACCATGTGTATATGTGCATGGTGTACATAATGCAATTTAACCATAAAATATGTATGCAAGGTGATTCTAATCGGATCCTCCTATATGTCCGCATTAAAATTTTGAAATATTTTTGAAAACCTGATGCAAAACATCCTAAATATACTGGCAGTTCCATATGAATGCAAAATTTGAAAACTCTTTTTCATCCATTACCCTCACACCAATATGAATAAAAGTATGAAGCAACAATTTTGCATCCAACCCTACCATAAAAAACGTCACGCAATTGTTTCCTATTTAATTTCTCCCAAATCATAAAAAGGAAATTAAGGTGAAGAATTTTAATATTTCCTTCACTTCCAATTACTCCATTTCCCATCCTACAGTGGAAATTTCACCTCAGTTACCCAAAATACTCCAAAAATTTTCATTTGTAGATTGTAAAGGAGGCTTACATCAAGCTCTAAAGCAAAAAATGAGTTAGTTAATAACTCACATGCATCATTGACAAGGTATGGAAATAGTGTTTTCAAGGCTAAAACAACATTTTCCTTGTTACCGTTAATGACTTTATCATGTTGTCGGTCCTATTGCACCACTAAGAGGCACACACAAAGCATCCAAAAATCTTCCTTACACTATTCATGTGACCAAAAACCGATTTTTTCACAAAAATAAATTTCCGCTTAAAAACTTGTCATGCTTATTTTGAAAATTTCCTTCCCAAAACCGCTTCACTTTCCTACAAAATAGGAATAAAAATATTTTTTTTTTCAAACAACATTCTCCAAAATTCTCAAAAAAATGTATTTTATGGAAACTTAAACAATTCAAGCCACCTTATCGCCCATTATTGTTTTTAGGGTGAAGACCCAACGAGGTTGCATTCTCGGTCACTTATGGCCCTATTAAAGGTGGATTCTTATGATCTCTTATAACCCTGAGGCAGACCCCTAGCCTTTTCAGACCCCATCCTAGTATGTTAACATCCTTAAGTCTATTATATCATTTGTAATCCGAGAAGTAGTAGCAAACGTTACTACTTAACTAATATTACCAGGTAGGACACCCATGCCGCTTAAGACTTCCTTTAGACAGTTGGTGAGCATGCAATGGCAACATATCCTTCAATTACCAATCTATCCCAAGTTGAGCCCTTATAAGCTTTTAGAGGAAGCGAACATCTCCGTGAACTACCCTACTTTGTTACCGTTTTAGGCCTAATAAATTTTGGAGAAGGGGGACCTAAAGACCTACTTCAACTCTAGTAAGGGTGGGTCCCATGACTTTGGTTCCTCTCCAAGGAATAAACCTTTAGAGGGATCCTAGTCCTAACCAGTTAAGACCCAAACTAGATTAAAAGAGAGTTACTCACTTAAGACCTTCTCTAGGAGTAGTAAATCTACTTAGTTTCATACACAGTAGACTTATATATATATATATATATTGTTATATATATATATATATATAGTTATATATATACACACTAGACCTCTCACATTAAACTGTACACCTGTAGATGCAGGACATACTAGTCGGTTCCGGGCAGACTTCTACTACAAGTTGGTTTAACCTCGTGTCTAGTGTACTAATTTATGAACGGCCAATGGCACCTAGACATCTCACAATAGTTTGGCCTACTTGTAGTTGCTTGATTTGTCGGTCGATTCCGGGAAGACTTCTATCAAAAATGGCAACTAACCTCGTGTCTATATGTCATTTTTTATTTATATTTAAAGCCATTCTATATAAACAAACATATATTTGTTAAGGGGACATTTCAAATTCGAATTCTAATTTAATCGCATTTATTTCGTTGATACAACATTAATTACGTTTACATCAGTAAAAAAATAATAGTACCTAATTGACGTAAACATTCGTATAAATGAGGAAACGTTCTAATGAGGTGGCAACTGTCTATTTGTCCAAATCAAGGCATATAAGTTAGATTTTCCATACTTTTACCGCTATAACTTAGGCATGATGGCATAATGAAAATATAACAAATAGCAGTGGAGGGAGAATATATATACATAACAATTTCAACTTGCATCCTAGGCTTATTGGAATGATTTCAATATTAGATTAAAAATAGATTATTACATACACTTATGCTTGTATGTGTATAGTCCCTATTTCACCCAATTCACTCTTTTTGGCGTTACACATATAAAAATTCTTAAATTTGACCTATTTAAATTTTTAACGCGTTTGGATTCAAAATAGGACCCAAACACAAACCAAATCATGAAATAATCAAATCTAAACCTTTTTAGGTTACACTCAATGGTAAATAGAAGTGAATTACATGAAATAGGAATAATATTAGCAACACCCATATTCATTTTTAATCAAATATAAAAACTAAAAATCCACAAAACCCAATTAATTATGACAATTCATATGCAATTACAAGATAGAGGATATGGGGGTTTTCATGTTTATGTTGTTGAGATCCAAATTCTCATATGCATATCAATTCACATGAAATCTATTAAAAACAAGAATATGTCTTAAGTAAACCATATTCCACTCACAGAACTAGGTGGAATAAAGAGAAATCTGTGGTAGAGTTACAAGATCTACAATAATTCTTTGCGTTCAAGTGTGCTCGAATAATCCTCCTAATTATATACATATAAGAGACATACATTAGAATCTTATACATGTATGTTTATGCTAAATTGCAGAATTTTCAACTTACGTAAATTAGAATAGATAGAGATTTAGAATAGAATTAGAGAATTAGAAGAAACCTTAACCTATTCTTTTATTTTTATCTAGAATTTAACAATGGTGGAGAGGCAACATGGAGGTAGAGACGGAGAGTGATTAGGGTTTTCATAATGTGATACGAGGCCTATATATAGTTTCCCATGTAAGCACAGACCGTTGGATTAATTAAAATCAATCCAATCCTTTTATTTGTATATATCCTCTAAGAAAAACCCTAACTAGCAAGCTTTATCGGTTGTCTACTGCCGAACGATCGATCCCAAGCGGTCGACCGACGGTCGAGAGCACTTAAGGGGGAGGTCGACCCCTTCGAGGCTGGAACGCCCAATAAACGTGTGCTGTTGAGTTTTTTATTTTATTTAATTCATTCTTTTATTTCTTAATCCTATTCCATATGTACGATATACTTTGTCCCCTGATCTTATCTTCAATTCAAAATTCAAATCTCCATCTTTTATTTATAATTTATAATTTGGATATATATATATTATTCATATAATTATATATATTTTTTCTATGTTTACGGTCCAAATTCATTTGTTCATAACTTCTTCATACATTGACCATTTTCAGCATATTTTATATGAAAACGATGTAGAATTTCGCCACAAATCCAAATAAAAATTCATAACCAAATTCCTAAAGCTGCAAAATCTCATTTTGCAGCCATACTCTTTAATTGCTTATTTTTATTTATTTATCTATTATTAATACTTATGAATTTTACGAGGTGTTATAATATAACTCACTAATCTTTAATTTATACAAAAATACACTATATTTCCTAGGAATTATGTGACGACCCCAAGCCCCGTACTGACGGTGGCAAGGGTAATCTTTGGAATATAACACATAAATAGATAATAGAAGAACAGAATTAAATAATACACCAAATAATGTACAATAGAACAAACTGGATAAACGTAATCATCAGAGTTACACAGTATAAAGGATCATACTTAGTACAAATACAGTTCAGCTATACATAAATGTCTACAGCGTAAAACAAACATAATATGTACAATAGGAGCTGAACAACATAAAAAGAGATAAATGATAGAATCCATCTTCAGCTCCAGCTATCCAGAAAGAGCTAGATAAAACCTGAATACAAGGCTGCCCGTGTAGAAAAAGGGGCACCCGATTTTGCAAGTGAAACAAACTACGAGTCAGTCATGGGACTGGTATGAGAAATCTACTTAACACATTTATAATATGGCTAATCACAGGACCACGCCACTTTCGTAGAACGGGTTTACTCCATTGGATTGCCAGTGCTTTAAAACAAATAAATCTTTTAAACACCGGAATGTTGTTTATAAAAATGAAGCCATTATAAGACTCAGTTCCCATCACACAATGCAACGCAAACCGGAGGATAGAGTTTTTACCTTTTAATGGCCAAAATATGCTTGATACGAATAAAACAAAAGAATTTGATATTATTACTAGTGTTTATATATTTCAAAACAATTTCAAATCATAAGTATCAATCATAGACGGCATTAATGCCCCATACCACTATGTCGCCATAAATAGGTTTACAATCAAAACTGCACAGTCCCGTATTTGGAAATTGGATTTCCGTCATGAACCAAGGCAGAAGATAGTCCTTACCGACTTCGAGACGCTCTAGCCCGTGTTTCAGGCACAGCCGCAACCGTACCTTGGATCGTCAGGGTCGGTCCACACGGAGTGGTTTATAATTCCTGAATAATGCGTTTCCCCGCCCTATGGGGCGTCAATGAGCCAACGAATGACTCCATCAGTCCCAGATCGACCGATATATCTGAGGCGCCTCACAACAGCAACAACCACACAGGTGAAAGTAATATGAATGCCAGCCAGTTTAAGCACTAACACCACCTCTAGCTAGAAAGAAACGCACGTCCCCCCTGAGGTCCTCTCCTGTTTCTGGTTCATACCGGGGTGTGAGGCTCACGAATTCACGTTATACACAAAGCTACGCCACACAGGCGGGGCTTTGATTATCAACCACAAGACTTTGCTTTTCAACAAAAGCCTTGACCACTGCATCTTAGCATGCCACACAGGCAATTCACACCATGCAACTGATGGCTATCAATCACACAGAATGAATTCTAATGTCAAACACACAGTCCATTTACAAGTCCGTTCTAGGTCTGAACGAAACCGGAGGCACTATATACCTCGCATACCCATCGATCTCCACGTACGTTTGGACGATCACCACTCATTATCCATATTTCGGGATGCCTCCCAATCAGGACATCAGTTACCATCCAAACGAGGTGAAGATCTCCGGTCTTTAACCACCGTCTTCATCTTCGACTTCTTATCGTCGATTCAGTCATTCAGAATGGGATAAACCCGGACTTTCTGAGCAACTCGCATATATAATAAAAAGTTCTACACGAACACAACATACGCCTCATTTCAATTCATCGGTCATAAGTCAGTAAGAGAACGATTTCCCAAATATTAACCCCGAAGGCCGAAACCATCAGATCAAAACCCAGGAAACCATCCGACTTAGCTAACCTCCAGTTAGTTTCTAAATTTCACATTCCATATCATTTATAATATTTTATAACGATTTATCGCTATTTTTATTTGTTTAAAAATAGCCATTTCATTCAAACGACGCTTCGGGCCATAAGGTGACCGTGGCGCTGTTTTCTTCAGATTTGATTTACACATATCTTAAAATCTAACCGTTGGATCCTCACAAATTTTATATCATTAGAAAGATCTTTTCAAAACAAATCCAAAGGTTCCAGTTTTGGGAAAATCCGACGGTCGGATCTCCTGGTGCACTCGTATGAAATTTCGATTTCAAAATACGAATACAGCGTCGTTATTCGATTTAATATAAATATATATATGTATGTGTATATATATATAAATATAATCGATTCTGGTACTGTTTTTCTTCAGATTTGAATTAAATATTCTAGACAATCCAACCATTGGTTCTTCACAAAGTTGGTGTCGTTGGAAAGATATTTCCAAAGCGAACCTAAGGTTTCGGTTTCGGGTAAATTCGATGGTCGGATCTCCCGCACTAATCGTTTGAAATCACGGTTTCAAAACGCGAACTGCAGCTTCGTTATTCGATTTAATTTAATTATATATATATATATATAACCGATTCTTCGATTTCAAAACTATTTTCTTTTCATACATTTGATAAAAAATGATATTTTTATCCAACCGACCATTATTTCAGCACTTCGTTATTTTTAACAATTCGTGTACATAATAAAAATGTGATTTTTATTGCAAAACAATTCATTTCAACATACGACTATTTTACATAGTTCATATAGATGATAAAAATATGATTTTTATTATAAAACAATTTATTTCAAAAAATGATTATTTTATATAGTTCATATAGATGATAAAAATATGATTTTTATTATAAAACAATTTATTTCGAACACGAATTCCATTCAACACATGAATTTCTATTCAACGAATGAATTTCTATTAAACACATGAATGTTTTCTATAGTTCGTATATATATAGAATAAAAATGTGATTTTTATTGTTATAACAATTTATTTAAAACACGAATACCATTCAACACATGAATTTCTATTCAACGAATGAATTTCTATTCAACAAATGAATGTTTTCTATTCAACACACGAATATAGTTTCAACATATGAAAATAATTCTAACACTTGAATATTATTCAAAATTTCGGCAACATAACAGTAGGGTAGTTAAATCCGGGGTCATACCTAGTACGGCTCCTCGCTCTACCTTAAAGCCTTGCAGCTTTTGACAATGGGGATTTCATGCATCTAGTTCGCACACAGGCGGCATGTATATTTTTTTCATTTCCATAAACTAATCCTATGTGGTTTCAACCAAATAATTCTCAACCACAAACGGATATTTTTCAATCACAATCAATCAATTTCAACCACAAACAATTCTAATCAACCATTCGCTATCAACCAATTTTCACGCCAATCACAACCAATAAATATCGTCCATGGTTTATGGACGAGGGGTAAGAAAATTTCACTTCTATTCAACACATATATAACTTAAACATCGACTGTACAACTTATACAACGCTTATACATGTGGTGTACAATGCTTATATAACTCATACATCGACTATATAATTTATACATCGTCGTTTTCCATATCGTTTATAATTCAGAAATCTCACATTGGGTTCCACTCTACCAAAAATAGCAGAAGGCTCAGAAAAATATGCGGTCTCTTCTAGAATGTAGAAGACGTCCACATGAGTCCACTGTCTCTTGTTTCACTGAATTTCGTCAACAAACGAAAAAGATATGATTTTTACAGTGAAATTAAAAACCATAGCGCTTTAAGCCGCTATAATATAGTTTAAAATAATTTAAACCGTAACTCAGCTGTTCCGTTCAAAACTAGGTTTCGATTTTACTCGAAATCCGTGAAGCTATTCGTCGATCGACCTTTGCAGTGTCGGAGGGGGAGGAGCGCCGCACCTGCGCCTGGAGGGGGAGGCGTTCGATCGCCTATGGCGTTCGTGGCGGCGGTTGGAAGCTCGAGACTTTCGAGCTTGATTTCTCCCTGTATCCTCGACGAAAAAATACAAACTATATATGGATTTGAAGATCATTGATAGCACTACAAAAATCTCTAAAGGAGCATGGTGTTTTATTGCGTGTAGGAGGAGAAATCGGAGGGGGAAGGCTTGAAGAACTATCGTCGTCGACCTGGGGGTTTCGGAGAGAAAACGGGGAGAGAGAAAATGAGCTGGAACAATCCGATTATTTATTTATATATATTTTTTTAAATTTCGAAAATACCCTCTTTCACACACGAACCCCGATTCAAACCCAACGACTGTGGTCCCTAGCTAAATACCCCCATTCCGAACACAATGGGATATGTTTCGTAGGCCCATTCGGCTGTTTCAGTCACTTTCCCTTCAAATTAAAATATAAAACATTCAATATTTAATTTGAACGTACATTTCAATTTGCCGGGGCCACATACTGGTTCTAAAAATTCCCGAAAAATAAATCTAGCTATGTTTTGACGAAACGGTCCCAGAAAAACTAGTTTCGTCGAATTCTGGGACCGTTTGAAAAATGGCCCTTTTCTGGTCGATCCAATTTAATAGAAATCGACCAAACGTATTTTCCTTTGCCACGCTCACATACTAGCTTCAAAAATTATGAAATTTGAAACCTAGCAATAATTTAACATCCCGGATCCAACAAAAGTGGTTTCGTCGAATTCCGAGGTCGTTTGCAAAATAGCCATTTTCTGGCCGATCCAATTTAGCAGAAATCGACCAAACACATTTTCCTTTGCCACATTCACATACTAGCTTAAAAAATTATGATATTTGAAACTTAGTAATAGTTTACCATTCCGGATCCAACAAAAGTGGTTTCGTCGAATTTCGAGGTCGTTTGCAAAATGGCCATTTTCACGGGCTATACAAACTCTATAGCTACCTTTCTGAAAATTCATTTGGCTATAACTTTTTATTCCCGCTATGAAACTTCGATTTTTTAGATTTAGTAGAAAGATATTCACTAATAGATTTAAATATTTTTGGTTTCACTCAAATCCGTTTTGTTTTGCACCCGATACAGTCAGTCAAAGTTTGAATTCAAATTTTGAAACTACCGCGCCATTTCAGGCCTTGTTTATAATTAGAATTAATTATATTTATTTTCAAACGTCGATTCAAACATACTTTTCTTTGTTATTATTTAAAATATTTATTTTAAATATTTAAAATCCACCAAAATAGCCAATTTAAAAAATTTAAATTGGTTCAAGTTTTTCGGGTCGTTACAATCTCCCCCACTTAAAACTTTCGTCCCCGAATAGGAACAAAGTCGAAAGTGGTTTGATTAACCAACTCTACTTCCAATCTGGCTTCCATTCTCCAACTTTTCAGTTTCTGAGAATTTCCAAATTCTTCAAAAATTTGGCTAACACGCGGAATTTTCGAAAAATTTCGCCATAACCTCCTTTGTACGGGGAGGGGTTTGGAAATTTATTGGGTCGTACTAGGTACCCAATAAATCCTATAAAGCATACACATATTTATAGTGATATATTCTGGTGTTTACAGGGGATTATGTATAAATAATAACTCTAGAGAATAAATTCTCGTCACCCTGTCCAAGCCTGAGGGAGGTGTGTTTTTAATTGCTCCAGAAAATAAATTCTCGTTACCTCGCCCCGTGTAGGAAATAAATAATCCATGTGCTGTATCTAGTAACTAGAGAGACGTGATTATTGTCAACTCCAGACCCGTGTGTTTTTTTTTTATTAATCTGGCAATTTATCATTACAATTTTATATGGTCCATATCAGTCATCAGTTCAACCTGTAAAATATAGTCATCGCCATATAAGCCTCTCGCTCGTATGGTAAATCTTCCACCTTGTCACACAAGCTCCAACTGCTTATGTGGTATATGATGAAGTATGTCTATCTTCAAGAAGTATGCCATGTAGTGTAGTTCAAAATTAATTGTTACTATCCTATGGCGACGTTTATTATTACACACAGAACAACCAGCACTCCGCATCCAATGGCATTCACAGGAGTTGATATAATAATAAAATTGTGCATCCAGCTCATTAAGGTCTACCTATTTGTCGGGCACACAAATAATTTCTTTACTCAACAGCTAATTCATTTACCTATTGAAACATATATAATGCACATGCATGTATATATATATATATATATATATATATCTATTTTTAACTCAGTTCAATGTGTGATTTAATCGAATAAATTCTACCATTCATTCTCTTATTGATTAAATTAACTATCGTTCTAATAATTTAATTAATCAAATTCACTATCACACAATACAAACAACAATCAATTTGTTTTTAACTTTTCAAAATCATACAAACTAATTCATACACTCCTTTTAAATTAATCAGACTATAGAATTAAAAATGCACATCCATGGAAAGAAAATAACAACAAAGTAGAGAACTAAATGGTGATGCAAAGTACGGTAAATGTACCTTGCACCGGAGTCAATAAGAGATATCTACTCGACACTTAGGATAGGCTTTCTCAATGCTTTCCTCTGTTTCCCAAGTACAATCTCACGGATCTCCACTCCATTGCACTTTGACTAAGTGAACGTTCTTGTTCCTCAGTTCTTTGGTTTCTTTGCCAATGATCTTTAGCGGCTCTCTTCTCACAGCCAATTTTGGAGTAATTTCAATATCCTGTTGCGCTGCTTCTTCCATGATCAAGTCTGGATCATGAACGTGCTTTCGAAGTTGAGATATGTGAAATACATCATGCACTCCAGGCAACCAATCCGACAATTTAATTCTATAAGTGAGAGTTCCAAACCGTTCAAGAATAGGAAACGGACCAATGAATTTGGGCGCCAATTTCCCTGGTTTACCGAACTGGATAACTCCTCTCATCGGCGATACTTTCAAATATACATAGTCGCCAACAGCAAATGATATATCTCTTCTTCTCTTATCAGCATAACTCTTCTGTCTTCTTTGAGTGGCGAGTAATCGTTTCTTAATGAAATCGACTTTGTCGGCAGCCTCGCGGATCATATCAGGTCCTAATACAAGCCTTTTACCAGGTTCGACCCAACAAACAGGAGATCGGCACGGTCTACCATACAGTGCTTCGAATGGTGATATTGTCAGGCTTGCTTGGTAGCTATTGTTATATGAGAATTCATCCAAATGCAAATGCTCTTCCCATGATCCACCAAAGTCAAGAACACATGCCCACAATAAATCTTCAAGTATACGATTCACCCTCTCAATCTGGCCATCTGTCTGAGGATGATAGGCGGTGATTAGATTCAGTTTTGTTCCCATCTCTACTTGAAATGCCTCCCAGAATTTGCTAGTAAATATTGGATCTCTATCACTGACTATACTGAGCGGCACTCCATGTAGCCTAACAATTTCCTTGAAATATATTTGCGCCAGACTTTGAGCAGTTCTGTTCGATCTGACGGGTATGAAACGGGCGGTCTTCGTGAAGCGATCGACAATCACCCAAATACTATCATTTCCTTTCCTGGTTCTAGGCAAACCATCTATGAAGTCCATGGAAATATATTCCCACTTCCAACCAGGAACGTCCAGCGGTTGCAACAATCCAGCAAGTTTCTGTTAGTCGCTTTTGACTAGTTGGCAAGTAGGGCATCGGCTAACATATAAAGAAATGTCTCTCTTCATCGATCTCCACCAGAGAGTGCGTTTGATGACATTATACATTTTGCTTACTCCTGGATGGATACTAAGTTTTGACTTATGGCATTCATCCAGTGCTTCCTTTCAGAGCTCAGCAATGTTAGGAACACAAATTCGACCTTTTAGCCTTAGAATCCCATCCTTATCAACTGAAAACTAGAGGGCTCGCCTTTCTGAATTATCTCTCTGATCTTCTAAATGAAGTGATCATCCTTCTGAAGAGCAGATATTTTATCAATCAATGAAGTCGTAATAATAAAACTGGCGATCATTACATTCTTTCGGCTTAACGCATCGGCCACGACATTGGCTTTCCCTGGAGTGCATAGAATCTCAAAATCCTATGCTGCAAGGAACTCTAGCCAATGTTGCTGCCTCAGATTCAAGTCTTTCTGGGTGAACAGATAATTTAACGATTGGTGATCTGTAAACAGTTCGAATTTATCACCCAGAAGATAGTGTCTCTAGATTTTCAAAGCAAATACTATAGCCAACAACTCAAGATCATGAGCGACGTAGTTCTTTTCATGTGGCTTCAGTTGCTGGCTAGCATAAGCAACAACCTGACCTCTTTGCATTAATACTGCACCAAGGCCTTCTCTAGAGGCATCTGTCCAGACTTTCAAGTCCTGATTGCCGTCGATTATCGTTAACATTGGAGTCGTTGTTAATCTTAACTTTAGCTCCTCAAAAGCCTCCTCACATTCTGGAGTCCATTTGAATTTTGAGTGCTTCTTTGTAAGCTTCGTTAAGTGACTAGATATCTTCGAAAAATCTTTAATGAAGTTCCGGTAATAACTAGCCAATCCGAGTAAACTGCAAACTTCTATAGGAGTTCGAGGCTGTTTCCAATCTTGAATAGCGGTGATTTTACTTGGATCCACAGTAATTCCTTCTTTCGATACGACGTGGCCAAGAAACTTTACTTCATCTTCCCAGAATATACATTTGGACAGTTTGGCTTTCAATACATTCCTTCTTAGAATTTCTAGAACTTGTTCCAAATGCTTTTCTTGTTCGGCTTTTGACTTAGAGAAGATTAGAATATCATCAATAAGAACCAGAACAAACTTATTCAAGAATCCTCTGAATACCCGATTCATCAAATCGACGAAGTAAGCTGGAGCGTTACATAAGCCGAACGGCATTACTAACCACTCATAGAATAAGTCTGGACCTCTGAATGTTGTCATTGGAACACACTCTTCGGCAATACGAAGCTGATGGAAGCCTGTAGCTAGGTCCATCCTTGAAAATACTTGTGCTCCATTCAAACGATCCAATAGGTCATCGATTCGCGGCAATGGATATTTATTCTTTATTGTTTGTTTGTTCAAATCATGATAATCCACACATAGTCGTAGAGTACCGTCAGACTTTAGGACAAACACCACTGCTGCTCCCCAATCAGAGAAACTAGGCCTGATCAGACCCTTCCATACAAGCTGTCTTGTTTGATTGTCTAATTCCTCTTTCTCTTTCAAGGACATTCTTCGAATAGCGTGAACTACCGCCTTGCATTCGGGATTAAAGCAATTTTGAAATCAATTTCTCTCTGCGGAGGTAAGCTAACAACTTCTTCGAACACATCCACATAATTCCTAACAACAGGAATATCTTTTATGAGGTCGGGAATATTCTCCGTGACTACAGGGATATTTTCTATTTGAGCAGGAGGAACATCCAAAGCTGCCCAGAAGTCTTTTCTATTAGAATTCTGACCTTCACAGGGAATGGTTATATAATCACCTGATTTAATCTTCACCTTAACGACTCTATCGGCGCATTTAACCTTAGCTTCATATTTGGTCAGCCAGTCTAACCCCAAGATAAGATCAAACTCTGTAAAATTCATGAAGACCGCGATGATAGGGAACCGATAAGGAGAAAAAGAAACTGGCACCCCACAAACCCAACTGAGATCGAGGGAACCCCCAACCGGATTATGGACAGTCATTGGTTCTTTGAGCTTCCTCAAATTCAAATCCAGTTTCTTAACCGCATTCTTTGCAACAAAGCTTCGCGATGCGCTGGTGTCAAACAGTACCTTAACTGGAGTGTCTTTGACAGTAAGCATGCCTTCTAAAACATCTGGCCTTTCCCGACTAGCTGAGGGCTCAGAAGTTTCTGCCACTTCATTTACCTGAGCTTCTTTGGTCATTCTTAACAGCCGACAATCTTGCTTTACATGACCAAACCGATGGCATTGATTGCATCTTTTACTTTCCTGAAGCTTTTTGCCGGATTTAAATCGATCATTCTTTCGTTTCTTCAAGGATTTACAATTCCTGGTCAGATGCCCCTATTTATTGCAGTTAGAGCAAGTGGCCGCTGTTACTGGTTCTTTCTCTGATCTGGCCCTTTTTCGATTTATTTTGGGCTTCTTACCTACCTCAAACATCGTACTGGCCTCAGGATTATCAGTTTCAGACTCTCCTTTGTTACTCGAACTGACTTCCTCTTCATCGCGCAACATACCTTTCTTATGGAGATCTTCATACTGATAAGCCATGTATATCATTTCTGAGAAAGGAAGCTTCACATGCCCCATTACTTTATTCTGGTATTTTCTTTGTAGGCCATGAATAAATCTCAAATTCTTCCTCTTCATATTTTGAATTAAATGAGGGGAAAAATGAGAAAGTTCATTGAATTTCTTATGATATTCTGGAATGGTCATTTCTCCTTGTATTAGATAAGAGAATTCATCACATAATCGCTCAGTTGCTTTAGGAGGAGTAAATCTTTTTAGGAAAATCTCTTAGAATCTATCCCAGGTGATATCACCTTCTGGATTATCTTAGATGATTGTTTCCCACCAGATTAAAGCTTCTTCCTTGAATGCCCAAGATGCCACTAATCTTTTCTGATCATCTCTCAATTGAATACATTCAAAAATTCTTTCAACAGAACTCATCCAAGCTTGAGTTTGAATTATAGATTCATTGCCCGAGAATTATGCTCCGCCCAGATTTGGATATCTCTTTAATAGAGCCTCTAAATCGGGTTCTGCATTTCTTCTGTTTCTAACACTCATTTTCTAGTACTTCTGCAAATAGCAGACCAAGTGTCAGGTCACAGAAAAGATATTTCAAAACATAGAGACATATACTACAAATGTAAACGTGTCTATTGGGGTGTATTTCATTCTACTATACTCATACTAGGATATTACCGATCCTATCTGTATTGATTTACCCATCCTAGAACAATACTGGTTCTATTTCTGATGAGTTCGTTAATATGTTATTTTCCAGCACTAAGCTTAACCAAAGCTCTGATACCACGTTGTGACGACCCCAAACCCCGTACTGACGGTGGCAAGGGTAATCTTTGGAATATAACACATAAACGGATAATAGTAGAACATAATTAAATAAATACACTAAATAATGTACAATAGAACACACTGGATAAACGTAATCATCAAAGTTACATAGTATACAGGATCATACTTAGTACAAATACAATTCAGCTATACATAAATGTCTATAGCGGAAAACAAACATAATATGTACAATAGGAGCTGAACAGAATAAAAAGAGATAAATGATAGAATCCATCTTCAGCTCCAGCTATCCAGAAAGAGTCAGATAAAACCCGAATACAAGGCTGCCCGTGTGGAAAAAGGGGAACCCGAGTTTGCAAGTGAAACAAACTACGAGTCAGTCATGGGACTGGTATGAGAAATCTACTTAACACATTTATAATATGGCTGATCACAGGACCATGCCACTTTCGCGGAACAGGTTTACTCCATTGGATTGCCAGTGCTTTAAAACAAATAATTCTTTTAAACACCGTAATGCTTTTTATAAAAATGAAGCCATTATAAGACTCAGTTCCCATCACACAATGCAACACAAACCGGAGGATAGAGTTTTAACCTTATAATGGCCAAAATATGCTTGATACGAATAAAACAAAAGAATTTGATATTATTACTAGTGTTTATATATTTCAAAAACAATTTCAAATCATAAGTATCAATCATAGACGACATTAATGCCCCATACCACTGTGTCGCCATATATAGGTATACAATCAAAACCGCACAGTCCCGTATTTGGAAATTGGATTTCGGTCATGAATCAAGGCAAAATATAGTCCTTACCGACTTTGAGACGCTCTAGCCCGTGTCTCAGGCACAGCCGCAACCGTACATTGGATCGTCAGGGCCGGTCCACAGGGAGTGGATTATAATGCATGAACAATGCGTTTCCCCGCCCTATGGGGCGTCAATGAGCTAACAAATGACTCCATCGGTCCCAGATCAACCGATATATCCGAGGCGCCTCGCAACAGCAAAACCACACAGGTGAAAATAATATGAATGTCAGCCAGTTTAAGCACTACACCACCTCTAGCTAGAAAGAAACGCACGTCCCCACTGATGTCCTCTCCTGTTTCTGGTTCATACCGGGGTGTGAGGCTCGCGAATTCACGTTATACAAAAAGTTATGCCACACAGGCGGGGCTTTGATCATCAACCACAAGACTTTGCTTTTCAACAGAAGCCTTGACCACTGCATCTTAGCATGCCACACAGGGAATTCACACTATGCAACTGATGGCTATGAATCACACAGAATGAATTCCAATGTCAGACACACAGTCCATTTACAAGTCCGTTCTAGTTCTGAACAAAACCGGAGGCACTATATACCTCGCATACCCATCGATCTCCATGTACGTCTGGACGATCACCACTCATTATCCATATTTCGGGATGCCTTCCAATCAGGACATCAGTTACTATCCAAACGAGGTGAAGATCTCTGGTCTTCAACCACCGTCTTCATCTTCGACTTCTTATCGTCGATTCAGTCATTCAGAATGGGATAAACCCGGACTTTCTGAGCAACTCGCGTATATAATAAAAAGTGCTACACGAACACAACATACGCCTCATTTCAATTCATCAGTCACTAACCGTAAGTCAGTAAGAGAACGATTTCCCAAATATTAACCCCGAAGGACGAAACCAACATCAGATCAAAACCCAGGTAACCATCCGACATAGCTAACCTCCAATTAGTTTCTAAATTTCACATTCCATATCATTTATAATATTTTACAACGATTTATCGCTATTTTTATTTATTTAAAAATAGCCATTTCATTCAAACGACGCTTCAGGCCATAACGCGACCATGGCACTGTTTTTCTTCAGATTTGACTTACACATATCTGAAAATCTAACCGTTGGATCTTCACAAATTTTATATCATTAGAAAGATCTTTTCAAAACGAATCCAAGGTTTTAGTTTTGGGAAAATCCGATGGTCAGATCTCTCGGTACACTCGTTTGAAGCTTCAATTTCAAAATATGAATTGCAGCGTCGTTATTCAATTTAATATAATTATATATATATATATAAATATAATCGATTCTGGCGCTGTTTTTCTTCAGATTTGAATTAAATATTCCAGACAATCCAACCATTGGATCTTCACAAAGTTGGTGTCATTGGAAAGATATTTCCAAAGCGAACCCACAGTTTCAGTTTCGGGAAAATCCGATGGTCGGATCTCCCGCACTAATCGTTTGAAATCATGGTTTCAAAACGCGAACTGCAGCTTCGTTATTCGATTTAATTTAATTATATATATATATATATATCTCTCTATATATATATATAATCGATTCTTCGATTTCAAAACTATTTTCTTTTCATACATTTGATAAAAAATGATATTTTTATCCAACCGACCATTATTTCAACACTTCGTTATTTCTAACAATTCGTGTATATAATAAAATTGTGATTTTTATTGCAAAACAGTTCATTTCAAAACACAACTATTTTACATAATTCATATAGATGATAAAAATATGATTTTTATTATAAAACAAATTATTTCAAAACACGATTATTTTATATAGTTCATATAGATGATAAAAATATGATTTTTATTATAAAACAATTTATTTCGAACACGAATACCATTCAACACATGAATTTCTATTAAACGAATGAATTTCTATTCAACACACGAATGTTTTCTATAGTTCATATATATATAGAATAAAAATGTGATTTTTATTGTTAAAACAATTTGTTTAAAACACGAATACCATTCAACACATGAATTTCTATTCAACGAATGAATTTCTATTCAACACATGAATGTTTTCTATTCAACACACGAATATAGTTTCAACATATGAAAATAATTCTAACACTTGAATATTATTCAAAATTTCGGCAGCATAACGGCAGGGTAGTTAAAACCGGGGTCGTCCCTAGTACGGCTCCTCGCTCTACCTTAAAGCCTCGCAGCTTTTGACAATGGGGATTTCATGCATCTAGTTCGCATGTAGGCATCATGTATATTTTTTTCATTTCCACAAACTAATCCTATGTGGTTTTAACTAAATAATTCTCAACCACAAATGGGTATTTTTCAACCACAATCAATTAATTTCAACCACAAACAATTCTAGTCAACCATTCGCTATCAACCAGTTTTCACACCAATCACAACCAATAAATATCGTCCATGGTTTGTGGACATATATATATATATATATATATATAAAGAAAATTTCACTTCTATTCAACACATATATAATTTTTAGAACGCATATATAACTTAAACATCGACTGTACAACTTATACAACGCTTATACATGTGGTGTACAATGCTTATATAACTCATACATCGACTATATAATTTATACATCGTCGTTTTCCATATCGTTTATAATTCAGAAATCTCACATTGGGTTCCACTCTACCAAAAATAGCAGAAGGCTCAGAAAAATATGTGGTCTCTTCTAGAATGTAGAAGACGTCCACACGAGTCCACTGTCTCTTGTTTCACTGAATTTCGTCAACAAATGAAAAAGATATGATTTTTACAGTGAAATTAAAAACCATAGCACTTTAAGCCGCTATAATATAGTTTAAAATAATTTAAACCGTACCTCAGCTGTTCTGTTCAAAACTAGGTTTCGATTTTACTCGAAATCCGTGAAGCTATTCGTCGATCGACCTTTGCAGCGTCGGAGGGGGAGGAGCGCCGCACCTGCGCCTGGAGGGGGAGGCGTTCGATCGCCTATGGCGTTCGTGGCGGCGGTTGGAAGCTCGAGACTTTCGAGCTCGATTTCTCCCTGTATCCTCGACGAAAAAATACATACTATATATGGATTTGAAGATCATTGATAGCACTACAAAAATCTCTAAAGGAGCATGGTGTTTTATTGCGTGTAGGAGGAGAAATTGGAGTGGGAAGGTTTGAAGAACTATCGCTGTCGACCCGGGGGGTTTCGAAGAGAAGACGGGGAGAGAGAAAATGAGCTGGACCAATCCGATTTTTTTATTATTTATATATTTTTAAATTTCGATAATACCCTCTTTCACACACGAACCTAATTCAAACCCACAACTGTCGTCCCTAGCATAATACCTCCATTCCGAACACAATGGGATATGTTTCGTAGGCCCATTCGGCTGTTTCAGTCAGTTTCCCTTCAAATTAAAATATAAAACATTCAATATTTAATTTGAACATACATTTCAATTTGCTGGGGCCACATATAGATTCTAAAAATTCCCGAAAAATAAATCTAGCTATGTTTTGACGATATGGTCCCCACAAAATAAGTTTCGTCAAATTCTGAGACCGTTTGAAAAATGGCCCTTTTCTGGTCGATCCAATTTGACAGAAATCGACCAAACACATTTTCCTTTGCCACGCTCACATACTAGCTTCAAAAATTATGAAATTTGAAACCTAGCAATAATTTAACATCCCGGATCCAACAAAAGTGGTTTCGTCGAATTCCGAGGTCGTTAAAATGGCCATTTTCTGGTCGATCCAATTTAACATAAATCGACCAAACACATTTTCCTTTGCCACGTTCACATACTAGCTTCAAATATTATGAAATTTGAAACCTAGCAATAGTTTAACATCCCGGATCCAACAAAAGTGGTTTTGTCGAATTCCGAGGTCGTTTGCAAAATGGCCATTTTCACGGGCTATACAAACTCTATAGCGACCTTTCTGAAAATTCATTTGGCCATAACTTTTGCTTCCCGCTATGAAACTTTGATTTTTCAGATTCGTTAGAAAGATATTCACTAACAGATTTAAATATTTTTGGTTTCACTCAAATCTGTTTTGTTTTGCACCGGGTACAGTCAGTCAAAGTTTGAATTCAAATTTTGAAACTACCGCGCCATTTCAGGCCTTGTTTATAATTAGAATTAATTATATTTATTTTCAAACATCGATTCAAACTTACTTTTCGTCGTTATTATTTAAAATATTTATTTTAAATATTTAAAATCCACCAAAATAGCCAATATAAAATTTTTAAATTGGTTCAGGTTTTCCGGGACGTTGCAAATTAGGCTTAGGAAATAATAAGGATTGAAGAGGAAACAAGTTGGAGAAAATGGAGAAAGAGTTTACCTTTCTTGTCCTTGGATTTGCACTTGATTTCCACACAAAATGGGTTCCTAAGATTGAGCTAGGGATTAGGAAATTTTAATTTTCCTTTCCACTCTCCATTTTCTATTTTTGGTTGAAGTGGGAATGAATGAAGAGGAGAAAGCGGTGGAAGGCACTAAGTGGGGCTGAAGTGGCTTAGTATGGCTAACCTAAACCCCACCCAAAGTCCTAAATTTCCCAAACTCCAAACATATTGATGTTTACAGATTTTATTATTGTAAATGACATATTGAACTCAATGAAAGTGGTTTCGAGTCCAAATTCATTCGTATATAAAAAGTGACTTTTTGAACCTATACTCGATTAATGATTAACGACGTTATATTTAATTAAAATATTTAAATATATTTTCGTGAAATATTTGGGTTGTTACAGACTTCACCCCTTAAAGAAATTGCGTCCTTGCAATTACTTTAGGAAAAACTCAATATAAATAACAACCACACATCAACATGATATTTATAAAAATAGATTAACTCATAAATTCACTTTTGAAATAAAATTTTAACTTTGAGTTTTAAATCGCTATGTAACTTAAGTTTATACACATATAATATTCAAATAAAAGTCACGAACATATATGTGCAACTAATTTATTTTTCCCATAAGTGTTTTCAAGAAATTATAATTTTCTTACTTAAATTCATGTATTCCAAACCCTCAATTTCAATAAATTACTTAAATTTCAATTGTAAATTACCTTACCGTGAATTTTCTGAAAATTTGATTTAAACATATCTAAAAATTTACAAGATGACAAATCATTTTTAAAAAAAAGGGTACTCAAAATTACAGATAAGAGATACAAAATATGGGTATAGCTAGAACAAATACAACACACACTAGAAATGACATACTATACAAAACAAAAACAATACAGCTCAAACCTGAAGACCCAAAAAAACAAACATAAGAGAACCACATCCAACTTGAACCCACTAAAAATACACATACAAAGACTTCGGACAAAAAGCCCCAAAACATAAATAAACCAACTCAGCTTAAATCCCAAAGCCTACAGATCCACGAAACTCCAGATAAGAAAGCCCAAAATACACATACATGCCCACATGCAGGCAAATCGCTGAAGCACACATCATGCAAATCACTGCAACATCACTAATCAAATTAATCTTTAACATCCAAACTTCACATTTCCCTGCATGAAACAAAGAAAAAGCCATGCAGCAAACCAAACAATCTCTAGCAGCCACAATGAACACCATCATCATAATATCTTCAATCACATATATCAAACCATTCAGGAGCCAAAGAAGCATAACAGCCAAAAACTGACCCAATCAGAATGACTACACACGAATACAACAACAAAAGGAGAAAACAGATTACTTTTTGAATACACCACCATTTTGAACACCTCCTGGAGAACTAGTATCATCCCTATTTTTCTTTGTTAGAGATCTAGTTTGTATTTGATACATTAGTTTCACCCACTTGGGATAGGTTTCAACTAATGGTTCATCACTTATGGATTTATTTCCACCTTTGAATTTATTGGCTTTAAACTTGGTTCTCCTTCTTTTGAAACTGCTAGATGAACTATCAGAATCATCTAAAAGCATACCCTGAATTTCAGTAATATTTCCATCATACTGGTCATACTTAGCAACATTACTGACCTTTGAAAAAGTTGTAGAATCAGTCAAATAATCTGAAATTGCTTGTATACACTCATTTGTTTTATCAATCTCAAAGCTTCTTGAAGCAAATTGGGATTTGTCGTTTAACGTATTACTTGCTTCTAACATGTCCTCATCTTCTTTTCTTACTTGAATCTCACCCCTAGGTCCTTTAACTACCATATTTTCTGCATTTTTAAACCTTTCAGACATTACAATATCTTTATTACCTTCATTAATTTCCTCACACACTACCTACATGGATTGACTAGCCTTTGCAAGAACATGAAAGGAATTGAAATTGCAATATTTATCTACTTCAATATTCTCTGCTGCATTCAATCTGTTGCACTCATCTCTATTTACCCGTCCCTCCATATCCATGCTATTATCAGTAGCTTGAGGTGAAGAACTCTTTCCAGCCTCTAAATTAATATATTTAACCGTGCTGTCAAGATCCAAAGTGATATTCCTATTAAAATCCTGGACTTTTAAAGAAGGATCAATATCCATTCTATTCTCTTGGTCTTTGGATACCCAAATTTTTGAAGCTTTATAGCCAGCAGTTGCATGCCCAAAAATCTTACAATTCGAACATGTAATAGGAGTCCACTCATACACTACCCTTTGCCATATAATTTTTCCATTAACAAACCGAATAGGGATAAACTCAGGAAATGTAAAACTATGATCTACCTCCACTAAAACCCTGACATAAGAGATTCAAATGACTTCTTCTGTGACCTATCTAGTTTGATGGGATGGACTAAAATTGATACCATTTTGCTTGTAGTCTCCACAGTCTAATACTCTAAGTGCAGATTAGGCAAGCGAATCCAAATGGGTATCGAGTATATAAAAATTCACGAGTTAGATTAATACCCGATTCAAATTTCTTCATGAAAATTAATCTTTTGTTGTAATAGTAAGGGCCAACTGATAAATTTTTATCATAATCAACCTTTAGTTCATGTTTGATTATAAAAAAGTCATTTTCTCTAGAAAATATTTGACAATTCCCACTTAATTTCCAATTTCTATCAATGTATTCTCATAAAAATTAATAATAAGGCCTACTGCCAAAAACATAAAATGCAATTGAGTTGGTCCATCTTTCTCTAGCCTTACTAACCAGGCCATCATCTATTATCGCTACTTTAAGATTATCCCTAACAGATGGTTCGTAATACTTCTATTGGATAGATTCTTGATGAGATCTATTCTATGTAATCATATTTATCCAAGCTTTAGTTTGAAACTATGGTACTTCACTCAGAGTTTAGATTAAGAGAATTTGATTTACCTTGAGTCGGCCTCTTCATTTGGTTTACATGCAGAGCAGAATCTCTTTGATTTGGTGGAAATTTTAAATTATGATCATGAATCGGCTTCTCCAGTTGATCTACATACGATCTGGTGGATTTTTCGAATGGTGATCTGAATCATAAAAAGGAATCTCTTTTATTTGAAAATTTGTTTTAACTAGAAAGGAAGTCGCCACTATTATCAAGAAGGGTCTTTCATTAATTTAATTCAATTTCTTTCATCAGAAAATTATAATCCAATATATCCGGATAATTCTTGTTTTGAAGAATTCCAACTTGTATTGAATTCTATACTTTCATTTGAAGTTCAAATCGAAAATTATGAACTATCGCCACGAGGAAAGCTTGTTTTAATAAAATTTAATTTATTAGTTTAACGTTCAATAAGTTTTTAAATTATAAATCTACACTCTTACGTTTTCAATATAAACTAATTAAACAATCAAATTAATAATTGGAAATATCGACTAGCTAAAATCGTCTAACATTGTCTATCACATTTTAGCTAGAAAATTTAACCACTTAAAAATTTCTTAAAAGTATTCTAGCTTACAATTTTTTTCGTATATTTAAAAGGATGTATATTATGGTTATATATATATATCTAGTTCACAAGGATGAGCGATCCCATTGGGGAAACAAGATCAAGAAAAAAAATTCAGAATACACCCTAAACTGGAAATATTAGCACATACTCTAATATTTCGAAAACAAATAAACTTGAACTTTTAGTTTCCAATGAACCCCATATAATCTCAAATCTGGAATATCAGCACGTCCTCTAATATTTCAAGAACAACTTCTAAATCATGGAAACATGATAAATGGTAGATGTTGGAAGAATTTCATAAAACTTGAAAATTTTGGGTTTCAAATTCACCAGAATATCACTAACAAGGATGAGGTCAACACAATCGATTTATGACCTCGAAAATTTTATTCATTAAGGTTAACAAAATAAACTGGAATATTTGTTAACCCCTAGTCACGAGAGACCGAAAATCTAGAATTAAAATTCCGGAAATAAAAGACTAAGATAAATAAGCAAAACATAGCTTATTATGTTTCGAAAGAAGATTCAAGATAATTTTTCAAAAGAAAACTCGAATTGCCAAAATCTAGAAATCACACAAATAGATCTAGAAGAATACAAAATGGAAAGATGCTCGAACAATAACAAGTGAGAGCGTACTAATTCCATAAATCGTTAAGTGATTATAAATGATCAATAAAGAAAGAGAAATTTTACATTAAGCCGGTAAACAGGCAGGTTTAGCCAAATGTACCATAACCACTGAATTAACTCAAATATTTACGAACAACTTGCAAAATACACTATAATTCATCATATGTAGCCTTTTTGTCATTTGACAAGGTGGTCCGAAACCTATGGCATCGACAAGGTAGCCGACAACTCCCAAAAGTAGTTCTTTCTATAATGGCCAGGTTGATGACACCTCCAAAGGCAGTTTTGTCAGTCATTTATCCATTATAGAATACACCAGGTTCACGTCGATGTACATAAAGATATACGACACACAAGTTCCAGTGAAAGTGATCAACATCGATGTATATAAAAATATACAACACATGTGATCTCTCAAGGATGCATATAAAGATACACAACACACAAGAACAACAAAGATGATCAACGAGGATGTATATAAAGATATACAACACACGAGATCCTTCAAGGATACATATAAAGATATAAAACACATGAGAACAAAGATGATCGACGAAGATGTATATAAAGATATACAACACACGAGATATCTCAGGGATATATATAAAAATACATAACACATGAGAAAAACACATGAGAACAATAATAATGATCAGTGAGGATGTATATAAAGATATACAAAACATGTGATCTCTCAAGGATGCATACAAAGATACCCAATACATGAGAACAACAAAGATGATCAACAAGGATGTATATAAATATATACAGCACACGAGATCTCTCAGGGATATATATAAAGATATACAAAACACATAAGAACAACAGAGATGATCAAGGAGGTTTCATATAAAGATATACAACACACGAGACATTTAATGGATGTATATAAATATATACAACACATGAGATCTCTCAGGGATGTATATAAAGATATACAGCTCAGGAGAACGAAAAAGATGATCAATGAAGATGTATATAAAGATATACAACACACGAGATCTCTCAAGCATGCATATAAAGATACACAACACATGAGAACAACAAAGTTGATCGAAGAGGATGTATATAAAGATATACAAAACACAAGATCTCTCAGGGATGTATATAAAGATATACAACACATGAGGACAACAAAGATGATCAATGAGGATGTATATAAAGATATATAACACACGAGATCTCTCAGGGATGTATATAAAGATATAACACATGAGAACAATCGAAGATGATAAATCAAAGGAAAGCAAAAATTCACAAAGTGGGAGCCTTATGACTCCACCGAGTTGGGGCCTAACTCCATAAAATGGGGACCTAAACTCCACAAGGTGTGAGCTTGAGAACTCCACAAAGTGATCATCATAATCCTAAGATTTCAGCAACAAAAAAGAATCAAATTTTCAACTGACTAAGTCCAAAAACTAACCGACGAAGTAAACGTAAGTGTGTCGACCCACTCATTTTTACTAAGACGTTTAATTAAGTTCCTTATTCAATCGAAAAGACGAAATTACTTGTTTGAAACAAGTATTACTCCAAAGCAAATAATAATACTCAATCATTACCCAAAGAAAATTAAATTCATCTCGATAGAAAAAAAATGGGTAATGAAAAGTTAAGGTAGCATATACGAATTTTCACAAAACATAGGCTTTAAAAATCTACATACTTATACATAAAACGAGTGCCCTCGAATTCCTAAGGACATGGTGTCCCTAAGTTCCTTGGACAGAAAGAATGTGGATGATTATAATTCAAAAGAACTTGAATGAGATGATCATGGTAATCATCATCATAAAGAATAAAGGGCATGGTACCCTTATAGGCATTAGTTTCCTTACCAAAATAAGATATCTCAAACTTCATAGTTAAAAATTCAAACTATGAAAGATGTAAAGGATATATACGTGGTCATACATATCCCGTTCTCAAATCATTATCTTATTAAAATCCCTATGGTTCCAAATTAACAATCAATACTAATGATTTGCCTCGCCGTTTATTTATATAAAGTTTCTAATGCTAAGGTTCAATGGTGATGCACATCATTATTATTTGATATAAGTGTTGTGTTAAAATTATCTCATCGAAGTGTTTAGAATCCCTTATCGATATCGTGGCGTCCCACCTCTCGATTAGAATTTCTAACATACTCAATGGGTAACTCAACACAATAAAACAAATTACATTCAGATAGGGACGCAAACTTGTAAATAAATAATTAGAGGTGCAACCATTTATTTATGAACTAAATTTTTAATCATAAATAAATAATTGAAAACATTTTATAGAGCTTAGCGGAAATAATTTATTCTTTTTCGCCTCGCCAAGCTATTCTCAAGTGGATTAGTATTTTACTTGGCCAAAATTACGTTATTAAATTATTTTATAAAATAATTAAGAAATCATCAAAACTAAGTCCCAAAAGTTATTTCAACCCAAAATTGGAATTAATTTGAATTCATACCCAAGGAAAAGGGCTCAAGTTTTGCCTAGGCCAAGGTTCTCAAAGATGAACTCAATTAAATTTGATTGGTCAAACGAAGGATCATGGTATAATAGGATATGACGGGTCCTAAGACTCAATTAAAATCTTAAACACGATTTCCTAAGAGAGACTCACGATAATGATCATTGCCATAATATATTATATTGTTCAAAACTCGGCTCTGCTACCAAGTGTAAATCACCACCTCTATACTTGTATTAGCCAAGGCCATTGCAAGCAAGGGTGTCAACTAACCCAAAGAATAAGGTTGTTAAGGAGCGACCATCTGTATATTAGCTTTAAATGAGTGTTAAACATCCTAGATAATGTGGTCTTACTTCTTAAATCTCATAAGGAAATCTAACACATCTAATTCAAATTCAAATCTACTACACAATGGCTATATATTATTCGAAAACAATATAAAATACATAACAATAAAATCAGAGTTAGACACAGATATTCACATCATTAAGGCGGAAATAGATATGGATATAACACTTGAGTATAAATACAAAGATATCGGTTAAAGTCAATCCACTGTACAACAAAAGAATATGTATAAGTTTTAGTCAAAAGAATATGTATACATGACGGTCGCATATATATAAATATCAAAAAGTACAATTCTAGTGAAGACAGGAAAAAGCAAAGAGGTTGTCCCTACTATAAGTCATGAGAAGTACCTGTAATTCCCCGGTCTGACCCAAGTATTATTTATAAGAATAAACAATAAACGGACCAGTCTTGTTGTACTCGTCATAATAAACAAAGATAGAAAATGGAGATATAAACAGATAATGACATTGGAGCAATGACAATAATGATCACAAGTAAATGTCAAGAAATCAATAAATTAGAAATCCAGAAGAACCCAAAGAAGGGGAAGGATTAGGTCAAGGCAGGGGCCCAAAGACTCATCATATAACAACCCGAACTTCCCCGTGAAGGAAAGCCCGAATTGCTTTGAGAACACAACAAATCAGAACACAAACAGAAGAACATTTCATTCTTATTACAACAATTTCATCAAAATACAAGAATATTCCAGAGTATACATGAATAATATACAGAACAAAAATATCAGGGATTTACAATTTACAATGCAGCGGATAATAATACAAAACTAAACTAAAAGCGATAAAGAGGATACAGAGCTTTGTGAGTATCATTCCAGCTGTAAACCAGGATCCTGTGAACATAAATCTGCAAAACCAAAACAACTAGCTTCCTGTGTGGAAAAGAGGGGCACCCAGAGATTAGGTTAAAACAATAAACTCTAGGTGAGTCATGTGACTGGTGTGAGAACTAAAACAATTATTCAAAACTTTATGTTAAAATCAGATATATCAAGGGACCACGCCGTACAACACGGAACGGGTTTCCTCCCAAGAATATCAGTGCAAAAACAAACAATGCAATGTTTTTTGGATAAAATGAAGCTATTATAAGACCCAGGTCCCATCACATAATGTAACACAAGCTGGAGGATAGGGTTTTCCCTTATAATAGCCAAATATGCTTTGTACTTTTAAAACAAATCATTCTGACACTATTATAGTGTTAAGTGTATGAAAACAACTTCAAATATAAATGTATCAATCATAGACGGCATAGCACCCATGCTAATATGTCGCCAATACTAGGCTCTACAATCAAAACCGCAAATTCACGTATTGGAAGTTGGATTTCCATCTGTGAACTAAGGCAAGGGATCGGCCTTACCGAATTCGAGACGCTCTAGCCCGCCCCTAAGGATACAGCCGCAATTGCACCTTGGATCGTCAGGGCCAGACCACATGGAGTGGATTAAAATGCTTGAACACTGCGTTTTCCCGCCCTATGGGGTGTCAATCTGGTCTATATAAAGGCCATCCATAGGCTCCGCAGGGACCGATATAACTGAGGTGCCTCGCTATCCATCATCCACATAAGTAAAACATCTGGGCAAGCAAAACCCAAACATCGCTCCTAGCTAGAAGGAAACCCATGCCCTCCCTGAAGTCCTCTCCTGTTTCTGGTTCACACTGGGGTGCGAGGCTCGCGAATTGATGGTACACAAAGCTATGCTATATTAAAATTGTGCTTTGATCATCAACCACAAGACTCTGCTTTTCAACAGAAGCCTTGATCATTTGCATCTCAGCATGCCACACAGGCAATTCACGCTATGCAACCGATGTCTATGAATCACACAGAATGAAATCCGATGTTAGACACACATCCATTTACAAGTTCATTCTGGGTCTGAACGAAACCGGAGGCACCTTATTCCTTGTCCCGTATGTCCAATATATGAGAGAGGTCCTCGCATATCCGGTTGATCTCCAAGTATGTCTGGACGATCACCACTTATTACCTTGCCTTGGGTGTACATCCCAGTCAAGACATCAGTAATCATTCAAATGATGTGAAGACCTCTATTCTTCAACCACCGTTTTCATCGTCGACTCATCGTCGATTAAGTTATTCAGAATGGGATAAACCCGGTCTTTCTGAATAAGTTGCGTGTATAATAAACAAGTGATATAAAAACACAACATACGCCACATTCCAATTCTGAATTATTCTTTTATTTAAAAATTCATATCGTTTGGGAAAGGTTCCCATTTATTTTATCAAAGATAAATTCTTTAAATTTATTCTCCAATATCCCTTTGGATATCAATTCAGACCATTTTATGGTTTTCCAAACTAGTCGGGACTAGCGAACCTTGCTAAAGTAATCGTTTGTTTAATTTGCCAATCCCAACCTATTCAACCCATGAAGTAAAACTGGTAATACTTCATATTTAACACCACGGTGTTATCGGTAAATCCAATTACCATTTCACGTTCAAATCTAATTAAAGATTTAACTATCGGCTGGAGTAAAACTGGTGGTACTCCATTCTCGATCATTTCACGAATTTGATAATTTTAGTTATCAAATTAACCTTTCAATCTATTTAAAGATTCATTAAAACTCTAATTCACTTTTAATTTCCAAAAATCATTACTTTATGAATTTTCTAAGTTAAGAAATTAATCTTATCTTTAACTTGGTTAAAGTGCTAATTTCATTTAAAACATAGCTCACGATTAACCCAAAATCACATTCCATTAACAATGGAATCTTCACGGGAAACCGATCAATATATGTAATCAATATGAACTTCTATATCCAACCGACAATATAAATGGAATAACGGTAAAGCCTTTTAAATTCCATATATAGTAACAGTCTTCCTCCATAGAAACTCACTTCGATTATTACTGAATCAAATTCCATTCCAATTTATTTTATTAAATTGGAAAACTTTACTTTGGAAAATCTCCACTAATCTTTAATAAAATGATTTATAAGTTCCAAATCTCATTTCACTATGAACCGGGTTAAAGAACGAATGTCGTTAAAAACAATTCACGATAAACCTAATTCACATTCTATTTCATTCCAATTATTAAATATAAATGGAAACTCTAATAATCTTAATTAAAAGATTTATTCTCTTCACAAGGGGTTCAAGAATAGTGTTATTGAAGACACCGTTCATAACAAACCCAAAATCCCATTTGATATTAAATACAAGGCTCTGAATAGAAAATATATCTGCTTATATTCAATATCAAATTTTGAACTCAACAAACATCGTATCGAAATCACGGCATATATAAATCTTACAAATTCCTCCACAATGCCTGTATAATCACGGAATTAATATCGAAATATTCCAAAGATAATTTCGATTCAAATCCATTCCAATTCATATATTGGAAATTCTGGTTATTTTATAAACCAGTTCAAATCCAATTTATTTATTTAGAAATAATTGGATAATAATTCTAGTTCATAACTAGTTCATTTCGATAAAAATCAATTTTTATCTTTTCGAATATGGAATTTTTATCCCAATTCTTTTCAAATCATTTCTTATGATTTTACACTAATTATTGATATTTTTAATAATTTTATCAAGCCCCGTACAGTCGATTTCCATAAACGGCCATCGAACTGCACTTACAGCAACCTTTTCCAAATTTGATTCGGACTTAATTCCAAATCCAACTGTTAGACTTCTAATTTCTTGTATTCATTAGAAATCTCTTTTCGATTCGAACCCAACGGTTCTAGTTTTAGGAGAATTCGACAGTCGGATCTCCCGTAATGTCCATTCGAAGTCAATGGTCGAAATTCGCGAACTGCCGCAGCGCGGCGCGTTATATTCAGGCCATTATATATATATATATATATATATATATATATATATATATATAATATTTTGTCGATTTCCATATAAAACGTATTTTATAAATCGTTTTAAATTCGTTTTCAAAACGATTTCAACTTCATATTCAATTTCAAATCAAAATTGAATATTCCATATCATTAATATGGTAATGGCTGCAAATCCATACTATTTGAGTTGACTAATAACACCACACGTCCAACCCGAATTGCACAGAAATACGAATCATTATTCGAAAGAAGTTAGAGGATGAGAAATAGAAAGAAAGAAATGTTAGAATAGAAGAATACAAAGAAGACAAATCTCACAGCGGAACGAATAAAATATATTATATAACATAACTTTGAAATACAAATCAGTAACTTTATATACATACCATTATCAAAGCACAACAGTTATTCCAGGAACAGTTATAAACACCTGTTTCCAGATACCACATAGTACACAGCGGAATATATGAGTCTATAGCTAATTGGTGAAGCCTCCTGCTTCAAACTCCTCCAAGTGAATCTGTAAAATCCCGACTACTTGACTGCCCGTACAAATTTGGGCACCCAAGAGTTTAGGGAAAACAAACAAAATAAACTCTGGGTCAGTCACGGGACTGGTGTGAGTAAACTCCAACCATTTGTTTTATTTTCAAAAGAAATGATAATAGTATGACCAGCCCACACATAAACATGGACGGTTTTTACCTTACTATAACCCAAAACACTTTGATACAAAATCCAGTGATATTATAATAGTGTCTAAATCAAATAAATAAAATCTAGTGGAACGCTTGCATCTCACGCTCCATATATAATATAAAACCAAAAACCACATGGCGCTTATTGGAGATTGGAATTCCAACATGACAAGGTATGGAACCACCTTCCGATAGTGTATCTCTAGAGAGGAATACACTAGGTTTAACAAGAACAACTTGTAACCTAGCCCACACATGACCGACCACTCATTTCGCTTGATGTATCGAATGTATATCACCAACGGTTGAGATCAGCAACCATTTCCCGAATGGGACAACATCGAATAGATTAAAGAATGAAATGAATATCTCTAGATAGGTGATTATACACCCTAATGGGAGCAACCCACATAGCCATGCTGCCTTCCCAATTTTTGTCATTTCCCGGTATTTGAGGCCTGAGGCTACGCTTACTTTCCATTCATTGACAACACAATCACTTTGAATGCCATATTGTCAGATCCGTTAATCACTAATTGATTTGCATAAATATATTATGGATATTATGCTAAGGGAATAAATCCATTGCCAACATATATATATCTATACAGACTAACATATTCGATTATTGGAAATACTCTATCAGGCATTCATCCATTTACGTTCGTTCTGGGACCGAAGGCACAATTTCAATAAATAGAAAAAAAATCCTTGCACTTTACTCCATATTCGATTATCTTCATATAATCTGATTCGCAACGCTACTGCCAATACAGAGTGGTTCTCGGATAATAATCCAAATGGTCTCTCCATATTTACAATGATATTGGCAAACACTTTGATAGTCGGTTATTTAACTATAGAAGAAAAACAAACATCCATTCAAAACATCAAACAATCACTTCTCCACTTCCTTTATCAATATTCATTTACCAAAAAAATTCAATTATCATCTTGGCCTCTTACCCATTTGGAAAACATTTTTCATATCTTGCCTTCTTTTATTTCCTACTCTTAGAAAATATTTTCTATTTATAATTGGAGGACATTCCAATTAATTATTTCTTTCCCGACTATTCATTTATATACTTAGGAAATATTTATTATTAGATTTCCAAACTTCCACTTATTTGGGTAAAAACGAATGTGGTATAAAACATTGTTACAACCCGAAATACTGTATTCAACTAAATCTTATTCAAATATTGATCATCAAGATTGAATCTTGCTATTTATCAGTTAGTAATGAAAATAATCGAGTTGGGGTAAAATTACCTCTCAGACCTTGACTGAAGACATCTTTAACTTCAAAACAGACCAAACCATTATTCCTGAAAAATCAACACCATACAAACAAATTATTCATTTTTAAACGTATATATGTTTCTCTTTCTATTACCAGATTATCGATTTCCTTTTTGTTTATAATATTCTATTTTTAAATTCATTTACTTATCGAATTATATATATATATATATATATATACACATTGATTTCTAACTATGAAATTTCCTTAAAAATATTCTAACTCCTTAAATTTATGGAAAATTTTTCCATAACCTCCTTTGTACCGGGAGCATCGGGAAAATCCCCAAACCGCCACACAGGCCTCTCCAATCAAAAAGAAAAAGAAAAAGCCAAGCGGCTTGCCGATACGGCGCATAAAACCTCATATGGAATTTAAATGTGTACCTTTTTGTCGGGCACTAAATTTTTAACTTCATTCTCTTCATTCCATACCTATTTAGCGCATGTTCACTTGTTTACAATTCAATTCAACTCAATCCAATCGTTTGAATTCAGTTTCGCCCATTTATTCTTTAATTAGCTTTTTAGCCTGTTTCACTTGTTATTTGAACATATCACGTTCAAATATAAATTAATTTATTTTCAAAACAATCGAATGCCATTTCAAATTCAAGTTTCATATTTGATTTCGAATATGAATTTACAAACCCTTTTTTTTTATCCAAAGTCCAATTTCGATTTAAAATTCCATTAACTAATTTTTCATTACATTGGTTAATTCTACTCAACAATTAAACATCTGGTTTGATTTTGTTTCAAAAAAAATCATTTCATTACTCCACTCGAGTTCAGATATTATTTATAACTCAAATCTGGATTTTTCCTAAATGAAATTCGGATTTTATTTGCTCAAAATCATTTTATTTATTTAAATAAACCGTTATGGTTTTATAATGGTTCTGGCGCTGTTTTTCTGAAAATTTGATTTTGACATAACTCAAAATCTATTCGATGAAACCTAGAATTTTCTTCTCTATTAGAAAACGATTATCAAATCGGTCCTGACGTTTCTTGTTTCAAAGAATTCCGACTTCAATTGAGTTCTGTATACTCAATTGAAGTTCGAAACGACAATTTACGAACTGCCGCGCTGCGGCGAGTTCGTTTTAATTATATTCATATATATATATATATATAAACGTTTGAACTTCGTTTATATATAAATTCTAACTCCATTCTAATATGTTTTTAGTATATATATATATATATCAAATCAGTTTCTCAATCCAACATAATATTTTCGATTATCTATAACTGTCGATTTTTCCTTACTCGATAATATATTTATATATACTTTGATTTTCTATATTAAATTCCATTTCAATTATATTTAAATTTCCTATATTCAATTTCCATTTCAACTTTATTTGAATTTTATATTTAAATTTCGCTAACAGTATATGTGCAAACAAATAAACAAACAAGTAATAATATATTTTTGAGGAATCCAGTTGGATTCCTCCAACCTGTTTTCCTGCATGCACAGACGTTAGCATATAAATAATACAATCCTGCTTCGAGCAGGATATCGCGGTATGAAGGTCATCCACTTATATATATTTGTGGGGCGCATAGGGAAATCATCCGCTAGGAAACTGTGGGCATTCGCTAATGAGACTGCGGGAACAATCCAATCATCAACCCAGTATATCTATAATAGTCAACCCTAAATAAATAATATATTTAAATCAACCAGAAAGCGTTCAAACAAACAACAACAATTATTTTTAATGAATAAAAATAATTTTAAATAAAGGTGAGTGAGATTTACTCACCGTGATTTTTATATGACGGAATAAATCAGAGAGGTTTGATCTAAATTCCATCTATCTCCAGAAATTTCATAATTATTTCAATGCAAGGTCGAATCCCACGGACTTCGTTTTGTTTGATTCTGATTTTGTTTGAATTTCATATTATAAGCAATCAGACCATTCGAATAAAAGTAAAAACTTGATTGTTAAGTTAACATAATTACCTAATCAATATGGTTAATTCTGCACCTAAACCCTCTTTCCTAATTCGATGTTTGCTTCAACCCAAAACATCATCAACCTATGAGCTATAACCATCCAACACGCCACAGTCACTGCTTACCATCCTTCCTCAAGCGAAAACCCCTTTCTTGCATTTACCATCAATGCAGACCCCTGTCTCCCCAAACATCCACTGCACCCTACTTCGAAATCCATCTGCCATTGTCCAGTTTCCATCATCAGTTCGTCAACCCATACAGTCAAACAATATTTGCCAAAAATACCAGCCTTATTTTCTCCAAAATTTAAGTGCGTCCACACGCATACTCACACTACCAAAAACAGTGTCTTTCCCTTTTGTTTTTCTACTGTAGAAAAGACATCCGCACCTTTCATCCCTTTTGACTCGCACCATCCCCTCAGTCCAATCGATCACCATAAAACACACGCTGCCAAATCCCTCACGATTGTCAATGTCGTTGTTGCCCACTTCGATCTCAAATCCCAGAAATAGCGACATCTCAAATTATGGTTCGAACTACAGGGAAAATTCACGTTCTCTGACAACGATTTCGAATTTGTGAGCATCTTCCCCTTCGAACGCTGCTACCTCGTCGACCACCCAGCAGCTGCTCGATCATCCTTCCAACCCATCGCATCCCCTACAGTCCATCAACGCCTTCCCAGAAACCAACGACGTTATGGAGAAATCCAGATCGAGCTTCCAGAAATCGCGATTGAATTTGAAACTGACGAAAGCCTCATACCCTTCCCAAAATGTTTTCGGACCCTTCGATTTTGACTTGGTATGTCATTCGAATTGATTTCGAATTGGAGGAGTTAGCCCCTATTTACCTTTTTGATTGTTTTGATTTAAGGATTTTGGTTTCCAGAGAACCAAAATGAAAAGAAAAAAATGAACAGCGAGAATTTTAAGGGAGAAAGAGGGGTTTAATCGTGTTTAAATAGAGGAGAAAAAGGGAACCAGAAGTACACGAATAATAAAGAAATGCAGGGTAAAGTACAATGCATATTTAATAAGATTTGATTTCTATTTAATGCAATTCGATATAAAGCGATTTTTATTCCTTTTAGATGGATATCGATTTGATTTCGAACCTATCCACAATCAAATATCTCGGGGTCCATCAATTTAAACACGAACCACTACTCTAGCGTACCGACCGACATTTCAATATAATAACCCTATTCTAAACTCAATAGTAAATATTCTGAAATTTCATTTCAACATATATACGCCATACTAAATTAATATAATATAATTTAAATTCGAAAACCACAAATTCTTTGATAATAAATTAATTATTATTATCGTATATATCAAATAAAATTCCTACTTACCATCTGAATCATTTTGATTCAGTTTTTAACTTCGATTTTAGTTATATTTCGAATTGAATTATTTTAGATTCTAGTATTATAACAATTATATATGTATTCGAAATAAAATCCTATTTCGATTATTAATTCGATAACTCGATATTTAAACCGATAATATAAATATACAAATTCAAGTATATTATCAAATAAATATTTAAAATGATATTAAATATTTAGAATAAATGGATCAAAAAATCCGGATTGTTACATTCTTCCCCCCTTAAAAGAATTTCGTCCCCGAAATTACTAAGGTCGGAAAAGTGTTACTAACCCATTACTTTTCAAACTCCATTTATGTTGAAACTCAACATTTCATACTTCAACAAATTTAGTTCTTCCAAAACTTTTGGTTTTTATTCATTTAATTCGAATGATCTACAATCAATACATTTACATCCAATCTGTATTCCATTAATCTATTCAAATTGATTCTAGTCAATTTATTTACTTCAATCCATTTAACTTTTAATTTAAATTTTAATTCCAAAATTCAAATTCCCGGGTTTCATTTCAAATCCTTTTGAAACCACACGAATATATACACATATATTTATAACCATTTCAAATTCAAAACATTTTAATTTTCAAACCAGCTTGTTCTCTTTCAACAATTTTCCTTCAAAAACTTTTCTAAGGTAGCGATCCATCACTTAGAAACTTGGAAATGAACACTGATGATGTCGCGACAATCATCAGAATTATTTCCCTGCCACTGAAGTGAGTTCTGTGCTTTATCACTTTCAAAATCTATTCAAATTGGTCTTTATTTAAAAACCCTTTCAAAGCAAAACTATTTTATTTTAATAAACTTTAGAAAATATTTTCAAACTTCCTAGGATTTAAATTCCAAATTCTAGTTTGAATTCAATTTTAATTCATCTCATATTTATTTATCATCCATATACAAGTTATATTTGGTTGCAGATAACCATTCTAATTTTGTAATCTCATTTGATTATAATGACATCAATCAACACATCCATATGATATAATAATTTCATAAAATTATTCTTTCTATATCAAAATTGAATTTTTTGGTAAAATTATTTCATTTACCCACTTTAAAACAATATTGTGTCAAATTTTTTTGTTAAGTGTTTATAAATTCCTATCGACTTCGTGGCGTCCCACGATTCGATTAGAATTCACAAACCACTCAACAGACAAGTCAACACAATATAAAACAATTTTTATATAAATTAACAAATACGCGTTCTCGTATATATACACTCAACTCATTCTAGGGTACTACTGACCCTATCTCTAATGAGCATAATCCCACCAAAGCCTAGGTATTCGCTCAACCTAAGCTCTGATACCAACTATAATGGCCCACAAATCCGTACTATCTGAGTTGACTAATAACACCACACGTCCGACCTGAATTGCATAGAAATACGAATCATTATTAGAAAGAAGTTAGAGGATGAGAAATAGAAAGAAAGAAATGTTAGAATAGAAGAAAACAAAGAAGACAAATCTCACAGCGGAAAGAATAAAATATATTATATAACATAACTTTTGAAATACAAATCAGTAACTTTATATACATACCATCATCAAAGCACAACAGTTATTCCTGGAACAGTTATAATCACCTGTTTCCAGGTACCACATAGTACACAACGGAATATATGAGTCTATAGCTAAATGGTGAAGCCTCATGCTTCAAACTCCTCCAAGTGAATCTGTAAAATCCCGACTACTTGACTGCCCGTACAAATTTGGGCACCCAAGAGTTTAGGGAAATCAAACAAAATAAACTCTGGGTCAGTCATGGGACTGGTGTGAGTAAACTCCAACCATTTGTTTAACTTTCAAAATCCTTTCGAAAGAAATGATAATAGTAAGACCATCCCGCACATAAACATAGACGGTTTTTACCTTACTATAACCCAAAACACTTTGATACAAAATCTAGTGGTATTATTATAGTGTCTAAATCAAATAAATAAAATCTAGTGGAATGCTTGCATCTCACGCTCCATATATAATATAAAATCAAAAACCGCATGGCGCTTATTGGGGATTGGAATTCCAACATGACAAGGTATGGAACCACCTTCCGATAGTGTATCTCTAGAGAGGAATACACTGGGTTCAACAAGAACATCTTGCAACCCGGCCCACACATGACCGACCACTCATTTTGCTTGAGTGTATCGAATGTATATCACCAACGGTTGGGATCAACAATCGTTTCCCGAGTGGGACAGCATCCAATAGATTAAAGAATGAAATGAATATCTTTAGATAGGTGATTATACACCCTAATGGAAGCGACCCACATAGCCATGCTGTCTGCCCGATTTTTGTCATTTCCCGGTTGTTGAGGCCTGAGGCTACGCTTACTTTCCATTCATTAATAGCATAATCACTTTGAGTGCCACATTGTCAGATCCGTTAATCACTAGTTGATTTGCACAAATATATTCTGGATATTATGCTAAGGGAATAAATCCGTTGCCACCATATATATATCTATACAGACCAACATATTCGATTATTGGAAATACTCTGTCAGACATTAATCCATTTACGTTCGTTCTAGGATTGAACGAAACTGAAGGCACAATTTCTATAAATAGAAAAAAATCCTTGCACTTTACTGCATCTTCGGTTATCTTCATATAATCTAATTCGCAACGCTACTGCCAATACGGAGTGGTTCTCGGATAATAATCCAACCGATCTCTCCATATTTACAATGATATTGGCAAACACTTTGATAGTCGGTTATTTAACTATCGAAGAAAAACAAACATCCATTCAAAACATCAAACAATCACTGGGCCATTAATAAATATTTCATTAATTAAATCACTTCTCCACTTCCTTTATCAGTATTCATTTACTAAATATTTTCAATTATCATCTTGGCCTCTTACCCATTCGGAAAACATTTTTCATATCTCGCCTTCTTTTATTTCCAATACATAGAAAATATTTTCTATTTATAATTGGAGGACATTCCAATTACTTATTTCTTTCCCGACTATTCATTTATATACTTAGGAAATATTTATTATTAGATTTCCAAACTTCCACTTATTTGAGTAAAAACGAATGCGGTGCAAAACATTGTTACAACCCGAAATACTGTATTCAACTAAATCTTATTCAAATATTGATCATCAAGACTGAATCTTGCTATTTATCAGTTAGTAATGAAAACAATCGAGTTAGGTAAAATTACCTCTCAGACCTTGACTGAAGACATCTTTAACTTCAAAACACACAAAACCATTATTCCCGAAAAATCAATACCATACAAACAAATTATTCATTTTTAAACGTATATATGTTTCTCTTTCTATTACCAGATTATTGATTTCCTTTTTATTTATAATATTCTATTTTTAAATTCATTTACTTATCGAATTCAATATATATCTATACATTGATTTCTAACTATCAAATTTCCTTAAAAATATTCTAACTCCTTAAATTTCTGGAAAATTTCGCCATAACCTCGTTTGTACCGGGAGCATCGGGAAAATCCCCAAACCGCCATACAGGCCTCTCCAATCAAAAAGAAAAAGAAAAGGCCAAGCGGCTTGTCGATATGGCGCATAAAACCTCATATGGAATTTAAACGTGTACCTTTTTGTCGGGCACTAAATTTATAACTTCATTCTCTTCATTCCATACCTGTTTAGCACAAGTTCACCTATTTACAAATCAATTCAACTCAATAAAATCATTTGAATTTAGTTTCGCCCATTTATTCTTTAATTAGCTTTTTAGCCTATTTCACTTGTTATTTGAACATATCACGTTCAAATATAAATTAATTTATTTTCAAAACAATCGAATGCCATTTCTAATTCAAGTTTCATATTCGATTTCGAATACGAATTTACAAACCCTTTTTTTCTGGTCCAATTTCGATTTAAAATTCCATTAACTACTTTTTCCTTACATTAGTTAATTCTACTCAACAATTAAACATCTGGTTTGATTTTGTTTCAAAAAAAATCATTTCATTACTCCACTCGAGTTCAGATATTATTTATAACTCAAATCTGGATTTTTCCTAAATGAAATTCGGAATTTATTTGCTCAAAATCATTTTATTTACTTAAATAAACTATTATGGTTTCATAATGGTTCTGGCGCTGTTTTTTTGAAAATTTGATTTTGATATAACTCAAAATCTATTCGATGAAACCTAGAATTTTCTTCTCTATTAGAAAACTATTATCAAATCGATCCTGATGTTTCTTGTTTCAAAGAATTCCGACTTCAATTGAGTTCTGTATACTCAATTGAAGTTTGAAACGACAGTTTATGAAATGCCACGCTGCGGCGAGTTCGTTTTAATTATATTTTTATATATAAACTTTTTAACTTCGTTTATATATAAATTCTAACTCCATTCTAATATATTTTTAATATATATATCAAATCAGTTTCCCAATCCAACATAATATTTTCGATTATCTATAATTGTCGATTTTTCCTTACTCGATAATATATTTATATATACTTCGATTTTCTATATTAAATTCCATTTCAATTCTATTTAAATTTCCTATATTCAATTTCCATTTCAACTTTATTTGAATTCTATATTCAAATTCCCATTTCAGCTCTATTTGAATTCCCTATATTCCATTTCCCATTTCAACTCTATTTGAATTCCATATTGAAATTCTATTTCAAATTCTCTATATTCAAACTCCATTTCAATTTCTATATTCAAATTCTATATTTGAATTTCCTTTATATTTTCTATATTCAAATTCTATATTTGAATTACATTTGAATTTCTATATTCAATTTCTATTTGAATTTTCTTTATTCATTCTTTAAACAAGTCTCGATTTCAATTTCTTTTGAAATCGATATTTCTACTTTTGGAAAATAGATTTCCCTTTTCAATTTCACACTTGTATTTTTATTTCCGAATTATCCAATGATAATTCTTTTCACTTCATTTATAAGCTTTGTTTATAAAAGAACTATTTGTTTTTATTCTTCTAAATCAAGTTAATATTTTTATTCTATTCAAATTTCAAATTCTATTTAGAAAAATAGAATTTCCCCTTTTAACTCTGGAAATTTCCTTTTTCAATATTTTAAAATATCAACATTTAAGCCCAGTGATATTTAAACACCACACAACCAATTATTTATTTCAGGTTTTCTAACACATCATATATGATAGTATATGTGCAAAAAAAAAAAAACAGATAATAATATATTTTTGAGGAATCCAGTTGGATTCCTCTAACCTGTTTTCCTGCATCCACAGACGTTAGCACATAAATAATACCATCCTGCTACGAGGCAGTATATCGTGGAATGAAGGTCATCCACTAATATATATTTGTGGGGCGTATAGGGAAATCATCCGCTATGAAACTGCGGGCATCCGCTAATGAGACCGAGGGAACAATCCAATCATTAACCCAATATATCTATAATAGTCAACCCTAAATAACTAATATATTTAAATCAACTAGAAAGCATTCAAACAAGCAAAAACAATTATTTTTAACGAATAAAAATACTTCTAAATAAAGCGGTGAGTGAGATTTACTCACCGTGATTTTTAGTTGACGGAATAAATCAGAGAGGTTTGATCTAAATTCCATCTGTCTCTAGAAATTCCAAAATTATTTCAATGCAAGGTCAAATCCCGCAGACTTCGTTTTGTTTGATTTTGATTTTGTTTGAATTTCATATTATAAGCAATCAGACCATTCGAATAAAATTAAAAACTCGATTGTTAAGTCAACATAATTACCTAATCAAGATGGTTAATTCTGCACCTAAACCCTCTTTCCTAATTCGATGTTTGCTTGAACTTAAAACATCATCAGCCTGTGAGCTATAGCCATCCAATACGCCACAGTCACTGGTTACCATTCCTCAAGGGAAAACCCCTTTCCTGCATTTACCATCAATGCAGACCCCGGTCTCCCCAAACATCCACTGCACCCTACTTCGAAATCCATCTGCCACTGTCCAGTTTCCATCATCAGTTCGTCAACCCATACAGTCGAACAATATTTGCCGAAAAATACCAGCCCTATTTTCTCCAAAATTTAAGTGCGTCCACACGCATAATCACACTACCAAAAACAGTGTCTTTCCCTTTTGTTTTTCTACTATAGAAAAGACATCCGCACCTTTCAACCCTTTTGACTCGCACCATCCCCTCAGTCCCATCGATCACCATAAAACGCACGCTGCCAAATCCCTCACGATTGTCAATGTCGTTGTTGCCCACTTCGATCCCAAATCCCAGAAATAGCAACATATCAAATTATGGTTCGAACTCCAGGGAAAATTCACGTTCTTTGACAACGATTTCGAATTTGCGAGCATCTTCCCCTTCAAACGCTGCTACCTCGTCGAACACCCAGTAGCTGCTCGATCATCCTTCCAACCCATCGCATCCCCTACAGTCCATCAACACCTTCCCAGAAACCAATGACGCTATGGAGAAACCCAGATCGAGCTTCCAGAAATTGCAATTGAATTTGAAACTGTCGAAAGCCTCATACCCTTCCCAGAATGTGTTCGGACCCTTCGATTTTGACTTGGTATGTCATTCGAATTGATTTCGAATTGGAGGAGTTAGCCCCTTTTTACCTCTTTGATTATTTTGATTTAAGGATTTTGGTTTTCAGAGAACCAAAATGAAAAGAAAAAAATGAACAACGAGAATTTTAAGGGAGAAAGAGGGGTTTAATCGTGTTTGAATAGAGGAGAAAAGGGGGACCAGAAGTACACGAATAATAAAGAAATGCAGGGTAAAGTACAATGCATATTTAATAAGATTTGATTTCTATTTAATGCAATTCGATATAAAGCGATTTTTATTCCTTTTAGATGGATATCGATTTGATTTCGAACCTATCCACAATCAAATATCTCAGGGTCCATTAATTTAAACACGAACCGCTATTCTAGCATGCCGACCGACATTTCAATATAATAACCCTATTCTGAACTTAATAGTAAATATTTTGAAATTTCATTTCAACATATGTACACCATACTAAATTAATATAATATAATTTAAATTTGAAAACCATACATTCTTTGATAATAAATTATTTATTATTATCGTACATATCAAATAAAATTCCTACTTACCATCTGAATCATTTTGATTCAGTTTTAAACTTCAATTTTAGTTATATTTTGAATTGAATTATTGTAGATTCCACTATTACAACAATTATATATGTATTCGAAATAAAATCCTATTTCGATTATTAATTCGATAACTTGATATTTAAACCGATAACATAAATATATAAATTCAAGTACATTATCAAATAAATATTTAAAATGATATTAAATATTTAATATAAATGGATCAAAAATCCGCGTCGTTACAAATATATAAATGATAATATTTTCAAAAAAATAGATTTTGAAATCAATTCCTCTTCCATATTCATTATAAAAATGAATAAAATCAATATAAACATCGTTCACATCAAAATGGCATTAAACTAATCAACATGGCTTTGTATATTTAAATATTTTCGTGTTTATCCCAAATCGGACATCAAAATCATATTTTGATTCGTTTCTGAATATTATTTTAAAATATTCGTTCTTTTGTTTTATTCAACACATGAATATTTATTCTATTCAACACATCAATATTTATTTTCAACACATGAACATATTTAATCGTTATCTGAATATTATTTTAAAATATTCTTTATTTCCCAAATTGGAATGAGGCCCAATCAAATACCATATAATGTTACTTATATGGATTCCATACAACGCATGTATATAATAACACGATAAACAATCAACCATCATCCAAATTACATTCTACACCGTATAAACATTAAATATAGATACTCAACGCTTACACAGCTTGTCAACCAATCGAATGAGATACAACTAAACAATTGGGATTAGTGTATGTCAAATATCATCCCAACACCCGTGTGGGTTTTCAATCCACAAACACTGGATATTATTTGTGCAGTTGGGCGATGTGTAAAATATATAATCCCAATCCATATCAGTAAAAGGGTGTTCATAAACAAATCGTCTGATTAGTAAATGAATATTTATTTTATTCATATCAACGTTAAAAAATATATTTTTTAATGATAAAATATTTTATTCAACATATGAATATTCTATTTAGTTTATTTATACAATAAAAATGATATTTTTATTGTTCTAACTTATTTTATAAAATTTTGGTGTCATAACGGCGCGAAATCAAAATCGAGTAATGTCTAGCATTACCCCTCTCCTGATACTGGCTCGCATCATATGCCCATAACAACTATAATCAATCCATTTCACCCAAAAAACCAAATTTAACTAAATAATCTAATCAACCAAACTAAACAATCAAACAAGTCGTCCATGGTCTGTGGACGACGGGGAACAATTCATATATGCAGTTATAAAAATAAATAGCGGTATAAGAAAATATGGTGAGGAGTTCTCACCTTGGGGTTCCACTCCTCCAATCTATTCTGAATTTTTGAACGGTTCAGATTTGGATTTGTCCGAAATTCCCGTGCAGTCCTTTTCACGCTGTTCATAGTAAAAATCACATTTTTATTTCACTCTTTTTCATAATAAAAATCATATTTTTATTTGTTCCCTTTCAATATAAAAATCACATTTTTATATCGTTTTTATATATATATAAAAATCTCATTCTTTTGTCAACCTTAGGTAGATAAAAATCATAACTTTATATTTTTTAAAAATTGCTTCTATATATTTTCAAAAATCGTTTTCTTTATATTTTCAAAAGTCTAATCCTTTTTAATGTTAAAAACGAAATATTTTCATGCTACAAAAATCAATTCTTTTTATGTATAAAAATATAAACTTTTCAGATTTTAAAACCATATTAATTTATATAAAAATTCTCAAAATTAAACCATGAAAATGTAAATCGAAAACTCACATAGATGTTTAGGGTTTTAGTTCGCCGGAGAGTGGGGTGGCATGTGTCAGACCTGGGGTGGTGGCGGCAGGTGCTTGCCGGTGGTGCGGTGTTCTACGGGGAGGGGCGTTTAGGGCATCGGGGTTCACGGTTTCATGGTCGCGCGAGGCCAGAGGGGAAGGATGGATGGCGGTGGCGGCTTGAGGCGGAGGCATGGCAAGTAGTGGGGCGATGATGGATGAGGGCGCATGGCGTTCGGTGGCGTGGGAAGGGGGCTAGGGTTGAGCGATGAGTGATTTTGGTTTTAATTTTTCTTTCGTTGACTGTGAGAGGTAAAGGGAGGAGAGGGTTATTATATAATTTTATTTAATTATTATTTTATTTGCAAAAAGTGTGTTTTCACATTCGAACTACAAATTAGGCCCAACAACTATCATCCCTAGCCCAATACCCCCTTTCCGAACACAATGGGATATGTTTCGTTACCCAATTCGGCTGTTATGATCAGTTTTCATTTAAATTACAATATAAATCAATATATATTTAATTTAAACGTACATTTCAATTTACCGGGGCCACATACGGACTCTAAAAATTCCATAAAAATTATTTCTAGCTTTGTATTGACGATACGGTCCTAACAAAACTAATTTCATCAAATTTGAAGATCGTTTGCAAAATGGCCATTTTCTGGTTGATCCAAATTGACTGAAACTGTTAAAACATGTTTTCTTTTGCCATGCTCACATATTGATACCAAAAATTATGAATTTTGGAATCTAGCAGTAATTTGACATCCTGGATCCAACAAAAGTGGTTTCATCGAAAACGGGGGTCATTTTCAAGATCTCTATTTTTAAGGGCTATATTTCCATAGTGACTATTCTGAATTTTCAACTTAACTTTTTATTCTCGCTATGAAATTTTGAAGTTCAGATTCATTGGATAGATATTTTCAAATAGATTCTAATATTTTTGGTTTCACCAAAATCTGGTTTATTTTGAATCCTGTACATTCACTGGAAATTTTAAATTGAATTTTCAAACTACCGCGCCATTTTCAATTCCTTTTATAATTAAAATAAAATTATTCGTTTTAACTTCGTCGAAAATAAATTTTCCGTCGTTATTATTTAAAATAATTCATTTTAAATATTCAAAATTCATTAAAATTGCCAAAATAAAAATTTTAAATTAGTTCTGATTTTCCGGGTTGTTACAATCTCCCCCACTTAAAATCTTTTCGTCCCTGAAAAGGAACGGAGCTAAAAGTTGTTTTACTAATCAACTCAACTTTCAGTTTGGCTTTCCTTCTTCAACTTTTCAGTTTCTAATAATTTCTAATTTTTCAAAAATTTGGAAAACACCCTAAATTTTCGAAAAATTTCGCCATAACCTCCTTTGTACGGGAAGCACTGGAAAAATCCCCAAACCACCACACAGGCCCTCTCATCTCAAAAAGAAAAAGCCAATCGGCGCATTAAATCATCCAAACCCAATAAATTTGTAAACATGTACCCATTTGTCGAGCATAAAATTTTATTCCTCTTTTCTAGCCTTCTTGCTATGACCTGTTCAATGTATCTACATGTATATGCATGCAATCTCAACCAATTTCCAATTCAATTCATTATTTGATCAATTTGGCCAAATTTACCATACCTTTACATGTTGTTTCAAATGAATAATCATGCAACACACCCATCTATCAATTAGTGGATTAGGATTTCAAATGCATAACTTTAATATATATTCAAAAATCATATTTTTGATTCCATGTCATAACAAATAAATCCTTTCTAATTTTGGTTCTCACACCAGTCAATTGGAAACATATAGATATCCCACTTTTGAAACTCGAACATAAGCACTGATGATGCTATAACGATCATCAGGATCATCTCCGGGCGACTGGAGTGTGATTCTATATCTATCTAGTATCTGAGGCTTCGAATATAAACCCCGTTAGGCATATACTCAAAATCTCCCTATACTAGATTGTCCAAATTAAGTTTAAAATAAACATTCAAATACGAATAAAGTGGTATAAATTTTCAAAATGAAATTTGTTTTTATTTTTATTTTAAAAACACTTCCCTTCACACTTGTTCTAGGATACTACAGATCCTATCTCTAACGAGTAATTCTCATTGGATATTGCAAATCTAATCTCTGATGAATTCTTTCGTTTGGTTCTAATGTGTCTTATTCTCGAGCTCTGTAAACCAAAGCTCTGATACCAAACTGTAACGACCCAAACTTCCCCGTGAAGGAAAGACCAGATTGCTTTGAGAACATGACAAATCAGAACACAAACAGAAGAACATTTCATTGCTTATTACAAAAATTTCATCAGAATACAAGAATATTTCGGAGTATACATGAATAATACACAGAACAAAAATATCGGAGATTTAAAATTTAAATGCAGCGGAAAATAATACAAAACACAACTGAAAGCGATAAATGGATACAGAGCTTTCCGATTATCATTCCAGCTGTAAATCAGAATCCTGTGAATATAAATATGCAAAACCAAAGCTACTAGCTGCCCGTGTGGAATGTGAACGAATGACTCTATCGGCTTCACATAGTCACCGATATATCCTAGGCGCCTCACAACAACAACAACCACATAGGTGAAAATAATATGAATGTCAGCCGGTTTAAGCACTGAAACCACCTCTAGCTAGAAAGAAACGCACGTCCCCCCGAGGTCCTCTCCTGTTTCTGGTTCATACCGGGGTGTGAGGCTCACGAATTCACGTTATACACAAAGCTACACTACACAGGCGGGGTTTTGATCATCAACCATAAGACTTTGCTTTTCAACAGAAGCCTTGATCACTGCATCTTAACATGCCACACAGGCAATTCACACCATGCAACTGATGGTTATCAATCACACAGAATGAATTCCAATGTCGGACACACAATCCATTTACAAGTCCGTTCTGGGTCTGAATGAAACCGGAGGCACTATATACCTCGCATACCCATCGATCTCCACGTACATCTGGACGATCACCACTCATCATCCATATTTCGGGATGCCTCCCAATCAGGACATCAGTTATCATCCAACCGAGGTGAAGATCTCCGGTCTTCAACCACCGTCTTTATCATTGACTTCTTATCGTCGATTCAGTTATTCAGAATGGGATAAACCCGGCCTTTCTGAGCAACTCGCGTATATAATTAACAAGTGCTACACAAACACAACATACGCCTTATTCCAATTCATTAGTCACAAACCGTAAATCAGTAAGAGAACGATTTCCCAAATATTAACCCCGAAGGCCGAAACCAACATCAAATCAAAACCCAGGGAACCATTCTACTTAGCTAACCTTCAGTTAGTTTCTAAATTTCGCATTCCATATCATTTATAATATTTTATAACGATTTATTGCTATTTTTATTTATTTAACAATAGCCAATTTAATCAAACGACGCTTTAGACCGTAATGCGGCCATGGCGCTGTTTTTCTTCAAATTTGATTTACACATATCTGAAAATCTAATTGTTGGATCTTCACAAAATTTATATCATTAGAAAGATCTTTTCAGAACGAATCCAACGATTCCAGTTTTAGGAAAAATCCGACGGTCGGATCTCTCGGTACACTCGTTTGAAGTTTCGATTTCAAAATACGAACTGCAACGTCGTTATTCGATTTAATTTAATTATATATATATAATCGATTCTGGCGCTATTTTTCTTCAGATTTGAATTAAACATTCCAGACAATCCAACCATTGGATCTTCACAAAGTGGGTGTCGTTGGAAAGATATTTCCAAGGCGAACCCAACGGTTTCAGTTTCGGGAAAATCCGATGGTCGGATCTCCCGCACTAATCGTTTGAAATCACGGTTTCAAAACACGAACTGCGGCTTCGTTATTCGATATATTTTAATTATATATATAATCGATTCTTTGATTTCAAAACCATATTCCTTTCATACATTTGATAAAAATGATATTTTTATCGAACAAACATTTATTTCGACACTTCACTATTTTTAACAATTCATGTATATAATAAAAATGTGATTTTTATCGTAAAACAATTTATTTCAAAACACGATTATTTTATATAGTTCATATAGATAATAAAAATATGATTTTTATTATAAAACAATTTATTTCAAAACACGATTATTTTATATAGTTCATATAGATGATAAAAATATGATTTTTATTACAAAACAATTTATTTCAAACACGAATACCATTCAACACATGAATTTCTATTCAACGAATGAATTTCTATTCAACACATGAATGTTTTCTATAGTTCGTATATATAAAATAAAATTGTGATTTTTATTGTTAAAACAATTCATTTAAAACACGAATACCATTCAACACATGAATTTCTATTCAACGAATGAATTTCTATTCAACACATGAATGTTTTCTATTCAACACAGGAATATAGTTTCAACACATGAAAATAATTCTAACACATGAATATTATTGAAAATTTCGGTAGCATAACGGCAAGGTAGTTAAAACAAGGGCCGTCCCTAGTACGGCTCCTCGCTCTACCTTAAAGCCTCGCAGCTTTTGACAATGGGGATTTCATGCATCTAGTTCGCACGCAGGCGGCATGTATATTTTTTTCATTTCCACAAACTAATCCTATGTGGTTTCAACCAAATAATTCTCAACCACAAACAAGTATTTTTCAACCACAATCAATCAATTTCAACCACAAACAATTCTAATCAACTATTCGCTATCAACCAATTTTCACACCAATCACAACCAATAAATATCGTCCATGGTTTGTGGACGAGGGGCGTATATATCTATATTTATGTATTTCACTTCTATTTAAACACATATATAATTTTTACAACGCATATATAACTTATACATCGAACGTACAACTTATACAACGCTTATACATGAGGTGTACAACGCTTATATAGCTCATACATCGACTATATAATTTATACATCGTCGTTTTCCATATCGTTTATAATTTAGAAATCTCACACTGGGTTCCACTCCACCAAAACTAGCAGAAGGCTCAGAAACATATGTGTTCTCTTCTAGAATGTAGAAGACATCCACACGAGTCCAATGTCTCTTGTTTCACTGAATTTCGTCAACAAACGAAAAAGATATGAATTTTACAGTGAAATCATAAACTGTAGCGCTTTAAAGTGCTATAATATAGTTTAATTTAAAATCAGCCGATACCATTCTGATTTGTTCAAAAATAGGTCTCCCTATAACTTCCTATCTGTGACTCGAGGTGACGATCAGTAGGCGCGACGTCGAAGAGCGTCAAAGGACGCGCCGAACGAGGGTGGCCTCGTCGAACTCGATGGTCGGAGGCGCTCCCAACGGCGGCATGAAGTCGCCGTCTTCGGGGGCACGATTCTCGAAGCAAGGTCAACGAGGGAGGGAGCGGCTTATACGGATTTGAAGAGGAGGAGAGGATCTACAAAAAGTTCAACAGTGCCAGGGGCTATCGACGATCATGGCGACGGGAAAATGATCGGGAAGCTTTAAACAGCTTTCCGCCGTCGAGACGAGAGGGGCGAGGCTTTTTCAGAATTTTTTTATATTTTTAATTTATGAATGGATTTATTCTATTGGCCGAGATTTATATTAATTCGAAAAATAGGGTTTTGGCACACGAACTCTAAATCAAACCCAACGACTATTGTCCCTAGCTAAATACCCCCATCCCAAACACAATGGGATATGTTTCGTAGGCCCATTCGACTGTTTCGGTCAGTTTTCCTTCAAATTAAAATATAAAACATTCAATATTTCATTTGAACGTACATTTCAATTTGCCGGGGCCATATACTGATTCTAAAAATTCCCGAAAAATAAATCTAGCTATTTTTAACGATATGGTCCCAACAAAACTAGTTTCGTCGAATTCTAAGACCGTTTGTAAAATGGCCCTTTTTCTGGTCGATCCAATTTAATAGAAATCGACCAAACACATTATCCTTTGCCACGCTCACATACTAGCTTCAAAAATTACGAAATTTGAAACCTAGCAATAATTTTACATCCCGGATCCAATAAAAGTGGTTTCATCGAATTCTGAGGTCGTTTGCAAAATGGCTATTTTCACAGGCTGTATAAACTCTACAACGACCTTTCTGAAAATTCATTTGGCCATAACTTTTGCTTTCCGCTACGAAACTTCGATTTTTCAGATTGTTAGAAAGATATTCACTAACAGATTTAAATATTTTTGGTTTCAGTAAAATCCGTTTTGTTTTGCACCCGATACAGTCAGTCAAAGTTTGAATTCAAATTTTGAAACTACCGCGCCATTTCAGGCCTTGTTTATAGTTAGAATTAATTATATTTATTTTTAAACGTCGATTCAAACTTACTTTTCATCGTTATTATTTAAAATATTTATTTTAAATATTTTAAATTCACTAAAATAGCCAATTTAAAAATTTTAAGTTGGTTCAGATTTTCCAGGTTGTTACAATCTCCCCCACTTAAAACTTTTCGTCCCCGAAAAGGAACAAAGTTGAAAGTGGTTTGATTAATCAACTCTACTTTCAATCTGGCTTCAATTCTCCAACTTTTCAGTTTTTGAGAATTTTCAAATTCTTCTAAAATTTGGCTAACACCCGGAATTTTCGAAAAATTTCACCATAACCTCCTTTGTACGGGGAGGGGTTTGGAAATTTATTGGGCCATATTAGGTACCCAATAAATCCTAATAAGCATGCACATATTTATAATGATATATTTCGGTGTCCACAGGGGAGTGTGTATAGATCATAACTCCAGAGAATAAATTCTCGTCACCCTATAAATGGTTTTTGTGCCTTAATGACCAGAGAGACGTATTTATTGTCATCTCCAAACTCGTGTGGGGTTTTTATTAATCTGGCAATTTACCATTACATTTTATATGGTCCATATCAGTCATCAGCTCAACATGTAATATATAGTCATCGCCATACAAGCCTCTCGCTCGTATGGTAAATCTTCAACCTCGTCACACAAGCTCCAAATGCTTATGTGGTATATGATGAAGTATGCCTATCTTCACGAAGTATGCAATGTAGCGTAGTTCAAAATTAATTGTTACTATCCTATGGTGACATTTATTATTACACACAGAACAACCAGCACTCCCCATCCAATGGCATTCACAGGAGTTGATATAATAATATTTCGCATCCAACTCATTAAGATTTACCTATTTGTCGGGCACGCAAATAATTTCTTTACTCAACAACTAATCCATTTACCTGTTCAAACATATATAATGCACATGTATATATTTCTATCTATTTCTAACTCAGTTCAATGTGTGATTTAATCGAATAAATTCTACCATTCATTCTCTTATTGATTAAATTAACTATCATTCTAATAATTTAATTAATCAAATCCACTATCACACAACACAAACAACAATCAATTTTATTTTTAACTTTTCAAAATCATACAGATTAATTCATACACTCTTTTGAAAACATTCAGGCTATATAATTAAAAGGTTTACATCAATGCAAAGAAAACAACAGCAAAGTAAAGAACATAATGGAAATGCAAAACAAGGTAGATGTACCTTGCACCAGAGTCAATCAGAGATATCCAACATGCACTTAGGATAGGCTTGCTCAATGCTTTCCTCTGTTTCCCAAGTACAATCATGCGGATCTCCACTCCATTGAACTTTGCCTAAGTGAACCTTCTTGTTCCTCAACTCTTTGGTTTCTTTGCCAATAATCTTTAGCAGCTCTCTTCTCACATCTAATTTTGGAGTAATTTCAATATCCTGTTGTGCAGCTTCTTCCACGATCAAGTTTGGATCATGAACGTGCTTTCGAAGTTGAGATATGTGAAATACATCATGCACTCCAGGTAACCAATAAGGTAATTGAATTCTATAAGCGAGGGTTCCAATCCTTTCAAGAATAGGGAATGGACCAATAAATCTGGGCACCAACTTCCCAATTTTGCCAAATCGAATCACTCCTCTCATTGGAGAAACCGTTAGATACACATAATCACCAACAGAAAAAGCCAAATCCCTTCTTCTCGAATTAGCATAGCTCTTCTATCGGCTTTGAGCGGCGAGTAATCGTTTCTTAACGAAATCGACTTTGTCTATGGCTTCGCGGATCATATCAGGTCCTAATACGAGTTTGTTACCAGGTTCGACCCAACAAGCAGGAGATCGGCACGGTCTACCATACAATGCTTCGAATGGTGACATTGTCAGGCTTTCTTGGTAGATATTGTTGTTTGATAACTCGGCCAAATGTAAATGGTCTTCCCATGATCCACCAAAATCAAGTACACAGGACTGCAATAAATCTTCTAGTACATGATTCACCCTCTCAGTCTGACCATCTGTTTGAGGATGATAGGCGGTGCTTAGGTTCAGCTTCGTTCCCAGTTCTACTTGAAATGCCTCCCAGAATTTGCTAGTAAATATTGGATCTCTATCACTAACTATACTGAGCGGCCCTCCATGTAGCCTAACAATTTCCTTGAAATAAATCTGCGCCAAACTCTGAGCAGTTCTGTTGGATTTGACAGGTATGAAATAGGCGGTCTTCGTGAAGCTATCTACGATCACCCAAATACTGTCATTTCCTTTTCTGGTTCTGGGCAAATCATCTATGAAGTCCATGGAAATATGTTCTCACTTCAAACCTGGAATGTCCAGTGGTTGCAACAATCCAGCCAGTTTCTGTTGGTCGCTTTTGACTAGCTGGCAAGTAGGGCACCTTCTAACATATATAGAGATGTCTCTTTTCAACGATTTCCACCAAAATGTTCGCTTGATATCGTTATACATTTTACTCACACCCGGATGGATATTGATCTTAGATTTGTCGCATTCATCAAGCACATCTCTTCTGAGTTCAGGAATTTCTGGAACACAAATTCGTCCTTGTAACCTCAGAATCCCTTCGCTATCCAGCTGAAAATTTGAAGCACTGCCTTCGCGAATCCGCTGGCTCATTCCTTTAATAAATTTGTCGTCTTTTTGGAGAGCAGATATCTTGTCAATTAAAGAAGTCGCAATAATAAAACTGGCGATCATTTCATTTTTTCTACTTAACGCATCGGCCACGACATTGGCTTTCCCTGAGTGTATAGAATCTCAAAATCGTATGCTGCAAGAAATTCTAGCCAACGTTGCTGCCTCAAATTCAAGTCTTTCTGGGTGAACAGATACTTTAGCGACTGATGATCTGTAAACAGTTCGAATTTCTCACCCAAAAGATAATGTCTCCAGATTTTCAAAGCAAATACGATAGCCAACAACTCAAGAGCATGAGTGACGTAGTTTTTCTCGTGCGGCTTCAGCTGACGGCTAGCATAAGCAACCACTTGACCTCTTTGCATTAATACTGCGCCAAGGCTTTCTCTAGAGGCATTTGTCCAGACTTTCAAGACCTGATTTCCATCGATTATCATTAACACTGGAGCCGTTTTTAGTCTTAACTTTAGCTCCTCAAAAGCCTCCTCACATTCTGGAGTCCACTTGAATTTTGAGTGCTTCTTTGTGAGCTTTGTTAAGTGACTAGATATCTTCAAAAAATCTTTAACGAACTTCCGGTAATAACTAGCCAATCCAAGAAAACTTCGGACTTCGGTGGAAGTACTAGGCTGTTTCCAATATTGAATAGCGGTGATTTTACTTGGATCCACACCAATTCCCTCTTTTGATACGACGTGGCCCAGAAACTTTACTTCATCTTGCCAGATTATACATTTGGAAAGTTTGGCTTTCAATACATTCCTTCTCAGAATTTCCAGAACTTGTTCTAAATGTTTTTCATGTTTGGCTTTTGACTTAGAGAAGATTAGAATATCATCAATAAAAACCAGAACAAACTTATTCAGGACTCCTCTGAACACTCTATTCATCAAATCGACAAAATAAGCTGGAGCGTTACATAAGCCAAACGGCATTACTAACCACTCATAGAATAAGTCTGGACCTCTGAATGCTGTCATAGGAACACACTCTTCGGCAATACGAAGCTGATGGAAGCCTGTAGCTAGGTCCATCCTTGAAAATACTTGTGCTCCATTCAGAGGATCCAATAAATCATTGATTCGCGGCAATGGATGTTTATTCTTTATTGTTTGTTTGTTCAAATCATGATAATCCACACATAGTCGCAGAGTACCGTCAGACTTTGGGACAAACGCCACTGCTGCTCCCTAACCAGAGAAACTAGACCTGATCAGACCCTTCCATACAAGATGTCGAGTTTGATTGTCTAATTCTTCTTTTTCCTTTAGAGTCATTCTCCGAATAGCGTGCACTACTGGCCTTGCGTTCGGAATTAAAGCGATCATGAAATCAATCTCTCTCTGCGGAGGTAAGCTAACAACTTCTTCGAACACATCCGCATAATTCTTGACGACAGGAATATCTTTTATGAGGTCCTGTATGTTCTCTATGACTACAGGGATATTTTCTATTTGAGCAGGAGAAACATCCAGAGCTGTCCAAAAGTCTTTTCTATTTGAATTCGGACCTTCGCATGGTATGGTTATATAATTCCCTGATTGGGCCTTTGCCTTAACAACTCTCTCGGCGCATCTAACCTCTGCCTCATATTTGGTTAACCAATCCAATCCCAAAATAAGATCGAATTCAGTAAAATTCATGACGATAGAGATGGTAGAGAACTTATAACAGGAAAAAGAGACAGGCACCCCCACAAACCCAACTGAGATCGAGGGAATTCCCAACCAGATTATGGACAGTCATTGGTTCTTTGAGCTTCTTCAAATTCAAATCCAACTTCTTAACTACATTCTTTGCCACAAAGCTTCGCGATGCGCCTGTATCAAACAGTACTTTAACTAGAATATTTTTGACATTAAGCGTGCCTTTCAAAACATCAGACCTTTCCTGAGCAGACGAAGATGCGGGCACCTCTACCACTTCATTTACATGCACAACTTTGGATTTCTTAAATAGCGGGCAATCCTTTGCAAGATGACCAGTCCGATGGCATTGACTGCATTTTCTATTCTCTCGAAACTGGTTATCGGGTTTATATTTCTCCTTCTTTCGTTTCTTCGAGGATTTACAATTCCTGGTTAAATGCCCTTGCTTATTGCAGTTAGAGCAGGTGGCCGTCGTCATGGGTTCTTTCCCAGATTTACCCCTTTTCTCTTGGCTTTGGGTTTCTTACTGACCTCATACATCGTACTGGCCTCAGGAATATCAGTTTCAAACTCCCCTTTATTATTAGAACAAACTTCCTCTTCGTAGCACAACATACCTTTCTTGTCGAGATCCTCATATTGGTAAGCCATGTATATCATTTCTGAAAAAGGAAGCTTCACATGCCCCATAACTTTACTTCGGTACTTTCTTTGAAGCCCATTGATAAATCCTAGATTCTTCCTCTTTGGATTTTGAATTAGATGAGGGGCAAAGTGAGAAAGTTCATTGAATTTCTTATGATATACTGGAATGGTCATATCTCCTTGTATCAGATAAGAGAATTCATCACATAACCGCTCAGTTGCTTCAGGAGGAGTAAATCTTTCCCGAAAAATCACTTTGAATCTATCCCAGGTTATATAACCTTCTGGATTATCTTTAATGACCGAATCCCACCAGAACAAAGCTTCGTCTTTGAGTGCCCAGGATGCCAGTAATCTTTTCTGGTCATCCCTCAGCTTTAAATCATCAAAGATTTTCTCAGTAGAACGAATCCAAGCTTGTGTTTTCATAATAGATTCTTCGCCCAAGAATGGTTTTCCACCCATATTTCTATATTTCATAAATAGAGCTTCTATATCCGGGTCATTGTTACTTCTTCTATTTCTGGCACTCATTTCCTAGTATGTCTGCAAATGGCAGACAAAGTGTCAGGTCAACAGAAAGGATATTTTAAAACATAGAAACACATAATTGAATGTAAATGTGTCTATCGAGATGTTATTTCATTCTGCTTTACTCATACTAGGATATTACTGATCCTGTCTGTAATGAGTTATTCGTCCTAGAACACTACTGGTTCTATTTCTGATGAGTTCGTTAATATTTTATATTCCAGCACTAAGCTTAACCAAACCTCTGATACCACGTTGTGACTACCCCAAACCCCCGTACTGACGGTGGCAAGGGTAATCTTTGAATATAACACATAAACAGATAATAGCAGAACAGAATTAAATAAATACACCAAATAATGTACAAATAATACACTGGATAAACATAATCATCAGAGTTACACAGTATACAGGATCATACTTAGTACAAATACAGTTCAGCTATACATAAATGTCTACAGCGGAAAACAAACATAATATGTACAATAGGAGCTGAACAGCATAAAAAGAGATAAATGATAGAATCCATCTTCAGCTCCAACTATCCAGAAACAGCCTACTAAAATCTGAATACAAGGCTGCCCGTGTAGAAAAAGGGGCACCCGAGTTTGCAAATGAAACAAACTACGAGTCAGTCATGGGACTGGTATGAGAAATCTACTTAACACATTTTATAATATGGCTAATCACAGGACCACGCCACTTTCACGGAACGAGTTTTCTCCATTGGATTGCCAGTGATTTAAAACAAGTAAATCTTTTAACATCGCAATGCTTTTTATAAAAATGAAGCCATTATAAGACTCAGTTCCCATCACACAATGCAACAAAAACCGGAGGATAGAGTTTTACCTTATAATGGCCAAAATATGCTTGATACGAATAAAACAAAAGAATTCTTAATCAGACTCCAACTGTAAAATAGTAAGAGAACGATTCCCTAGGTATTAACCCTAAAGGCCGAAACCAACATCAGACCAATAACCAGGAAACCATCCGTCTTAGCTCGTTTCCAGTTAGTTTCTAATTTTATAAAACAATCATAAATATCAATCATAGATGACATGAGCATCCCATGCCACTATGTCGCCAAATATAGGTTTACAATCAAAATCGCACGATGTCGTATTTGGAAATTGGATTTCCATCATGAACCAAGGCAAAAGATAGTCCTTACCGAATTCGAGACTGTCTAGCCCGAGTCTCAGGATCAGAACGCATCGACCCTTGGAGCGACAGGGCCGGTCCACTGATGTGGATTAAAACGCCTGAACACTACATTTCCCGGCCCTTTGGGGCGTAAATGAGCCAACGAATGACTCCATCAGCTTCACATAGTCACCGATATATCTGAGGCACCTCGCAATAGCAATAACCACATAGGTGGAAAATAGTATAAATGTCAGCCAGTTTTAAGCACTGACACCACCTCTAGCTAGAAGGAAACGCATGCCCTCCCTGAGGTCCTCTCCCGTTTCTGGTTCATATCGGGGTGTGAGGCTCACGAATTCACGTTATACACAAAGCTACGCCACACAGGCGGTGCTTTGATCATCAACCACAAGACTTTGCTTTTCAACAGAAGCCTTGATCACTGCAACTGGTATGCCACACAGGCAGTTCACACCATGCAACTGATGGCTATCAATCACACAGAATGAATTCCAATGTCGGACACACAGTCCATTTACAAGTCTGTTCTGGGTTTGAACGAAACCGGAGGCACTATATACCTCACATACCCATCGATCTCCACGTACGTCTGGACGATCACCACTCATCATCCATATTTCAGGATGCCTCCCAATCAGGACATCAGTTATCATCCAACCGAGGTGAAGATCTCCAGTCTTCAACCACTGTCTTTATCTTCGACTTCTTATCGTCGATTCAGTTGTTCAGAATGGGACAAACCCGGCCTTTCTGAGCAACTTGCGTATATAATTAACAAGTGCTACACAAACACAACATACACCTTATTCGAATTCATTAGTCACTAACCGTAAATCAGTAAGAGAACGATTTCCCAAATATTAACACCGAAGGCTGAAACCAACATCAGATCGAAACCCAGGGAACCATTCGACTTAGCTAACCTTTAGTTTCTAAATTTCGCATTCCATATCGTTTATAATATTTTATAACGATTTATCACTATTTTTATTTATTTAAAAATAGCCAATTTACTCAAAAGACGCTTCAGGCCATAACACGGTACACATATCCGAAAATCTAAACGTTGGATCTTCACAAAATTTATATCATTAGAAAGATCTTTTCAAAACAAATCCAATGGTTCCAGTTTTGGGAAAATCCGACGGTCGGATCTCCCGGTACACTCATTTGAAGTTTCGATTTCAAAATACGAACTGCAGCGTCATTATTCAATTATTTTAATTATATAAATATATATAATCGATTCTGGCGCTGTTTTTCTTCATATTTGAATTAAACATTCCAGACAATCCAACCGTTGGATCTTCACAAAGTGGGTGTCGTTGGAAAGATATTTCCAAGGCGAACCCAACAGCTTCAGTTTCGGGAAAATCCGATGGTCGGATCTCCCGCACTAATCGTTTGAAATCACGGTTTCAAAACACAAACTGCAGCTTCATTATTCGATATATTTTAATTATATATATATATATATATAATCGATTCTTCGATTTCAAAACCAAATTCCTTTCATACATTTGATAAAAATGAAATTTTTATCCAACAAACATTTATTTCGACACTTCACTATTTTTAACAATTCATGTATATAATAAAAATGTGATTTTTATCGTAAAACAATTTATTTCAAAACACGACTCTTTTATATAGTTCATATAGATGATAAAAATATAATTTTCGTTATAAAACAATTTATTTCAAAACATGACTATTTTATATAGTTCATATAGATGATAAAAATATGATTTTTATTATAAAACAATTTATTTCAAACACGAAGACCATTCAACACATGAATTTCTATTCAACGAGTGAATTTCTATTCAACACATGAATGTTTTCTATAGTTCGCATATATAAAATAAAAATGTGATTTTTATTATTAAAACAATTTATTTAAAACACGAATCCCATTCGACACATGAATTTCTATTCAACGAATGAATTTCTATTCAACACATGAATGTTTTCTGTTCAACACATGAATATAGTTTCAACACACGAAAATAATTCTAACACATGAATATTATTGAAAATTTCGGTAGCATAACGGTAGGGTAGTTAAAACCAGGGCCGTCCCTAGTACGGCTCCTCGCTCTACCTTAAAGCCTCGCAGCTTTTGACAATGGGGATTTCATGCATCTAGTTCGTACGCAGTCGGCATGTATATTTTTTTCATTTCCACAAACTAATCCTATGTGGTTTCAACCAAATAATTCTCAACCACAAACGGGTATTTTTCAACCCCAATCAATCAATTTCAACCACAAACAATTCTAATCAACCATTCGCTATCA